>OX463780.1:42369246-43569246 GCA_949825025.1 Siphlonurus alternatus | reverse complement strand
TAGAAGTTGATGTCATCATGTTCTATGCTGATTAAGTCATAAGCATAAATAATAAATTATGCTGTATAATAGAATCGTTGTTATGGGTTCCACATGTTCCAGATGCAAAATTAATTCTCACCAGAACATCAACACGCTCATCGTATTAAATGTGAAAAAATGTTTTGCTGTAGGCTGTCGCTCCAAGTGGGTGGGCTGGTATAATAATATGCTCGTCTATTCTCCATGTAGAGCACAACAGACTCTCTCTGTACTGTATCTGTAGAAGAGTTGTTACATTCACCATGCAGGAACAACCTCTTTCACTGATGATCATCCAGTTTAATTCAGCTTTCTAAACGGTGTCATGGAAAATAAAGTTTTTAATATATTTAATTATGCAATTACTTAAAATATATATGAAAAATGCAACTTTTAAAGTAAAAAATTAAAATCGAATTAAAAAAAGAGACGTAATTTTAAGGATAATGTTAATAAATATTATATAATTGTTATATTTTGTTATATTGTACAGAATATAATTATGGGGAAAAAACTCATTTGCAGTTGTTTTGCTGATTTGCATGTTCGTCCCTTTTAAACTGCTACTTCTATTTTGGATCAATCTATGTCCTTGCTGTCTTAACACTTTAATTTAAATTGAAAATGCAGATTTATAAATGTTTATTTAAAAGTTCGCGTCCCCTTTTTTCCCAACTACTTAATGGATGTAGCAGCTACTGTAGCCATAATACTGCGTAGCAAGTTGTCAGTACTTTTTTCTTTGGGTGTTGATAGTCGTATTTTTCTCTCATTGGAATTGATGGGCAAGTGTTGATTTTGGATTTTTTATGTACTGAAAATTAAAATGGTTGGAAAACCTTAAGATATTTTTAGATATTCTGTGTTATTCTCAGGATATGTATATACTACATACCCTGTGTTATTCTTCTGTTTTAAAATAATTGAAGATTGGATTGTGGATAAAAGAAGACAGAAGATAGCAAAAAGAAGTAAAAAACCATTACCCCTCTTTAATTATCATTAATAACTAATTTTAACGATTTTAATAAATTCAAGTTTTATTATTTATTTATTTTTTATTTGTTTATTTATTTATTTATTTATTTATTTATTTATTTATTTATTTATTTATTTATTTATTTATTTATTTATTTATTTATTTATTTATTTATTTATTTCACCCATTTATGCATACATATAAAAGTACAATGTTCTCATTATAAACAGAGTATCTGACATTGTAACTTAAAACGGTTAGCTTTACAACAATTTTTTTTAGTGCTATATATATTTTTACGGTGTATCAGCAATAAAAAATAGCATTAAGCAGAATAACAGTATATTTTTATTCTCCATTGTTGCATGCACGTATACAGGAAATAACATTAATGCTCAGCATGCAATAATTATTCCACCTGCAGCGTTTTATTATTATCTAGCTCCCTGCCAATATATTTTACTTAAAACAGTTGCTTTTTCTTCTGTATATTAAATATGCAAATTAAGTAGTTATTCTCATGTTTAAAACCTAGTTATAACCAAATCATATATTTTTCATTATTTTTATAATGCTGCCAGGGTTCTTTTGCTCACGCACATTACCTAGTCATGTATATATTGAATATATTCTGTATCCGTATAACTCAAATATATATTATAATATACTGTATTTATTAAATGTTTCTTAATAAGAAAGCATACAAACCTAGGTTTATTATTATTTACTATAATATGCAGTTTTTATTCTTGAATAAGTTAAACTGCATCATTACATTAATGTATTATTGCATGTAATGTAATAGTAAGTCTGCATAGTATATATTATATCGAATTGTTATCCATAAAAGCTTATCATCAACTGTATCATAGAAATATTCGAAATGTTTGCAATACCCATGCGTGTTCTTGTGTTAGATTTAGGGGTTACTTACCGTACAACGAACTTGAATTTTATGTGCCTGGCATGCGTGTTCTTCCTCATCTCCTTTATTCATGTTTGTTTATCTTGTAAATATTTTTCAAGTAAATAGAAAAATACAAATTTTGTGCTTTGAAGTTAACGTAGTGGAACAATTCTAAGAAGATGACCTTTTTCCTGTCTCTAATGGCTTGTTGGTCAATGTTGGTTCCGGCTGGGTTCTAAAACCATGTCCTTATATTATAGAACTAAAAGTTTAAAGGGCCAAAAACTACTGTGTGATCGGAAGGTGTAATGTGAGAAACATGTAAATTGTAATGCATTTTAACGTAAAGTTACTGGGATATTAATGAGAAGCTTCAATATTGATGTCACATAGCAAATAAAATTGAACAAAGTGTACCTTGTGACATGTTCCGATAATCCCTTATTTTTATATTACCATACTGTATATAGTTTTAATTTTTAAATATTTCATTTTCTTGAAGCTTTCTATTGAAAGACAATATTTGTAATTATTTAGCTAACAAAATAGGAACTTTAGGAACTAATACTTAACATGACTAAAAGAAACAGTTGAAATATAGCGAAACTTAAAATTTAATATTTTAATAGGGCATTAATGGGAAAAAATATTAAAAAAAAAAAAGAAACGAAATGAATTAAGTAACGACACAAAATTATCAACAAATAATGTTTTTTCCCGATAATTTTATGATATATATGGGTCAATGCATGAAAGACGCAGCGATGCGGCATTAATTTACCGGATGAAGCCCCTCATTCATTAAGTAAAATTAAACATTAATTGATAGAGTCCCACACACTAATAAACCATCGTGCCAGAAAATAGTTCGTTGAATAACATGCATCAGACATCTTCAGTTTTAAATTGAATCTTGCAGTGGGAATTTAATGTTACTAAAGTGTGCACTTATGATGAATAAAATTATTATTCATAATAAATTATGATGCTATATGTTCGAATTTTATTGTATTTAACTCTATCGTTATTACCATTAAGGTGTTTTTTTGTCCTACGGTGCATCACGGATTAATCCCTAATTTAATTATATATGCACACAAAAAAAAAAAAAAAAATCTTTTTTTCCCTCGCCTTTTTTTTTCTTCAAAAATGCGTTGCATAATTATTGGAATTATTGGCTATAAATTAAATGGATTATTAATTTTTTCACCTTTGTTGTAACAGTCTTTTTCTTGGTAAAAACTTGTGTGGGTCATCCCCTCTCTTTCTTAGTAATTAATGTTATATAGGGCTAATTAGAAGGCTATTTACGATTCTTATGTTAATTCACTGAATTGACATACAATATTACCGTAACAATTAAACAGTGCTACATAGAACTTTGAGTACCGGCTTACTTCCTGTTATAAGATGCAATCTTGCAGATCCCACGTGACGAAACAGCCGTAGAGACGGTGTGCATTTCCAAAATTGCTACAAAGGTCAAAAGTCGCTTTTAAAAATATTTGTAAGCCATCTATAATTGTCGATTTTGTCTCCATAAATGCACACCATCAATATTTTTATATTAATTTGGTTAAATTTTAAACCGGCTTACCCTTAATGAGACAGACCGCATCTGGTAGCGTATCTCCGTAGAACTGGATGAGCGCTAGTGGTAGGTAGCCGAGGGTCAAGGACAGCACGTTGGCCATTAGACACTTTCCCTGAAGGTCTCGCAGCTCAGGTAGCGCCACGTACACGATCAGGGTGAGCACCAAAAAGCCGCAAGACACCAACATACACGCGCCGTATACGTACGTCATCGTCTTGGAAGTCTTCTCTTTCTCCTCGTCTTGGTTGAAACATACCAGGGCCACCTCGTGAGTTTCGTTGGTTTTTGAAGACCGTTTCCGGGCAGCGCACCATCTGATGAAGAACAGTATGGAATTGTCTCAAGCAAACCGTATCACAAGAAGCTTTAGTTTTTTTTTTTTTTTTTTTTTTTAGAATTTCTTGTAAGGTACACTCGTCGCCTTGGTAAATTTCCATGGCATTTGCAGCCTTGTTAATCACCAAGCTCTGTGATATACTCGCAATGGTGATTCACAAGGCTGCAAAATTTTCCAAGGCGACGAGTGTACATATTATACTGTTAGGAAAACCGGTGTTTTGATTATAAATTTAATTTTAGGGAAAGGAACTCTAATATAATATAAAGCAAAATCCTGACCTGCCCTAATCTTGAATGAATGTGTAAACCCACTACAAGGTTCAAAGATATACTATGTAGTTCCTTGTGAAATATAATAGATTACTAAAGTAGCTTTTTTGACTTAAAATGAAAAGGACAATTATTTATTAACCCTTACTCGTAAGACACAATTTATTAATAGTATCAATTTTTAAACGTGACTGATGATATTCTATAATAAATTCGTCCTAATACCAAGTGGTTGTTATATTTATGTTCCTCTTCGTCAAATAATTATCCAGCTGTTCTCCAATTGGCACCAATTGAGCACCATATTTGAACGACAATTACGAGTAACATAAATCTTTTTTATACATCTTCCCATAATGGTGTAATTTTAAATGTTAATTTTTCTCTCAAATAACAACAGTCTTCTTTTACAACTTTTTTTTTTTTTTTTCTTAAGTTACTACGTAATACTTCATGCAAAATGAGTTGTTGTTTTCATTCAGATTTCTAGCTATGTAATTATTTTTACTCAACAGTAAGGGTAAACTAAACTATACTATATGTTATAGCACTGTAAAAAAATTCTTTGTATTTTTACAAAAAATAATAGGAAATAAAACGCCAAATTAAAAACGTGTATTTAAACTTAAAATTTTGTAATTGGATATTACAAATTCTAAATGTATAGTTACAAAACGAAAACATTTGTAAATAAACATTTATTTTTGTTTTTAACCAAATACAATTTTTTCGTTTTTTTACACGTTTATAATTTGGCGTTTTATTTCCAATTTTTTTATGTAATTTTACATATAAAATGTTGTTTAAAAGCTACATAAATTTTTGTTTTTTTATAATATTAAAAGTTATGTTACAATTTATTTTATTTATTGCTTTTCAAATGAAGTTAATGAAAACCGTTTATTAATTCTTTCAGGATCTACGCGTATAAAATATTTTTTAAATATTAATACGAGTATTGCTACTTAATAATAATTTTCAGAATCTACCAGGAAAAATCACTCTTACGTCCATCGAACAGTAGTCTTGAAACAGATTTCTCTTACTAAACGGCTCGCACTCAAATTCTAATGTTTAAGTAAATATTTTACAATTATTCCCGCTTCAAAAATAGTCAATCGGCTTGACATTGCACAGACAAAATTAAATATTTTATAACCATATTTAACCAAGCAGCAGTTTTGAATCTCTCGGCGGAGAGGCAACATAATATTGCACTGTAGGTCATCAAATTAAAAAAACGTATATTTTATAAAACGGATATCATGATTTAAGTCAATTTTCTAAATAAAAAATACCTTAAGATGAGCATAATGGATGCATGGGCTTATTGCCCTTTTTAAATACTATTGTAAAAAGGATTAAAATTTGCACAAAAACTATCGACTCCACGGAACAAACAAGCTATCATGATGCTTTCATCATTGCTTACAGAAAAACACATAAATCGATACAAGTTACTACTTAAAATATAGAATAACACTTACTGAAGAATTCGAGCACAAAAATTGGCGTCTTATGCTAATTATATCACCACAAATCATTAAATTACTAAGCTGTAGAACTACGTGTGTCATGGCGTCTCTTTGTGACGCTTACGACTGTCTAATACATGTAATAGTACTTAATATTTTGTAATTATAACAAACAAAAATGTATTTTTACATTTTTTTAAAGTAATATTACATTTATTTAGAGTAATTTTACGTTTTCTTATGTGTTTTTAAAAACATTTCCCGATGTAAAAATATTAAAGTAAATTTTTGTAACAATACATAAAAATTTGTAAGTTCATTATTTTAACGTTTTGCTCAGTGATTTTACGAAAAAATTAATAAATTTGCAATTTTTAATGAAAAAATGACAAAAACAATAAAAAAGGTAAAATTACATGCCAAATTTTACGAAAAATTACAAATATTTTTTACAGTGTAGCCGTCACAAATTAATTAAGGAACCTCTATTTGATGTGAAATTTTTAATTGAAATACCAATCTAAAATTTATTGTTTGTGTGTATTTCCATATTGTTTCTATGTCTTGTAATAAATACTGCTCAAGGATAACTAGATTCATATATGGGTTAAATTTAATATATACCTTGAACGTTTCCATATGCAGTACATACTGTCATGTAGTCAACGCACTTTCACATATTTGCATTGAATTGTTTTGTTTGTCTTTTAACGTGTTATTGTTAGTTAGCTAATTACAAACTATTTAATTTTAATTAATAAGTTTATCAGATGTATTGATTGTATCATGCTTGACGTTTAATATATTTAAAGTCTAAATAACAAGTTTAATTCAGTCAGTACATATTTGTCTAATTTAATATTATTTAATGTCACGTATACATTTTTTTTAGCGTTCTCCATCATAATATTAATAATTTTGTAATATACTTGCTCAATTAACCCTTTCCAGCCTGACCCCATGAAAAATTGAGAAATATTAATTTTTTTTATTTTTTCTTTCATTTTTGCCGATGAAAAAAATCAAAGAAAAGATGTGATTTTTTTCAGATATTTACTAAAAAAAATTTTCGGGACAATTTTTTTGGCATTCTAAGCGATATGAGCATGTAAAAAAATTCGTTCAAATTGATTCAGTAAAAAAAAAAAAAAAAAAGAAAAACCATAGTTATCAAACTGCTAAAAGCTTTAAAACTATTGTATAACAATTATTTTTGGTGCAGCTGTCGCTTGAAAACTCAAGACCAGCTTTTTTGCATGAATTAATTAAAAAAAAAAATGATATTGATGAAATCAAAAATTTTAAAGTTTTTAATGTGAAGATAAGTACTTAACTAGAATCATGCATCGTAGAAATTTTGTTGAAATTTTGTTTTTTCTATTATTTTTCGAGCTTTGAAAAAAAAAAAAAAAAATCCCCGCACGCTAATTTAAACTATAGATTTCAACATTAGGATTCCGTTGAGTTTTTCAAGATATCTTTATCAATTAATTTTTAATCCTTTTTTTTTTTAGTTTTTGGGACTTTTATGTCCTGTCAGGCCGGAAAGGGTTTTGACTTAAAATGTAATGCTACGAAATAAAATCACATATATTATAAAATAAATAACTTAAATTAATATAGGCTTATAGAGTTGCTAATAGAAATTCACATATATCAATGAACTTAATAATATAACAAAGTGAAAGTAATTTTATTGTTAATGTAGCCCTACGTTACTTTGTATATTTTAATTTGCTGTCAATGCCGTTACATGTCATTGAACGAAATAATTTGTATATGAATATCAATGTCACCATGCCCTCATCTTTCTGTGGAGTATGTGATACTGCCCTCGTTCTATTTAATTAATACTTTTATTATGATACTTAAGATAATTTTTTTGTGTGTGACAGATAAATATGTTAATGTATGGTATCAAGTAGATAAAAGTATTGAGTGAACTAATAGACAATAATGGTTGCATTTTTTTATTTCATAATTAGAAAATTTACATTAAATTAAGCTTTTCTGAATTTTTTCAGATTTTTTGGAGTGCGGGAACTAATTTTAAAAAAATATTTAAAATGTCTGAATTTGGGTGGTACACCTGATGGGACAACCGTGACGTCATCGACAGCCAATCACAGAAGCCGTGACATCATCAACAGCCAATCACAGCACGACAAATGACGTCACGGTTGTCCCATCAGGTGTACCACCCAAATTCAGGTATTTTAAATATTTTTTTAAAATTAGTTCCCGCACTCCAAAAAATCCGAAAAAATTCAGAAAAGCATAATTTTAGGTATATTTTCTAATTATGAAATAAAAAAATGCAACCATTATTGTCTATTATAATTAACATTACAAATTAAGTTCCTTTATATTTTATGATTTGCCAAACACAAAAGCAGACAGTTGACATTTGCGATAAAGATTAATTTCAACGTTTAGAGGGAAGCAAATAGCTCTAATGAGAAAGTAAAATATTGTCTGATTTTACGAGTTGTCTCGAATGTTTTGTTATGTTTACGTAATCAGTTATCACACATGATTCACAGATGCGTCAAATTTACAAAATAAATAATTTACATAATGTTCCCGAGATTTTACTTAAAATATTTATTTTAGTAAACAATATAAATATTTCTAAGGCTCAAATCAATTGGTATTTTTTAACCAAGAAAAAACTGTACCCCTGCCTGATTTTTGGAGATAAAGAGAAAATGATGCGTATTGACAATTTTGCAAAAGATCCAGTGGTAGCCACGACTCCATGCAGACTTCAATGTCAACGCTCCCAAAACAGAACAGAGGTTAAGTGCTGTCCCGAGGTGTACGTACAGTATGACATCAATGGCTTTTGTTTAAACTTCATATTTTGTCAACCAATGTGACATACTCACGTTCCCGCTTTGATGACATTCGTTTCTGTAGTAAGGTTAAGTTCGCCGGTATCCCTGACCTCTATAAACGTATCCTCAGGTTCTTCTTTAGGATCCAGAATATACATTCCGGTTGAACAATTAGTGAAACTGAGTTTCCTGCTTGTCCCATCCGGGGCTTCGCAATTGGGTGACACCAGAACGGTGCCATCGGGACAACATTTAACAGTGAAGTCCAGCACTTGTGCTGTCAAGGTGATGGAACCTAGTATTAGCAAGAGTGCTGTAGCTCGGAGCACCATGATACTAGCTAGAAGCACGCGTTGCCGGCGACTGAGCAACTGCGGTACACGGGTATCGGCGTTACGAGAGGGGAGTAGTTTCTCCTCTTTCTTTTACACGGAAAAAAAATATATTCGTTTTGTTTACATAGCTTGACTATGAATTATTATATGTGCTGTTATACTATCACAATTGATAATGTGATGTGTTCATAAGATATTTTACTATAGAGTAGATTGCGCTGACGTCATATCCCTGTAAGTAGACTTCCCTGAGGTGTGCCAAGATGCAGAGACTAGCATACATTATAAACAAATTATATTTATTTTTTATTACGTCATGAAGACAGGTATCTGGTGATTTTTACTTGAGTTATTCTAAAAGCGGCATTGTTTTGATATCAGAGCTTTGTTATTGGCTAAAGTACACGTCATACTGACTCTATCGAAGAGTTTTTCAGTGCCATCTCTGGGTGCTTTATGAGGTCAATTAAACAAAATAAATCGGGTTTTAAAAATCTTGCAAAAGTACACCAATACACGATACATGTCATTGGTGTCATAGAAAAAATCCCAACACCAAAGAAAAATAAAAACATTATTCTGCATTATTTAATCGTGATGTTAAAGAAGTGCATTACGGATTATTAATAACCGTTGACCTGTTACTTCAATGATTATAAATATATTGCTTAAACGGGGGAAAAATCCTGTAATGAGAACATAATTATATAAAGATGATGACTGTTGTAATGCTATATATTTATGCAACGATAATAAGGCGGCATTCCATTATTCTTGCATGAATACTCTATGGAGTACTTATAAAATCGTAGTAATTTTTATTAGGTCCTAAGGCGGTGAAATTTGATACCTTCGGTTTCTCAACTCACTTTAGCCACCAGGAAAATAAATCGGAGGGGGTGCCAAAAAAATATGAGTGGGAAAATATTTTTCCTATCGAGGAGAAGGGAGGGGGGGGAGTTAAACCAAAGTTAAACCTTTAACTTGTTGTTGCTTCCTGAGTATTGCCAATGCCAACTGTATCAAGGCTTGCGCACTATAATATCGATCTCGATTGTTTTTTGAAATAGTAGTCCTAGATTTTCAATTTCCCATTGAGTTACATGCAACTTTCACCCCGAAATTTCCATGGAAGGAGTGATTCTAAAATTTTGAAACTTTACACACGGCAAGATAAGGGGTTTAGAAATTATGCCTAGGGTGTGAAAATATAAAGAAAAATTTATTTCTATTGGATTAAATTTGAATTTTACAATGCTATAGCAAATGGGGTGGACTCAGAGACCCTACAGAGACCTTCGTGTCTTATGGCCAGAAATTTGGCCAGCTTGGCCGAGCTTCACTGTAACTAAGAGTGGTGGCGCCACTGAATCGCAGCGGCACGGCCTGGTTCTCGCTGGCTGCGCGGGCAGCAAGAACAGGAGTTTATTGGACCTTGCCGAACATTTAGCAGCGCCGCCACTCTCACAATGTCAGTTACAGTGAATAATCTGACTTACAGCCCAGAATAATGAGAGTGAAAAAACGTGAAAACGTTGCCAAGTTTATATGACCCCTAGATAGAAGATTTTAATCAGAAGAAACCGGAAAGCGAAAAGTAAGGGGGGCTTTTAATCAGAAGAAACCGGAAAGCGAAAATCGGAAGGGGGACTTAATTGAATTTTTAATCAGAAGAAACCGGAAAGCAAAATTCGGAAGGGGGACTTTTTAATCAGAAGAAACCGGAAAGCTTACAGTGTTGCCGGTTCTGTCCAGATCACACGTTTTTTCATCTCATCCTTCTTGGCTAAGGGAAAGAATCTACAGTGAAACTCTGATCAAATCCCTGGCCATATGTCACGGAGGTCTCTGTTCTCTGTAGGGTCTCTGGGGTGGACTACTATTTTGTTTCGCGCGCTTCGCAGTGCGCAGGCCTTGATAGAGTGGGCATTGGTATTGCTATCGTCTCAAATACGAAACCTTCTGGTACCATTAATTGCTGATCATGTAGCTGCAAGTGCAATTAAGGTTTCTATTTTGATATTTTCATTATGGTCAGATCTCTCTGACAAATTCAATTCGGAAAACTTTGCATTAAAATTGATTATGAAAGGTGTGCTGGAATTGCTGCTGTTCTTACAATAACGCACTTTGCCAATTGATATAAAAGAAAATATGACTCTCAGTTGTAAGACAGTATTAATTAAGAAAATAAAAATGAATCAAATCTGTTTTCTTTCAATTTCTTATATTTTGAATAGTGGTTAATTTAACCAACGTGATACTACTAAATAACCTACTTTTCTGCACTTAAATATATTATTATATAGTATATAATTATATATTATATACGTATCGTTGCAAATCCAACACAAAAAAACTTACAAATAATGCAATAGTGACCTTCAATTGTTTTCTTTCTCTCCATTCTCTTGCACTTACATTAACAATTATACCTGTAACTATAATTACGTGATTGAGGATAATGACACATGTAATTGAATTGCTTAATCCTAAGCAATACCTGGAATCATTCTTATAAATATCTTCTTTCTGTGATTGCATTTATAAAAAGTGCCATTAAATTTTTTTTTCGTAATTATAATAATGCATTTAAAGCGTAGTTTTAAATAAAAAGCAGTAAGTAATCTAACTGCATTCTATACTACCTGTCCAGTCAATATTTATTACTTCTAGCTTTTTCCTTCTACTATTTACGATGTGGTAACTCGTTCAATTGATCTGCATCTGTAATTATATATACGTACATATAGTACAACCTTTTATGTACAATGCAGACTGGCTTGCATTAAGGAGCACGTGCTGCGGCGAATACGAGCTTTGATGTGACACCTCGTCAATGATAATAGAGAGAATGGAATACTTTGAAGTCAACAACTAATATTGTCATGGCACCATGTTGTATCCCAGTGACGTCACCGCGTCGTGATGTAAGAGCGCATTTTATTAAGTTGGCGAACTGTTCCGAAGGTTCACGAAAACAGACGAGGACCGTACTTCTTCATTTGCCGCGTTCTATAAGCCATCCTCCTTCTATCTCCTCGTGGCATTGTAGTTCATCGTAATTGTATTTAAAATTATTCATATCTAAGATATTATATAGACAACGTTTTCATTTAATTTAATTTGTTTTGTTTTAAACAATGACACTTTCATGACATCAGGTTGTGAGAGTCACCATGCCGCCTATAGCCTAATTTGAAGTCTTAATTTCTACGCTTTTCTGTCACCAATATATATATCAGTAACCATAATTATACTATGATCGACGTAAATTATCGAATTGTTGAGCTTAATAATGCCATATGCTATATTCCATACTAGGGTTTAAAAAGAGAGTATTGCAGTCATCTTCAATAAAAATATTTATAAACAATTACCAGCCCCATGTCAAATGGATATATACACATGTTTATCAAGTACACAAATCTTTTTATGTTTATACGTAACACTAAAATATAATAAATATAACTAAAGAAAAATAGTATTTTTATTTTTATAAAAAAAAATATATATATTGATTGATATGTGAAGGTTGTATTTATTTCTTATAAATAAATAATCTTACAGCTTATAAATTGTGGTGCTCGAGATGCATAAAAGATATATACTGGAAGGTTGAAAGGAGAGGGAGGGGAAGTTGCAAAACAATTTATAAACAAAGTGCGCTTAATTTGCGCATTGTTGTCACTCATGGTGACGTCAATAGAAGGATCTTCAGTCTGCTGGTGCCGCACACAATCAGATGAACAGATGGAGCTGTAATTTAATTGCATCGTCTGTCTTAGGTCTATTAATAGCAGCCATATAATTTTTAGTACATATAGTGCAGTTGAAGAACTTCAATTGACAAAAAATAGACAAACAAGAATTAAAGTAAACATTTGATGGGCTTTTTTAAACACTGCAATCCATAATTATATAATTATATGTTATTATATAAATATGTTGAATAATTGTATGTAACTCAGTTCCAACCGATAGGGCTTCATTTAGGGCCTTGGTTGGACTGTATTTGTACACAATTTAATAATAAAAAACTTAAAAAAAAAATTATTTTAATATTTATATATTAAATTTCATTATAAATATAACTAAATAATATATATACATAATATAATTTAATAAATATTATCAGGCGAAGTAGACATAATAAGTTGATGTACTTTTATATACCATATGTATGCTGGGCAATCTCCGCCGCTCCTTGAACTTTTATGCAGCACCACACATTAACACTGACTTTAATAATTATATAATAGAGTACACGCATATGCATATGCCTATTTTAGTAACTATATATAATTCAATAATGTACAATTTGCACAAAAATTCGATGTATTCACTCCTAATTAATTGGTGATATTTTGCAAGTAGTCTACTTGCTTTAACGAACCGAGCTCTTCTGCTGCTTTGTAGGACTTTTCTTGTCATTTGCAATTTTGCAATTTTGTTAATTAAAATTATGCTCATGTTAATATTATCATAAAAAGTCATGTAGAATTAACTCCATTCTATTTATATAGAAGATAATATCTCATATGTATCATTAAAAAAAAAAAAAACTATCTCATGCAGACATTGCTAATTTTTTGCTTAGCTTGCCATTAATATCTTATTTAGGATTAGCTGAGATTGGTTTTGTCTGTGCAACACATGGTACAGCTCAGCAGTCCATTAATTAACTCTTGTAATCTCTTGGTGTGAAGGACACATGTGCTGATGTTATGACCTTGTGTGTCTACAGCTGCTGGACATGCTCAAGTTCTATTCGAGGTTTGAGATCAACGATGAGACAGGTGACCCCCTGATGGACCACGATATGACTCAGCTGCACTACTCCAAGATCACTTCCCTACAGGTGAGCACCGTTGTAGAATTTTAGCTGCAATTAAAGTTTCTCAAGAATTGTTGGTCTATTTATCTGTGTAGCCTAAAATGTCAATATTCACTTCTGTATATCCTGTACTTTTGTGACGAATCAATAATTATTATGTCAACTAAACAAATTGTTGTATGTGTCAACAGAAGGCAGCGTTCGCCAAGTTCCCTGAGCTGCGTAGTTTCGCCCTGGCCAATGTTGCTAGTGTGGACACTCGGGAGGCTCTCCTCAAGCACTTTAAGCTCCTCAGGTAAGACAGCCTGGGGGCTGCACTATAAAATGATTGAGCAAAAATAAATTTAACTCTGTCAGTAATTTCATAGCAGAAGTTTGAATTGGGTGAAAGCAATAATTAATCTTCATGGTTATCAATAAAGTAAAATAATTATTCAAGTTAATATTTGTTTGTGCTTTGGTTGTTGGTTTAAATTTTAAATATATTTGTGACTATTTTTGTATATTTCTCTGCATATTTGTAAGTTGGAGGATAGGAACACACACAATAGCAAATGATAGCAAATGATGTTGGAAAGGGAGGTAGTTCGAGCTCTTAGCCATCATTCTGGGTCAATGATGGCTAGAAGCTCAAACTATCTCCCTTTCCAACAAATCTTTTGCTATCGTATGTGTTAATTCCTGTCCTATCCTATCCTTTTTTTCCCCCAATCAAATAATATTGCTTATTTTGATTTTTTCAGAAACTAATTCTTAATGTTTGAAGTTTCCAAATCTTACTTGAGTTGAGACTGACAATCCTGTGTTCCAGCAAGGAGGACCTGCACCAGATCGGGACATACCTGAACCTGACGCCACCTCCGGACAAGGGGGACACAGAGTCCTGGTTCAGGCTAGACCAGGAGTTCCTGTTGGAGTTACTGGTGAGACACCAAGATGTACTAAATCGCAGGGAAATAAGCAGGTGCTTTTCAGGTTAAAAAGACTGCATGTCGTCTTGTACGACCAAATTTCAAAAACGAAATAATTAATATACTGACATCAATGTAATAATATTATGTAGATTGAGAAGTGTAAAAAAAAAAAAAAAAAAAATGTACTGGACTATTTTTAACTAAACTCATGACATGTATTTGACTTCTGATAGTTAACCTTACAAACTTTCAATCTTTGACCTAATTATCGTTGATCTGTGACTTGCCTTCGAAGTAGACCTCATTGATAAGAAAAAGTGATACTGACATCATTGGTAGTATTTCTACTGCTGGCTTTCCTAGAAAGAGGAGGGAGGGTAGTAACGTTTTTCGGAGTCCAAAATTAGGTTTGACATCATCAACAAAACTAAAAAAAAACATAAAGTCTGAATTCATTCCCTTCTTTAAGACGGTATGAGGAATCTTCTTCTTTATATATTATTGTACTTGTGACCTTTAAATTTAACTTTTAAGTCTAGGTCTAAAGTATGATGTGTTATCTCTAGAAGGCAGCACCCACTGCCTTAGTTGTTATTGTTGTCATTATCTAATACAGCACATTGATCTGTATAGTAATTACTCACTTAACCTCTCAAAGATAAAGACCGACAAAGTGTCATTCATTTTATCTAGTCTTCATTATTACGATGATGTAATTCTTAGTTATGGTTAGTAGATGTAAAAATAACATTTTAAAAATATTGTAACATTTTTAAACAATTTCTAACAATTAGGAATAAATGAGAAGAGATGAGAAAATAATAAATAAATAATTGGTGTGCACCACACTCACCTCAATGGTGCTCATGTTGCAGGTGTCTCGCCACGAGAAGCGAGCCTCTCAGCTAGAAGCCCTCAACGAGATGCCGCTGTATCCGACGGAAGAGGTGATCTGGAACGAGAACATCGTCCCTACTGAGTACTTCTCCGGCGAGGGGTGTCTGGCGCTGCCCAAACTCAATCTGCAGTTCCTCACCCTGCACGACTATCTCCTGAGGAACTTCAACCTCTTCAGACTCGAGTCCACCTGTGAGTCCGATACCAATTTCTCAAATAGTTCATATTAGATTATTTATGTCATTAAAAAAGAGCTTTTGGGTATTGTATTAATTAAATTAATTTGTTAGAAATAAAAAAAGTGAAGTGAATATATTTTAAATTTGGGTTATATATTAACAGGATACCCTAAAATTGTATATTTTTACTTACGGTTATCCAATAGATCAATTGTTAAAATTGGTTATAGGTCATATCTTATTTAGAATTTTAAATGCAGTTGTACCTTCAACTTCAGAGAGTAATTTTTATTCACCTGTTTTCTTTTAAGTTTTGTTTGTTTACTTGTGTCAAAATTTCAACTTATTTTCATACTATAAATTAATGTTGTTCACAGATGAGATCAGGCAGGACATAGAAGATGCTGTCACTAGACTCAGCCCATGGTAAGACATGGTGGACATTATGAATTGACTAGCAAGATACTAAAGTATTGATATCTTACAGGCAGTCTGAAGATGGAGGAGTTTACTTTGGAGGGTGGGCACGAATGGCTCAACCTATCACCAGCTTCGCAGTGGTGGAGGTGGCAAAACCAAATATTGGTAAGTTCAACTACTAAAATTTTGTGAGCCCTTGACTACCTTTCACTATAGTACATATAGTGATGTTGTTGATGTTGAAAGCACTAAATATGAAATACAGTATATTATAATTTTCAAAATAATAATAAAACTTGTAAAAACTTGTATACATTTATTATACAAATAAAACTATTTAACGTTGTTGTAGCGCTCTTTTGGCGTATCTGCATTCGTAATAGATCAAGAAAAGAATTTTTTTAACCCATTTCGAGCCATTTTTTGAATATAAACAGTAGCTCTGCCTATAGTGAGATAATCTGCCAATAGATGGCATTACTAGTATTATTCAAAAAATGGCTCCAAATGGGTTAAAAATTTCTTTTCTTGATCTATTACGAATGCAGATACACCAAAAGAGCACTACAAAGACGATAAGTATATATTTATAACAAACTGTAACAATTAGTGAGATGTAGAAATCTAAAAATATAATAATATTATTAATAATAATAAAATAAGAGAAGCAATTTGGGTTGTGTGTGCTGAGTTAAATTCTCAATTAAAAAATATATTGTTGAGTGCTTGCTAGTTTTTTCTAAGAGTGTGAATTAAAAAATATGTGTATTTCATATGTTTACTCTTCCTCAGGTGAGAAGAGGCCGTCGCGGGTGCGTGCTGACGTGACAGTGAGCCTGAGTGTTCGCCAGGAGATCAAGAATGAGTGGGAGAACCTGCGCAAGCACGACGCTTGCTTCCTCATCACCGTCAGGCCCAGCCTCTCCATTGGTGAGTCAATGCTGCTCTAATCAGCATGAGGGCCTTGTTTGAAATCTTAACATAAGGTTATAGTGTATAGTAATTGCAATATAACAAACATAAGGTCTTGTACCAGCAACCTTCTTACTGACCCCCCTCCCCTGGTTGCAGGCACCAAGATCCAGCACAACCAGCCGTTCATCCCCCAGGTTGGTCTGCAGAGCGTGCGAGGCTGCGAGATCGAGGGCATGCTGGACCAGAACGGACGAGTCATCGAGGAGGGTCCTGAGCCCAAGCCAGAGCTACCGGGCGAGAAGAGGACCTTCCGAGTGTGGCTCGACTGCAACCAGTACCGCACAGACATGGACGAGGCCTCACAGGGACAGGAGGTACTTGATGATTGATTGATCCAAATTTTAGTTGGCTTTAAGCAGATACTTTGCTGCCACCAATCACTTGATTGAAGTGTCAAATAATTAATTAATGGACTATGGAATAAAAATTCACTGTCCCAAAATTGAAACTTAGGTCTGGCATTTCTATTTCAAGTCAAGAGCATTTTTTTTAATAAATATTTTTTATTTTTATTACTGGAACATTTGGTTGTACATAGACAAACATTGATCAAGTCAAGATATATACTCTTCTTTCTATCTTTCTTTCAATACTGCTGATTTACTAACTATGTTTATTTTCTCCAATGCCAGGACGTGTACGAGGGTTTCAACATCTTGATGCGCCGCAAGCCCAAGGAGAACAACTTCAAGGCGGTGCTTGAGACGATCCGTGAGCTGATGAACACGGAGTGTGTGGTGCCAGACTGGCTGCATGACATCATCCTCGGCTACGGAGACCCTGGGGCAGCCCACTACTCCCGGTTAGTGTGACGTAGCAATCACTAACTTGTCAAACGGGGAAATAAGTTGAGAGACAGTGTTTATGTTATAGGTGGAAGATCAAATTTAATGGTGGAAATTGATGAAAGATTATTTAATTAATGAATTTTAATTCATTTTACAATTATATGTAAAGTAGCTTAGAGGTTTTATTGTCAACTTAGCTTAAATTTTTTATTTAAATTTTTTAGCTGTAAAAATCCAATTAAGATTTTAGTGAACAAAAGTAAAGTTAATAATTTGTCACAATACAGTAGTTACTGTATAGTTCCTGCTCTGATTTCAGTATAGTAACTATAATACAAATTATAGTAAGTTTTTTTTGTTTTTTCCTAGTATAGTTATGCTTTTATGTACTGGTCACTTCTGCTCAACCTTACTTTAAATGTGATTTACACATCTCTGTTTCCTTTTTGATGTCTTTTTGCAAGTCTATACATTTCATTGATTGGTAGCAATTAAGTATTAATAAAAGAAGAATAAAATAAATTACCTTTCTCCATGAGGGAATTTAATAAGACTAGTTGCTGCTTGAGTATTTTTGTTCCTTTCAAATTATGTGAAATTGAAATAAGAGTTGATTTTATTCCTCTTTAAACTTGGAAGTAAATAAAATAATTATAACAATCATAAGCTTCCTCTGTCTCATTTTGATGAAAATTTGCTATTAATTAAACACAGCTTATAGAACTTGGCATCAAATAAGACAGAGGGAATTTTATGTTGGACAGACCATTCATTAAAATAATTTTACTCATAGACATGGTGGCTGCTTGTTTCAGGATGCCAAATGAGATTCCTACCCTGGACTTCAACGACACATTCCTGGACATTGACCATCTGAGAGCAAGTTTCCCAGACCACGCCATCAGAGTGAAGACAGACGATCCCAAGAAACTGGTCCCTCCTTTCAGGTGTGTGTCAGAAAAAGGAAACTTGAGCTTTTTTTTTTTTTTTTTTTTATATATATATAGGTTCAGCATTGTTTTATTGTGAATTAGTATTTGAGCAAAATGTACTGAAACAATAACAATAAAAAGAAATCCAAATTATAAAAAGTTTGATAAATAAATTAATATAAAACATATGAAAGATCTCTGATCTATTATCTAATTGTAAGATCTATGCCTGCATGAACATAAGAAAATAGCATATTGTTCAGCTGCTTTCAAGTGTATAAAGAAAGCTAAACATTCTGTCCTTGCCCAGGTTGACATTTGAAGAGGTGCTACAAAAGAGAAAGGACCTTGAGGACGACAAGATGCCAGGGAAGGATGTTGAGAAAGCCATCGTTGTTGAGCCCCACACCATTCCAAACAGAGGCCCGTACCTGTTCAACCAGCCAAAGAAGTAAGTAAATAGTTTTATATCTGGCCTGTTATTGCTTCCTGATCTGTGTTGGCTAGATCAGAATACTAAATTGTGATATTAGTGTATTACATGTAGAAGATAGTACTGCCATGCAACTAGTTTCTGGGAACCAACTTTTTTTTACACACTCTTATTGCATCACTCCCCTCTCCAACTCTCCCTCTCTGGAATATTTTACTCCACCAAACTATCCTCAACGGTGCCTAATATATTGTTGCATCTTGTAGGAACGCCATTCCCTTCACGGTGACTCAAGTGGAAGCGATTCGAGCTGGCATGCAGCCCGGTCTGACTCTGGTGGTGGGACCACCCGGTACCGGTAAGACAGACGTGGCCGTGCAAATCATCTCCAACATCTACCACAACTTCCCGGCACAGCGGACACTCATCGTGACACACTCCAACCAGGCGCTGAATCAGCTGTTTGAGAAGATCATGGCCCTAGATATTGACGAACGTCATTTGCTGCGTCTCGGACACGGAGAAGAGGCCCTTGAGACGGAGAAGGACTTCAGCAGGTTAGTCGACTGTAAAGACTGTGTGCTAATTTTTAGGGATTTTACTTTAGATTTTGACCTGTAAATAGAAGTTTAATATAATGGTTTTTATTGTAAAGATGTGTCAATTTGTACTACAAGTTAAAAGCAAAAATAAAAAATAAATACTGTACTCTATTTAGTATTCCTTTAAAACTTAAAATAAATTAATTAATGTATACTTATCCATTTTTCTAAACTGTTAAGTTAAAATTGACATAATCTATTTTTATTTTTTTCTAGTACAGTATTTAATAATATTGTATATTATATATTATCATTTCTAAAATTTTCCAGTCTTAGTATACTGTCTCAAAGTATTTCTTGTTGAGGTTTCTCTGACCTTGGTGTACTTGCCGCAGGTATGGTCGCGTCAACTTTGTGCTGGCCAAGCGTCTGGAGCTGCTGTCGGAGGTGCAGCGTCTGCAGGAAAGCCTCGAGGTGGGCGGGGACGTGGCGTACACGTGTGAGACCGCGGGCCACTTCTTCCTGTACCACGTGCTGGCTCGCTGGGAGCACTTCCTCAGCAAGACCAAGCCGTCAGCTGCCAAGGTGAGAGAAAAATTATGTTTTTCACTGATAACGTTTAAAAAAAATTAAGTTGCATAGAAGTTCAAATAAGTACAACAGACGGTTATGTTAGGATAATTTGCTAGTATATGTTACCTTGGTTGTTATAATTTTGTGAATAATCAATTCCTTTTTAGTTTTCAATTTATTGTAGCAAAACCCATTTTCTAATAATATGTACTCAGTTTTTCCTTAAGTTATGTAAATATAGAGGTTAACTTCAGCAAAAATATTTTAACATAATTCGGTCATGACTAACGTTAACTATAAGTGCTACTCTGAACTGCAGTCCTTTGATATTATCAATATTCATTATTGTATTTAATGCTTACATTTTGTTGTTATCTCACCAGATCGTTGCAGTGTCTGCTGTAAAGGAAGAGTTTCCGTTCAACCGTTTCTTCGAGAACGCTCCTCAGCCTCTCTTCAAGGGCAAGTCCTACGAGGAGGATATGGACATTGCCGACGGTTGCTTCAGGTAAGTGCTGTGCTGCTCCACCTGATGACCTTGGCTGACCTCTGTGTCTTCACAGGTACATAGAGAAGATCTTCACGCAGCTCGAGGAGTTCCGAGCGTTCGAGCTGCTGCGGAGTGGGCTGGACCGTTCCAAATACCTGCTGGTGAAAGAGGCCAAGATCATCGCCATGACGTGTACCCACGCAGCCCTCAAGAGGAGAGAGCTCGTTGATCTTGGTATGGATAAAGATTCGAACGATTTGCAATGGACATTTGAGAAGAATGTATTACTGTATATCTTAAATTTTCCTGTTGAGTATGATTTTTTTTTCCCAGGTCTTTCAGAGGTCAGAAAATATGTTTATTTTAAAATTATATTATTAAATTATAAATTAAAATTATAGAACTTGGGTAATAAGAGTATAATATTTTTGTTTGTTGAAGAGTGACCCTGTGAACATAATTTTAATGATTTTAAATTCAAATATGTACATTAGTTCCCAAATTCAGTCAAATCTAAAAAAATATGAGTAATATGTATTTACAGTATTCATTTAAATACATTTTACAGTATTGTTATTTGAAAAATAAAATTGGTAACCTAATCTAATAACACTTATGAAAATTTAAAAAAATATTTAATAAAAATATTTAAAAGAAATTAATGACTAAAGTACCATGCTAATTAATTTCAACTTACACTAATGTCATCCTTATTAATGTTCCTTGGCCTAACTCCTAACTGACCATGGTGTGCAGGGTTCAAGTATGACAACATCCTGATGGAGGAGTCTGCCCAGATCCTGGAGATCGAGACCTTCATCCCGTTGCTCCTGCAGAACCCTGCGGACGGCTTCAGCAGACTCAAGCGCTGGATCATGATCGGGGACCACCACCAGCTGCCCCCCGTCATCAAGAACATGGCCTTCCAGAAGTACTCCAACATGGAGCAGTCCCTCTTCACCCGCATTGTGCGTCTCGGAGTACCCACCGTGGACCTCGATGGACAGGGGCGATCCAGGCCAAGGTAATTTTAGGCTAATATAATTTCATCAGATAGGAGCCCCGAGAGTTATTGAGAATATATTTAAGGTAGAAAAAATAAATGAATTATTGTCAAACTTTGTTTTAAAATTATTAAAAATCCTGCAATTGAAGTTTTTATTCTTTACAACTACGTACTTACAGGTTGCAAAGGTTCGAAAATTAAATATATTCTTATAATTAACTACTGTACTACCTTTTACTATAGAAGTTAAAATATATCATTTTAATTTTATTTCACTGAAACTTCTTCAAGTTAACGATGAATCTCAGTTACTGCTGGAGTCAAAAAATATTTCCCTGCAAACGAATCGAATGAAATAAATTTTAAAAAATCGAGAATGTTCTAAAACTTAATCGCTAATGGTTTGAGCAAATTCAGTCTTGCAGTTTTCTTACAACAGCTCCATTTCCGGTTTTCGTCCATAAGGCCAATGTTAAACTTCTACCTCAGTTTTCACAAAACTGGTAAGACAGATTCGCTTCAAAATTTGTATGCCACCTATTGATGGCGAGTTCTAAGTCCCCTGCAAGTCTTGTTGCATTCAGGCGGTACAATTGCGAGATCTCAACCTACTGAGATTCATCCTTAAAATAAAAGTTATTAAAGAAATCAAATTGGCAAACTTCCTATCTTTTGTAAATCACGTAGAATGAGTCTTTGTTAGTGAACCACTGTGCTAACCGTTCTGTTTGACCTTGCAGCATCTGCAACCTGTACAACTGGCGGTACAAGAAGCTGGGCAACCTGCCGCATGTGTACCGAGCGCACGAGTACCTCGTCGCCAACCCCGGCTTCTACTACGACTTCCAGCTGATCAACGTTGAAGACTTCAACGGAGTGGGCGAGACCGAGCCAAGCCCCTACTTTTACCAGGTGCGTCGTCAGATATGTAGCATTGGGGAAGGAGGCAATCTCTTGTGAGTGTCACTGGATGTAAATTTAAAAAATGACCTGGTATAATCACATAAATTACTAATGGGTCAGAGGCTGACTATCATTGTCAATTTAGTGTATAGAATCCGTTATTTTTTTAATTTTTTTATCATTTTTGTATTATTTTATATATTTTATAAATCAGAATGGAAGATTATCAGATAGAAATTGATTGATTTATGTGTAAAATTATTAGATCTACTCAAACTTACTTTTTTTTTTACCCTTTTCCAACCACTCATCATAAATATTTCAGTTAAAGTTTCAATCCTTTATTTCCTCAATTTGATTTCTCATTTCCTGTTGATCATCGTTTCTTATCTGTAACCATCTTAACGCTGCCACAGAACCTGGCTGAGGCAGAGTACGTGGTGGCCACCTACATGTACATGCGTCTGCTGGGCTACCCCGCGGAGAAGATCTCCATCCTGACGACATACAACGGACAGAAGCATCTCATCAGGGACGTCATCAACATCCGGTGTGCGGACAACCCTCTCATCGGGCGTCCTCACAAGGTGAACCACCTCTTAAAATGAACAAAAAATGTTATCCGTGCATTTATAAATAACTGTCTCTTCGATAATCCTCTTTCTATTGGAATTAAAATTACTTCAACACCAAAACGTAAGAATAAGGAAAGTGGGAAAAAAAAGAAGACAATTTAATCTAATTATTATTTAATAAATTAATATGAATCAAATTGAACAGAAAAATATTTTATTCATTAATTTATTCTTTAGATTATTTTTCTCATGAATATTCTATATTTTGCTTATTTTGATGTTTATTTAGACGATTTTCATATAAAACAAATTATTTTGATATTTGAAATGTTTAAGGACCTCTAAAATAAACTTTTAAAACTGTATTGCAAGATAATTTCTTATGCCAGTAAAATATTAGCCTGCAAAACTGTTTGCTGACCCCTTGTCGTCTGCTGCAGGTGACGACGGTAGACAAGTACCAGGGCCAGCAGAACGACTACATTCTGCTGTCGCTGGTGCGCACCAAGGCAGTAGGCCATCTGCGTGACGTGCGACGTCTCGTTGTCGCCATGTCCCGTGCTCGCCTCGGCCTCTACGTGTTTGCCAGAGTCTCCCTCTTCCGAAACTGCTTCGAGCTGACACCAGCCTTCAGCCAGGCAAGTACTATCGTGTTGTAGGTCACCCTATAGAAGCTTATTTTGAACATAATTGAAGCATCCTATTTAAAAATTAATAAAACAATTTTAATTGCCATCTCAGCATGAGAACAAGGTTTTAGAGGGTAAAAAAATGTTGAAGTAAAAGATGTCATTGTTTTCAAATTAATAAATTCGAAAATTGCTGAAAAAATGTAAAAAAAAAATAGTATAGTGGTCTTATGAAGAAATTTTTCATGTCAGGGAATTTTTAAACCTCTTTTATTTATTAATTGGAAAATTAATAAACAATTACTACTGTATGTAAATTTCAATAATAAAAAAAACTTCTGTTTCTACCACAGTTTTAAGCTATTGTTCTTTTACCATTTTATGCTTCATTTTTTTTATCAACTACTAACTATTCATGCTAACAATACTGGTGGGAATTTTGTTTGTTTATAGAACATTAGGAGCGTTTTACCGAGACTTGTTGACGTCCCGTTGTCCCAGTCCACCTGTTCTGACATATATTCCTCCACAGCTGATGGCACGGCCTCTGCAGCTCTACCTGTCTCCCCAAGAGAGCTACCCCACGGAGCGCCCGGTGGACCAGCAGCCCAAGGGGCAGGCCCAGCTGGCAGAGGACATGCCACAGATGGCCGCCTTCGTCTATGACTTCTACATCCACAAGGTCCAGGCCATGAAGTCGGCCGTCTACGTAAGTCATTTGAACATCAGAGAATGCATTTGAATTATCTACTGTACACCTTGGGACAACAGATACTTTACCTCTGTCTGACTTGCTGGCTGCTTCGTAAAGAAATAAAACTCTGTGATTTTAGGAGAGGGATAAGAAAAGAGCATTTAGTTAAATTTAAGTTCTTCTAAAAAGAATCAAATTCCTCACTCCATAGATAGCTTCCACAAACTGAGCAGGTAAAGGTTATGTTGTTCTCAAGGTGTGCAGCAGAATTGGTATTTTAAATTAATTGATCCTTTTTTTTGTTACTAAATTTTAAGTTTAAATTATATGGTCTTGTCTATTTTTTTTTTTTTTAATCAAATAAATAAATTTAAAGTATGAACTACAGAAAAATTTACTAGATCCAAATGACTCATTTAAGATGGGGATTAAGAAAATTTTCTGATCAATAACACAGAATATTTATTTTCAAATGTAATGAAAATTGAAGGACTATTTGATAGCAGACTCAGACGTTGTTACTTTGTCTTTACTCTGTTCTTGTTCTTCAGGGCTCCCAGAAGGAATGGCAGAAGCCGGGCTCTCACCGTGCTCTGGCGCCTGAGAGGTTCGTGCCTGCACACCCCGGGGGTGACCGTGACACGGACAGTGAAGACGAGGAGGAGAGGGTGCGAGAGGAGAAGCGTCCGCCTCGCAGCAACAAAAGGAAGGCCTCAGACTCTGCAACCAAGAAGAAAGTCGCTGCTGACCCTCAGCCAGAGGTCACTGAACCCACCGAGAAAGTCGTTGAACCCCAGCCAGAAGAGCCCCCAGAAGAGGTAGACACTGACGAGGAGATGGGGGGTCCTTCAGAGTCCGTCTCCACGAAGCCAGCACAAGAACCAATGGAGCAGGACTCTGAGTAAATCTTAAATGTATGCAATTTCATCTTAATTTACGTCAATATTTTTTGTAATTTTGTCCTGTTTTTATTCTGTAATAAATGTCATGATATTTTTAGCTAACCTATTGCTTTATTATTTATATACAGTGCTTACTAATTAAGAAAATTTTAAAATACAAAAACTTTAACAAAAGTTTACACATCTTTTCCAGTGAAAAAGAAAAAAAAAAGTACTTATTTAGCTTTGAGAAACAAAAAATAGTATGTTAAAGTTTAGAAAATTAAAACCAAAAACAGGTTGCTATCAAAGAAACGAGATAAGGAACTAACTTTTACTTGCAGTGGTTTATACACCAGAGTGATTGCCAATTAATGTTGCAAAAAGCAAGTTAATTTTAAAATATTTTAAATCACACCTTTTCCATAACCTTTGTTATTGAAAGAACAAAACATACATAACCTAGAGGGTGGAATCTAGGCATTTTGCTTTTTGTATGTATGGGGCTATTTTGTTCTTGCTCAAGATATCCAGTGATGTCTTGAAATCATTGACAAGAAGCCAATTTTTTAATACCTATTTCACCTTTTTTTGGATTTCGTGCCTTTTTTGCCTTTTTATACCCACGTGTTAGAACATTTTTGCTAGTTTTTGCTTTTTTTAAACAAAAATACTAAAAATTAATGAATTTAATAACATTTATTAACTTTACTTTTTTGTATAATCTCACAACACTAGCTTTAAAATGTTGACTGGCTCGAAAGGCTTTTCAATTTTTTTATTATTGTAGAAATTTATAAAGTAAGGTCCAGAGTTATGCTAATCTGACATTTTCCATTTTTTTTTAATAATAAGTCTAAAGCTATTTTTTTAAAAAGAAATTATTGAAAGCCCATTTTATATTATTATATGACATCATTAAAAAAAAAAAAAAAAAAAAAAAAAAAAAAAAACTGGCTCAGCTTAGCTGGGAAATATGAAGCACCTGGTAAGAAAAAATATATAAGAAATAATAGGATTTTGCCGTCATGCAATTTTTTCTTTTTATTTATTTATTTATTTATTTATTTATTTATTTATTTATTTATTTACATTAAATACCAGTTGGTACATTGTGATTATATATAGAACATAATTAGATTTAGCTGAAAAAAAAGAGACAATATAGAATGATAAAACAAAAATTCAATTTTTACCAAAACTTATTCGAAAAATTTAGAATTTAGAAAACATTACAATGGAGTACCGACCTCAAAATTTTTTATTGCAGAAATGGATAAAGGGTGCAAAAATACGCTACTCTGAATTTTTTCAGATTTTTCTGATACCGGGAACTATTTTTAAAAAAATATTGAAAGTCCATTTTGATGACGTCACGAGGCGCCTCTCCTTAAGAAAAGGATAGGACATTAACGCCCGTGACGTCTTTCATAAAACGGACTTTCAATAATTTTTTAAAAATATTTCCCGGTCTCAGAAAAATCTGAACAAATTCAGAGTAGCATATTTTTGCACCCTCTATCCATTTCTGCAATAAAAAATTTTGAGGTCGGTACTCCATTAGATATTGCAAATAAGAATTTACACTTACATTACAAATATTTTTCTTGTTGATAGAATAACATAATTTTTAAATTGTTCTCCATTGGGGAATTCTCTTACAACTTAAATTTTAATTTAACTGTAAGTACTATATTATGATGGGTGACATATTGACATATTAGTTTGACTTAATTTTCAAGTTTTTAACTCAAATTTGGGGACTCTAAAGGGATTATTAGAATAAGGGGCAAAGTATGCAACCTGCGCGCGAACCTGAAAACTGTGACATAAAAACTCCCTAGTTAACACACAACAACTGCCTGATATCATAGTTTGAGAGTCAAGGAGTGATTGGCTTTAAGTTTTAGTAACAGGATCGAAATCAGCGGGTTTTTCTACCTTTATAGTATCGGTAGTTTTATCCCTAATAATATCAGTTTATTTTAAGAGTGATAATCGAAAATTTAAATTTATAAATTAAATTAAAGATTTTATATTTTTTATTGACACGGAAATCACGGAATAGATTAACTTTATCTGTATTACAGGATTGAAATTTCTCCGCAATCGAGTAGAGTGTATCATGCCTATCATGGAACAAACTTTACGCCTTGTCGGTATGCAACTATAGTGCACGCAGTTGTAGAAAAAGTTGCATACCAGCAAGGCGAACATGCCTCTATGTGATAACGGTCAGTTTGATGATATTTAGTTTAAAGAAAATATTGTTTAGATATCTATGAATTTTCAGTTTTATATTCAAAATGGAGAAGAGTAAACTAATTAAAGGATTTTTTTTTCTCATTTTAATTTTTTTTTTTTTTTTCACCGAGTATACAATATACTCCATATTTCGACAATATATTTCGGCTTGTGTTCCGCCAATGAGAATGAACTGTATACAAGTGACTGGATACGAACGTTAGTCACTAACGTTCGTTATTATACGTTACAATTACGATGAAAACCTGGAAAACCACATGAAGACGTGAATTGGAGAATCACAAGGCGTCAAGGAAATAATTTGTAATCGGAAGAGGGAAAGAGTGTAAATGAACCATATAGAGACATTGTAAAGAATGTTATGTCAGATCATTTCAATAACATTGCTTTTATTTGCACTATTCAAGACAAATGATTTTACTTTCATTAGTTTCCTTAAAACAATCACACTGTGAGTTATTAAAAAGTATCACTCTCGCTCTCAATATTTAGTACTTAATTTGTATGTATTTATTTATATTTTTATACAATCATGACATGATGTCTTTTTTTTATGAAACATGCTTCTTTGCAGTATACTGTTATCATTTAATTGAAAATTCATTCCGTGTTTGTAAACAATAAATATAAATTTAATACGTAAATATTTACTAATATTAATATGATTATATATATAACATTTAAAACACATTAAAATTTACTTACTATTGTTTAAACAGTAAAAGATATAATATGATAATATATGCTATATTATTTTTATACATAATATAATAACTCAAATCGGGGAGCCACACAAGTTTATATTATATATATTTTATCTTATACATTATATTTATAAATTTATATCAAATTATTTTAAGTGCAATAATTTAAAATCCATTTGCTTATTAATATTAACAAATTTAAGTCAGAAAAAATATTATTTCATTCATGCAAAACAAGTAAACAGTATAATAAATTTTTAAATAATATATTCATATAAACTAATAAATATTAATTTGAAATGCTTTTTAAAAATACATGGCCATCGATGATAGCTCATCTTTATTTTTTGGCAAGTTTTTTTGTACAATTTTCCTTCTTCTTGCTTAGCTTCATCTTACATCAAATCCATAACTTACGGTTTAACTCTTGCCTGATGGAGGTATCGTGAGGTGTCTGAGCGGCTCGATGTGCTTACCTGAGAAGTCGCTGCCTTGATGAGGAAATATGGCCAGACGGGCTACAAACACACCGCCTGCTTTCTCTCTAGCTGAGACGAAAGAATGAGTCATGTACATATTGTTAAAATAATTAAAATATATTACTTTTTTTGAACTAGACAAGATCTCTTTCGTCCGTTTCAAAACTATACTCTAAAAAAAAAGCATTATTAAAAAAATTAAAATAAAAATTCAATGTAAAATAAGGCAACTTTTTCCACATGAGTTCATTTACTAACATTTTAAATTAATCAAATCGTCTCTGTAAGGTCGGCATTTAAGGCTCACTATTCTATCCATCTCAATATTGTAGAAAAAAATCATATTAAATTTATATAAAATAAATGTGAAGAATGCAAATAATAAAATCCAAGTACAGTTTAGGACAAAATATGTCAATAGTGTCGCTGCATATAAAAGTATATAGTGATTGATGAGAGCACCTTTGCTGTAGCTCCTAAATATAATCAATTAATTGCATGGGTTGAAAATTCATTTTGTTATAATTCATGTCCACAATGTTATGTCAATTCATTGTTTGAGTGTACTATTATATTTATAATATATCGATCATTGTAGTTTGAAAAGCTATTTTTTTTTTTATGTAATACGTAGAGTTTGGACTGGAGATGAAAGCTGGACTCTGTGAACTTCAAGCAAGCTTTAAACACTGACATCATTGAATTTATTCTTGAGTCACTCTGCGAGAACCTTCAATTTTATTATGGTTATAATATAATGTATGATAATACCACACTATACTGAGCTTGTGGAACCATATTAAGTATCCATCCAAATCACCATACAGCTCAGTTTATCATATGATAAGATTATCGAGTCAGTGACGGGTGATTCGTATAATGGAAAATACATCATCATTATATTATTTTGTTCGATGATTGGAAGTTAAAAAAAAAAAAAAAATCAGATTCAAAAACAAAAATATTGACATTTTATTGGTGTTCATCATGGTTGGAAACTTCATATAAATTATGCTTACTGAATTGTTTTGTAATAATCAATTAAAGTGAACTTGGAAATGGAATATTTAATTTTGTTGCAATATTCTGACTATTCCTAAATTTGTAAAATAAATCAATACATAGTACTTTATAAAAAATAATTATTAACCTATTAAAAATACTTTGGTATTATCGATATTTTTAGATAAAAATATCTTGATATCCTGAACATAATTATAATTTATATAGCTGATATTAATTAATATCGTATTCAATACATGCCCAAATATTGCTCTAATTATTAGTTCAGTGAATCTATGTAAATATTATTAACTATATTTAATATTCAATAACGTACTTGTCTAAATTCATTTTTCACACAGTACATTATAACGACGGTATATAACGCAGTATGCATGTAATATATATAAAACAGCAGAGAGAAGAAAATTGTTTCCCTGATCCAGCAAAACGTGCCTGCAGCTGCCTGCCTTCAGATTGCCTCCGAAGTATTTTCTCTATCTCTCTCCCTTCTCTCACCCCCCACTCTCAAACCAATTAAATGCTTGTCCTCGACTGCTGAGTCGCATACCTAACTGCGGATTTATGCAAATTTTAATACATCGTAAAAGTGAGTGGCAGGATCTGATAAGAGAATTATTACTTTAGTGGATATAATATAGAAGAAGGGGTCGTGAAATCCCTTTAAACGGATCAAAACTGGTTTCTAGATTAAATATTTTTTTTTATAAAAATGAACTATTTTAAATGTATAAATAATAAAAAGTATTTAATGCTTAATAAATTTATAAGCTGCAATGAAAAATGCTTGTATTTTTTTTTCTGAGGCTTTAAATTTAAGTTTAGATTAAAATAGCGATGAACATTTTAGGTTGAAAAAAAAAAAAAAAAAAAAAAAAAAAAAAAAAAAAAAAAAAAGTCACGACAACAGATTCGTAACTAACTATATAGGAAAGCACACAAGCCTATTACAAGTCGTAATTCCTATTATGGTAGTTGGCGTAAAAATCGTTTATATGGGGGGCTTACATCGTATAAGAGAAGTATGAGCGTGAAAAAAAAAATGTTAGCATTACCGAGAGACCTAAAAAGAAAAAAAAAAGTGGATGGTACGCATGGATTTGCTTAGTGCGAGAATGTGGCGTCGATTGTTGTTAAAGATAAGACCTTAGCGTGACGGCCGCCATAAGAAGCAACGACAAATGGGACTCATATATGAAATGATGCAAAGATTTTTTTATTATTATTATTATTTAAAAATAAAAATCATAATATTATATATATATAAAAAAAAAGGATATAGCCGGTTTCTTGTTATGTGTCATCCGTTGCAGTAGAAAACAGCAAAACATTTATACCGCCACGTATAGCTTTGTCCGTCTAATTTATGGATCATGTAATATGTTGCACGTGCTCGTGGTGTGCAAATCCCTTTGCCAGGAGAGAGGATGGTGGGATAAGGGCGGTTGTCAGAGAGGGATTGAGAGTGAAGGATCGCGGGACACGAGCCTGGATCAACGACACAAGAAAGCTTCCCTCCAAACACGCAAGCTTTAGTTAAAAGGTGTAAGGGAAACTATCGCCGCACCATCAAACCACCTCGTCGTACATTAATAGAACCCAGGACTGCGAGCTTTTACCTCGCTCAAGACTATATCAGAAGAAAAGAATAAATTGTCTTTTTATCTTACTTGAAAGGTGTAATATCGGAAGTAATAATTTGTCATCTTTATTCTAAAAAAAAAAAAAGGTGGATTTTATTTTGATAATTTGCTATACGTATTACCTGATAGGGTATGTTCAATTACAAAAATTTAAAGGGAGTGGTGTGCATTGCTTTGATTGGTTCTCCTCACATCACGAAGTTAAGTTTTCCGATTGGACTGGGGACATTTTTTGTATTATACCTCTCCACGGAATATATATATTTTTTTTTTAACTTTGAAGATATAATACACATGAAAGAAATAGGTTATCTTTTAAATTTAGATAAATTTTATTACACAACGGTTTAAAAACATAATTATATACTCATAGAAAAATATAGATTCATAGATCTCCAATAATCCTATAAATGCTGCAACTAAAACTGATTTTACTTTATTTATGTATGAATGGCTTTTCTTTTATTATTTTATTTATTATTTGACTAGAGAGCGGAAAAAATACACATTTTTCAAAAATAGGCGCCTAAAAAGTCAATTTTTTTTAATAATCTACAAAAAGTCACTTTTTTTTTTTTTTTTTTTTTTTTAGAAAAGGCAGCAAATAGGCATTTTAAAATTATCGATAAAAAATATTTTTATTAGTTTTAAAAGATATACATCCATACATGGCATGCATTGTCAAAAAAAAAATCTGTGTTTGTGAGTTTTATTTTTTTACTATATTTTTTTACTAGTGTCTATTGATGATTTGAAGAAAAGAGCTGAAATTCACTAAGAAGTGTCAAAAAGTCACAAAAAATTCACATTCTGCCAAAATAGTCGCAAAACAAAAAATAGTCTAAATAGTCATTTTTTTATAGGCTTATCTTAATCCACTTCCGGAGATCGGTGGACATCCTAAATGACAACAAAATAGTCCTCATATGCACAAAAAGTCGAAATGACTTTTTTCCGCTCTATTATTTCATATCGTATTTTCAAGTAGAGAGGAAGGAAATCCTAACATCTGTCAAAAACAATCGGTCTAATGAGTATCATTGCATTCAAGTACTCTTTTTTCCATGCCTTATTTTTATTCCTTTTTGAATGAACAAGGAAAGATGTTGCACTGTAAATAAAATTCAGAGTGTGATCTTTTGAACATAAAAGTGAATTTTTTTAAAAAATAAATATTGAAACAAATGTGAAAATTATATATTTTTAAATAGGTTTGAGGTATAAAGAATTTAATTTTTTTAAATGATTTCCTATATGCTCGTGGTGGAAGTGATTGTGAGGTTTCATGTTAAATATGATTCGCATCGATCAGCTGAGTTCAATATTTAGGGAAATAACAAAAAATAAAAGTAAAAATGTTTTTCCACGGAATGTAATTTTTTCTTAATCAAATTTCAATAGAAATTACTTACACTACACGACTCTAGTTAAATACAGTAGGAAGCATAAATTTATGAATTTATTAACATTATCATGGTATTTTCTACAACATAAATCAACTTAGTAAGAAGTGTGAAATAAAATGTGACATAAAATAATTTATAAATAATATTATTGTCATTGTAATAAGTTATACATTTCTTCATATTTCTAGCAAACAAGATAGATAATATAGAGAAGAGAAAAGTATATACATACTTGTATGTATTATATTTTCTGATAATATAAATTTAAAGTTGTGTGCAATGTATACAGTGAGGAGAATTATTGAGGTACATGAGTTACAATCAGGTTTCCAGCATGTATCCACCAGTGTTCGTGTGCTTGCTTTGCCGTGCATACACACACAGATCGAGTGTGTGAGGAATGCTGTGTAGAACACGGTCCTACTCATGGGTGGCCAAGAGAGAGAGAGAGAGAGAGAGAGAGTCGCGCGGCAGCTAGTTCTGCAACACACAAGCAAACGGTGTACTAAACATTACTCTGGTATATAAAGTTTTGCTGGTCGCCGCATGCATGTGGACTTAGCCGGTGTCTCATTACCGTGTCCCAGCACAACCCAACAAGTGACTTATGAGACTGGTGGTTATTTGAGATGCCTTTTAAATTAACTTCAACCCTTCTCCTTATTTTATTCTACTTTATATAACAATAATATTTATTTCCTCTTTTTTAGATGAATTCCTTTGTGTAAGGATATTATTATAATATATATTCTTACAGTTGGGTTATAAAGTTACAAAGAAGTACAATTTAATAGTACAAGTACACCATAACAATGTATTGTAGTTTAGTTTAAAAAGAAATTATTAATTAAAATAAAAGGGTATTCTCATCTTACTCTTTAATTTCAATTTTAAATAATTTAAAGTGTTGTAAATAATGTGAAAAAATTGCTTCTTCTTACAATTGTTGGAAGGAGCCTAAACGGCTATAATTCCACGTACTGAGTAACTTGGATCAATTGTATAGTTGAACTGTTTTTTGCAGGGTCTTGTAAAGGATAATGGACGAACAATGGATAGGATGATTATGGAATGTGGGATGCAAGGTGATGATGGAAGTGGTACCTATATGCCCACCACGTGTTACCGTGGGTGAACCAAAACCACACAAGGAATTGGTTGGATTTTAGGACATTGGGTTGACGGTGTGGTGTGGGGTGCAATAATGTAGGTTGATGATGCAGGCGACAACATGCAAGGAATGGCAGGAATTTGAAAGATTCTCAACGTGTCGACTCCTGTGGGCCGACCGAAGAGCAGGGTCAAAGTAGGATTATGTGGATGCGGTGAGGCGAGATGATGATTATGAATCAAATTGACTGGGGATAGGAGTATAGAAATCAAGACGATTAATATATAGAATAGGATAGGGATAGTTACCAGGAGAGGACAGACAATTTGAGCGGAGAGTCACGTCGGCGTTGCTCACTCTGGCGCGCCATCTTGATTCTCCTAAGAGTGGACGTGCCGCACGCTCGCTACCTCAAGTGTCCCAGCGCCAACAGCGTGAAAAAATTGCAGACATTCTAATAATTTATATATTATATACCAGAACACAGTTCTATGCTAAAATTGCTAAAACCTATAGATAGTTCATAATATTAAAACTATAGCAAGTCAGGATAATGTAGTAGGTTATATGAGATATAATATACATCAGGTTAAAAGATTTCATTTCTTATATTTAATAAGTAAGAGAATGAAACAAATTTATAGCATACAGCTATAATTAATCATTAATTATACACAGTATTTCTGTTCATATTATTACTTAATTATATAAAAAGAATTAAAGGAACGATAGAAAAGAAATTGGAATTGGATCGAAATATAGTAAGGGATTTTTTTTCTTTAACACTGCAAATTTAAGGAGTATTCACTGAAAATGAATATTTTCTTACTTGAAAGAGAAATTCTGATACCATAATATTAATAAGAAAATTAATTGATTTATGATTTATAATATAATGTGTATACGTTGTAGTGTTACAGTAATACTAAAAAAAAAACAACATAAAGTGATTGTTTACAACCTTCTGGGTATATAAACAGCTCTGCTTGTATTAATTAACGTTAATCAATTTAAAATATATTTTGTATATTTTCTACCTCTTCCGCGCATGCAATATGAGATAATCATAATTATATTGGATGTGCCTTAATGTCTTAATGATGAATTAATTACATATTCACATCCAAGGCTTTAAACTATTGACACTATCCTACAGCCAACACTATATATGGAAACCTCTATTTTTGCTCTAATTATGCATGTATCTTAATAACTTATAATTTCTCCCTTCCATAAATAATATTTACATATAAACAAGGATCAACAATGTATTTATAAATCTAATCTTCATACTGGTATGATCTTACATCGTAGACTAACAATTTGAATCTTTATTGCAACAATGTTTACTGGTATTACATGCATGAATAAACTTAATGTGTAATCAAGTGTAAAATAGTCTTTAACTTTACATAAAATTTTAATACGTTAATATTAATAATGTTATTATATACAGTATATATATATAAAACAAAAGAAGGATGATGATGAGAAACATAAAGAGGCATCAGAAGAGAGGGAGAGAGAGAGAGAGAGAGAGAGAGAGAGAGAGAGAGAGAGAGAGAGAGAGAGAGAGAGAGAGAGAGAGAGAGAGAGAGAGAGAGAGAGAAGAAAATACATGCAGGTTTTACAACAGCAGCAGCAGCAGAACAAAATCATGAATAACACAACGAGTTTACTTCATTGTTTTAAAGTCTTTGAAGCAAGTTTGTTATTGTATTATTATATAGTTACGGGTTTGTGTGTGCAGGTATAAGAATAAGACCGCTCTTGTGCTGGACAAACGAACGGAACACCAAATACCTTATATGGAAAACACAACTGTATAACAGTAGCACTGGAGATTCAAATACACACCTGCACGTTGAATATTCTACTTTATATTTTTTTTTATATTATATTTTCTCTGGGGATGAGGCTTGCAGATTTGTCCCCTGCGAGTAGAGCCGGTCATTGAAGTAAATCATTGCTAATCCTCCTCTTCCAGCAGCACGGCGGCCAGAGAAGGGCGCGCGCTGTCTGGCAGAGAGGCGATACTACCAAGAGAAACGCTTTCAAAATTGTGGTACAATTACCGACACAAAAAACAAGAACGGTAAAAAAAATTGCTGTAAGATTTTTTTTTAATTTATGTTTTTTTGAAATTTATTAAATTTGAATAACGAATAACTACGGTAGATATGCCCAAATTGCGATGAAAATTAGGACAAACATTGCATTTTATTATAAATATGCATTCTATTCAAATATCTGTAGTCAATTGTCACGCAAAAGAAATTAGAAATTAACACTTTTAAAATAAATTTTAAATCAATAAAGATTAATGTAATATTTTATTTCTTTACATCCTTTACATCTCAGTATCGCATTTAAAAATTATTAAAAAGTGTCCATATTTTGTTGTCCGTAAATGTAGTTACATTTATTTCGTTATATATATATAAAATTTGTACATGTAAATGGAAAGAAGAGAGGAGGAATGGAGGGGGGAGTAAAAGAGGACAAAAAATAAAAAAAAAAACGTTTGAAAAGCTTCATCCAAAGAGATTGAACACACATCTCTTCTGCTGGACCATACTTTGCTTGTTATATGTATGGGATTTACAGAACAGTATCGGCTATGAGGCTGCAACTCACACACATGTGTGCAGGAGGCGGTAGGGTAATTTATAACTGTTAGAAATAATCTCCTCCCAACCCTCTCCTCTCTTTCGCCTTTTACACCATGTTTTATTTTAAAATCCTCCTCTCTATATTATTGCAACTAACAGTTTGAGTATGCAGAGTTTCTGACGCTATTGCTGGTTTTTAATTAACTCAAATATCTTCTATATACAGTAAAGAGAAGAGGAGAAAACCATATAGTAGTAGTTATATCTTAATTAACAAAAGAATGGGTATGGAAATATCGAAATGTTATCTGTTTTTGTATGTATGGAATAAAATACAGTGTGTATATTAAATGACTGAAAAGTCCTTAGGGCTTTATTTGTGTATCAAATTCCTAAATACCAACTTGATCTCCAATAATCTACTATTTAAGCCTACAAATAATAATATACTTTATCAGTTCGTTAATTTTCTAATATATAAATGAGAAATTGATCGTTAAAATGATAATAAAAGTTAAAAAAGTAAATATTCTAAATCATATTTTATGTTTAGCCCCTTGGAGGTTAGGCATCCCTTCGAGCGTAGGAAAATAGACGGTTGCAGACTTCACGCGTCGATTAGTTTTCGGGGAAAAAATTCTTTATTATATGATATTACTGAAAAACATGTAATTGATTTTTATTTCATGTTAAATATAAGTTTGGAATTCAATTTTGATTTAAATTAAAAGACTTCTCGTTTGAAATTATAAAACAATTCGATATTTTTTTAAACTTCTTGAATTCATTTTTTTCTTCTTAATTTGAGAATTTTAATATTATATGGTGACAATTTTGCACCTTCATTAATTGTTTAAATTCTTTTACTTCATACTCAAAATGAATAATTTAATTAATTAAAATTTCAAAAATTTATATGTTGCAATCATGTCAGTTAATTAAATACAAGATTAAAAATTAAATATTAATTATGTTGTCGATATTTCCTTGAATAAATCTTAATATTTATTTATCTTAAAATTAAAATTAACAATCTATTTATATGATTTTATATTACTTCTCTACACAATCATAAAGTTTCAAGATCTTAACTGACAGGTGCTGCCACCACATACTAGAGTGAGTAAAATATAAACTAATATAAAAAAGTTTTTCTTTCGTCTTGAGAGATGAATTTTCTTTTAGTTTTACTAAAAGATAAAGTCTTATATAAGTCTTAGTTAAAACCACTGATCACATTAAACACAAGCCACATGAAATGAGCAATGCGCCACATTATAATATATAACCAAAGTCGAATTAGAGTTAGAATAAGAAAGAGAGAAAGTTTGTACTCAGCAGCTAGAGTCTCTTCAATTAATTTTACCCTTGCTCTCTTCTGAGTTATGTAATGAGATTCGTTTCAATATTGCCAGCACGTCTGCATGTACTAACCTCCCTCTCCCTCTCTCGCGTCATGTAAGTCACGCCAAACAGAAGAAACCCAAGAAGAAATTTTCAAGACAATTTTACTTTAAGAGTTTCCTACAAAACTAATTTGCAAACCAAAAATCTTAAATTATAATACATAATAATATAATTTAAATAAAAGCTACACACAAAATTTTTAAATATAAACTTATTTACCTTTTAATAAAAATTTTAAATTTTATTCGTAAGGTAAAGTTTATCAAGATAATAACTTCAGAACAATTTTATTAAATTAAATATACTTTTTAAATATATTTTCTTTTCATGGTTAAAAGCTACAGTTAGTCTTTTTAAACACTAACTTAATTTTTAAGTGTATTATATTCATTAATATGATTGTGAAAAGTTATTGTTTTATATACATGTATTGTAAAACAAAATTGTTTTTTCATCCTGGTGTATATTTTTTTCCCCACTTTTAATTCGTTTTCTTTTTTTAGATACACAAACATAACTCAAAATATAAGATCTTCGTATAGGTGCCCTTAATGAGACCATGCACGTTGTTAAATGGATGAAAGATAATTTTTCGATTAGTAAGCTACAAGAAAGTTATAACTGCGTGACGCTGCTTGAGGGCAGTAGCTGGCACGCCTGCTTTGATGAAGGGCACAGAGAGAGAGAGAGAGAGAGAGAGAGAGAGAGAGAGAGAGAGAGAGAGAGAGAGAGAGAGAGAGAGAGAGAGGGAGAGAGAGAGAATATTATCATCAACGTTACGAGCACAAAAACGTACACCGCTCGTCCATCTCTCATTTATTATTGACAAAACGAGGCGTGCTGCTGATTCTGTAGTGATATCTCCTTCCCTCATATAACGCCTCGCTCGTAGTAATGGCAAACTAATCAGCACGAATGTCATTAGTCCCGAGCCGCGAGTCATAAACCAACTGCTAGGCGATCACCGGCCGTGGTGCTGGCGGTAGCTGTCAAACCAAACGCGCTATCTCGCCCCGACATGCAACCAGCCCACAAGCTATATAGCAAAATGTATATTATTACTACGTATTCCATGCTCATTACTCTCTATATACATACAACACAGAAATTGTTTGAATCACGATTTTACATAAAATATATAGAGAGAGAATAATTGTGACTTTTTGCTTGTTTTTTGATTAATTAGCATCATTCACTCTTTCAATAATAATTGCAAAACAATCGACAAAAAAAAATGTTTTTCGTTCAGATTTATAGGCATTATAAATAATTTTTAATATAAATTAATTTTCTTGTTTTTAATATATAAAAAGACATCATTAATGAAGTAATCGTTAAATTACCTCTCTCTCTCTCTCTCTCTTCTTCAAGGCTATATTATTAAAATGATCTTGTTATTAAAATCTGTTGAAATCAAAGATTTATAATATCATTTTTGTCCTTGATTTTGTTCGGCAGCTTTGCGTGTGGATAATACTAACCGCGCTATGCCGTGGGCAAAATATACACGTTTGACAAATCGCGTGGTCCCAGTGAGCTCGTATTTTGCAGCATGGTATTATACCTATACATACTGATTGCCGTTTGCTTCAGGCTTAAACATAAAGCATTTACTCTCAATCGTATATATATACATTGAAGTTAAAAAAAAAACTAATGAAATTTATCGCCTCATTGGATCCGTATGTTACATGGTTATCGTGGCAAATCAGCAGCTTCGATAGTACCAAATGATAGTACTAACACCAAGGCCAAAACCCTCCAGGCCTCAACATTTCTCAAAGTCACTCAGAAAGGAAGGGGGAAAAAAACTTGACAAAATGGACCACATAATAAACCATAAAGTATGATATCATTTTTTTTTTTAAGTGATTGTTTATATTATAGTATCTCTTCACAGGCTGTTTGATACAAATAATGCGACACTGGCACGCATATGTAATATTAAGTTATTGATATGACACAATGAAAAATATGAGACTTTTAAATATAATAATTTTAGATTGTATATAGTTGTTTCAAAAGTTGACTGATATTTTTATGTATTATTTAATGATATACTTAAGTTTTAATTATCAATGTATACAAAAAAATACATGTATAATATATGAAATTATTACTTTGAATGAAGATAAAAAAAAAAAAAAAAAATCATACTAGTTTAATACAAATTTCAAGCCTGATATATCGTATATGATACTACATGATAGTAAAATTTACTTTTATGCTGTAACAATTTTAACGCACCACAAAAAAATAATTTACATTACAATTTTCAACATAATTAGCATTGTATGCCAGTAATATTTTTTATTTAGAATAATAATTAGAAATATGATGAATTCAATTCAATTCATTTATTTAATCACTGGATGTACAAGTACAACATGAATTACGTCATTTTACAAAATATAACAAACAAACACTGAAACACTTTACAACAAACATAATATAATACTAACAGTTACTAATAACATGGCATATATAATTAATATTAATTATTTATACAAAAATATTTAGAAAATCACACTAGACAATATATCTTCAGGCAACTTATTGCTAAAAAACATCTTTACAGAATAAAACTCTTTGTTAATAAGTATTTGTTTTAATTTTTCTTTAAATAAATTAATATTTTCCACCTCTCTCAGACATGATGGTAAAAAGTCAAAAAATTTTATATGTCTGATAAGCAGAACTTTTTTCCAAAAGACTTGTTATGCACTTCTAAAGCTATTTTTTCTTTATTTCTTGTATTATAAGAGTGCAATTCATTATTATGTGTATATAATTTTGGGTATTTTTTTTTTTAAATTAATGTTAAAAAGACATTCATTGATATACACATGCTTGAATACACTTTAAGATTTTAATACATAATACAGAGGTGCTATATAATATATACGAAGCTTAGAAATTAGCATAGATTTCATTCTAGATATTTTTGCAGAAAAAAAAAATCGATTCTAGTAATAACATAAATGAATTACTAATCTGGTACTAAAATTTTCTAGGGTAAAATCTATACTATATAGTAAAAAGACCATAATACGTAGTATATAATAATTTTATTTTATTTTGTTAATGCAAACGATTGTAAAATAAAAAGTTATTAATTGAATTAACAATATTAAACTTCTTCATTTACACAATTGGTTGTGCTTCTGATTTCTCTAGATACACCCTTGAGAAAGTGAAAGGTCACGGTCTGTGGTGAACATTGAGGTAGCTTGACCGAAGAGACCAGGAGAAAAGAATGGTCTTTGACAGGCTACAACACTAGCTAGTCTCTGCTCTTAAACATTCACGCTGCAAACAGTCAGTCTCAACATATTTTTTTTGTTTTTAACTGAACAAGGATTGAGAAGACGTTGTTTTGTTTCACCCAAGTTCACGAAAAGGCACACCCTGTAGGTTGATAGTAAGCAAGTAGCGTGCACAGAACTTGGATTTCGCGCTGTTTGACCCCTCAGTGTAACGTGAGCATGCATTGAATTAGGGTCATAAGTCCACTAGTTCCTTATAGCTACTTTATACATAAAAAAACTTTATTTAATGTGATCACGATCGAATGATTTTATTGGTATATAAAATAAATTTTAAACTTGACAAGTATTAGACAAGTTTTGCTTCCAGTTTACACTAACCACTCATCAATGTGTGAAAATCTTTTACGTCAACTTTCAGTTTTTTTTATACAAATTGTGATAAATTTTATGTACAGGCTAGTATTATATAGTTTATTTTTTTATCAATAAAAATTATGAATCAAAGTTATACAAAAAAGTAACAAAGTAATAATTAGTTAGGAATTTTATTTTTTCAGTGAATTATCACTTCAAAAACACCTGCAAAATACTTAACAAATTTTTATTCCTGTTATTTGAATTTAAGAATTGCCTTTTTTTTTTTTTTTTTAGGGGGAGAAATTTTATTTTATTTCTTTGTATGTTACGAAACGCCGACGTCTCCGGGTATATAGATATTTTGTTTTATGAGTGGCTGGGCTCTCATCTGTCAAACCTGACCGGAGCTTATAGTCAGCAACAGTTGGTGTGTGTGATAGAAATCATGGGTCCTATGGAACACTCAAAATATGATAAAAATATTTTTAATGAGTTTCTTTAGTAACAGGTTAGCTATTTTAAAAACTATATAATATTAACAGCCATAATATATTTATATTTTTAAAAAATTTAATGTAATGTTTCACTATAATGTAAATACAAAAAATGTAAAATATATAATATTTTTTTTTGCTATATGTTAAAACACACCAGGGTTTCTTACTAAATGCAGTAATAATTTTACTTTTTTTTTATATATATTTTAAAGATATTTTTTTTATATATTTAAGATAAGTATCTTTGGATGAGGTTAGGAAGGACATTCTGAAAGTTAATATCGTTGGTTCTAAGAAATTGTGTCTGTTCGGTTACGGCGCCATGCCACGTTAGTTATGATGCCATTATGTGATGGTGCTCAACGTGGTTTGAACTCTGGCTGGATCTCGCGAGGTATTAGCGAGGTCGTATATTCTGCCACTGCTGTGGCTACCTAAGCTCGGGATAAATCCTAGCTAAGGGGTAATATACTAGATGAATATCCTACTATGTGAGTATGTAAGGTTAAATATATAAAATTTTAATGTCATCACTCTTAAAAAAAAAAGCAAATTTGATGCGAATTAAAAGATAGAAGAAATTGTTACTTTAAGTTGGGATTTTGCTGATTTATTTTTATACATAACTGTATATGTAAAAAAATTGTAGTTAATTTTTTTAAATTATAAAGTAATGGTCTAAAATATAATATTCATGTACAGATTTAAAAATAATAATAATAATTTCAGGGCAGCACAATTATAGCGTCCCTTGCTATATATGACAATTATACGATTTACAAGTAATATTTTTACTATAAAAATGTCATTTAGAAATAAAATTTATTAAAAAACTCTAATTCTATAAGGGTGTTAAGAAAGTAAAGTTCGAAATTTTTTCAGAAGATATCAACAGATAAAAAAAATTCATGGGCGAAGTTTGTGATGGCTTGTAATCTTCTTAGCAGTTGATTTCCAAATAGCATTACTTCTATACATCGATATCACTTTCTTAACGACTTGTCATTTAGGATATGCAATGCTAAAAAAAAAATAACATAACAATAAGAATAAATCTTTACAAATTTTATTAAGAAATTTTGTCCATACATCACGTATTAACAATAAAATAACATAACATATTATTAGATTACATATAATCATGCGATTCCTTCTCAATAGAATAATGACATTGAAGTGACATGACATCATATCTGCTTCTGTGGGCGTACCAAAGTAATTGGATTTGTTAAGCCACAACAACAAGAAATAAAGCGATGAAAGAAAGGTACAGGTTTGATCATGGTCGGGTGGCACCCATCACGTTTGCTACTTGGTGCTCCCTGGCTGACAGGACCACCACAGAGGGTGGGGGCACCCTGGAGAGGTGCTGCCTCCAAATGTAGATCACCCTCCCTATATATATATCCCCCCCCCCCCCCCTTCATCAACTGCTCACTTTGAATTGCCCGCCTACCAGCCCGCCCGTCGACCCGAACCTGCCTGACTGCAAAAAACCCCCGCTAAGAATAGGACATAAAGAATTTTTTACCATCATAATAATATATATATATAAAAAAAAACTTTAAAGATAATTTTTTTATATAATATAATACTTTATAAAAGAGCATTCAATCTTTTGTTACGCGTCAATATCACGCAACGAGGGACTTTTTTTATGTTATAATAGTGAATAGAACAAGTGAATTGCTCATAATACGTTGGTAAAAACTCACTCATCTTATATATGTCGCGTGAGAGAATATGATTTTCGCTTGTCTTTTTTTTTTTTTTTTTTTTTTTTTTTTTTTTTTACGTCTATCCGATTTCTCTGAGGTTTAAGATCACCCACGGTTTTCCAAGCTTATGTATAAGTCATTCTGGTCTGTGTAATCTGAAGACGGACCTAACGCGAGGTGATCACAAATCTGTCCGAGTGTCTCTCTCTCTATCTCTCAAACCACAACTCTTATTCCAGCTCTGCTTGCCTGCATGATAGATATTATTAGATCTGGCAGTTTAAACAAGTTAAAGAAAATATTTTATTATACAACAGTTTAAAGTTTCTTTTTTTTTTCTAAATTTGTCAAAAAATAAATAAATAAAATGGATATATATATCTGATCAAATAAATAAATTTTGATGAAATATAACAAAGAGAAATCTTTTTCGTTAAAATAGACTTTATTGTTACAAATTAAATTATTGCGATAAAATTCGTACATAAGATAATTTATTTATTTGTGATACTTTCTGTTTGGAAAATTATATTTCAATCGTGTCAGTTTTGAAAGAATTTTGCTTGATTTATTCTGATACTGAATTTTAATCGAAATCTTGAAGTAATTAATTTCACTTCTGATTAAATCATCGCACAAGCCCCGCCCCCAGCCTCCGAGCTGCAGTGACAAACTCCACCTTCAAGAGAGATACGTGGCGCCAGTTGAGGCGCCGGCCCCTCGTGACGTCACAATCTTCACCGAGTGCACTCTTACATTGTAATCGAACCCGAGACCTCGCTGATTCGTATCACAAATCTTATTTATGTCATAGAAAACTGAACATTATAATGTTTATACAATTTTTTATTTAAAAAACAATGCAGTGTCATTGTGGTTTAAAATCAGGACAATGTACACCTCGGGAAAGCACGAATGTTACCCAGGCATGTGCTCTTTTTTTATATTTGGAGTTATGGTATACTTAAAAATGTTGGGATGTGAGTGCTCTTCTTACCTCTCCCAAATTTTAAAATCATTGTTATTCTTTTGGAGTTCAGCTGTAGTAAATCAGACACAATCAAGTCCCGCAAAGTATGATATTGAAATTTGCACAACAAATATTTTTGAAAGCAAAGTATTTAAAAAAATATATTTTTTAATTTAACTCTCCTCACCATATAAATTGATCCTAAAATAATATAATTAAATTTAAGTTAAAATTATAGTTCTTCGTAAGTGCACTATTGATTCATTAATCAATTATCAGATGAACCATCTGTACATGTAACATATAATAAATAAAAACTGATTATCTCATCTGATTGTTTATTTATATACGAATAGCCATAATGTATTTAAGCACACACCACAATTCAAACTATACAAAGTAACAGTTTTTACTTTGATAAATTTATCAGTACGAGTACCTTTTAATATGAACAACAAACCGCATTAAATGATTATATTTCATCTTTCATAAGCATTGAAAACCATCGTCATGAGGTCATCTTAAAGCGACAAGGTTTGAACTCATGACCCTTTCAAGTGTTTATATTACGTCGTATGGCAAGTTTGATACAGAGGAGCAAATAATGACATTCGTGAGAACTGGGCACACGTGAATAATTCCCTACTAGAAACACAAGCAACTGTAACTCGAATCCAACATATAATATGTCAACAAAAAAGAAGTAATCAATTTGAACTAAACCCCCGCTGATAAACAGCACAAATGTTTTATGTCTTGAAAGTTACTACATGTTGGTCTTGTGTTAACCTCAAATAGCAGCGCAATAGACGAGGATTGAGCTTCATTATTATAAAAGGTTACGGTAATTTATCTTTTTTTGAGAGAAACTTTTAAAAAAATCACAGACGCAAGCAATTTTTTTACTATAATAATTATTTTTATTGAGGGCGCTTCACGAAAGAGTTACCCAGAAAGTTATCCAGGTTTCTCATACACTAAACGCCAAGTCTTATAATGCCACAAAACGCGGTTAGTGAAAAACTCTCTTTGTGAATTGCGCCCATTATTTTTATCGCACTTAATTGTTATAATATATAATTATTGTACAGTAACGAGGCTTAAATGTTAAATATATTGTATAATATTTTATCTATTTATAATAAAAATATAAGCAGCTTATTAATTAATATATAACAAATTCTAGGAAGCTTAATTTAATTTCAATATTAAACTTATAAGCATGATTTCAGACAGTAAGTACAGAATTTACTTCCCACCGTAATTTCTCTGCACTAATTTATTATGACAAGTGAGCAAGGTTCAATCAACTTTAAATATATAATTATAAAATAAATTGATTTTATTGCGGTGATTTTTATGCAAACTCAACTACAGCATCTAACATTTCTCATCGATCACACATCATATTATTATAATACATTGTGACAGAAAGCATCTCATGATTGACTTATTTCACAGGTAAGTGAAGGAATTTAGTCGAAGTCAAACAAAGTGTAAACCTCGTAAGCACCTTTTTACAATCAATTTATATAGAATTAAAAAAAAATGCTATAGCACAATGATCATAAAACATTTATTTAAATAATATTTGTTACCACAATTTAGCCTAAATTATCTTAGTTCAAATCAATTGATTTATTTTAATGTCCTAATTTACATTTTTTTCTTTCAAGTTATTATTTGCATGTTCTTTCAAAACACAGTAGATATAGAGTAGGCATATTGATTAATTTGTATATAAATATTATATTATTTCTATAAAGACATTGGTTTAAACACATGTTTATAAGATGTTCACATTTATAATGAAAATGGATATTAAATACTTAAAATATACTTGTAAATTAATTTAAATGCAAATCTAAATGCAATTTTAAACAAACATATTATTCATAAGGGTTAAAACTTTTAAATGATGTATAAAATTTAGTAGGAGAGAGGATGACAAATTGATAGCTATAGATTATTCTACAACCAACCCCCTCCCTCTTCCTTGTTTTCCTGATCAAAACACAAGGAAATGTTCTATAATAAAGGAGAAAATTTTAAATGCAAATGAAATATACATAAGGATAGAAAAAAACAACTTATAGCATGAGAAATCATCAGGGGGGGGTTTAACAAAGTGTTGGCTTGTCTTTACCATCACATTTTGTTATTATACAAAAGGAATATAATATAATATTTAGGGTATCTTATAAAAATCGTAAATCAAAAATATTGATGTAGAAAATCTATATTTTAAATATTTTGAATATAAATAATATTTTAAGTGTTTTTGAGTTTAACGATTTATCAAAAGATAAGTATACTATAGGGAGTTACTTCTATAGCTTTTGTTAATTGATTTCAGAATAAGTGACGCAAGTTAGACGTCTCAGATATAGGGAGGGAGAGAAGTAAGTTGATTCCAGCATCACGGTAATTGCGGCTTGACACAAGATGGATAGGATTGCAAGAACAAGACGCCTTCAAGGAAGCTACTACTGCTGCCTTTATATTATAAGCGTCAAACCATGCAAGTACATAGAAGCCAGCAGCCAGCAAGCAATTTAGTTGAATGTTGAACGTGTCGCAATCGACTTCGTGAGTGATGAGTCTACATCAACATTTTGAAGAGTTTTAGACAAGATTTTATTTTTATTTTTTTTTATAATAAGGAGTAAAAAAAAAAAAAGTAGACTTGATTTTACATCTGTTGTTTTTGATTGGCAGTTACAACTCGTCAATCTTAACCAATAAGAATGTTTCTTGATTCTAATAAGGGAAAAACTAGTGCAATTTTATTTGAAACAAAGGAGGGAGTAATGTGAATTGTGGGGGGGAGAGGGAGAGAGAATATTTATAACAACAACAAACGGGTTTTTATTTTTGTAAAAGTTCTTTTTTACTTTTTTTTTTTTTTTAAACTAAGAAGATCAAAAAAGAATAGACATGATGTTGCATGGTAATTTGTGAGTCTCTTATTTTTATAAGAACAGGTTTTAATCGTTTGGGCGTGTTCTTTTAAAATGTTGCTACCGGCATAAACAGTTTCCTCCTCACAGCCTCCTCTCTTTATAATAATATGTGCTCTATAATTGCAATACTTATTTCCATCTACCCTATCTTCTTCCTTTATATAATATATGAATAATAATTAGTATATTAATTTTAAAAGAAAAAAAAAATCTTATATTCCCATAGGCTAAAATAAAAAAAAAACATACTTTCAATTTTTTTAAATACAACATTTAATTTTCATTGGATAATTTTTTTTATATACCTTAAAGGCAATTTTTATAAATTTATGAGGCAGTAGCAACAACACTCTTCTTCATTTTTTTTTTTAAATTATAGGCTTCAATCTTTTTTTAATATATATATTTTTTCTTGTGGTTGGTTGATATGTATTAACTCCTCCCAATATGTTTTTTTTTTTTTTTTTTAAAGTTGCGTGTAAAAGGTTTCCGTGCATGAGAGTTTAAATGAGAAAAATTTCTTTTTGATAGCTACTGCAGGTTAAAAATAGACAGGAGATCTTTATATATATTCTATTCATTTGCTTTTTATATCTCTTTAATTTCACCATGTGTGGTATAAAAAGCTAATCTTATGGTCAGATTGCGTGCTTCTTTATATAAGTTACTGTTTATTCCATATAAATATTACATTATATATATTAAAGAAGTTTGAACTTAATATAATTTTCTTGTCATTTGAATTTTAAAATAATGTCATTTAAAAGACTGACATCTCGTCAACTTGAAAGTGTCTTATTTTATAATTTTAATATAATAAATATAATTTGAAATCATATTTAAATGTATTTTTTTGAAAGATTAATCTTAAGTCAATTATAAAACTGCTAGTATTCTTTGATATTTCTTACTAAAAAAGGGGCGTGTGGTTTCCAGTAGCATAAAGATTAAACCTCAGTGTTTTTCCATTTATTTTTTTTTATCTAATTTTTTATAAACATCATTGCAAATGAAGCATAGTAAAAAAAAATCGTATTTAATTTTTTTTAAATATACATTCATGAATTATTTTATAATACGGTAGTCGAATACATTGACAGCAAGTTACGTAATTATATATTACCTCTGACATTAATTTTAATTCGTAGAAATTACAAAAGAATCTATAATACAACATATAATTAAGTAATATTAAGTATTTATTCTCTGATATCCCTATTGAACATGTCGAATATAAGAAATTATATATTTTTTTTTTATATGCCAAAGAAATTAAAGATAAAAAAAATAAGATCTTTTGTAATTAATCGTTTGAAAAGTCATGCAATTTTTTTTTTTTATCTCTTCTTCCTTTTATTTTCTTTCTTCTTCTAATTTTTTTTTTCTTCTGTCTTGCTGAAAGGAATAAAATTTATGGACGGTTCGAATTGTTTGGCGGTCTGCCTCGTCCGAAGTCGCAGGAAGCTATAGACAAACATTATAGGCGGTCTTATACTATTATAATAATATGTAAAAAGAAAAAAAAAAAAAAAAAAAAAGCATGTGCAAGTAGCAGCAGCGGCTGGGAAACAAAAGTGAAAATGTGGCTTGATTAATTGTACAGCATTCATTTTGCATTACAGCTTCATGAATGTGTTCATTTATTATACTTCTAACAAGACTGCTGCCGCGGTGTGCATGTGGGTTGATTTGAGGAGACTTGGAGACTTTGTGCTGATACATCGCCCGCTAATTGAGAGATTCGACTTTAGTGGCTTAACCATAATACAGATGAGTAATTTTTTTTGTATTGTTTCATTGTATCAAATTGTAATACTGTATACGTATATGACAGTATATTTGTTATGACAAAAGTATTTTAACTTTTAAAAAGTAATATTTCGTAGTTTTCATTTTGACGTGAATATCATATACTCTTATTTTGATATTTTTTACCAAACTTTTACTTTTATCATGAGAGACAGTTTTTTATCGAAATTAATTAAAATTGCTGCTTTTAAATTTCTTTTGAAATATTTTAATGTCGCCGGCAAGTAAAATGAAAAATTAATTAATTGAGGTGTACGGTACAGCCTATATGATTGAAATAAAATTAAAATTTTGAATTGTACGATGATTTTTAACCTAATTTTATATGATTGTATCATACATTTTATAAGAAATAGAAACTAGTACATTTTTGTGTGTTAAGACTTACAAAACACGTGAATTATGACAAAATGCAGACATAATCATCATTGAATTTTGATCTTCAATTATTTTAAATTCATATGTTTACAAGTTTATCAATATACAAAAAAATATCACATTTAATCACGACTACAAATATTTTTTATCACCACTAAACAGTAAGTTTCCTATGTTATATAAAGGTGTTATTTAATAAATTACCGTAGAGGTAAAGCCTCATTGCGTCTCCAAAAGTTGACTCGGCTGAGCGGCTTTTACTGTAACTAAGCAGCTGTTGTGTTTGCGCATTTGACCAAAGCTGGCCGTAAAATTGATCTTGCTGAGGCGACGACTATGTAACTTGCTTGCTGATACGCACGATCGAGGCTCTAATTAGTGAATCTTCTAAAGGCATGCAGGAATGCCCAGCCATTGGCGGCACGTCTAAAATGAAATCATGCATATATAAGAAAAGAACCGTGAAATTTCATCCTCTGATGCGACCTATAAGCCATTTCAATTAGTTTGTATAAAAAAATGATATGCCATATAAAAATGTTCTCTCACGTGAATTACATCAACCGTTTATAAATTATAAATAAAAAAAAATGTATATAAAATTGATAGAAAAGTAATTTTTTTTTTTATTGAAATGATCTTGTATGCGCATAAAAAAAAATATAAGTCAAGCACCCGTGCTATTTTATACTTGGTTAGGTTCCTAGTTGTTGACCTTTTTGCAAAACACAGCAATAAAAACTTAAACAGAAGAGATTATTTTAAATTAATTCGCTTGTCAATTAATAAAGCGTTAAATTACCATGTTAACTAAAATCCATAACATGTACACAAATTAAATTTTATTTAAATTGATTACATATTAATAGAAAAGTATACTAAAATACTTTTTACACAGTGATTAGTACTAATAAAATGTTTAGGAAACTAAAAAATAACACCCGAAATAATGCTTCAGAATATACACTCCTTAAAAAATAACCCTCTTAAAGATTACAAGCATTGAATCATAAATCTGGGGTGAAATTACTGAAAATGATCATCCTCCATATTGTTAAGGGTAAGATAACACGAACAATCGATTGTTGTAGTCCCATTTGATTAACATGTAAACCTTAGCAACCTCATAATGATTCTGAATTTTTTTTAGAGACAGTTCTTGACACCAAAAAATATGTAAAAAATTTCAAAACAATCGGACGATTCAATTTTTTTAAATTAATTTCTTAGTTTAGGTCTCCATGGGAAATCCCTATACTGAAAATTTAAAAAATTCATTTAAAAAAATTGGATCGTCCGATTGTTTTGAAATTTTTTCCACATTTTTTTTTGGTGCCAAGAACTGTCTCTTAAAAATAATTCAGAATTATTATGAGGTTGCTAAGGTTTACATGTTAATCAAATAGGACTATCAACAATCGATTGTTCGTGTTATCTTACCTTTAAGTATTAAAAAAAAAATCAGTTATTTGTTTCTAGGCAATGTAAATACACTTTAAAATACTCATAAAAATATACACTTTTATATTTAAAATTTAAAAGAAAAAAATAACAAATATTTGAATGATTATTTTAATTTTAAAAACAAACTTCAAAAAAATGGAAGTAAAAAGAAACATTTATTTATGGAATTTCTTTATTTAAGTGCATATTTTTTTATATGAAGTTTGTTGTTGGTCCCAAATGGATTGTGTTTAGCTCATGTCCACTCAGTTGCTCTCTAACACGCGCGGCATTTCGAGCAAGCAGCAAGCAGCATTAATCTATCACAGGCCGTAGCAGCAGCAGCAGCAGAAGCCTCAGAAATGTTTATTGAATTTGTCTGAGAAAGAATCGGACGGCGATGTAACGTCTTTACTTAGCCCTGAGCAAAAACAGGAGGAAGATATTTACAGTGTCTGTTATATCAAGCAATTTTATATTACTTCAACAAACTTCAACATAAAAAATAATCATATCTATTATTATACAATTTCTTTAATTATTATTTCTATTCTAATATTTTGCTTTAACATGTCATATGAATAGTTTTAAATTATTAAGAATAAAAATAATTAAAAATAATCTATAAATGTAAATCATTATACCTGATTAAAAATATAATGAATTTTCATGCATGCAGTCAAAATATCTTAATAGAATCGTATTATATCATGAAATTGCCTTCATGTAAAGTTAAAATTTTTATGTATGTTAACATACTTAAATGTTTGTATTCAGTAAAAAAGAGTGGAACATCCAGAATAAAGATGGTATATTGGTGGTGAAAAGATTGTAAACATTTTTAAAGTAAATATGATAGAATAAAAATTATTAATTAAGATACAAAGATACCTTATTAATTTTACTGATGTAAATAATTTCATAGATTTATAAATCTTCATAAATCATTTTTATCTTCTCATGCTCTCTAAGAATTTTAATAATTTATTTATTCTCATAGGATTCCATTATTAACCTTAAATTTAATCTTTTGCTCTTTTTCATGATTTTAAATTGACGAAAACCGCTACAGCCACTCTGTCATTGAATTGTGAACAAAAAAAATAAATAATAATAATTGTCTTTTTCTTAATAATTGTAATTATGATGTCATTAAATGATTGTCTTTTGACTATTTTGCAATGGAGTCCAATAGGGGCAATATGGTTACCTCAATCAGTAGTTGTTCACTAGATTAAAAGATAGACTGGAATTAGCTGATTATGGAAGCCATATTAGTAACTTTGACAACCTGAATAATGTAAATTTTGCATGATACATATACATTAATGCTATTTTTTATTTTTATATACAATTATAGTATGGTTAAGATTGCTCACAAAATAATTTAAATTAGAATAAATTAATAATTAATACAGACTAAATTACAATATTTTGGTATTCAAATAATAAAAAAAAAAATACTATAAAGTCAAGCAATGTCTTGTATTGGCTAAAATTTTATATATATTAAATAAAATAAAAAAGCTGCCAATCAAATAGTTTATTCTGATTGGTTGAAATGTTGCGTGGTAAGTGTTGCAAGTGGGTCTGACGAATGGGCTTGCTTGAGTCATGCACGACCACATCACGCACACCCCGCAATCATGTGGTCGTAATCACCTGCTTCAGGTCCTCCTTGGTACCAATCCACTATAGCTACCAGTAAATTGTTCATAAGATGATTCCTTCAGGCTTCAAATAACTATAAAATTGAAGGGTATATTATATATTAACATAAACCATAATTCACATAAATGTAACTTACATAAAATTTAATTACAGTACAATATACTTTTCATAAAAAAAAAAATTACATGTCTTTCTTGTCATGTTTATTATTAAGTTTAATTTTTTTTTATTATATATTTTATATTAGTCTGATAAGCTATTAAATGGACCCCCTGCTTGTTTATTTTTTTCTGTAAAAAAAAAATAAATTGTATATAAAGAGTTTAAGGTGTACGTTTAAACTCCTGTGGTGATTTTGTTAGAAGTCAAGTTCTCCTTCGCAATAATATAATACGTATATATCTCAACAATGATGAGTAACAATGAGAGCAGATTTAGCTTGTATTGTTGTGTGTCAGACCATGTAGAGATCTTGGCAGCTCACTTCTAAACTGACTTATTATATGCTGGGCGGTCTACCTTTAGACCATTTTTAAGTCTAGAGGATGAATAATATTATATAGTATATAAAATTTGCAAGATGGTGTGTGTGTGTGTGTTTTTTTAAGTGTTTTTAAAATTTTTATCATACATGGAAATTTAATTTTATAGGTACAATTTTATTCAAATAAAATAGCTTTATTATTTAATTTACCTAATTTGCAATGCAAAAATTTAACAATGAAAGTGAATTTCCTTCATATACTAAATTAAGTAATAAATGTAAGATTATTATATTTTAAATTAAATGTGTTAGAATTACTATAAAAGTAACACTAATTTGAGCCACCTTTAAGTTTTTTATTTTCTTAAAGAAACTTAGATTTCTTTCATATTAATTTAAAACATTAAAAATTTGTTTTTACTAAAGATTTTGCTTTTCGTAAGTTGAAAATATCTAGCTGCTTTTCTATGTTAGTATATGTGGTACTTTACATATATATACACGTTGGAGCTCCTCCTATATAGCCTGATGGAAGATATAATTTATGGTGTAGCTGTTACTTGAGGCTGCTAAGATTCTGTTTCCTTCTTCCTCCAACTTCCTGGCGGCCTAAAACTTACTGGGAATTATTTACTCATTTGCATCTTTCTCTCCTGCTTTGTGTTCTACAAGCAAGTAAGAAGAGAGACTAAAATTACAGACTGTTCGTCTTATAACAAAATTAAATTTTAACATTCATGTATGAAAATTACAACGAATTATTTATAATAATATGTATGTAAGCTCAAGTATTTTAATGAATGTACTTTTAAATAATATGTTAAGATTTTTTAAGTGAATATGGTCTTAAAGGATAATGTATAAAACAAAAATACGTATTTATTTTTTTAAAGTGATTATATATAATTAAAACTGTATGGTAGTTTCTCGTGAATATTATGTAAAATTAAAAAGAAACACTTCATGCATTTTTTAGCTTGGATTTCTTTTTCCTGCATGATATGAAATAATGAAGGTTTTTCTGTTACAGTATTAGAAATTTAATAATATATTACATTATTGATTTATATTTGCAGGCGTTTAAAAAAATATATTATTATTTCTCTATGAATTTTCTTATAAAATAATTTTTGAAACATTTTTTATTTTTATACATGAAGACAGACCGCAAAACATTAATTTACCTAAAACTAATTTATTTTGTTAAATTACCTTTTCAATACTATTATTATAAAATACGATATCCCTTTAATGACATTCAATTTAAAAAGCAATATACTACTTAAATGTCTTCTTAATAGCTTAGCTTCCATGATATTGTGTTAGTTAGTATAGGAGCAAATAATCAACCTTGTATAATAGCTTAGTATAATAAGAGCAAAACAAGCACTCTGAGGGTTGTGATATAGTCCTTGGAGAATACTTAAATTGTGTCACACTGTTAAATCTTCACTGGCGCGTGTAATACTATCTTCAAATATATAAAAAAAAAACACTCTTGATTTTCGCTTCGTCATTTATAAACCTGTAGGACAATTTTAATACTTAACGTAGTGAACTCAATATTAATCCATGTAATTATAATTTTTAAAAATTTTCAGACGTATAATACTTCATAAAAAATATATTCTCAATTGCTTATACCTGACTATTACATCAGGTAAGTGTAATAATAAGAAGTAAACTCATATACATCAGAGCCAACGTTTACTGGGCTTTTGCTTGCTACTCCTCTTCCTATTTTCCTTCACTATCCAGGGGTTTATTACATGTATAAATTACAACTCTGGGTGCTAATTGCACCATAAATCCAACTCTACCTCACGTCTCTCCTCCCCTACATATACAGTAGGCCTGACGGGAAAGTGTGCAGCCGTTACTGTATCTACTTCTTAAAAACCACCTCTTCGTACTCAAGTTTTAACCATGAGAACGTATACTTATACAGTAAACCAATTTATATCTATAAATTATTATACATACGTGATATTTGTACTATATTACGTCTTTCATGATAATTACTACGATGGAAATTTTAGATTTCTTAGAGATAGACGTCATTTGAAGAAGTGCGAAGAAAATCTTTACCAAGTGTAAATATTTAGTAAGTTAATAAGTCCACGGTACTTTGAACTATACTATTATAAATATAACAAGAACACATATTATAAACCTATATTATATACCTTCTCTGTTATGAGGCGGTATAATAAAAGTATTAAATATATGATGTTTATTTGCAGATTATATTTTCTTTTTTTAATGTATAATTTTGCAATGATTAATTATAATGAATTATGATTCATATATTAACTACTTCTAATATTTTTTTTTTTGTAAAGCAGTATTCTTAATACAAAAACGTACATAGCTTTAATTAATTATAATATAATTTACAATAATGAAAAATATGACAAGTTTAAAAACTATATTAATAAATAATTTAAAAAAATTTAATATCCATAATAAAAAAAGCATATAAAATTGATGACATTTAGTAATTATGATTATAATCTACTAATTATATTTTTTTTTAAACTGTAGACAGGTGTTATTTTGATATAAAAACAAAGCTAGACCTCCCTCATAGAAAAAGAAGTATATGTTGTAATAGTGTAGTCTGGTTGTCATTCGCTGTCACCCATCAGTGTTATCTATCGCCCGATTAGCTCTGAACATCAGTTTTACGGGGGAAGTGAATGGCCCATAATATCGGCTGGTTAGCGCCTAGACTGCCGGCGAACTGTACGCGTCACTTGCCGACAACAAACTTCATGTGTCAACCCATTTAATTACGTCAAGATAATAGTATTTATTATGAATCAATTTATGAATGATATAAATGTCATAAAATTAGTTATAAAATCAAAATCTATAACAAGTGGTTTTTGTCAGTGATTTTAAAAATATTCAAGTCACACCTTTTTAGTTATAATAAATTTATTAAACAAGTTTTAAAGTAATAATTGTAAGTTAATAACTCTTTTAATGGCTGTTCATAAATTTATTTTTACTTTTTAACGATTATACAATGTATATTTTTCCCCCCTTTCTTACTCATGCTGGTAACTTTAAAAAAATAAAATTATTTCTTATATGTACTATTTTTCACATTATCTATACAAAAAATCAAAAGTAGTTTTTAATCAGATATTCCTAATATGGCTCTTTAACAAAATTAATGATAAATAAATCTTTTAATACATAAGAAAAAAAAAGGTATATATAAGTATTTTTGTATAAGCGGTAAAACTTGGGTATAAGTAGTATTATAACAAGTAACGCCGCCGCCACCATACCTATATTGTGATCATGCTTTGATCACAAAAGTCAAGATTTGTTCAGGTGTATAAGATGCCAAGCATTTGTAACTCGATTTATGTGAGTCTACTTTTAAGAAAAGGTTTTTCGTGATGTTCACTGTTGATTTCATAGCGTTTGTGCACACATTTGGATCTCATTATCTCTATCAATGTGAAAAGTTTCATGCAGTACGTGCGGCCTGTTTCTCTGTTCTTATCCTTATGCAAACATACACCTGATTCCTGAGAAGGTACATACATTTATATAGATTGACAGCATTCACTTATATATATATAAATATATAGTCTCATTTTTGGTTTACAATATTTTATTATAAAAAGCGGAGAATCTACAAAAGAATTATTTTAAAACGTGGGTGTTTATTTTATAAAATATATTGTAATGTTATTTAAATTTTTAATGTATATAATTTCTTGTATTTTAAAATTCAACACTGCAAAAGCAAACAGTATTATGTTTGTATATGTATATGTTTTTTATTTTTCTCATCCAATTAAATTTTCTGTAATATGGTAATCGATGATTAAAAATCTACGTTTTCTATATAAGATCATGTTGGTTGGATTGTGGAAAAGATAATGGTTTGGTATAAATGTTCTTGGGATGTTCACAGACTGCCAAACTGGAGCAGAGCGACACACGTCAGAGGCTTGATGGGGAACAGAGAGAAACCACTACGATAACAAAAACTTTGGTTCTTTGACAGATGTCCTAAAACACCCATTTCTTACTGAAACGCATATCCCACGTCATCACTTTAGTTTGCTATATTTATATATTTTTTGTTATATTCTAGAATAATAAAAATAAATAAATAAAAACTGCATTAGTTGTCATTCTTTAACATTCTTAGAACAGATATAACATAAAAAATGATACTTTTATATGTATAATAAAAAATTGAATAATTTTTATAACCAGAAAACAATTAATTAAAGGTTTCGCTATATAATATATGATAATAAAATTTTATAACATTATTTTTTTCACCCTAAAAAAAAATTAGTTATTCCCCAAAACCATTTCACAAAATTATTAGGCAATAGAACTTTTTTTTTATAAACAAGATAATATATTTGATATCAAAATAGAAACAAGATTTTACTAATTTTAGAAAATTTGATAACAATCACATTTTTTCTGATTCGATTCGATTAGTTATTCTTCAAACTAAATTTAAAAACAAAACAAAAAAATGTTTTTTTAATTTATAAGATGATAAATTTGAGATCAAAATGAAAATAATATTTTTGGTAACATTATAAAAATTGCATCTATTTTTTTCCCCTATAATTCAAGTTTAGTTTATTCATTACAATTTTTCTGTTTAAATACGATGATAAATTTGAGATAAAAATTTTGCAAGAATAGTACCGCTATAATTTTTTTTTTTAAAAAAGTGCGGGTCTGTGAAGCCGCCGTCTTGCAGCATGATGGTCACGGCGGCTCGCGCGTGCATTAATCACCTCAACTACAAGGCTAACCGCATTACAGGACACCCATTACACTCGACTGCGGCGGCGGCGGCGGCTTCAACCGTAGGTACGTGATCCGTCGCCCATAGAGAAAATACTTCTTTTACCATAAAGCTAATCTGCATACCATCGTCAGAGTATGCTGCTGCAGTGGTGTAAAACATAGGCCATTGTAAAGCAAGACATACATAGCTAAGGTGCAAAACTGCTGTTTTATGTCAAATAACAAAATATTTTTCTTATAACGTAAGCAAATTGAATTTAATGTTTGTGTTTAAATAATTGTATAAAGTACTTTGTACTTAAATAGAATTGTATATAATTGTATACCTTACAATTAAATAAATTAGGTAAAATAAAAATATTAGTAAAAGTTAAAGCCGACTGCGTAGAGTAATGCATGTACCAAGTACAAGTATGTGATTTTTTTTTGAACATCCTGGTGGTTTGCAAATTGTTTCATACTATAGATACTATATAAGATTTTCAGAAAATTCTTATAATATTTTGGTATACATGTTATTAAAATCAAAATATGCAATCTCTATACATGGTATTTTAAATTTAGAAAATTTAAAATTAAAATTATTCCTAGATATTAATTTTAAATAAAATATTTAATGAATATTTTTAAAAAACCTGTCTTTTAGTGGATTACACAACCATGCATTGTAAAGAAAAATAATTAAAATATTTAACAAATGAAGGCCCAAAAAAATCTCAATTTGGGAGTGACATGTCTGCTTATAAAATTTATTACATTTTTTTTTTATATTTATAATAATAATTTATACTGTGCAATAAATAATATATTTATATCAATCATCTTTCATGATACTAATTTTATATTCTTTCAATTCTTTCATATAATATTTTAATACCACAGAGGTACAATTTTTATTTTTAATCCTTTAATAAGCATAACAAAAATATTTTAAAAACCTTTTTAGTTTATTTCATTTCAAATTAATCATATTAATGCGCTTAATATTATTATTATTATTTTCTTTTTACCTTTTAGAGATATGACTTTTTTTTTTCAAAAATGTATTTGCATTTTTTTTTTTATCGTTGATGAGAGAACTCATTAATCAAGAAGTCATAAGTTTAAAAGCACCGTGGATATAGCAAAAGTTAGCCGCACCCAAAAAACTCCGGCCAGCGGTGTTTTCTTTTACAAGTGTGGCTGCATATATATTCTAATGTTTTGGATGTGCTACCACAGGCAACAGCACGATGTTGTTGTACAAACTAAACTCCTGCTCGAGTTGATTGTCTTCGGTAGCAGTCCGTCCTTTATTTGTGCTGACCGATCATTATTCATTATAGCGATGCATCTCAAGCATTGTTGTTCTCCATCATGGAGTGGTGGTATTGTTGTATTTAAAGTTTTAGTACAATCAGACACTACTATCACAAAACTCTTGTTGTTGTTGCAATGTGTGTGTGTGTGTATTGTGAAAGGAAAAACGAAGCTAATTTATCAAAGTCTTATTGTTTTATTATAGAATCTATATTATATTATATGATATGATATAATAAGTTTTATATTATAGGTAAATAATGAAATCAAATTGTAAATTAACTATAATTTTTAGTAATTGTTGATTTAGTTTTGATTACTGATTGCTACGTACTCACCTGTTTGTATTTATTTATGTTTTTTAGTGAAAAATATTTCAAGATTCAATAATTTAATATAATAAAGTCTCAATTAACTTGTACGTTGCGTTAAAAACAGCTGCATTTTGAAATTTAAAGAATAAAAATTAATTATTATTGAAATGCATCAGTAATTTCAACGTATAACTTGTCCCAAAATAATTTAATTAAAAATCAAAGTGTCGTTTTGTTCATGGTTAATTGTTAAATTTCAACATAGAAAAAAAGAGAGATAAAATTTAGTCAATAGATTATAAATATACGCGGAAGAAATCCTAACACTAAAAACAGGAAGACCTCGTGCTGAGAAAATTCAAAATGTCTTTACTCCAGCTCTTTCTAACCCGGATATAATAGAAAATGCGTAACGACGATTTTTAAAACTAAACCGTTGTGTTAAGTATTTTAGGGTGTGGGTGGGTGTATAACATAACAATGATAAAAATGTTTATTTCGTCACGGTATTGTAACTTTTTTTCTCATCAGATGTGTAACTTCCTTATGTAACATTACTATATTTATTACTTAACATTGAAAGGTGAGAGAGACAGAAAATGTTATATAAGGGTCAGCTCACCCTATCACAAAGGTCGCTCCAATAGAATTTTATTGTAGTATTATTATTATTATTAGCATACAATAGGTTCTGAATTTCAAACGGATACAGATGTGATCATGGCTATACTCCACCAAGCAAGCAATGATAATGATTTTCTTTATTGTCATTTATTTATAGACCACCCTTTAAGACAATAATATCTGTTACACTTTGTTTTTTGTATGTTGTCATCAAATCAAGATTTTCATCAGGTAAAAAATTATTATATGACAGTAAAGAATTTCTTTGATGAAATTTTTTTATATTTTATGAAGTTGATTTATTTTCTTATATTAATAATAAAGGGTAAGTTTAAGATATATTTTATACCATTTAAAATTTTGATAGATGTAATAAAAGTCTTTTTCTTTTTTTTTTTCATCTCTACCTGTTGCATTGAGTATTGATCTTTTACTAAACATCTAAATTAATGAGTTTTATGTAATGGGTGAGGCTGTACAATTCATTTACTTTCTTATATGACAGCTTGAAAATCTTAATGTTAAAGTGAGGAGGCCTATTGAATTCTTTAGATAAATTACAAGTTACATTATGGATAGTGACACTTGGTAGATATACCTTGCTATAATACATGAGAGATGGGACAGGGGTGCTGACCAAGAATGGACTTGCTGTTGTTGTGTACACTTCTCAAAATGTTGACGATATTTATTTTTACATCTCAGGTACAATGGACCATCAATCTGCTGGGAGTCAGCTGTGGAGTTTGACCTCATGTTTTATTTAGCAGACTTTTTTTTTCTGACTGTCAATTTTAGTTTTGCTCAAATTTAGCATTTATTAAAAGGCGGATTCAGATGGCGACAACGGCGATGCGACGCGATTTTGACGTAAAAGCTGTGGAATCCTAATGCGACGGCGAATTCACCAAGACTCGCCTTAATTACGATGCTCTTTTTCTTTTAATCACCAAATATGGCCTCGAATGGATGTTACAGCAAGTGCGCATTATTCGCGTCGCGTCGCATGATAAAAATTGCCATGTGAATCCACCTTTACGTAGTGTTGCTTAACAAAAATTACCGTAGAGAGGTGAGTACGTTTTTTTTTTTCTAGATCTCTTCACGTAGTTATAAATTTTTGTAATTCTTTGTAATTTTATTTGGATTTTTTTTAAAATTTTAGTAAATATATTGTACATATATTATAATATTGTTGGCTTCGCGTGCCAAAGGTTTATAACGTATCCATAATGTTCCTTTGATGTGAATGCAAGTCTTCACTTGGAGATAAGGTTTAGTTTGTATCTCTTTAGCCCACGGCTGTGAACCTTATCGTGGAGATAAACTATATTATACAGTTTGACACAAGACTAGAATCATACACATTATTTTTCAATCACATCAAGATATTTCCATGCTCGTAAATACAAAACTCATGGTGACAAAGATATCATTTTAAAATTGCACGAAGGGTTGCCTACATCAAGGATTTTAGTTCCCATGCTGGATGTTACTTTTCAAAATTGAGCTATACAGTATACTGAGAAAACGTTTGCTTATTCTCATAAGCTCATTACGTTTTATGTTTATATAGCATACATTTTTATTTTCAATTACCAAGTAAGAACGAAAGAAATAATTGAAATTTTTAAAACATGTGCTATGAATGTTAATTCCAACCTGTCTTTTTATTTTTTAATTATAATATTTATTATATTATATTTTTAATAATTATTATTTTTATATACAATAATAACAAGACAACTTTTACATGCACCATTAACACCAAAACTTGTACTATTATACCTGAGTTAATTTCAATACCTTGATTCTACAGACAGGCATGCAAGTATTAGGAATGCTCACTCGTGCATGATTGAGAGGACATTAAAAGGAAATGAAGGACTTGCTGCATGCAAGGTGATTAATGAAAGTCGTGTCAGCGAATGTCATTTGTGCGTGGTGACCAGAGGTCCTCCGTGTCTGCTGCCTCGAGTTGTGACGAGGGGACAAAATGTCACTGGAAATATGACATTAATTGAAATTATTTAAATTAATTAATTCTTTTTATTGTCATGTTATAAAAAAAATTAAGTTTTTAAGCTTGTCATATATTTTTTTTAATATGTCAGAAGTAGAAATTCATTTTATTTAATGAATAATTAATGTAGAGCACTTGAATTTAATTTAATTTTCCACTTATCTGGAGTTAAATTGTCAAAATATCAAAGGTGGAATCTATTATATTTTTTATACTATATAATATGACAAGACTTGATAAAAGATAATAATTCATTTCATTACAAATTCAAATATTCTGCATTACATAAATTTGTTACTAAAAATTTCAAATAAATTATTTTAAAAACGAATTTCAACACTGTATTATTAAAATTGAAAAATTACAATATTTTAAAAATAAAATATGATATTTATAAAATTGACATAAACATGTAGACATTAATTAATAATCAAATTAATCTTATAAACAATTTCTTGTTATTTCACTAATTGACACCTATAACACAAAACTGCTATATTAGCTGTCTGCCAACTTCTTCTTATATAATAATATGTTGGTGAAATGTTACATATTTTAACATGAACGACATCGTTGTCCTTCGTTGATTGAGTAGTTCAATTCTTTTCTAAACGTACGACATTCTTGCTGATGTTTTCCTAATTAGCGTCATCGTACATCTATTCAAGAAGATCCATGCTTGACGTGCACACCACGTTTTTGCTACCTCGCGGTTAGGATATAAATAAGGCTTGGAATGTGGCCGGCTGCTGCGGCAATGATAGATGACGTCGCCGATGAGCGAGTAGAGGCCCGCGAGCTACCAACTGATGACAAGACATCACGTCTCGTCGAGATCCCGTGATTTAACTTCACTATAACGTCAATCATAATGTGTTATTTTATCTCGGAAATATCGATTACGTTGTATACTAAAAATAAATATTTTATTACATAATTTATGGTACTTAAAATAATATAATTAAATTTGATTTTGAAATATTATCTAATTATTCATTAAAATTGTATATTCAGCTTTGTTTTTACAAAACTTAAATATTTTTAAAAATACACAATTAAGTCAAAATTTATATGCATGAATAATATAATATTTTTAATTTAATGTCATTTTTTTATTTATAATTTTCGCCTATAGTTATTATTGTAATCCGAGTTAACTAATAGTTTCAAATGACTCCTATTTTCAAGAAGGTTTATTATTAATTTGCTTATTAATCTTGTCACGAAAGATAATTATATTGAAAATTGTAAAATGTATTTGAGAACTAGCAGGCTCATCTACACATTTTTAATATTTACAATTTTCTTACTATGACTGATGCGTTGATAGGGAATAATGTTATTAAACGCATTAATTAATTTTATTTTACTCACTGAAGGTGCAAGTTCATTGCCCAGAAATGATGAATATGACATATAATACATGACAAATTGTATTATAAATTAAATATCTTTTATTATATTTCTAATATAGACACTCAAACAATTAATTTGTATCCATAAAAACTGAGATTTGAAGTTTCAAGACGTCACTTATTCCAATTATGACCAACTGAAACAGTTGCCTAATCTCAATAAGGCGATATGTTCTAACAATGCGGACATTTATTCACTGTTTAAGTGTACTATCATTGAAATGTTATTTCTATTAAATCTTACAAGTTTTTAATATTTTTTTTTTTAAAGTTATGTTATATTTGTATTAATATTATTATATTTATGTTTTTCCTACATTTTTCTGAAAAAAAATTCCCTCAATATATATAATATGACATTTGACAGGTTATTGTAAGAGAGAGAGAGAGAGAGAGAGAGAGAGAGAGAGAGAGAGAGAGAGAGAGTTTCTGACGATTGCTTGACAACAAGCTGATGAGGTAGGAACATTCCAACATAAAAAACTGGGGAAGTTATAAAAAAAAAATAGGAATGTTATACAAGTTTCATAAAAATCACAATAAATAATTGTAATAAATTTGACATATATACTATACAAAAATAGAGACGTTATATTATAATAAATATATATAACATCATATAAAAATTGCAAAAAAAAAAATAAAAAAATAATGGTTTGTAAAATTTGAAAATATTTACAAAAAAAAAATAATATCCTCTCTCTTTTTAAAAATGAAACTTGACAGTTTATGCCACCATCACTATACAACAACAATAAATGTAGTGGTGAACAGATCGGACTGATATGTTTTAGGTCTTCAAAAAAATGTACAGAATTCCTCCTCCTCCCCCCCCCCCCTTCAATGACGACGTCCCACGCCTTTGCTTGCATGGCACGCGGGTCCGAGCGATAAATCTGCCGCTCACAAGAACTGATGGTATCTGCCCCCGCTCACCTGACACACAAGTGACTCAAGATGGACCAAACAGATTAGAGAGAGAGAGAGAACGTTTGACCGTTCACCGCAAACCAAAGACGTTAGTCTCTCACTGGTATGCTATGGATTTCATCTCAAGCGTTCACTATTTTTTTTTTTATATTGTAGTCGGCCAATTTAAATATTCTTTGTTCATATATATACATTTTTATAGCACTATACTTATGAGAAAAAAAAAATTTATAGAAGAGATAAAATATTTGCAGTTTTTTTGTGTCAGTTTTCACTATACAAAAATGTAATGAAATTTGTAATCAACAAATTTTAAGAATGTTTCATATGAAAGCTTGTACGTGATATAAGTACTTAATATTGATTACAGCATTCATTTGCTTACCTCGTGTCACTTGAAAGTTATATATATATATATTTTTTTTTAAATGTTGTGTTTAAAGTCCTACACAAACTGCAAATACTGCAGTTAATTTTTTAACGTTTGATTGTCTTAAAAAACTGTAATTCTTTAAATTTGATTCTTCTTACTACTTGCATAAAAAAAACACACCCTTGCTAGTAAATTTGCCCCTTTACACGCATGCTGAAACAGTTGCATACCTGCAAGGGGACGATCTGCAGAGAAATATGGAAATTTAATATTTTTTTATGTTATTTAACAATACGATTAATAATTTGACATTCGTAGAACAACAATCTAGTAAAAAAATAAATAATATTAAAAATATACAAAAATAATAATTTTACATAAATAATACTGTATGTTTAACTAAAACTGTATAACATCAACAATATTTTCATCAAAATTTTGCTTTAGGGGTAATTTAATATTATGACATTTTAGCTTTTAGCGTTACATATATATAACAATGTTTCTATTATAATAGTGAAGATAATATTGTAAGTACAACATTCCCTAGAGCCTGCACAAGAGCCAGCGTGTCTCGGGGCTGGACAAAACGGACTGACAGATACGAGACTCTGACCCGGCTTTGTTGTGGCTCTGACATGAGACATAGAGGCCCATGAAACTCACCCGCATCTGACAGCTGGCTAGCCACCACACATTCAAACACAAAGGCAAGTCTTACCATGACATTTAGCACCAACGCAAAAATCCTTATCAACAATTTACTATAAAAGTCAAAATTATATTAAATTTAAAACGGAAATGATATTTATAAATTATTATTGATATTATCATAATTTTAATATTATCATTATTTAAGCTACTTGCAGATGCTATTATGTATATATACGGGAGTTTTATAATTTTTATTATATCATAAAGTATGATTAATGATGTTTTTAGTGTTTTCTAATTGAAAGTACTTTATAATAATGTAACTTGGAGACAGACAAAGTGATAGAGGTGCAAGCAAGCAAGCCCACACCTGCTACCTTAGCGCTGATGTAGATGGAGGAAAACATCGTCAGGTGTGGGGGAGGAGGGAACAAGAAGAAGAAGCTTCATTACACTCGAACAGCCTGAAAACAAGCACATGCGTAACAGCTCTCTCTCTCTCTCTCTCTCTCTCTCTCTCTCTCTCTCTCTCTCTCTCTCTCTCTCTCTCTCTCGTCACACGCACTACACTACCATGCATGAGGCCCCAAGACACATCAATCAACGCCCTGGTCAGTGTGTATACATGAGGTGAACAAAATTACTCCTCTAGGCACAATATATACATGTATATGTTAGTGGAAAAATAAGTTCACGGGTAGTTAAAATTATGTCTTTTCAAGGAAAATTAATAAAAAAATTAATTGAAATTTATTAAAATGCATGGTGTTAAAATTTAAATATTCAATTGAACACAGTAAGTAATATAAAGTGGGACAGAGCATATGCACTTCTCTATAATCATTTTGGCTAATAACACAAGAAAGCAGAACTAAAATTTCATTTTGAACCCCCTGACTTTATTTATTTTATTATTATTATTATTATTATTTTGTAAGCTTTATTAATTTTTACTATTGAACTATTTTTATTTATAATGGTTCTAGTCTCTACCATTTAATAAGTTTTAATTTCTTATAATATTATATAATTATTATACTGCAGTATGTAACTATTGTATAAAAATATAATCAAGTAAAATCAAACAATGCAATAATTGAGTAATCAATTTTCAAATAATGATTACATACATTATAATAATTATATTCATCGACCTTGATAATTTACATATTGTCTCCTGCTTTCTTCACATTGTCTTCTACGTTAATTTAAATATTTAATTGAATATTCCACATGTGGCATTCAGCGGATGAAGCCATCTCAATTGGCTTGAACAATGATCGGTGAGGAGGTCGTTAGTGGGCGCCTGCTTGGCTCACCAGGAGGATAATGGGAGCGCTCTGCCGCGGGCCTTTGTCAACCTCGCGATTCCAGTCTAATAGAATATGTATATAGTGTCTCCTCGTACCTTTTATACAACAATCTAAGATTTCACTGCTTTTTTTTTTAACAAATCCTTAAGGGTATATTTTATTTTTGTTTTCTTCACAAACGTTAGAAAGCAGCTATATAACAGATGTTGTGTTTACACTAAGAAAAATATAGTGTTGGATTTCTTATATATGATGTATTTGATGATAATGAAATTGATGAATCTCTTTAGTACAGTCCTCGCCTCTGAAAAGTTTCCTTCTGCAGTATTGTTAATCAACATACCCTGTGTTATTCTTACGGGACTTGGTAATTAACAAGGCCGCAAAGGGAAATATTCCGAGGCGATGACTGTACCTGCCAATAACCGACTGGTGCTGTATTTTGTAAAGAAATGTTAACGTTATTGTTACCAGTTGCCATGGTGATATTCTATTATTTACTTTTTTATCAACACAGATCGAAGCCACCTCCTGTGATATATCTATTGATTCTATTTAATATATAGTGCTGTCGTGATCCATATACACATTTCATCTTCTTCTTTTTATTCTGAGAGTTATAAGTGCCATTTAAATGGCGTTTCCGCTCTCTGATATTTTCTACATGTTCCATGTGTTACCAGTTAAGCATATTGCATATTGTATACGGGAACACTTGTAATTGTCATTCTACAACAACAACAACTTATATAATTGATAATAAATTTAAGGTTTTAGTAATTTCCATATATTTTCAAGTGTAAAATTTACCACTCTAAAATAACTTAACAACAATAAAGAAATTATTTTTCTCCGTGTAATATTATATAGGATGGTTCGTCTTGTGGCTATGTGGAATTTTATTACCTCGTTATCAAGACAAGCAAGTGAGAGAGGCAGTCGCTTCTATCGTTATGTATATCCTTGTCCTTCAAAAGTTGGTATCATGGATACTCTCTTTGCATGGTAAGGTAATAGGCCTTACAACAAACAGGACATTATTATAATAGTCAAAAACCAAAGGAATAATGTGTACTTATACAAGGTAGTTCAGTTAAAATATTGTTCATTATAAAAATATTTTGTTTTACAGCATTTCCAGATTTTTAATTTAATAAAATATGTACAATACTCCACAAAATTGTCATATTATGTGGGTATGTTATTTCTATTTACATTTTTGTAAAATTTAAAACATAAATAACTCAAAAGAATAATGCATGGGAAAATATAATGTAAGAAATTTGTTTCATTACGCAGGCTATTACATATTTTTCTTTTAAGAAATTATTTTTCTTATTTTGCAACATTTGAATTCATACGTGTGTTAATTCTATTATACAACAGAAACCTTAAAAGCAATGAAAATCTTAACATCTGTTGATTTGATTTCATTTTAAATAGAACGAAACACAAATTATTATAATTATTTATAATGTTGAACATTTTAATTTAAGTTATAATGTTAAATAAAAAGTAAATCAACATACCACTTCAACAGAATAACTGATTGGCTTACCTTACATATTATTACCTACCTTTGAGAATCAAACATCAATCAATTTGATCGTCCTACCTGTCCAGCGACACTCCGTGGTCCAGTCAAAAGCTCTCGTCCCAATCACAGACACAATCAGACGAGAAAAACATCCAGACGGCATTCAAATTTTTCCACTTCTCAACAACAAAATACTCCTTTTTTTATTCAACACAAAAGAGAAAACGAAATAAGATCTACTAGTATAGATTTATTCTAGTTTTTCAATATAATACATAACAATATATAAGAATAGAAGAATTACTTTTCAATATAATATATTTTTAAGAAATAAATAATTGCATTCCTTTTTATTAAAACATGCTGTAGTAGTGTTGTTTTTATATTATATGATGTATAATATATTATATATAAAAAAGATAAATATTTTTTTATTATTTATTTTTTGCTGTCAGAAAAAAAAAATCCAACATGTAGTTTATATAGAGGCCTTACCTGAGCACCGGGTTCTCCAAGTTTTTAATTAGTGGTCCACGGTAGCTGGATTATATTTGATTGATGTTCTAACAACAGGGGGTTTAAACTAAAAAAAAACTGGGATATGTCTTTCTTGATAAAAAGGTTATGAGTTCAAATCTCTGAAACTTTTTACTTTTTTTTTTGTGTGTCCACCCAATTATATATTATGCAAATTGCATTAAAAAAATAATTGTTACTCAATCCCTTTTTTTTTTTACTTTATTTATTATAGGGGTATATGTAAAAAAAAATTTAAAAGTCCTTTCTTTTTTTATATAATATTTGAGGTCCGCTAGCCACGATTAAGGCTGTCAAAGCGAGTAATGGGGGAAGAGACGTATGGTAAATTCCACTACGTCAAACTGAATAATGTCGGAATGAGAAGAGAGAGATTTTTTTTTTATATATTACATATTTTTTATATTCGTGGTATTTTTAATCTTTCACTTTGAAATTAATAATCAGCGTACTTTGCATGCTTTGAATTTTAGTTTAAAATAGACACACGTTGCAGTAAAAGAAAATAATAAATTTTATATTCATTTTTTTAACAAAAAATTCTATATTAATTTAAAAATGAATAATATGTTTTTACTAAACATATTTTCATATACAACCAATAGCTTAATATTCTATGTTAAGTATCTATTTCATTTTTAATTGATATTCAATCAATTTTGCAAATTCTTTTATAAATAGTAAGAAGGAAAAATTTAATAATATAAATCTAGAGCAGTCACGTATAAGCAGCTAATTTAGAAAAAGTTTTCATTGTGCTAAAAGTCTGATGATCAAAGCAAATCAATTTAAATAAATGAACCTTCACTGATTCAAAGAAATCACCGCTGCTCACTCTTTCTTCTTAAATCTGCCGACACTAAGATCGTGGGAATTGAACGTGTTGTTAATTTAGTTGACTAGAGCAAGGTAATGAGCTATACGTACCAGTTAGAATTATAAAGCTCACTCAATCTTTGTCGTCAATCAGTACTTCAAATCTATACTCACCTAATTAAGACATTGCTTATTCTGATCACAAGTTTTGGATAAAAATATATAGACAAACTAAAAAGTTAACCTAACCTATTATAAAAAAAATATATAAATTAAACTTCAGAGTATTTAAATGACATCAAACAACTTTATATAAAAATAATAATTTATCTAAACCTATCTTGTAAAACTCATTAATAATAATTATGCAAAAAAAAAAATACTCATTAAAAAATATTAATATAGGTAGCAAAATGTTACTTGAGATGCTTTTTTTTTTTTTTTTTTCATTGTTCCTTCTTTTCTCTATTATAATAATGGTTAGTAATATGCTAAAAAAGAAATATGGCTGGTGTGATTTACGGAGTGTTTCTTACTTACACTTCATTAGGGTCTCTCTCTCTCTCTCTCTCTCTCTCTCTCTCTCTCTCTCTCTCTCTCTCTCTCTCTCTCTCTCTCTCTCTCTCTCTCTCTCTCTCTCTCTCTCTCTCTCTCTCTCTCTCTCTCTCTCTCTCTCTCTCTTCATCTCCCATCCTCCTAACTATACAATGCGATAAGGTCGCAACCACAGCATAAAAGATGAAGGTGTGGAGTGCGAGATGAGGTATAAGACCAATGTATCTCACACCTATGGGTCCTACTTCCATCATCTAATCTTTTTTTTTTTTAAAAAAAGGGCTGGCAGACAAAGTGTTTGCCGCTTGCTTGCCTTACTACATCCATAATAGACTCTGTGGCGAATTTTTCATGCTAAATTAATATCAAAATGATTTAAAGACCAATAAATTTTTATTTTCAACTAAAAAAAAAAAAAGAATAGTGTTCAAGTTTTTTTAATGTAATCTTGTTTTAAAAATCATAATAGGGGGTGTGTTGATTATAGATAGTTTATACTATTCATCGCTTTGAAATAATTGTTAAAAAAATAATTATGTATCATAAATTTAAATTGTATTTTATTACATATTTAAAGTCATTTTTATAATTATTATTGTTAATTTGGTGAAAATTTTACTACAGTTTTTTATATAATTGTAAAATTCATACTTATTTAATAATATATTTTATGTAGACAAAGTGCAAAGTTTAGCAAAATTCTAATATCTCACAAAAAGTGTTAAAAATAGAATACAAAAGATAATATTATATATTATTTAAATTTTACTCTGTGTGTTAGTTTTGTTTTTCATCAATTTTATTTTATCGTTTTTTTTTTTCTTTAATTCCTTTTACTTTACAAGCATTTTTTTTTTTAGATAATACATTTAAAAATAAATTATTTCATACATTATTTTTTTTTTTAAGAGTAGGCATGTTTTCATTTTTATCAATGTCCATTTTTGCCTTGGCGACTTCTGTTATCTTGAGTATACTTATAATGATAGTTGCTGGGGTGACACAAATTTCGTGGTAAATTATTGTAAATATTTCCGTATCAGCTCAGTTGATGTTGGAAATATTTGCTCTGAGTGGAGCATTTAGCTAGCTTGTCTAATTATAAATAATCAAACCTAATTAATAATATTAATGTTCTACTTTTTTTATCAAATATCTTGAAAATATGTTGTTGTATACCATTATTCTTATTTATATTAACTTCCATGTACACTGATATGATTATCGTCATTATATTAAATCATTTAAACTATTTAAAGATCTTGTTGTTAATTCTATTCACCTCATACCACTTTAATTTGATAAATTTAACAATAAATTTTCATTGCTATTCATTGTTTTATTTGTCAATTCTGTAAAACACAAGATGAAGTTTAATTTATAATGAATTAAGGTTTTAGAGGGTAGTAGAGTTTTATTTTTATTTTTTTTTTTCAGCATTAAAATTTATTATGAAACATTTTGATTAGAAAAATAAGTAGCAATTAATTTAATTGTGTAATTATGAAATTATGATTTAATTTCGTATGTGTATATAAAGTTTTAAACCGTTACATTGGTTCTATATACATGCTAAAATTAAATAAGTAATCTCAAATTTTAAAATATAAACTATTTTAACTTGCATTGTAGTTGCGTGTATGTATTTTTAATTTTTAATATACAGTAATGATGTTATTAAAATAAAACGCATAATTTTACAAATATTGTACAAATGTTATGAAATAAAGAATTCCTTTAAAAACTATTATTCATGATTCTATCTTTTTCTAAGTTTCATGTAAAATGACACTTTACTTGTGTTCAAAAAATGACAAAGTTTTATCATAACTTGCAAACCGGTAGAGGTGACAGTGATAACTCAAATTTGACTTATGTTGTGGTTTACAGAACAGGTAAATAAAAAAACTCCATATAAACGTTTGTAAAAAAAATGTGATAAAACAATTTGAAAAAAACGACATTCTCATGAAAATATAAACAAAAATCGTAAAGCTGGTCATCATGTGATGATCACGGATTAGTTGTATTACCCAGTAGGTTTGATTTCTTGCATCAAAGGTCCGGTTTGATGGCAAAAATAAATTAATATAAATAAAGGGAAATTAAAAAATCCTGAGTTGAGAACGATAAAAAAACAAAAAAGGAACAGATTTTCACCTGAGACTGTTTCATTTTTTATATATATATTTTAATTATTTCGTTTATGTAAATTAAACATTTATGCTGCATTTTAAAACATTGAGTACATTAATGTTCACGGATGCAAATATTGCAAAGGCACCTATAAATTAATATAATATATGAGGTGCTATATTCCGAAAGAATAAGAAATGCTGTTATCCATTACTCGATTTAGTATTGGAATTTTATATTAAAATTTAATACTGCAATTTACTAGGCTAAAATCTTTGCTAAGTTTTTTTTTTTTTTTTTTTTTTTTTTGTGAATAATCTCTACAATATTTATTTATTTTTTAATATCATTAAAAAAAAAATGCGCGCTACTCAGTTGTCGCAGTATTAAGCTTTACATGCATATATAGGATTAAAGTAACAAGAGTATTTTGGATTGTGATAGAGGGTAGTTTTTGGGATATATATAGAAGGATATATACTAGAGGAGTAAAATGGATATTTTCTCTATATATTAAGCCTGAGTGTGATAGCGAGGAACGTTGTTGGGCACTTGGTAATAAATCAGCAGCTTGTGCCTCACCATAGCTTGCTGCTGGCTGGGCTACATAGCTCGCTAACTCTCAGACCATACTGGGAGTGAATCCCTCCATCATGAAACTCTGGGAGGAGGAGGAGGGAAACTAACTCAGCTCTCTCACGGTGTTCTGATAAGCCAGTTTAATTCTGCTGCTGCTGTGTACCCTCCTTCCATCCCCAGATAGCCCTGATGCCCACAGAAAGAGAACAACTTTACCGAGCGTCGGGTGTATCTCTAAAGCAAAAGCAACAAGAAATAATTAAAACAAAAGAGAGTAACGTTACACCTAACCGAGGAAAAAGTAGGGATTTCATTGCGAGATAAATGCAACTAAAAAGAGAGAAAAAGGTATTTATATATGGAGGGCTTGAAGGGATGGAGAGGAAGGGAGGAATGAGGAAAAAAAGGGGTTCTATCTGTATACGAGGAGGTTCCTGGGTGTGCTATGCTTTTGCTTTGATAAGCTACTATATATACAACTATAGTTGTTATATTATATAAATTTTCAGATTGTGAGTGAAATTTAAGTTCACAAAAGTTTATCCAATGCTTAGAGATGTATTTTTATATACCATTGAAATGACTGAGATACAATTTGTTTTTTTACAAAAAAGTTTTTATGTTTTAGTTAGATAAAAATAATTGTAACATTTTTATAAAATAAAAAATATTTGTGCCATGTAAATTTGAGATAGAATTTAATATTCTTGCTTCAATAATATATGAAACAGAACTTATTAAAAATATTCGTATACACTCAAGATTGTATAACACAATCTAATCAATTTCTTTGTATATTTGTTGATTTTTTCTTTATTATATGTTTATTAGAATCATATTTAAATTGCAAATAAAAATTGACAACAAAACACAATAAGAATAATTTATAGTACTTTAAACTAAAGAGGTGGACTATAATAATAAATTAATGCATTGGAATGATAAAAATAAAGTGCATGCCATTAAGGCCAAGAGAATTGACTTGCTCGTCACCTTAGTCACACCTTTGAACCAGTTTAAAAAAAACATCTTCTTCCTACACGGTGGATCAAGGGACGATATGGGAGACACAAACTGGGAAAGACGTACGACAACCTTCTCCACTAAGAGGCGTCGAGAGCCATCAAGACAAGACTGCAATAATAATTAGTTGTGTCGATTAAGGAAGACATTTTACCTGTCAACGCTTTTGCTCACCGTCTTAAACGTTTGTATAATTATATAGTTTAAACAAATCTAAAATTACTTCAGGAAGTAGAAGTACAAAATTTCTTATTTGTATTTCAAATCTGAAAAATTGTTAAGATATTTATTTCAAGAGTTTCAAAATTTCAATGGATAATATGCATGAATTTTTTTATTGCATACTTTGATACAGCATACTCTCATTTTTTCAGATTTAAATGAAGGAAAAAAAAAACACTGTGACGTCATAGTCAGGCAACTTCTTTCCGATGCTTGCGTGTTAATTATTAGAATTAAAAAAAAATATGAAAAAATTTGACAATACATAATTCGAAATCCTCTATCCAAAAATAAGTAAAAAATTGTATGCAGGTCCCGTAAAGTTTCCATATTTCAATAAGTCTACAATACTTCTACTTCCGAACACTTCCGGTGGTTACCTTAAATTTATTGAACTGTAGCTTCTGCCAAAAATGTTTTTTCACCTTTTTATATTGTGGCTTTATCTAAAACATTAAGATAAAAAAATTACGGTGTCTTGTTTGACTGATCGTATTTTACTAATAGCGCTTTACCTGTTACATCAACTTAAATTCTACAACCTTTTTTTTTTCTTATTTATAAATATAAAAGTCTAAAATGTCTTTCAAAGTAGCGCTTCTCTTCTTATTTTTAACACGTTTTAGTGTTTTTACATGTTCTCATGTCTATAAAGCTTTATTGTTATTTTTTTATGAGCTAGAATAAAATGTTTTGACATTTAATGATAATACATGAGGTGATTATTAAGAAATCAAAACCAAAACCTCTGTATTATTTGAAAAATAATTTTTTGTTGTTTTAATTTTTTAATAAATTTTTGGAAATAAATTCACAAAAAAAAATATCATTATTTAACGTGAATAGTATTATTTATTTTTTTTTTGTTAAGACAAGTATTGACAAAATTGAAATATTTAAAGAAAAAATTAGATCCATATTTCGTTCATGTTCCTTTTTACAAAAATATAAATTTATTATGTTCAAGCCAACATCTTTTTGCACACAAAACTATTATGAAGTTACAGTAAAAAACATAACATTTTCTCTTCTAACAAAGTGTGTACGTAACTTTGTATGCATCATGTATTTTAGCTTTACTCCCTTTTTGCTCACACAACTAGTGCGGTCAACAACATTGAGGATAGCAGCTATATAGTAGGAGAGGATGAGAGAACTGCGGGGAAATATATTGGTAGCTCAAGATTCCACCACACACCGCAATGGTGCCTCTCTCTCTCTCTCTCTCTCTCTCTCTCTCTCTCTCTCTCTCTCTCTCTCTCTCTCTCTCTCTCTCTCTCTCTGTATGCAGCTCACTCTCCAATGCGCCCTTCTCTCTCTCTTCTCCTTATACAAGTCACATGATCCCACGTGACCAATAACTAGGGGGTAGGCACCAGGATTTACTGTAGTGCCTTTAACGTCCCACCGGAGTTTCACAGCCACCGTGTGCCTTATTCTACTAGGAGGATAGGTTTTGCCTTCAGAAGCCAAAACTACACCGCAGCCTCACGGGTCTCATGCCTAAGTCGAGCAACCTGGTAGTAGCATGGTGATAAACTTGAAATTCAACCACCTCATCGTAGTTACGTAGCATGCACCCACCGTGGCATTTGGAATGGTCGACGTGGGGCTAACCCTCCCTTACCTTCATCCCTATCTCACCCTTCCTCTTACATCTTATATACTGCAATAACATACAACAATTTATGACTAAAATAAATTAGAAAAAAAATTAGTCTTATTGGATCATGATTATTATATAATATTAATGATAAAAAAATTCTAAAATTCGTATAAGGTAAATAATTAAAATAAGTACATTTTGCAGATCATTAAATGTATTTATGTTAGCCCTATTTTCTTTCATATTATTACTTATATAAAAAATAGATAAAATTGGTTTTAGTTTAATGTTGTAATTCTTAAATTGTATCAAGGGATTATTGAATTATCCATTTTTCGTAAAGAAAACCAATATATACAGCCAATATAAATTAATGATTAATTTCTTAATTATATAATTTGTTTATGATACTAACAAGGTGTATTTACATTTTTAATTTGACATATCTTTTCGCAGGTGTCTGAAAGTATCATATGTGTAGGCAACATGTCACCTAACAGTCTCATTGCCTACTGCCAAATAATCTCTGCAGCTCTCCTCTGGTTTTTATCTTCCAAGCCCTGTCACTTCGTTTTAGGCATCACTTAAACCTTCAGTGGACTCGTAAAAAAAAATATCAGCACCTATATTTAACTGATAAATATTCTAATAATTATCATATAATATATCGAGGAAGTGTTGAAAATTTGATGGTATATTAAAAAAAAAAAGTAACACCTGCTAAGTCATTTTTACGCAAAATTATTTAAGAAAATGAAGTATATTTTTTGTGTGGTATGTAACAAGGAGTTGGTTCACGCTCCCTCTAAGTTAATTGTGTTATGTCGCGATAGACTATTACGTGGCTTCTATTATAGCTTCATGTCACGGCTCGTGCTCTCTAAAGATTACAATGGACCACCCTACATGCAGCATCCAGGGATACCATTATATTGTAGCACCTTATAGCTTTACTTATTATACGATAGAGTTCTTCTTCTTCTTCAACTTTTTTAATTACCTTTCTTACATCTAGTAACTTACTTTTTTATATAATACTGTATATAGTCTTATATTATATACCACAGATGGTATATTATATATGACCCTGAGAAATTTTGATTGTCAAGCCTTAACTCAATTTCTCAACGTATAACATTTGATTTTCCGGTATATCATGTATAGTTTGAACCGTATAAAATTTAAGTTTCCGGTAACTAACCATTCAAAATTTAAAAAAACTAGTTATATTCTGTCACTATATAGGTAAGAAATAGCATATTACAGGTGAAAAATAAAACGTATTACATTTTAGTCAATATATTTTATATACATTAACTGCAATGATATTGGAAATTTATTATAAATTTTTAGAGATCTAATTTGAAATACAATACCATCCAACTGTAAAATTTAATTTTACTGATTTTTTTATTGAATTATAAATTTCCACCTGAGAATTTTAGAACTGAAAGGTCTTATGCATAATTTATTCTTGTAATATTTGTTAATTTGGTGTCTTTTCCATACAAAGTATAAAGATAAAAAAAAAATAACAACATTAGTAGTTGCTTTGCATCACCTTTTTACCTTTATCTTTTTACCTTTACCTCGTATTATTGCTGATAACCAACTGATAAAAATGAAGCTTACTTTGAAATGAAGTTAGGGTAATTGTGATTTAAATTTAGAAATAAATTTTACCTAAATTTTCAGAATCATCTCACCAATTTACAATAGGTATGTTCGTAAATACACAATAAAAAAGAATCGATTATATGAGATGAACCTTCTGTACATAATAACATAAGGTTCATCACAAATAATCGATTCTTTCTGATTGTGTATTTACGAACAGACCTAATGCTTCAAACAACATACGAAATGCCATGGCACATTGTATCATGGTAGTTATTTAATTTTCATTTTTGGGTGTAATTAATTTTTATTAGTAAATTAATTAGTCTTCTCTTAAACTTTAAGTCTGCATGTAATATTAAACTCATACATTTTTATTATTTGCAAAATTTATATAAACATTACATACAAAAAAAATTGAAGGTCAAACACCCAAGTCAAAATAAAAATACATATTAAGAGTAAACTTTGGATTTTTTTTTTTTTCTCTTTCTCTCTCCAGCTGAGTTTAAAAACATTCCATGAGCAGCAATCTTAGTTGGTGGTCTGACAAATAAATAAATATTTGAGTACAACCTTTAAAAATAAAAAAATGATGCTTAGAGAGTAAGCTAGAAGAAAAAAAAAACTGTGTGTAGAGAGAGAAAATACACTGTGAAGCGAAATATGGGATAGAAGGAGAAAAGTGTTCTTGCATGCTGAGAGTGTGTAGCTGCTATAATATAGCGTAGAGCAGGATGAGAAGAGGAGCAGTTTACATGACACACAAACACAAACGTTGCTGCAGTAGGAAAAGCTTACGGTAGTGGTGGTGGGCCTCTTCTTCTTCTAGTTATACGCCATCAGCTTTACCAAACCAACTAAATTCCAAAGTAATTTTATTAAAAGGTAACGTAAATATCACATTTTATCACCAATTACCTAACATTCAACAATTCTTAGATATTAAAATGGATTAACATTGCAATTTATGTGATTTAATATTGAAATAATACTATTTTTATTGGGGTATTTCTAATTTGTATTACCTTATTTTATTATTTAACTTTGTGTAGCTTCATCCTCATACTTCTCCTTGGGTGTTTGTATATTTTTGCAGTGTCAACCAAGCAGCTTTGAGAAGGCCATCATTGCTTTCATCCAAAGCAGTTACAATAAATCAAGCTCTCTCTCTCTCTCTTGGGTCTTCTCCTTATGCCTATACTATCTAGTGCTCTACTAAACACGAGGCCATCATGCATGCTGATTTTTTTTTTTTTTTTTTAGGCTCTAAATACACTTGAAGGTTTGCCTTTCTACTGAAAAATTATATATACAATGTTGTAACATAATATATCGAAGGGTAATTAAGTTATGTATATTATATGTGTACTTAGTTTTTGTAACATGTTGATAATAGTGTAAATCATACTTTCATAAATATAAAATGTTACATATACAGCATGTCTTATTATAAGTAACTGATGTGATGTCACTACAAGACATTGACTGTTACTGAGACAAACTTCTAAACAGCTGATGTAAACGTTGACACTTTTGCTTTTTAAAACATTAATTCTGAACTTGAAACCGCCAAAAACATGAAATAGATACATTGCACGCAAGATTTATTTTTTGTATTGTTATTTATAAATGTTATATATATTTTTCTATGGTGACTTTTAATTTTTTTTTTTAAACTATTAATCATTCTAATGTTTTCTAACTATTTTGACAATTATGTTGCAATATTTATATTATACAGTATTTAAATCATTTTGTAAAAGAAAGGAGAAAAACAATAATACATATGTATTTATTTTGTTATTGTTTATTTTAAAAATTCTTAAGTGATAGTTTATTTGCTAAAAAATTATTTGAATGATTTTTTAGAGTATAAATTATTTATTTTAGAAAGGACTCAAGTATACACACAAAATGTTCTCTCTTGTGTAGAGATAGAACGAGAGAGAGTATCTTTCTAAACTTATGTCATCCTATATATAACCTTTTGTATGTGTGTGCTGAACTGAAAATAAGCTGGGTGGCGTTACGGTGATGCGACGGACACATGGCTGTTATATCGGAGCTTGTTCTGCAGCCACCGCCATCACAGTTGTCGCGTGTCACCCATCGCTGTGGTGCCGGACCAGAATAGGCTCCGTTGTGGTGGTGCTCACATCATTGTTGAAACATCACCCATGCCACTTCCGCTTTGTCGTATACAGCAGCTGACCTCTAGATAAACATCATAGAGATAACTCCTAAAATGTATGCAACTCTTTCGACTCATGTTAAAGGGGTTGACAACTTTTTAGGGGGTTGTTTTTCGGCTGATTTTGAGATCAGCCATATATGAAAAACAACCCCCTAAAAAGTTGGCAACCCCTTCAACATGAGTCAAAAGAGTTGCATACCATAAAGTTGTATTATACATTTACTTAAATTAAACTTCTCTTAAGCCCAAACTTTATGTATATATTCATATAATATGATTTTTCTAATAAAAGTTCTTTTGAATTAAATTAAACATATATAAAATATCATAGTAATTTTATTTATGAATTAACGTAGTAAAAAAACACATGTTACGGTAAATCAATACATCTTATATGTTAACAACTTCATCCACATAGATAACTCAAATTCTGTAATTAAAATTTAGTCTTATTGGAATGATATCTCACTTGACATAAATTCTGACATAATGGGACGGTCAAACTTGTGACAGGTTTTGGTTCACCAATGACGTCACGTTCTCCATTTGTCCACCGCGAGCCACGTGACCTGGTGGCTATTAATTACAAAAGGAGGAGCGTCCAGACGTCGCTTAACCCCACAGTGTTTGTTATATGTGGCAGCACTGATGATGCTACGACCGGACAATCACACTGACAAATCTACATAGATAATTGCTAATGCCAAATTGTATATCTCTATATACTGACATGTTCAAACAAACTGGAATGAGTGCGATTCACAAAGTATAACTTTCTGGATTAACTCTTTCGTCAATCCCTATCATTAATTTCATAGTAATTTGTGTTTTATTTCTCTTGTGATTATTTACATTCGTTGTATTACAAAAATAAGCAGCCATATTAATTATAAGATTATTGTATACTATATTGTTAATCTAAAAACAATGTGCGTTCAAATTTAGTCAATAAAAATAAAATAATTAAGGAGAAAAAATTAAATTACAGATACTAATTATTATTATATTATTATAAAACTGAGAAATGCAATATAATATGATGTAAATAAATTCAATAGGCGGAAACACTTTTTTCCATCTGTTCCTGGCATTTTCCAGCACACTTAATGGACAACATACATGAAAAAAAAATATTGCAGAAATGAATAGAGGGTACCAAATTATGCTACTCTGAATTTTTTCAGATTTTTTTGAGATCCAGAACTATTTTTAAATAATTATTAAATGTGCGGCCACGCCCCCTGGAGGCGTCAATAGGCGTCCAGTCTCTATCCTTTTTATTAAGGCATCAGGGGTGCCAACTGAAATCACAGGACTTTCAATAATTATTAAAAAATAGTTCCGGGTCTCAAAAAAATCTGAAAAAAATTCAGAGTAGCATAATTTGGTACCCTCTATTCATTTCTGTAATAAAATTTTTTCATGTATGTTGTCCATTGAAGTGCTTTTAAAATTTAATAAATGTAAAATTAAGATATTTTTATAATTAACCTACAATAGACAATAATGGTTGCAATTTTTTATTTCATAATTAGAAAATATACCTAAAATTATGCTTTTCTAAATTTTTTCAGATTTTTTGGAGTGCGGGAACTAATTTTAAAAAAATATTTAAAATCTCTGAATTAGGGTGGTACACCTGATGGGACAACCGTGACGTCATTTGTCGTGCTGTGATTGACTATTGATGACATCACGGTTCCTGTGATTGGCTATTGATGACGTCACGGTTGTCCCATCAGATGTACCACCCTAATTCAGATATTTTAAATATTTTTTAAAAATTAGTTCCCGCACTCCAAAAAATATGAAAAAATTCAGAAAAGAATTAATTTTATGTATATTTTCTAATTATGAAATAAAAAAATGCAACCATTATTGTCTATTGTTAAAATTATAATTGATTTTTAATTTTTAATGTTGACGATGTAGTTTATTATCTGATAATTATTGGTGGTTGATCATATATTAATTATGCATGGGTTTTATTTTTATACCTTTTTCATACCACCGTTTGGGTTATGTATTCATATATATATTTTTTTTATATTATGTATTTATTTATTTTTGCTCTTAAGTCATCTCTTGTTTTGTTGTTTTTTTTGTTTTTTTTTTTTTCATGTCTTTCCCCCCATTCTTTTGTATTACTTAACCCAATAAACAAATATTATTATTATTATTATTATTATTATAATTTATTTGCTGTTTTAATTGATGATGAAAATTTAATGAATTATTTAGAATGTAACATATGTAATTGTTATGGCATAATCAACATTTTGAATCAGGGGAATTGAAATGTTCTTTATTTATAAATATAGTTGGGTGTAGTAATGAAACACTTTAAGGCTTAACCTGAGAAATTTGGACGAAAAATTCGCTACAACAGATTTTCTTCAAATTAATTTTGTGGACTCACAACAATCGTCAAAGTAGCTCTGAATTTTTTCGGAATTTTTTAACCGTTGGTTTAATTATAATTAATTTATTTAAATGAGAATTTTGTATCCTTCCAATGTTAAATTTGTTAATTAGCATTGCAAAAAAACTCCCCAACAGATTCTTTTATTTTTTTTTTACTAAAACCTAATTTTTTAGACTATTTTTATGAATTGTTGTCATATATTTTGAACCGTGGCGATGATCGTTTCCTATATTTGATGAGAAATGTGGCAACGTTCTCAAGGACTGATGTCACCACCCCCTCCTAAAAATTTATGCGTATTCCAATGCAAACAGTGTTGCCACTATAGCCACGCCTCTTGACCTTGACAGACAAATTCTCAGGTTATACCTTAAATTACAGTCTTCATTTTTTATTACTCAATATTATTAATGATACTTTTACAACATCTCCCTTTACATCATTCATACACAGCTGAGAACGTTTGAATTATATATTACTAATATTTTTTAATGACCATCCCCCTATGATATCTTTTTTATTTATATTATATATTCCATATAATAATTAAAAATATTATTAATTTTTATGAACATTTTATAAAAAAAATTTGAAAAAAATATTAAAGTACTGAGAGTGATTGAGAATTTTTAAATGTTTTTGCCAAGCTCTCGGTTTTTGTTATTGTATCCTGGGTGATAAATAGCGCTTACTCGCCGGTGTATAGAGAGGAAGAGAGGGAGGCTGAATCAGTTAGCTGATGAGGAGGAGGAGAGAGGGAGGATTGGGGGAAGGAGGGGGAGGGGATTGTGGGGGTAGCAAGCGCCGCACTTAGTGGTGCGACAACTCTTCTATATAGCAGCCTGATGTCTCTCTCTCTCTCTCTCTCGCTCTCTCTCTCTCTCTCTCTCTCTCTCTCTCTCTCTCTCTCTCTCTCTCTCTCTCTCACACACACAGGACGATTAATGATCAAAAGGGGAACGGACATACCCCGCTCAGCTCAGCCTGCTACTACTGCTGTGGTCATTTTCCGAATCGAAAAACGTAATTCTTAAGCCACTTCTCTCTCTTTTTTAGCACACCACCATTGCTATGGGTAAGCAGGCTGGCACACGCAGAACCCAGCTGTTCCCTCAGCACCGTGTGTGTGTACCACCAGAGAGAAGAAATATTTTATAGAAGCGCTGCCGTTGCGGTATAATTTTCATGGGGAGGGGGGGAGGAGGGTTAGATCTACCACCGCGACGACTATACGACGAATATAGAAAGTTATTTGCGTGAATGCAAATTGGCTAAGGGAGTGTGGGATTACTAAGCTTGCTTGCTATACCATAGCATATATAATATAGGTTGTATGCATTATATCCAAGTAGCATGCCAACGTTCGTGTTATGGTAGAAAAAGAAAAACGCTAGCATTTTAGATCTACAGAGAGAGAGAGAGAGAGAGAGAGAGAGAGAGAGAGAGAGAGAGAGAGAGAGAGAGAGAATAATATAATATATATGGAAGTTAGGGTGTGGAGAAACACTTTTGGGAAAATAACCACAAACTACTTTTATATAAGAACATTAAATATAAAAAAAAAAACTTTTTTTTATGAAATTTTAATACATATTTTTATTTTTTTACTAAATTAGGTTTAAAAAAATATCTTTCATAACTTCTATTTACTATGTTATGAATTTTATAAATATTGAATCAAATAATTTAAAAAAAGGAAGGATTCACTACAAATTAATCTGTACTCTTGAAAATTTTTTTGAAGTCAGATATTTAATTGTCTATGCAAAAAAATATTTGCAGAGAAGTTGTCAAGAGCTTTTCATAACTGATAGCTGAAGCGCAATCTATGTAGTTTTTGAAACTTAAAACTTACAAGGAAATTACACAATATTTTAACTTTCTTTTAAATGATATTAAATTTTAATAAATTTAATAAAATCTTTGCTAGAAAAGAAAAGTATTACATTTCATAAATAAAAAAGAAGATGATATTCAATATACAATAAATTTTGTTTAACTCAAATGAAATACGTTATGAACAGGTGTAAAATACTACTCCTACTTGAAGTTTAAAAAGATATCCCCTATCTATATATATATGAAAGGACACACAAGAGATATTCTAATAATAACTCACTTCACATACACAAGAAGAAGAAGAAATCTCTCTATATGGCTCCTGCGGTGGAGCGGCTTCTCCCTAAAGATCTCTTGCAAGAAGTTTCGGCTCCGCTTCGTTACTCAAGCGCAAGCATACCACCCTTACTCACTGAAGATGAATACCTTCAACCCCCACACTTTTTTAACCTAACAATTTTTTCTTACCATTTTAAAATATAATACATATAAAAAAAATATATATTTAAAAACTTTCTATCTTTATCCCAATTTTTGGTCACGGTCTTATATGAAAGAGACCTGGTATGGTTTTCTGTAAAACGATTAATGTCTTATATTTTATAAAATTTCTATAAAGGTTCATGTATAGATGGTGGAAATCAGCTGGTTTGTTTGAAGCATGTCACCACCGTGATTAAAGGTAGGTTTACATGAATATTTATTTTGGAGTGGCATTTCTGAGAAATTCTATGACGGCGGCCATTTTGGAGAACGCAGCAATAGTAGAAATTTAATGAAGAACTGTTAAAGATTTTTTTGCTAAGTATTCCATTTGATGCTCACGTAAATACAACACACATAGTCGTCTTGTTACAAGCATCAGAAATCATTATTTTATTCTAATATTTACATGCACAGTACACACCCAGATTCAACATTGACGTACACGCGTCGTCTTGGAAAATTTCCCACTTACAGCCTTGTTAATCACCATGCCATGTGTTATTCTTACGGGGCAAAGGTATTAACAAGAGTAACAAGACCAAAATGTGAAATTTTTCGAGGCGACAACTCAAGTCGAGATAAAGTGTCCTGTATCATCTACCCCTAAAGTTAGGCAATTTGTTCAGCATCAAAACGGATTGGGATATACAGTAAGGTCTTTCTCATACAGAATCGCATGATATCGCATCGTATGATAAAAAAATTAATAGCCTATGCGATCAGGTGTAATACACATGCACACAGCTTCGTTTCGTATCACATGGGATCGTACGTTTCTCATTATAGAACCGGTTCTAAATTTTCATCAAACGAATTCATACGATGCGATACGATGTGGGCAGTGTGCGACCCCCCTATAATAGTCATTGTCATTTCATCTACTTTGTTGCCAAATTAAATCAGTCAACACTTGCAACAAAATTACCCCATCTTCTTAATATTTTCATTTAATTTGTTTCTATCATTACAAAATGGCTGCTATATATTTTTTTTACGTTGTGTGCCGTTCCGTTGCTCATGTAAATTCGTCTCCACGGAGCCATGGTCTTGTGGCTGCGGTTGCTCGTCACAGCGATACGTCACTGTCACTTGAAGGGCCGCGAGCGACTGGGGGGTGGCAAGCAGCGAGCCAAGACACTCCTTATATAACTGGGGGCTGACAGGAAGGAAGTTGGTACGCAGCGAGGGTGCACGCTGGGGACAAGTGCGCCCGGAACTAACTAGCAAGAAATGTTCTTCTGGAGTACATACACTGAATAAATAATATAGTAATTAGGTTGCTGCATGCCATTTTTTTAGTAGCTCAATCGAAAGATGAGGTTGAGAAATGCACCTATGAATTTTATGCGATTTTTTTTATTACTGCATCATACCTAAAATGGAGATGATAAGAGGTCACGTGACCTGGAGGCGCCTTCCGAAACGCCTATGACGTCATTACATTCTTTGGTTTATCTATATAACACATGTAAACAATTATTGCATTGTTGCTTGTTTATTAAAAATTATTATTTGTTTCCATAGCAACGCGGTTGTTTACAAGCATTATATAGTTGAACCAAAGAATGTAATGACGTCATAGGCGTTGCGGACAAAGCCTCCAGGTCACGTGACCTCTTATCATCTCTATTTTAGGTATGATGCAGTACTAAAAAAAATCACATAAAATTCATAGGTGCATTTCTCAACCTCCTCTTTCAATTAAACTACTAAAAAAATGGCATGCAGCAACCTAATTTTACTATGTATATATTTTATATTATTGACCATGGCTTTTTCATTATATAGAACATAATCTATGAAGTATAATACTTACTGCAAAATAAATTTAATAAAAATTAAGCTATTCGAGCAAAATATAAAAACAGATTATAAATTCATTTTTCGAGTCAAGTAATACAACTTTAAATTTAATAATTTTAGAGACTGTTAAGTATCCACGCATGGTATAAAAATTATACAAAAATCTTACATGTAATTATACAGTTTAAATTATCAGTATATATGACTATATTGTATGTAGCCTTATGCAGTTACTGAAATCATTTTATGGCACATTTAACAACAATTATTTTTCTATTAAAGGTAAGGTAACACGGATCAGCTGATTGACGTAGTCCCACTTGATTAACATGTAAACCTTAGCAACCTCATAAAAATTCCGATTTTTTTTTAAAGACAGGTCTTAGCACCAAAAAGTTGCAGAAAATTTTTCAAGCTATTTTTACGAGCCGATTTTGTTAAATTAAGTTTAATTTTCAGCATATAGTGCTTCCCATGGAGAGCTAAACTAAAAAAAATTAATTTAAAAAAATCGCCTCATACATTTGTTTTGCAATTTTTTTCTGCAACTTTTTGGTATACCAATGAACGTCTTTTAAAAAAATCAGAATTTTTATGAGGTTACTAAGGTTTACATGTTAATCAAATGAGACTACGTCAATCAGCTGGTCCGTGTTATCATCACTATAATTACAATAAAAATATAAAATGGTGCAGAGGTGTTGTGGATTGTTCTTCTACCACCTCAGTTAATTTTCTTTATAACGTAGAAACCTTGACGTAAAAATTGTCATGTTTTTGTTTAAATAATCTAAATGAAGTTGAATACATTTTTCAACAAAAATAATTTTGAAATACTTGAGGTTCTTTATTCGCGCCCATTTAATTATTTTAACACGTAAGTGACATTTACGTTTGTATGCTTGTGTGTTTGGCATTTTAACGATTTAGGTTAACGACATTTCTATGATGATTTTTACACACATACTGACACATACACATACTAAAATAAAAATATTACTTCTGATATTTTTACATAGTTAATTATGTAAATTTAACAACTACAAAATACATATAACTACTAAACCACGTATGTCAAATCTTTTTTTTTTTTTTAAAATGTATATAATTTATAATTTTCTTTTTATAATTATTTGTATTCAAGTATTACTATATACAGTATAAAATTTTACTATATAGTGATATGTAATAATACATCTACATCCCATAATTTTACATTAAAAGGGATTAAAATTTTGAATAAATCTTACATAAAGCAATCAAAATATTAAATCCTATGGACGAAGAATAAGAAGATGGAGAGAAAGGTTTGAAGGTATTAAAGTTCAAGATGTATTGCAGCAGCATCTTGGCACAAAGCTTTTGCGGTCCATAAGAGAGAGCATGTAATCACGCACGGGTCACTAATGTTAATCTTCCCACCGAGGGGGGGCAGCAGCTTCCCCCACCCCCCTCACCAACAATCTCCACGGCACCGACAATGCTGCATGTAATAATGCGGGTCTATATAATAAACTCCCCTTAGCTTTTCAATACAGTCTAATTCCCCACAATGATGCATTCTCTTCACACCAGAGTATATATACATTATCCTTAACTACATACGTTTAAGAAAAGTTTCAACAAAAAAAAATTAAATAAAAGAATTTTATATAAAACAGATTTGGGCTTCATTCCAAGTAAAAAGCTTAACACTTAATATAAGAAAAAAAAAAGTCACGACACCAATTTAAAATTATTTATTTTAGTGTAAATCTTTTTACCACGTTACGGTGAAAGTGAAAAAAAAAATAAATAAATAAAACTAAGTTTTTTTCTTCCTTTGTCGTAATTTTTTATATATAGCTGTATAGCAATCTTAATCAAGAAAAATTCAATGAAGTTTGGCAATTTAGCAAACTTTTTTTTGCCTCTCTTTGATTATGTATAAATAGAATCTTGTATTTATTATATTTTTTATTAGTTATAATTAAAAATCACAAAAGTTAGACCAAATAATGAAAATAAAAAAAAATCAACACACGTGTCTTCATCTAAATCTATAATAATAAAATAATTCAGTTACTAAAAAAACATACCACCTTCCTGGCTTCATCAGGTTTTCAAATTAATTAAAGTATATCACATTAAAGATTCTCATGGATTTTATTTTTTATTTAATTGCATCAAAATATCGATGAAAGTACGATGGAAGAGGGAAGAAGGGGGTGAGAAGGTCCGAAATAATGGGAATTATTACCAACCCCAACCCTTGCCCCGAAATAGCTGCAGGATTGTCCAAAGGTTGGAGCTCATTGATGTATATTCTGATGGTGTATTATTCATGCTCTCTTCCCACGAGTATAAAGCTCAAACACGGTATTGCTTTTATTATAATTATATAATATGCCTTCATTCTATTTTTTATTTATTTAAATAATGATAGTAACGCCATTTTGCTACTTTGACCATCACATTAATTTTTTTTCTCTAAACAATTTATACATGCAAACAAAAATTAAAAGAATTTTTTCTACGAGTCATTATTCTTTGCTTATCATATTGTTATCATTTTGATCTTTACTCTGTACAGTACAACAGCCGAGAGACCGGACGACGCCAAACGTTAGAGCTATGTTCATTGTTTTTAAGACACGATATATAAAGTAAAAAAAATAAGTGTTTGCCTCTTAAGGCTTATTTACATGTGAGTGTGATTTAACGAAAACCGATTTTGGCTTACTTTCTATGAAATTCAAAAAAAATTACACATAAATTCATCATGCTACGACAGTGAAATTACAGTGTAAAGAGAGATTTGTACTAAAGAATTTTACATGAAATGCGCAAAATTTCGGGGAACATCACTCTACAAAATCGCTCATGTAAATCTACCTTTATAGTTGTATCACAATCTTGCAAATCTACCGTACACATGAATGATATTAAGTCTCAAACAATACTTATAATATTATTATAATACCAAACATCATAAAGCTGTATCGTATATGTGACACCCTGTTTTTTTGATTTATTACTTATACATCCTAAACATAGAAAACACGACATATTAAAAAAAAAAGTTTAGAAAATATTTTAACTATAAATCATTCTTCATTAAGCTGTATAGTTCAAAAAAAGAAATTAAAGAAAGGATCTTGCTTCATAATAGTAAAAAATTAAAAGGCATTTCTTTTATATTTAATTTTATTAAAAAGGATATGCGGGTAACGTCAAAATTTAATCAAAGATTCAAATTTAAAAGAGGAGGTAAATTATTCAAAGAGAGAAAGGTTTAAAATTATGTAGTTTAATTTATTATAATTTATTAATGTAGACACTTTATATTTAATGTAAATTATGCATTTAACAATTTTTTCTTTTAAGTACAGAAAATTCCATTTACAATTTTTAATGTCATGTTAGCTTTAATTATAATTTACTATAATATAAATGAAGCTTTTTAATGTGACTTTTACTCTTCCTCAGAAATTTCACACTCTTTCTGACTGATGTCAGGGTAAAAAATAACAAATATAAAGTTATTTTCAGTTTAAATGCACATTGCATAAAAACAACATAAGAGTATATTATTATAAATGTTATAGTTTTACTGCAATAAGCGTCTGCAATTTTCGAGACGACTTGTTTATTAGCGAAAAAAATATAATTCTATTATTGGAAATATATTAAAATGTTAGGATAGCATGCAGTTTTGAACTATATTTGTTAGAAATAATGTTGATTATAAAATATTAACAGACATAAAAAGTATCAAAATTATTTTATTAACCAAAGTACACACGTTTTAATTTCAATTAAATTATATAAATACCTATATACCTTTTTCCGGCTATCATGACATTTAAAAAAAAATGTATTATTACGAAATTGTGCTCGCATATATAATATCGATGAGTAAAGTGTACACAGAGGAGTGAGGGAGGGAAGTTGGGAGGTGATAAAGCCTCGGTGTCGTGAAAATTTACAGCCACGAGACGCTCGCTAAGCCCTGGGAATACACGACACACGCTCCATGCAGTGCTACCGTGCTGCAAGATGAATTATAAAATATATATACTGGTGCATTCTTAAAAAAGTCTCTCACTATATATAACAAGAGAGTTAAGTTTCACACGAAGCTTATAATATACCTCAAGTTCCGGTACTCTTGTTTCTATCTTCTTTAAAAAAAAAAAAGAAGCAAAACAATATGTAAACATTTTGGATAATAGTTTACACACAAAAAGGTGTACGTAACGATACTAGTATGAAAATTAATTCCTGAATAATTTTAACATTGTAAGAAATAATTTGCAAAACACAATATCACTATCACATTTTTCTACTATAAATACTTTTTGACTTCTTTCAACATTTCCTTTGTATGACTATAATTTCCGGTATGTTACAAAATTGGTAATATTTCTCAATACAATAACCACATTTCCACGGACAAATATTTCATAACATTGCATCATGACATAAACCAAACTATGGAGAGGCTATAATTAGAATTGTCATATTATACAGACAGTTGGGACGTATAGAAATACTGATTTAACTAACAAAGAGATGCAGATTTGTAATTTTGAGTATATAGGTACACCTACCAAAACTATTAACCATTACTATTAGTTAGTTACTTTAGCATCAACCAAAACCACCATGTCTCTATTGCAGAGTTTTAGATAATTGTGTGCTCTCAGAACGCGAATACTGTAAAAGGTGCATGATATGATGAGTTATTCTAACTGCGTTATTTTTTATTGTTGGTTGTGATTTCACTAAAAAAATTTATTAAAATATTGTGCATTTTAATTAGAAATATTCGTCGAAAAACTACAGTCAACAAAAATCAACAAACATCACGTTAAAAAAAGCTCTAAATATTAAATTTTCATTATTGCAAATTTAATTTCAAGATTCACTTTCAATCAATTATAAGTCCTAATACCATTAGCCTTCACACTACATCAAGTTAGGGCGTGTAACTGCCAATTTCGTGCAGACCTGTGACGGCCCATAAAGCTAATAGACATTATTTTCTCTCGTCCAGGGCGGATTCAGAGGTCACTCGCGTGGGAGCTGCCGCGGAGACATGCAAGAAAGAGAGCACCCACGCAAAACCTGACCATAAATCTTGGTCTGAACACTCGAATATGAAGACCCATTGTCCCAGAATAACACCTTGCAAAGTGTCGCATGACCATGTACTACTCAGATTATTTCATCCACTTTTACATACAAGTACTGTATATGTAATTCACATCTTTTTATTCTGTTATATAATTTTAAGTAAGATTAAAAATATAAAGAATTTAATTTTAAAATACTTAAGTTAATTATACAGGAATTTTATGTCTAACTTGTAAGTAAATTTTATTCTAATATTGATAATAATTATAATAAGAACAAAATACAGTACATTTTACGGACTTGACATTGCAAGCTTTTGAAATGAATTTTAATAAGCCTGTTATATACATGAAGTCAATTTTTTTAAAATATCAGTTACAATTAATAAACTACATGGTAGAGATACATTTAATTCTCCAGCAATCTAATCTATTTGTATCATAATATGCTACATTTAATTCTCCAGCAATCTAATCTATTTGTATCATAATATGCTACATTTAATTCTCCAGCAATCTAATCTATTTGTATATTATGCTAGATCGTTTCAGACCCTGTAATGTCTGCAACCCTTCGAACTCAGGATCATGCCAAAAGCAAGCGACAGACGCATGGCAGCAACAGATGAAGATGGACTGATTTTTTTTTTTTGTAGATGTGATCCTTATACTTATAAATTACTCTTTATTACCGCAACAAATTTTATGTTTACACATGTAGTTTTTTCTAAGATGGCATCATTCTTATGTTAATATTTCATGTGGTACAATTGAAAAATAATACAGTATATATTATATACACCCTAAATTAAAACTTTGGAAGATAACACATTCTTGTTTTTTTAAACTAAATATTAAATATTTTATTGTAAATCATGTTTATGGATACTTTAATTATGCATGGAAATAAAATTACAACATTTGTATATAATATATCTTAAAAACTAATATATTTTAAGTTGTCTTTTTAAGTATCAAAAAACTTAAGAACCAGTTTATTAAAAATTAAACATTTTGTTAAATAGAATTTTAAAATAATAACATAATTTGTCTAATGTGTTTATGTCATTAATTTAAAAATAAGCAAACAATATTATTTTTGAAGAAAAATAAAACAATATAAATAGATTAGCTTTGTTCTCACAAATTGTTGGAACTTAATCCGAGGGCTAGCAAAAGTCAAGCAACTCATGATATGTGTAGTAGTACAAAATGCTTCTCTTTCTTTGAAGAGAGAGAGAGAGAACAGGGATCTGATGTCTAGAAAACAAATGAAGTGCCAGAGGTTTTTCAGGTGCCATGAGAGGTGTTTCATGTGACATCTAATTCTACTATCTCATAGCATATGTTACCTCAAGTATCCCCTAAGGACATGTTTCATTCTAGTTATAAGACAGACTAAAATAACCATGCAATACATTTTCTTTCCCTACTGTAGTATCAGGTGGTATGTTAAGAAAATGACGAGAGTATACGCATATATTTTTAAATAAGTAGTATTTTCTATTAAGGGGGTTGTAGAGGGGTAAAAAAAAATATATGTATCTTCAGGTTAAAGGTAAGAAGTGTTAAATTTTAGCTAAGAAATGTTGCGAGTCTAAAAGTTATGTTCACGATAATCAGCTGTGGAGTCATCCCTCTCTTAACTGCAACACGCGGGTATATATGATGGTGATCTATATTCTACGCTGTAGCAACGCTTAATCACTCGTACAATGTGCCTTTAAGGCAGTTTAAAAGCATACAATTTATGGTAATGATCATCGTTTGTGGGCTCATTTAAAATTTTATTTTCCTTAAAATTGTTATGTACACAAAATAAAGAAAAAAAAAATAAGTTACTTGAATTTATTAATTTTTACTGACAAAATTTACAGAATGTTTTGTTTAAAATTCTTAATTAAATTGAAAGGATTAATATTATTTTTGTTAAATTTACTCATAAAATTTTCATTTCTATTAAAATACCTTTATTATTATGAATATACAAATGAGAAAAACAAACTGTATAAACAAAATAAAATAAAAATGTAATATTGTTTTATATTCTAAATTACGTCTCTTCTGTAATATAGTATGTATTATGATATGCTCATCATTTTTACTATTTTTTTTTTCCTCCCTTAATAATATTTTTTTTTGTCTGGAAGGCGAGCAAAGAACGCCGGGACGGGCACGCAGCACACCGCGCTACACGCCGTCCGCGCCCCGCCTAGCAGGGAGCAAGCAGCAGAAGGTTATATACGTTACTTTAGCTGACAGGGGATTTAATTTCTATTTTCTCGCTGCTGCGTCTTCTTGGCTTAATTTCAACACGAAATCTTTTCTAGCGCGTATTCTTTAGACAGGGCTTTAATGAATTCCATCCTCCTCTCTCTCTCTCTCTCTCTCTCTCTCTCTCTCTCTCTCTCTCTCTCTCCAACTTTTCTTCTTCGTCTTTTGAATTTCTGCTTGTTTCTTATTCTTTGAGAGGGTGTCTCTTTCTCATATACTCGCAATCTCTCGCATATCAGAACCGTCTGACTGTGCAGGAATGCACGGAACTCCAGCGACGAGGGAGCGTTCTTCTCACTATTTTCTCGCCAATCTTCTTGTTAATATGAAAGCAGATGAGACTTTACACACCAGCAAGATCTCATTTATTTTATTTTTGCTTTTAAATTCATGAAAAGATAATTTTAAGTTTCTTCATATCTTTTATAAAGTAAAATGTAAGAATGTGTACATATATATATACAGTACTTTATGCATATCAAAATTTACATAATAACTTTCTCATATTACAAAAATAAAATAATTTAAAGAACAAAAAAAAAGGGTTTATTTTTTCTTAAAATTTTAATTATAATTTTTAAATAATTTGACACTAACAATACACTTTAATAAAAACTTTATAAAACTTTATTTTTTGTTTTGTTTTTTAAATTGTACTTTAAAAAAAATGAAGAAAATATTCATTCTTCCGTACCATGTAATATTTTTAACTGGTTTTTATACATTTTGTAAGCTTTTTAAAATGAAAATTTAGAAAATTATAATTTTTTTATTGTTGAGATTTATGAAAGTTTTTTTGCAGGTAAAAGCTATTATATTCTTTAGCTATATAATAAAAAAACAAGTTCAATTACATTCTATGTGTGTAACACAAAATATTCTTCTCACCGTAAAAAAAGACACGCGGTGACGGTGGATTTAATTCCAAGGGTTGTTGTGTTTGGAAACGTCCAATAAACTATCTAAGAGAGTGTCCCGTTAGCTTTTGTGTTGCAGCCTCAGAGAGCAGGTGTGTGGGCCACAAGATTTACGTGAGCTCCAGCAACAGCCAGGATATTCAGTTACGTTGTCATTCAATACTACACAATTTTATCAAAAAGATTTCAGAATCTCTTTTTTTTTTTTATTACAATTAATTTTTAATTTAATTGTGTTCAGATTTTTTATTCCATTTTCATACATTCTTTTAGATCTAACATGTCTCTCGGTAATAGAATAGTTGTATTTTATCAACGAATTTTTTCTTCGTGGTTAATTTATAAATTCAAGTAGATTTCAGAATATGTACAATTAATATATTTTCAAAAAAAATAAAAATAATAATAAGATTTTTTTAGTTGCATTGCTAAGTACCTTTTAAGAATTATAATCTCTTTTATAATGACACACCTGTTTATTAACTGTCAATTAATTAAATATGAATCAAAAACCTCAAATGTATAGGAAATTAGCCGAAATTTAGACTTTTTGTTTTTAAGCTCCCAGCACGTCAACAAAACTGGATAATTTTGAAATTTTAATTAAGGTACTGTCTTGCAATGCTGTAACTCCAAATTATTAAATTTAATTATTTCGTATACGATAGATATTTCTCAATAAATTGTTATTAATATTTATAGTTTCTTACAACATTCAAAAAACGAAATATCCTATAATATTACCATTTTTATATATGACATTCTCTTTTTCACAATACAGATTTATCTGTTGGTGATTCATCACAATTCGTCGTTGTCTGGGAAAAGATTGGGTCAGACGAGTTGGAAAAGGTACTCTGCATGCAAACATACCTGACACCAGCGGAGCACACAGGTCGCGGGGAGATTTATGGTCCAATAAAACGGCACTTGGTGTGCTGGGAGATGACCGGAGCGAAGTCTCAGGTGGCACACAATGTCACAATGTGCTCTCGTATACTTTCACATTTATTTACCTGTCGAGTTTTTACAGGTAAATAAGAGTACTTCAGAGTGCACTCAATGCATCTAAAAGGGTTCTCACAAACTTTTATGTTGAGGTGAAAAAAAAAAAAAAAAACTATACATTTATATCGACTCTTTTTAAATTTTCAAATTATAATTTTATGGTATGTTTTATATTTGCAAATTTCTTTAAAAACACAATTTAGAAGCACATCATAGTGGTGAATTATTGCTTACAAGTTTCAATTTAGAAATATATTTATTTTAATTAAAAATATAATAAGGGGCATTCACAAAGTCTTAAGGCCACATTTAGGGCTCAATAATTAAGACCAGAAATTTTGGGTCTAAAAAGCATGCCTAAAATCGGGCTTTAAATTATCAAGCCCTAAATGTGGCCTTAGGGCTTTGTGAATGCCCCTTATAATAACTTACAATATTTTATTTTTTTTCCTAATATAATATGTGAAGATAAATATAAATAATAATTTTTATTTTTACAAATTTAATGAATATTATTATGAAGTTTCTATATTTCAAAATTTCTTATTCTAGATGCTTGTCTTCATCATACATACATATATTCTACATGATACAGTTTTTAACTTATTATTAAATTTATTATTATTAAACTTATTATTGAAAAGACGAAATAGTTACAAAACAGCTACTGGTATACTCACGTAATGAATTTAATTTTTAATTAGCTAGAGAGACTTTCTCTTAACTTCAAGATCAAGACGTGTTCCTAGGGCTCGTGTGAGCAATTGCTATGCCGGCTGTTACCTCTGCAAATTCTCCCACCCTTCACACCCTTAGGGAACTTTAATTGAAAATCTTAAATCAAGTACCAAGCGTGCAAGTAAGTTGCTAACTAAAACTTACAAGTATTTTGTTCTCTCTTGTATTATAAAACTGAGTTTAAAATTGGTAACATGTTTAGATGCAATGTATAATATAAAATTTAATTTATGTATTTTAATAGTGTGAAAGTTAATGGTAATTAGTGACAAATAATTATTAAGATACAATATTTTATTATATATGAAGAGGTTGGTTTTTAGCAACAAGTAGAATAGTAAATTAAGGAAATGATGAGTAGCTTTCTCTGCAATATGTTATCACCAACACGAGGTGGTGCTTTAAACACGAGAGGGGGCGTAACCTTTTTTTTTAAAAAAGGTATTAATTAGAATATGATATAAGGGAAGAGTTAAAATGAAAATGATATGGTATATAATAATTAAGACTTAAAACAAATAATGTTCTATAATCATTTATCTAAATTTATTTTGACGTCATTTTTTTTAAAGATAAAAATGATAAGAAAATAATGTTGACGTTTAGATTATATGAAATTATATACGTATTAGAGGATTTTTTTCAGGTATAATAAAAATTAAAATCTTTAAATATACATTGCTTAATTTTATTCACTAATGGAAATTTCCAAAACCTTCAACAACTTTTTATTCTAAAATTTACCATAATATTTTATGGTAAAAGTGAAAAATTCCTGCTTGTTTCATTGTATAATAATTTTAATATTTGCAAGACGAATGCTATATTATATTAAAATTATTTCTGATTTCTAGGACAAATGCAAAATTTCTGTCCATAATCAAAAATAGTTTTGAATGTTGTTATGTTCAGGCCGAACCAACAATCTCCTGAATCCCAAACAATATCAGCTTGAATTATGTTGTACTTAATTAATCGGGAATTAATGTTAATTAATTAATTGTATTCTGCATTTTTTGCCTCCATGCATTTTCACATTCTTTATGTGGATTTTTTCTTGTTTGCAATAAAAATACAGCAGGAATATCCAGAAAATATAATAACTTGCAATTTGAGGTACAAGATCATGAACAATTAAAATTTAAAATTAGAATTTTTGTTAAATTAAAGTAGAAATTTAGATATCATATAATTTATAACAAAGAAAAAGTAAATAAATATATATAACCTTTTTTTTATTTATTTTACACACACTAAACAAAACAATTATTTAGTAAGTTAAAAAAAAGGAGGGGAGGTTATATGAGGTTTCAAGCGATATTTTGTAAGAGTAAAAAAGAGTTCTAATAATGAATAGGACTTGGTGACGCATCTTGGACTGGTATGCCATTACTCTGTCTCAACACCAATATAGTTTAGAAGTAGCAGGAGGTGGAGGAGGATATTTTTTATTTTGTTCCTGCTTGACGTGAGATGAGCCAGTCTCTCTCTCTCTCTCTCTCTTCACAATTATTCTCATAGTTTAGACAAGAGGAGTGAGCTATTACTCTAAGCACGTTTTCTTTTGTCGGAGCTTGACAGCTTCATCCAAAAGGCTTAGAACAGAACTATACTTGCTGCTGCAGTGTTAAGAAATGTTTTTAATGGTCTTAGCTAAAGCTTTAGTTAAAGCTAAAGTGCTGCATTCTATTTATTATTGTTTTTTAAAAAGATCTTTATAATATGAAGTGAGGTCTAGTTCTCTTAATACTAATTGATAAGGTTTTGCTTGTTTTGTACTAATTAGATTACATTCAATATTAAATTGAAAATTTTATTTATTAATTTTAATTAATTAAAATCTAAAAATAAAATCAAGAAAATTTATTTTTAAAAAAGAAATAGGGGTAAAAGATATACAGATGGATTTTTGTCGAAGAGAAATTAATAACCAAATTTCTTGCTATATATTAATACTCCCGACTTCCAGCATAAAATTTCATGATTTCCTATGGAAATAACTTATTGTTATAGCTATAAATTTAATTATTTATGTACGCTTCATTTTTCAGTTTTATGTATTTTTTTATGATTCAAATCTTAAATATATATTCACACATTTTTTTAATACCATGTCACTTTTAATTTGAACAATAAAATATTTTGCAAGCTGCACTATGATGCACATAAAATATAACATTTAAGTACTTTGTAAACTAAATTTATCTTTTATATTGTTGAATTTAATGTAAATAGGGGCTGATATAAAAATTTACTGATCAAAATTATCTTTATCACTTTGATAAACAACACAATAAAATATCAAGTCCTACAGAACGAGCAACTATTATAAGCATGAATATCTAGCTAATCAATCAAGAGAAAGGAAACATCATTGCTATAAACTTTTATTACTTTCTGATTATATGACTAAAAAGCAGATGTTTGATTTTCTCTTATGGTCAATTTCTAACTATTACTATTATAGTGGACCATCAAATATATAACCAGGTGTTTTTTTACACCTTTTGTAGGTGTTAAGCAAAAATTTTTTGATCATCTTATCTTAGGATATCCGGTTATTTTAAAAAAAGACTGGACAATAAGGTGGTAACTATTTAAATATTTTATTATTACAATTTGACCTTTTGAAAAAAATACAAATTAATTTAATGTAAAAAATTTTATTGTAAAAGGAAATGACACCAGGTGATAATAAAAAAATTTGAAATTCAAAGTATTAAATTTTTTAGATGTTGTTAAAAGCATTCAATGACTCAGCAATTGAGTGATGAAGTTATCATATTATAATATATAAAGCCACTTTCTTGACTGAGTTATTGACAGAATGGTGATAAGGAAGAACTGCTAAGGTCAAGATGCAATCTAAATGCTGCGTCATCTAAACTAAGTCTCTCACCAACAAGAATGAATATATATCTGTACTAACCAATCAAAGTTCGTGTTTGAAGCTGCACGTTTGTTATAACAATGAAATGTCAATTTACAGTTCAACGTCTCGAGAGGACCAGGTGCAAACGTGCATCATTCAATAGATCTCAAGTACTGAGAATTGCTTGCAACGTTCTGATACTATCGGATTAAAAAAAGGTGTACCCCTGAATAGTATACAAGTCCCATGAGGAGAGAGGCACATCTTTTTTATTTTGATAGTAGTTTCTCCTGCTGGAGATATTGATGCTTATTTGAATTGTTAAATATAAATTGACTTGTTAATTTAATGAATCAATTAATTAATATGATAGTATAGCAAATTATAATATAAGTTAATTCATATATAAACAATTATATTTTTCAAAGCTTTTTCTTACCTGTGGGAAAGTGTATTTTATAAAATTATGCTGTATATTTTTTGTAGGCGTTTGTAGCTAGAAAAAACCTTGATCAAATTCAGACACGGTTTAAAAAAAAAAAAAAAAAGAGAACTCCATTGGCGCAAACAGCACCTATAAGTGGTGTATTTTTTAATTTGTAATCAAGTAATATTATTAACATGTGTAATGTTTATCCCCCTTTTGTTGCTATACCATAGTTGTAATTCTGTGAGCCTATATTTGTTATGTATACCATCTTGTGCCGTCGTACACTACAGTGCTGCGTTTCATATACCTGTTCTGTCCTCTGTAGAAAATATTAAATAATATAAAGCAATTACAGAAATCTTGTTTGTACATTTTCAAGCATGCACTGGTTTTAAAAGAAATAGAGCACAATAGATAGTAATAAATTTTCTTGCAAAGTAAATAATTATGCAAACTTAGGAATGTGATATGTATGCAATATTGACCATAAAATAAGCGAACATTATTATAACTTAAAATTAAATCACTAAATAAGACTGCAAATAGCAACTTCTTCAAAATATCTTGGGTATATTTATTTCAAATTCCACATTTTCGTCTTGATTGGTTGGATAATATGGCCCACTCTTATCATCGTCCCGCAACTACAACATGCACGCGTGCTATACATATACGTCAAATGCTCACAGTTTGGCTCCCCAAAACAACCAGCACAAAACTCAATGTAATTTATCCTTATATCAAAGTGAATAATGATGACAAGATTATTTTTATTTTATAATAATTCCATATTTTTTTATTTATGACAATGAATAATTATTTAAAGTTTATATTGAGTCGTAAAGAAATTTAGTGTGTATAATATTCTTGTTGATGCGGCGGTGATTCTTTTAAATGAGTTTTTAGCATGTTATTTTGTATTTGGTTATGATGATGACGAAAAGAAATATTTAAGTCTACATGTAAGACATTTTTCAATGCCTTTTTTTAAAAAAATTATATTTTAAAAAAAGAAAGATATAGTTATATATGTGGTTGGAAGAGTCTCTTTATAAAATTTTTTTGCTCGTGAAGCTCTGAAGTCACGCTCTACTCGAGTTTCGTGCTGTGCTGCTAAAGGGGGGTGACTCCGGCACGTCATTTGGTAGCAAAGACGTGATTTTAAGGTGGGATTGATCACCGCTCCAATCACAGATAACAGCCAAACCGTGAGCCAAAATGTGAGGATTCGCAAAGTTCAACCAATGAGCAAGTACTGAATTACAATATAACTTCGTGATGTGCTTTTTTTTTTTTTTCGTTTTAACCATCTCATTTTATGTCGTAGTGGTGTATAATTAATTAAGTAGTATAATGAGCGTGTGTTTTTATATACGTTTTTTTTTAACAGAATTGTCTTCTAATTTATTCAAATGGCAAAGATTTTTATTTCTTTGTACACTTTTACTATAATTGAGTTATAATCCAGTTTTTGCATGGCAAATAAATGAAAATTCGTTTTTGCTTAACTAATAATTGTAAGATTGATGAATGATTGATTTCGTGAATGAACTCATATGCTTCAATTAAAATCATATATAATCATATAAGTTCAATGGGAAAGTTGTGGGACTATTAGTAAGAAATGAAAATAATAATTATGTTTTGTACAGTAAAATAAATTAAAACTCACGTATTCAATTTTATTTTTTTAATGAAAAATCGGTTATCTTTATGACAATTTAAAAACAAAAATATATTATTTCATTTAATGATTACAAGAAAAATGTGTTTAATTCTACCTTTATAAAATGTAAATATCTTGATGTTGTATTCATCCCCTTGATCGTGAACCCTTCTGCCGTTCCACCCCCTTCTCTCTCTCTCTTCTGGTATCGCAGTCGTGACGTCATTACTTGGACAGATTTATGGAGTCATGTGATTTACTATTGTAAAGCTTATATCCAAGCAGGCACGCTTGTGTGTAGGGAAGTTTCTGTAAAAGATTTTCGTTCAGTTGAGGGATAGAGTTGCAGATCGAGGTAGAAATATGTTGGAATTATTTCTTACCCTCTCTCTCTCTCTTTCTGGAGCGGCAAGTGAGTTCTCACAAGCAAGTGTAGTATACCTTTACTTGTATAGCACTAATAAGTCTTATAGACAGCTTGAGACGGGAGGGGATGACCCCTGCAAAATAATGAGGATATGCAACCCCTTCTACATGTGCGTCGTGAGGGTAGCGTACAGTAAGGAAACAAAATTAAAAGGAGCTTCACCACCATTACTGTAGAGTAAAAATTAAATTAAGTAATATTTATTTTCAATCTCCAATCCTTAATTTTTTATACAAGTATTATAATTAGCACGTGAACATAAAAATATAAATTAATTCCTAAATTACCTCTGCAGTATTATTATAAACGACAAGATAGTCTCAATTTTACTTAAGAGGCCTGTTTACTCGCGTCCCTGTAAAGTAGGCAGCACTTTCTACAGCCATTGGAATACATGTTAAACTTGTTCAAATCATAGTGGCAAGGCTATTGCACCTAGAGTTTTGAAACTTTGCAAGGAAGTAGTTTATATCAAAATAAACAAAAAAACCGTTTTCAAATTTTAATTCAAGCTATTAGCAAATTAATTTCTCGCTTCTCCTATTGTATTATCACTACAGAAAAAATAAAGCACCAGAAAAATAGGAAAAAAAATAAGCTTCAAAATTATATATTTAGCATTTGTTTTGTTTTGATGATGTTCATCTGACAATTATAACAAAACATATAATTTTATCAGCTAGTCATTTAGCTCCTCCTTGACGGATGTCATGAGACTCCACCCCCTAAAAACAGCAGCAGAAGCTTTGTAAAACTGGTTATTTCCAGTTTTTAAACTTTTCTCTACCTGCTGCATGCATGGGGTGCATAACATGTTGGTTGCTTGACTGTGGACCTCGTCTCTGAATTCATGAGCTACCAAGCTTTAGCTTTAAGATTCCTAGAGGTTGATTGCTTGTTTGGAGATAGATCAACAAATTAAAGGTTTCCCCCGGAAGTAGACGGAAGTGGAAGGAATTTGGCAGAACTATGGACTTGAAAATTCTAAGACTTTGCAGATAGATTAATGTCGTTAATACAAATCTCTCTGCAAATTTTCAGGTTCAAAACTGAAATGAAAAGCCCAGAAACCTTGCACTTCCGGCTTAATCTTTCAATTGTTGAACTATATATACAGAATGTATAAAAAAAGTCTACGGAAGTAGCCGGAAATGGATGTTCTACTGATTCTCACAGGTCATAGAGAATATAAATCTTCTTAACGAAGTGGTTATCAATATAATTAAAACAAACGCAGCACTAATAACTATCAAAGGCACCAATTGACACACACTTCCGGCTACTTCCGAATAACAGTTTGTTAGTATTGACTATGGATTGCCTTTGCTGGCTCACAGTTGTTCATTCATTCATCCGGCCGTTATATTTTACAAGCTGCATAGTTTCACTTACAAGAAGCAACAATACCAACAATACGACTCCCCAAGAAACTGGCGGCTGGCGGCTAGCAGGTAGTAAGATATGTGACCTTTTTTTCAGTTATTTCAAGCATGACTAATTACCTTGCAAGTGGAATATCAGATTGTTTGTCAACTATCAAACTGATACAGTTTTACTTGAAATGAAATTTAAAATATTTACTTTTTTTAATTATTGTTTTAACTTGATTTTGAAGGGGTATAATATTTTATAACTTATCGATGTCTCTCAAATTAATTAGGTTATAATAGAGATAGAAAAATTATTAAAAAAAGTAAACATCATTAAATTTCATTTTAAGTACAACTGTATTAATTTGAAGTGAAAAATAATGAAAAAGTACATCGCATACAGATAAAAAAAAAAGGTCGTTTACCTGCCAGACAAGGAAAGAGGGTGGTGCGTGGCCGTAAAAGTTCTCAATCTAAGAGGTTGTAATAAGACTAGAAAAGAGCATTTCTCTTCAGATATGGTATGGAACAGACCATTCTAGTCAACATTATAAGACCTCTGGTGAGTTTCATAAAAAAAAAAAGATAAAATCCAAGTCCTTCGACAAAAATATACGTCATTAATGTTGTCCTAGGGTAGCAGTTATAGTGACGCACTGTAGGTTAGTGACTTGGAATATAACTGCATCCCCTAAACATTATTGGTCACAGGGAGTTCTACTGCGATCCGCCCACATACGGAAAATAAAGTGGTGGGGAGAAGCATCAAGAAATTTTGTCCCGAGTAAACAGGCCTCTTAAATATATAAATAGAAAAGTCGTTACAATTTTACTGTAAGCAATTGTACACAAGAGAGTTAGAATGAAGAAGAGTTTCTCTCTTCGCTTCGTCTCACAAGCTATACCGCCCAGGACGCCGCCGTGGCAAGCAGCCGTAGCCTCCTGTACCTCGTGCGAGCTTGAGCCACGATTTATGGTTTACCTAACCCTCATGAGGTTGGCAAAGCAACGAGCAGGGTTTCTCGATAGATGACTTCAAGAAGGAGGAAAATAAGAAGAAGAAGAAATAGTATATAAGACGGCGTGAAGAGCATCCGTGACCGATGAAACAAAATTCATAGCTCACTCGGGGCATGATGGCGTGACCCCTCGTGCTCTTTCTCGCTCTGTTCCGTCTCCAAATACCTGTACTGACAACTGCATCTCCTATCCATCTGTGAGGGTGTGTGGAACTAATGCAACAAACTGTACACCAACAAGACAAACGAAACAAAAGGTGTATCTGTAAAAAAAAAAAAGGTGATATAATGCTGTATTATAGTGGTGGTAGCAGAAATAACATTAAAAAAAATGTAATAAATGTCTCCCTTCCTCTCTTAAATTACAAAAACGGGACACAAAAGGTGAAAAGAAAGTAATAAAACATTTTTTTTTAACCAAAAAAATTTATTGTTTTCTACTATAAAATAGACTTTATTAGAAACAGAGATAAAATTTATAAATATATAAATATATGTGAACTTATTTCTCTCATGTTTTTTTATAATTTATATATTGAAATTAGATTATAAAATGTATATAATTTAATTTATAGTATTTTAATGAGTAAAGGTAGTAACTTGTTCTCTTAAGTCGGAAAAAATGTGAAAAGCATGCTGTGAAACTCGTTCATTTTAAATTAATACAGTAGTGCAAAATTATAGCAATAAATTTTTACTTATATGGAAAACAAGAACAAATTAGAATTTATAAGACAGTTGCATTCGTGGCACCTAACTCAACCTTATACTTGCATGGTATGATATTTAGGCAAACAACTGACTTGTTGGGGGACAGGCATATACAGTAAGTTCAATGTGCAAGCTGAACTTTGAATAAATTCTAAAATTGTTTACAGGAAATTTTTAAAAAATACTCACAATAATTTATTAACTTTTCTTAATTATAATTAATTTTTCAATGCTACACCAGAGTTGTCACCAACATAACTGCAATCAGCTGTCATAACGCTAAATATGACATTCAGTGATGGAAGGGCATAGATGTAATATGCCAGTAAATTTATTAAAAGAAAATATTATGAATAAACTTACTATAATATAGTCTTGCGAATATTTCCTCTCTATCAATACTCATGCAAAATTGAAAAAAAAATATATATTAAATTTATTTGTTTCTTGTCAAGTACGACAAATCCCTCAACATGACAACGACAAGAAAATATTAAAGATGGCTTCTATGCGCATCATTGCTGTCATTGATGGTGTAAAGTACTTATAGTCTGCTACTTGTGGTGGTAGTGCGAACCAATGATTGATAGCTTTAGTTCTTCCAAGCATGATGGCACACGAATTAGAGAGCAGACCCTCTTTTGGCCGTCCTTATATACCACAGGTGTGAAGTTATTAATCATGTTACCGTTGCTGCTATAAGTTACCCATCACCGTACATAAAAGTGAATGGATGTTACTTACATCCCGCCATGATCAACTCTATCTTCATTCATCGTTCTTTGTAAACAATGAAAATACTTTATAAGCCAACTTTGTCAATGAGATACTCTTATTAATCAAGCAAATATATATGTATTTTTAGTTATTATTATATACTGTAGTATACTGATTTAGTTTATTATTAATGATACTGCAAAAAATTTCATTCAAGAATATTTTCTTTTATATAATAATCTATTCTCCACCTCTTTTTTCTATCGTATATCATGTTGTGTTGTGTGAGAATGTAATACATTATTATTATTAAAAAAAAACTAATTTATTATATATTTTCCACGCTTTTAAATATTACTAAATTTAAAAAATTGTATTTTTAAATTAAAACCATATAATTTATTAACCACGAAACAAATTTTTATTGAAAAATGATAGTAAAGTAACTCTGTTTAAAATTCAATAAAAAAATTTGTTAAAAATCTACGCAGTACGTTATTATTTTGTTATTTAAATAAGACAAATGAGTGAACAGATTTTTTTAAAAATTGAACATTTTAGAATTTGCGAGAAGGGTCATAATTTAAGTAAATAACCTTTAAGAATGACCTTTAATATTTAAGTTGAAATATTCACTCTGTAACTGACATCATTTAACTTATGCACCCATCTAAAAACTGACAGCATATTCCCATTCAAGTTTGATCGATTACTTCGATCATGAATTCGATTTAATACTTTTTTTTTTTTTTTTTTATCATCGGCAAAGTATAAACATCTCCTGCTGTGACTTAAAATAAAGTATTTATTAAGTTCAAACTTTATGGTCAAAAACTTAATCAACATTTAAATTAGTTTTAACTATAAGGTTAAACAAAATATTATACATGTAATTTTCATGCTACATTTTCGTGTCTTGCATATAGATTTTTTTTTTTTTTTTGTCGAGGCTTTAATCACGAAGTTATATTTTATATTAAGAAGAAATCTTTAAATATATTTATATATGGAAGGAATGAAAAGAACATTCCTGGTCAGATTTACAGCATGCACGTTTGCTTTCTAGCTCTGATGTCTGGACTATGATATAGTTTTCAAAACCAACTTCTTCTTCCACCCGCTGAGGGGGGGGGGGTCCACCTTGCTTCTTCTCTCGTCAAAGTTACCTAATCCCTCCCATGTTCTACCGTGTCCTCTCCTAATCTATAAAGAATCATGTGGACATAAAAAAAATATCTTTCTCTTTTTTTTTTTTAATATAAAAACAGTCGTAACTCTTTGAAATCCATCCATCTCGTCACAGTATGGTGTCTTGAATAACAACTTTAAAAAAAAAAGAGAGAGAAAAACATATATAGTATATTTTTAAGCTTTTTTGATATCTAACAAAAACAAGAATCATAATATCATTGCAAAGTTTTTTTTTTTTTATATTTATAAATTTGAATTCAGGTATAAAGATACATGTTAAAGATATTTATATATACAAAGGTATTTTTTAAGAAATGTCACTAAGCATTAGTTTCTATATATATTTTTTAAAAACTTTTTTTTTTATCATATAAATAAAAACACATTCAGGTGAATCGCCTTTTGACTACAGAGAAGACTTGAGGTTTCAGCTAGGGTTGTTTATGTATAACAAGCACATTTTCATATCTTCTTCTTTGATATTATAAGTCCTAAATATTTTCTTTTTTAACATGAAGAGAGTTTACATCAAGCAGGTGGCAATAAGAACATATCATAAACTATATCGTTATATTTTCGTCTTATATTATTATCAGGAAGGTATATCTATATACAAACTTAGATCAATGTAATATATATGACCTTATGACCTTTTTCATTTAAATATATTAGTAAGCAGCTGATGATTTAAATACACCTGCTGTATAATTAAGAATTACCACAGGGAAGGGACAAGTTAAACAAAAACATATCCGCTCTCCTCCCACACCCTTCTCAGCTGGTATCATCAGTCTAGATGTTCGGACGTTGCAGTGTGGAGGTTTTCTTGTAAAAAATGTACAGTTTAGTCTAGAGTGGAGAACAACAAAACATTTCACTGTTACTTTTTTTCACGTTGATATACCGTCCACTTTATACGTAATGTTCGTATGTGTGAGAGTGGTGCGAGAAAAAAAAAAAAAGCAAACACATATGGATACTGAACGATGATGTATTGTCTTAAATTACGTATGGTGAGTTCAAAAAAAAGCAAATATTTTGTATGTACAGTACATTTAGATTATACTTCACATTTTTTACTGGCGTAGTCAGGGAGTTTGGGGGTTAAAACCCCCTTCCCCCTGAATTAGTATTGATACATGGTAAAAACATGGGCTGAGGGTGCACCTTGCTCCCACCTACTTCTTATATATAGCACCCCTTTCTCCCATAACCCCCTTGATTTTTTTCCCCATTATTTAATATATCACTACAGATACTTCTATCAATATTAATTTAAATATATAATTTAGAGAGAGAAAGATCAAGAATTTTTAATTATTTAAAACGTAAGAAAAAGATTCCAATGGTTCAAATATTTCGGTAATTTTATATATTCAAATTAAATATTTTAAATTACGAAACAAACATTTTATCACTCTTAAAAAATGGCCCATAATTCCGTCATAATAAAATTTTATATAGTACTAAAAATTTTAATATATGACTCATTAAAAACCATGTATCTATTTTTTTTTTTTTTTTTTTGCGAAGTGTATAAAATTTGTTAGCACTTATAACATACGTTAAGTCCTTTAATATATTTTTTATTATAATTAAAATAATAATAATAAATTATATTTTTGTTTACGTTAAACGTTAGTTTATGTGATGATCGCTAGATGCCGGTAGTAGTGTTAGAGTGACACGTTGGGGATGAGCGGAGCCGCGGAGGAGGCTGTGGCCTGACAAGAGTGACAGGCGGCGGGCTGATTGATCTGTGCTTGACCCACCCTAACGTAAGCACGTGCTCGTCAATGTCACACGAGGATTTAAATCTCGCGCGCAGAATCCTCAGAGCAAGCGTGTGGCTGCATCGTCACGTTCAATCATGTAATATAGAAAGAAATCGAACTTTTTTTTTTTATTTTTTGTTTTAGATCAAAACTTCGCTATTATGTTTGAAATCGTAGCATAATTATACTGTATATAGCTTCATATGGAAGCTAGGATTTAATTTTATTTTATTTAAAATTCATTTTTTACCATGCGGCAGATATTAAGTGAGAAAGGTATACCCACCCACTTCCCAAGCAATTCTGCCCTATGCTGAAGAAAATTCGTAACGGGGTGTAGAGTCCCCCCCCCTCTCTTTTTTGCATGCGTCACTGACTTAAATTGAAGTTTTTAGAATATTTTTATATTATATAATACATTTAATGCAGATATTATATTCCGTTTATATTTAAATATAAAATAAAATATTCGCGCAAGAAAATCAAGATAAGAGGAACATAAATACGGAAGAAAATTTAATTGATCATGCATATAGAAAATGTAACCACTTAACAAGTTTAATGTAATTGCTTAATTAGATATACATACTTTATGTTTCCGCTGTATGTACATTTGCGGTCTTAAAAAGTATATTTAAATACCAGCTATTCATAAAAAAGTACTTTTTATTTTACCTTTTCATCAAGTCGTAATAATTTGTGTTTAAAAAAAAGGGAATGAGAAAAAGAAAGAAAGATAGTTTTTGGTCTGCCCTCGTTTTCACAAATTCGTATAAGGGTTACTTTCATGTGATAAACGGACAGCCAAAAGGCGGGGTGGCAAAATTTACGAGAGAAAAGGAAAAGTAGTGAAGGAGGACAAATCCCTTCGTATTACACTTGGCCAACCTCTCGTCGCTTCTTTACAACCGAGGAAAACTTACATTACTATTTTTATATGTTATGTTACTTTTTTTTTTCTTTATCATTCTAAATCAACAATAATCCATTTCACGAAAGGTGAAAAGATTGACAGCATGTTTCATAAAATGTACAAATTCAACATTGTTTCAGAGTAATGGGTTTCTTCTTTGGTTCAATATATAGGAGCCATCTTATAGTGCGCCACCTGTCACCATTATTGCGCCATAAACTCCATGGCCACGGTCTCTTGCAGTAAAGTTACAACAGTGACTTCGTTTACTATCACAAGAGCAGGTGGTTACCCCTTTATACCTCAAGATCATTGATCGAAATCTGCAACATTGAAATATACTACCTTTTAAAAGATAAGCAACTAAATGTGCTAAGTAATTTGTACTTCAATTAAAATTTTATAAATATTTATATATACCCGTAAGGTAAAAACCTATTATGATATTATAATTAATTATTTTTTTATTATAAATGATGTTATATTTATTTTTTGTCATTAAAGTATTACATAATACTTTATATAAATATTTTAATGATAAACGTTATATAAACTTTAATTATAATCATTTAGCAATTCAATTTAAGTTTAATATTTAGTTATTAATTATGTTTGTTTCTGATAAAAAAACTCAGTCGTTATAAAGTAATATTTTTTTATACATATTTATAAATATACATTAAAAATTAGACGTTTATTTTAAGTATGATGTTTACCATAGATTAATGAAATTTTCTTTCTTATAGTAATTGTAAGACATGCAATAATAGTAAATAATTTATATAAGTTCATTTAAAAACTATGGATTTCATATTAAAATAAAAATAGCATCATTTATTTCTATATAAACCACATATGTGCAAATAACTGCTCCTCCCCCCCCCCCCCCTCTTCTCATTCCCATGTGTCTCAAATTTACAATCAAAAATTTAATCTCAGTCCAACACCAGTTAATATGCAAATCAAAGACAAAAATGCTAATTTATATTATTATGAAAGAGAGGGTAACATTGTATATCCCCCCTTCTCTCTATATAGCTCTTTGCTTGCTTTATACCAGTAGCTATAAGTATTATAATCTCTGTTCCATTTCTTTTGTCTGAGAGCACATGCATGGTGTTCCATATAATGAGTTTTGTACACCTTGCAATGACCATTGGCTATATAACCATATGTGTTGGTGGTTAGTGCGCTTGAATAAAATGACCATTTTAAAATTTTAATGGCTTGAAAGATACGGCAAGAAATGATTTCTCTAATCTCTTATATGCATACACAGTCCAGTTATATTATATATATTAAAAGGGGTATATATATTATAGGGGTTGAGGAGAGAGAGAGAGAGAGAGAGAGAGAGAGAGAGAGAGAGAGAGAGAGAGAGAGAGAGAGAGAGAGAGAGAGAGAGAGAGAGAGAGAGAGAGAGAGAGACTCTTCCCTTCTACTATAATGTATAATATACAAAGATAAAAGTGCTAGAGCTACCTTACCTTCGTTAAATACTGTATAATATTCATAATATAAAGCTTTTTGATAGCATTGATCTTTTCTATATATACTATACAAAATATATTATATGATTATTATACATTTTATGATCATAAGGAATTATCATCTGAAATTATTATCACTTTAATATTGGATTAAATTTAATACTACTTATCATGTTAAAATTTTATAACAATTTAATTTTTAATTTGATATAAATAATCTTCAGGTATCTGCATTTTATTTGAATTTTCTCACCTCCATGCATGTCTTAAAAAAAATTACAACTTAATTTTTAATCACATAAAACCTTTGAAGTAATTAAACTCTTATCATTTTAATTAATCAATGTATTAAAATGTTAAATAATTAAAAAAATCACCATACATAATTTTTTATCGCAACACAAAATTACAGAATACAATAATTTAGTACTAAGTCATATTAACAAATTTGGTGTTTATAATCTATATTTAAAATGAAATAATATTAATTTATTTAATTTACTTGCAGCACTTATATAATAATATATACGTTGACATGTACACAAAACACCCTAGAAATTCTCCTCTTGGAGATTTTGTTCAAGTGGTACTTGCAGTAAAGTTGATTGTTGACATATCCTCGATCTAATTGCCTCCGTGTCTTACATCTGACATCAACAGAATCAACACAAACATGATGAGTGTTCTACTGAATTCTCTATATACAATAATACTTAATGCCAAATACAGCAGCAAGAACGTCAAGCTATACATGTCTAAGTGTAGTACTAAGATAATAACTCAAAATCCTAATTTATCTTGTAATAGGTATATAATAAAATATTCATTATTAAATAGAATAGAGGGGGGGGGGGGAAAAAGATTATTATATAAAGGGAGGGAGAAAATGTGTATAATAATAATTTTACTTTTTTCACTTAACTTAAGTCTCTCTTTTTCTCTTCATTGTTAATTAAAAAACATAAAATGTATATAACAAGAGAGAGAGAGTAGTTTTTGGAACCCAGGTGCGGTCGAGTGATGTAGCGAAAGGGAGGGAGAGAGAGGGATGTTTACGTCTCTCCCTCCCTCGCTCACCACTCATCCCTTGGGACTCACGATGGTCCCACAACGTAGTGCTACGATGGACCAGTACGTTTCATCTAAGTGATATACCCATCATATATATATAATTCCACATGCTACTCTATACCAAATACACGGTATGAAAATAAAAATTGATACACATGGAACACATGTGTCACTATAAAGTCAATTTGAAATCTCTCGAGAGTATAAAAATCCATTTGTATTATTATACTCTGTGTTATATTTGTGCTGCATTTATAAAAAAAAATATTTGCATCTTAATCATAAGCTCATCCCTAATTTTATGCTTGTTTTTCATAATTTTTAAAATTGAAAAGATTATTGCCTCTGTAAGTTGATTATTGTATGAATTTAAAATTAATTACGGGTTGAGGGAGAGAGAACAGGCACATGGAAATGAATCTCTTGCAATACTTGAAATGTATAAAAAATAAAATTCAATCTAAACATTTGTCGCGTGCAGAGGAAAAAATTAACCGTTGGTCTCGATTAACTATGAAAAAAAACAGTTTTTATAATAAATAATATATACCTTTTAAACAACTTGACTTTACATAGACTCTCAGCTATAATTGACTCACAATTATTAAATAATTACATGTAATAACTTCATATCTATAGCTATTTAGACCCACTTTACATGTATATCTACGATGCGGGTAGAAAAATAACACATTACTCGAAATACTTTTATTATTATAATGTTTATAAAAAAAACACACGTTATTAACAATAAAAACCTTAAATGGTAATTTTTTCTTTCTTAATCTTTAATGACTACCTCTATTTGTCTTAAAAAGTCATTAGTTAAAAACATAATGACTTGACCCACACCCTTATACAAGAAACAACATATTATAATTCGTAACACGCTAACTTTAATTATACCATGTTATTATCAAAGTAAACTAATATTAAATATAAAATAGTAATCAGAACGTTGATGAAGCTATTTTTATATATTTATTGTTCACCAATGACGTCATGACTTATCTTCTTGCGTGATGTCGTGCATGGACTTATTATTCATGACATTTGATTTTCCCGCCATGATATTGCATGGTGGTGAACACCACGGGGGGTTCTTGGTTCGCACCCAACCTTTCATCAGATATAAAATGCCAAACGTTTTGAACTGTATATATATATACAACTCAGCAATTTTTGTTTTTCTTTCAATTATCTTTAAGTGAGAATAAACATTTCAATTTATTTTAAAAAACATGAATCATTTCTAGACAGATTTTGAGTGGTGTTTTTTTTTTTATATTATAAAATCTCTTGATTTTTGTTTCATTCTATATAACAATACAACTGTACAACATGTTATTATTGCTAAGATAGCATATTTTTTTCATGCTTATCTGCGACTGAATAATTTATTTTTCATTTCTGATGTAGAAAAATAATTTACAGACGATATTTGTAATTTCGTTTGATAAATTTTTGTAAAGCAAATTTAATATTCTTAATTAATGCAATAATCGTCATTGATAAGGGCAACTAATAAATTCTGTTCAATTTTTTTTTTTTTATATTATTAATATTCTCACGATCTAAAGTATATAAAGAATGATAGATTTATTGAATAAAAATATATTGAATATAACAAACTCCACTTAAAATATAAATTTCGATTATCTGTCCTAGCTGTTATTAAACCCCCGGCCAGACAAACAACCCCTTTCTTTCTACCAAGATGTGGTTTGGTGTGTCTGAAAGCGTTGAAAGTCTAGATGGGGAGCAGATGATGGACGGGACGCGACACAAGCGACAAGGGGATGGGGGTGTCACATTTCAGTACTAGACCGCCAATTAAAGCATTTCCTTTTCTTGTTGCGTAGCGCGGCACCGGGTTGAGACTACACTGTCTTTTTTTCTTTTTTTTTTTTTTTTTTCTCATCCCCCTATTTTACGAACTCTATATTACTGCTATGAATTATTCTCTCAACAAGCATAAGCATGGAACTAATTTTAAAATATTAATAGACCTTTTTATAGATTTGAACTTTTACTGTACACATACGTTATACATATAATTTATATTTAATATACACATTTCATCAAGCTACTTGAGTTTTGTCGTAAAATTTTTATGAGTTAAGATTATTATTAATAGTACACAAACTTTTATAAAATTATACTATAAATATATTTTAATCAAAATATATTATCATAGTTAAAGACTATTTATTACTTTAAACTAAATATAAAAATGTCGTCTGTGCGTCATTGCATAGCTAAATTTTCTCGGCATACCAATTTTTTAAAGGAAATTCTTCTGTATAATGTGAATATTATTTGTTTTTGATAGGGATTTAATGGAATTTATAATTCGTTTAAAGGAATTGATTATTTTATTCTGCGCTGGATACATTTTTTATGCAATAAGCATATCAAGAAAAAGGAACAAATTTAATGTACCCTGTGTTAATTTCAAAAGTATTCAATATAAAATATATCACATTACTTATGTCACTAACTGTACAATGTTTGAATCAATTAGTGTCTCGTACTATTCAATACAACAAAAAGCGATCTCAAAATCACAGAGTGTTTCTGTCTCCAATTTGCAATAAACATTACTGTAATGCTTTCTATAGTATAATATAAGGAATTCACATATTCAATATTCACCCTATATATATGCTACTATATATATACTCCCTTCAACATATAACACAAGTCACATATAAGGGGGAGGAGAATTAAGGGTGGAGGAAGCTTTGAATTCCAAATAATGCTTGCTCTTTCTCTCTCTTGATACAATTTTCTCGTAAAGCAGGGAAAAATTCTAATAAAAGCGTCAGTATAATATCCTGAACAATTGAACCAGGAATTAAACGTAATGAGAAATGAGACAGTAAAAATTTTTGCTTGCTCTTTTTTTTTCCCCCTCTCAGCAATGAATCATCTTTGTGCAACCATTTGTGGTTTCAGTTAGAAAAATTACATATATACTTCTAAAAACATTTAAATTAAAATGAGCACAAATTTGTCAGATATTATTATACAATTTTTTCAACATAAAATATTAAAAATGTCACTCACAAGTATAATAATTTGACCCGGTGTACAATATTTTTTAATAGTTAACAATAAAAAATACATAATATGTGGGGATTCCAAAGTTTCACCTGTCAGATTAATATGTATTATATTTGATAACAATAACGTAATGTTATTCATGAAGGGATAATAGTAATTTTATTTCCATGTGGTGTCATAGCGATGATCCCGCGTGGCAGTCAACGTGGCAAGCACTCAAGTGTGTGGGGTTGCGTGCCCCCCAGGGGAAGGTCAGACCCCACATCTGGGGTGCTCTTTATAGGCTGGGGTGACATAAAGATCAAGCTGTCATAAATGTACATATCATTATTGAGATGAAGAAATTTATGTTATGCTTTATTAATGATTATTCTGATCAGAATGAAAAATATTATTCCCCCTGAAAGCACATACAATATATCTTAATATAAAATTTTCTGTAGTAGTTTTTAACGTTAATCAATAACTTGTTAGAGTACACCAGTTCTAGTACTCTTTGAGCCAGTTCAAACCTTAACGTTGCTTGATTTGCCAAATTGCAGTTTCTTGAGACAAAGCGATCAGATTGCAATTTTGGAGGTTTAAAAATGCCACCCAGTATATCTCGTGTCCTATAAAGACAAACAGGTAATTGCATGACATTTTTACTGTATAGATGTAATTGCTCATAATATTTTTCTATTTTCAATGGAATATCGACCTTAATTTTTTTAATGCAGAAATGGATAGAGGGTGCAAAATTATGCTACCCTGATTTTTTTCAGATTTTTAGAGTCCTGGAAGTATTTTTAAAAAATTATTGAAAGTCCATTTTGTGACGTCACGTGGCGTCTCTCCTTAATTAAGAAAGGGATAGGGCTTTCCGCCGCGTGACGTCACAAAAAGGACTTTCAATAATTTTTTAAAAATACATTCATTGCAGGGCTCTAAAAAATTCTGAAAAAAATCAGGGTAGCATAACTTTGAACGCTCTATATTTCTGCAATAAAAAAAATTGAGGTCGATACTCCATTCTCAACAATAAAACATGAATGACATTGGCTGCAATTTTACATTATAATGCGTTATTTAAACTCATTCGTTAATTAAACAAATTTGAATTTTAATTCGTTGATGATTTACTTTGCAATAAAAACCTAAAGTGGTGTCATATTAATTTAAATATGAAACATTTTAAATTTATATTCTTTAGACTTGAAGTAAAATGTCGTTTCTCTTTTAAAGTGAAGATCATCTTTTCTTGTCGCCTTCAGCTATTTCTTGGACAATACTGGCAAAAATATTAAACCATTTTTTTCTCTCTCCCACTTTTTTATATACATGTATATATATTTTTTTCTGCGTGTTTCGATTTAGTCAAGCGTTAAGTTGTGTCTTGAAAAGCGGCTGCAGTATCATGACGACCCTCTACATAGTCATACTGCGGTATCTTTTGTTATACAAATGTATAACTTATAAAAGAGAGAAAGAGATGGAACCTACCAGAGAGAGAGAGAGAGAGAGAGAGAGAGAGAGAGAAAGAAATAATGATAGCACCACATTGTATAGTATAAACTTCAAAGCTTGAGATATTTTAGTGACAAGAGCACGTAGTATACAGAACACTGCAAACTTTTTGATGATGTAGACACCTAGTTCTTTCTCTGTACTCTATATATACCTTATGTAATATACTCACATATAATATATATTTTAATGAAGCTTCAAAGTAAATGAGACTCGTACAATAGAAGAAAAGTTTTTTTTTTAAAGAAAAGAAGAACAAAGTCAAAAGCTTTTGCTTGACTTTACTTGAATGGTCAAGAGAGCCTACAGCTAACATACAAACAAAATTTCTTGACGAGCTAGGGTACTACTGAAGTCAACGCCTATAGCTGCCTGCCCGCACCATCCACCAGGCTATATAGTAATTAATCTGTTTTACCTCAGGCTACGTCATTCTTTTTCTCTATACATATTATGATGAGGGTTATGAGCCCAGAAGCTGATTCATTTACAATTGTACTTATTTATATGACAGTTGGTGTTATATATCTGCTTGCTTTAAATGCAGTCATATCTTCAAGGCATGTTACAATAATAACAATAATTGTATAATATTTGAATATTTTATGATCTATATACATAATGTTGAAAGTGTATGATTAATTTAAAGTAGAGTGAACGCCAAATGGTTTTTCGTAATTGCGTTTTTTTATTACTGAAAAACCTTCTTTAATTACTCACGAATGAGTCTGTAAAATATTGTAGGGCCAACCCACGAAAAATATTTAGAAAATTGAATCTTTAAATGCTTTGTTTTTACATGGTAGCAATGGCAGCAACACGAAAATTCCATGTTTCTTGAGATAAAGTATTTTTTTACTCAATGACGCGATTCGTAATCGCTTAAATAAAACATGGAAATAAGCACTTCGATTCTCAATAAAACTTTTTAGCACATAATTTTTTGGTATTCCCACGAAAAAAAATTAGTAAATCGGGTTTAAAGTCGAACATATTTGCTGAAAAGTAGAATTTAAAATGTAACGCGCTGCTCGCAGCGCCTCTGGCGGCCAGCATCGGCTGGCACCAACCGTCTCGAGGTCTTGACGCGATGTTTTTGTGGTCCCATATTACTGTAGATTTACGAATTAAATCAATGAAATAAGGTAAAAAATCATAATGGCAGTTACTTATTTACTTTTTAAGCTCACATGTGAATGATTTTAATAAGAAAGTTTGTCCTGAGATTAAAGAAAAGTTTGAATTTACTTTTACCCGCCAATTGTTGCTTTTAATGTTACGCGCGTAAATACCAAACCAGGAAGTAATCGAAGTAATCAAGCTCACTCTCATAAAGTTCACTTAAAATATTAATATTAATTAATAAAGAAAGAAAAATAGCAATTCACTCTTTAAAAAATACGAAAAATGGCTGGAACAACATCAGGTGCAATATTATTTAATTCTTTTTATTTTTAGTTGTTTTCTGACTAATGTCATTACCTCCACTTTAATATTGTTAGAACACTATTCAATGATCTGCATATGTATAAATATTTATATATTATTATTGAATGGGTCGCGGGAATAAAAATTTATATTTATACTACATAAGGATTTGTTTAAAGTATTTATTTTGCGAGAGAGAGGTTAGGTTTTCATTGATTTATATTTTGCATTTTGAAGATATTTATTTTATGTATGCTCCGAAGTATACTTTTAGTATAATGTGAAATTTGAGTTCGTGACGTCATAGGTATGATTTCTCTAAAAAAAGAGAGATAATAATGTGCGTGGTGTGTTATATATAATTCATAATCATTTTATTTTTCGATTGTACAACAATATAAATATATCATAATAATAAATAATCACAAACAAGTTGAAAGATCTATCAGAAAAGACACATATATGATAGCAGTACAATTTTGTATGCTTTTATCGTTAACGCAGATTGTATCAATCATTAGTTCATTAAATTATTTCTTTAAAGATAAAATGTTCATATTTTGATCCAACTCAAAATAATGAAACATTGCATGACTCAATCAATTATCACTCGCCTTTTTTCTACAGACAAAACATTTAAAATTTTGTTAACTCATCTCCCACATAAATATTGGCTCGTGTTGCTTCGAGGTATAATAAAATTTAGATAATCATTTTACCATGAAAACGTTCTTTTCTTTGACCCAGTCTTAATTCATTTGAATCATTAATTATAATATTTTTCCTCGTATTCCTCAATGAAAATATTATAGAGAAGTTAGGTATATTATAAACTGCTGTTGTTGAGTTTTGTACTGTTGTATAGTTTTTTTTTATAACCTTATAAAGACTATTAATCATAATACATTTTTTTTTTCACTCTCCCTATCTTTGAGTTCAATTTTCTTCATCATTAAAATTCGATTTTAATGTTTACTTTCATGATATTATATATAAAATAAATATAATTTTTTTTTCTCAATATATAAAAGAACATGATATATTTTATATATACACTTTTTTTATCATTATCATTTGACAGTTTTCGCACGTTTACTATATATGTATAGAAGGAAAAGGATGGTAAAAAAAAAAAAAGTAAAAAAATTTCTCATTAATGTTTTGTGTATCTTGAGTTTGGTTGTTCTGTCTGTATAATATATTTTATAGCAACGACAACGTTAGGGAATATAACACATCTTATATGTATGTGTATGCACGTCGTTCCTTGGTCGTATCTTCTAGAGCTGCTGCTGTTCCTTTAGTTGCATGTACTTGCTCCAGCTTCACTTGCTGAGAAGAGAGGACCGTGATTAATGGAAAAGGGTGGAGATTGGAGTAATTAAAGCTGCAGGCAAGCAAGCTTTCACAAAATAGATGGCGCCTTGTTTAAACTCTCTCTCTCTCTCTCTCTCTCTCTCTCTCTCACACTTGCTTCGAGTAATACATACAAAGTAGATGTGAGTGTTATATATATTTAGAATTTAGAAAATGGTTTTTCTTTCAAGACGACTTATACATACACTATTATATAGCCTATATTGTACCCAACGAAGACAGTCATGGGCTTGTATATAAGAGATAGTGGATAAAAAAAAAAAGAAAAGGCTTTTGTAGTATGTATATAGACTTTTCATGGGTATTGCTTTTTTTACTTTGTGATTTTTTTTAAGCTTTCCTCCTTTTTTCCATTTTTTTTCCATTTTTTTTCCATATATACTATATAGATAACAAAACTAAAAAAAAAAAGAAAAAAAAACAGTAGGTTTATAAAAAGAACTCACACAATGTTGAAAAGAGATTCAGATTGCTAAGTTTTATCTATATTTTGTTGTATATATGTTTATGGAATTGACCTACTCTCTATTCAACACAATATTATCATAGTGAATTATTATTATTATAAGATGATGGTATTTTGTATTTATATATTTTATATGAACATGGCACCCTTATAAAAAAAATATAAGAATAGGCATTTAAAAGGCAGTAAAATTGTTACCCCCCATGAATTTAGCGACCTCATGTGTATCTGTGGTGGCTTGAAGCAGCAGGTGCTTTGCAGCATCTTTCACAGCCTGGACCCCTCCCTGTGACGTCATCAAGATCTCAGCACGGCGCCTCAGTCAGGGGCCGTCCGGAGAAAAGATGTATGTCCTGTACCCCGTGAATTATATCCATATTACACACATTTGAAATTCTAATTCACATTCCAGATTAATACAAAGAGAGAATGAGAAATTTGTGTGCATGTTTTTTTTTTCTGTAAAAGTTATGAACCATAATTTTTCATATAGAAATTATAAAGCTTTTGATAATAATTTTATTTATTCATCAATGAATATTAAAATAATTATGTTTTTACATGTCATAATGTTATAGAAATATTTTGACATAAATTTGTTGTAACTGCAAATTTGAATATAATTACGACGTTTTAATTTTTAGTTGAATGACGTATTTCATCATGTATTTATTTAAAAAAAAAATCAAAATATTATTATTATGTTATTTCCTGTATTTAGTTCTTTCTAAATACAAAAACAGTTGTCAAAAAATTGGTTTGTCAAGTTACGTAAAATTTTAATTCTCAACAATTTTCATGTTACTTTACTATACATAATAAATATAACATTTTTATGTTTTGAATAATGCCCTTCATATACATATAACAACGTAATTCAAACATTATTTGCATTGGTCACTATTATTGTATAATAGTTGGTATATGTACACAAAACATTGTATATTTTGATATTTTTTAATGTAAATTAGGAAATAATTTGTCTTGACAAATTGGAAAAATTGCATTTTATTTTTATTACAATTATGTTATATTTTCATAGAAGTATACTGTTTAGCACTGTATTGAATTATATAAATTCTATAAATATTATATACATTGACATATTTGAAGAAAAAACGTGATATTCTGACTATGCAAGAAATGTGTAATCAAAATTTATATATATGATAGGGAAAAAGTTTTTTTTTTAGCTGAGTAATGTATATTTTTTTATCTGTAGAGTGTAGATTTAATTGCGAGCTGGTTGTCAAGTCTCGTGTCAAAGTCGTGTTCGTGTGACAGCTATCATAGTGAGAGGGAGGCTGTAACGAGCTGACTCTGCTTGCTCACTGCAGATCTGCAGAGCTGCTTGGCTGATATAACCCCTCGGTAATCAACCCCAGACCAGTTTGTTGTTGGACCTCATTATAATTCCAACTCATTTCAATTATTATAATAATAAATTGTTGTTGTCTTGCAGCTTTTTTGTTTTTAACTATCACTAAGATTATCTTTATGCTTTTGAATTATTTTGTTTATGAAAATAATTTCAAAAATGTATTTCCATATCGCAAATTACTATCATTATCGTAATTAGTTATTTAACTTTTAAAAAATTCCCAAATATTTTAGAAATTTTTATTTTATGTTTGTATTGTTCAGACGTTTTCACAAAAAAACTTGGTTTCATACTGATTCAGGTAGAATATTATGCACGTATTTTTAATCTTATATGGTTTGATACTGATTCAGGTATAGAATAGTATTCATGTATTTTGAATCTTATGCATAGTCTTAAGTGCACTTAATTAGTCATTATCAAATAATTTCAGTTTCATTATTTTGGATGGGGAGTTGAGATGCAACCCGCACTGCACAGAGGCTGAAAAAGTTGTCTACATTCTAAGGGTGCGCGGAGAGTTTGTTTTTCTAAACCTTTTTGAATTTTGAATTACTGAGGTGCTGATGATTTATATAATTAATTTTAATTTTTAATTAATATTTTAAAAGTCTTAATCTTTAAATAAAAGCAATGAAAGGCATTATAAAGGCAATTAAAATATATGATATTTTTTTAATATATTAATTTCTTTTCCTATAATAAAATGATATCATTATCACAAGACAAGTTGATGAATCGTTTCCACGCGGTCATGCTTAATTTTTTACAAAGTTATATTCTCCATATATGGTAATGCTACATTACACCTCCTGGTTCAATATCAAATGACGTCATTTTCATATGAACGACATACAAATGGATAGAAGTTTGAGTATGTAATATGTATAATTTTTTTTAATTCGATTTTTTTTTTTTTAGTTGAAGTTGGCTCGCGGGTGGGCGTGGCTAGGCCATCATCTGTCACGCGAGCGCGGCGGGGGGCGGGCGGGGGGCGGGCTGGGGGCGGGGCGGTTCATCGCGGCCAATGGCGGACGAGGCCATGTTGCGTGGAAGTAAAGCCAGCTTGTAAGGCGGGGAGGCCGCGTGGCGTTCGGTACCACCTGGGGGCCACCACGGGGGCCTGCTGCTGACTCGGGGGCGGCAAGGGGGAGGGATGGGGGGCACAGGTGGGACACCAACCCCTCCCCCTTACATACCACACCGAGAGCAATTACAACGCACTTGACTCGCCATGTAGCACTTAAATTGCAAGTTAACTAACTAAAATTTTGTGTAATTATACTCTCAAAAAATAGTTTTTTAAAAGAATGAATAAATATAATAAATCTTATTTTATTTAAATTTTTGATTAATTGGTAATATAAATTTTAAAACTTTTAACAATTATTGCTCATAAAAATTATTTTAATTTGTTTTTGTGTTTACATTTTTATAACCATATTAAAAAGCTTATAATATATTTTATAAAAATGAAATGAAGAAGCTATTTAGGGACTAATATTGCTCATAAAAGTTCATTTTAATAAGATGTATGGGCTCAAACTTAAACCATAGCTCTTATAAATGTTTAGGTTATGTGTATTATATTCATAAAGTTAACATTTAATAGTAACAATCGTAAATTTTCTATGCAGTGGCTAAAACATTTTCCACAAAAATAAAAAAAAATCAACAAATTATTTACAAAATAAATTAACGTAAATTAAAAATTAAAAATTTGCAAAAATTGAATTTAATACTAAATATATAATTATGTTATTATATATAATATGGCAATTTTACATATCAATTTTAAATTAAAAAATTAATTATTTTTAACTGATTTAATAATTATCACAATTAAACAATTTAAATATATAATTGAACAACATAAAATAATATTTACATTATTATTAAATATATAATATAACTTTACATACAATCATTAATAATTATTAATTATACATACCTTTAATTAAAAATTGTTAATTACAAACTCAGGTAACAACATTTGAAGTATATATAGTTGTAGTTTAAAACGTTTGATTTATTATTGTTATGTCCACGACTTCATCTGTCTCTTATGGGGCGTGAATCATCATCATCATTGCATGGCGTTGAGAGAGAGAGAGAGATTTCTGTGAGGTGATGAAGTCAGCCCTCGCTTCATCAGTCACACGCCACCAGTACAGGTGTTAAGTCATCCCTTCTACAAAAATCTTGATGAACTCTTACTTAGTCACGTCATATAGTTAACTGAGAGATTATAAAAAAAAAGGTGTGATATACTTGAAATATATAACATATGTTATCACTTGTGTTTTACAATGTTTGCTAATCCATTAAATTCAATATATATTTTTTTTAGTACTTTTTTTTTTAACACCTCCTTGAAAATGTCAATTATGCACACACATATGTTATGTAATATATATATAAAAAGGGTGTTGGATTAAAAGTGTAATCTATATCTTTATGTATATTGTGTATTATATTCTATATAGAACATCATCCGTCAATCTTGTCTATATATATAGATTGGCGGTTAGTTAGAAAAAAAAGCTTTTAACCCTCTCTTTACTGTGTACACGCATCTTCTCTCTCTCTCTCTCTCTCTCTCTCTCTCTCTCTCTCTCTCTCTCTCTCTCTCTCTCTCTCTCTACCCTCCTATACTTCACTCACATTCACTTAACCTTACGTGACATATTGTGCGCGGTAATTGCAAATTATTTCACAATAGTAGTATATTGTACTTATACATCATGCGGGTACGGAATATTCGGGTCAAACAAGGACATTTTATGTTATACTGATGTTAAATATGATATCTAACAAATATTATTCAATATTAATTTGTAAATTAATTGTTGAAAGTTTTTTTAAAATTTAAAATGTATGGAAGGGGGAGAATGAATTTTTAATAATTTTTACCTGAACAAGAGGTGCAATAAAAATGTCTATATATAATAAATAATTACAATTTTAAGCAAGGTTGTAATATATAGTGTGTTGCCACATTATATTACATGCATTGCACATGCAGAGATAATAGAGCCTAGATATATAATAATTATAATATAGATAGTTGAAAAAATGCATCTTCATCTCACATTATCTGCTTATTTTGACTTAATTTTAGATTTTTTTTTTTTTTTTTTTTTTGCCTCCAAAGCACTATAATTCCATTAATAATTTATCTTCAAACAAAATAAAATCTAATAATTTTCACTTGAGAGGAATCAGATGCAGTAGAAGATGAGTTGATCCTCAAAAAGATGTCATGAAAGTAAAATGATAAAATTGAAGTTTATTTAAACTCGGGAATTGTGTCAATTATTGGAACAAAAAATACATTCATTTCGTTTTAATTGCATTTTTATATAATAATTACAACAAATGTTGGTATATTTTATATAAAAAAAAAATAATAACTGGTTTGATTTATTCCATTTTTATTAAATTTAAAAACTATAATAAAAATTATAATTGTTATTATATACGTGCTATTTAATAACCAATTTAATATGATTTAATGCGGGTATATATCTGTCTATCATTTTTAAATAAAAAGCAATTAATAATGAACTAGAAACGTCATTTAAACTGACCAGTATATAATTAAGATTATATATACCACTTATTAAATTAATAACAAATATAAATGACTATAGTCATTGGTATATAATATGATTAATTACTTGAACATTTAAAGTGTGTAAGACAGAGGCGACTCGCGTGTCCACCATATTTCATTGTCTTAGCTGACATCTACATAGCGGTCACCCATCCCCCCTTTGGACCCGAACGATTAGCTTGACCTCTCAGGTAAACCCTATAATGCGGGATGTAATTACTCTTTCTTATATAGCAAACTGCCACCTTATAGAGGAAGTCACTTCTATTATATTATTTACGTGAAACCGACCACTGGCTGTGTGTAAATGTTTCGCATATATATACACATTGGTTGTAATCAGAGAATAAGCTGGTAATATACGAGCTATATAAGAAAGATAATATATTTTATTATAATTCTGTGTTTCATAAATTATAATATATAAAAGTAAACAGTATTATATACTTAAGGTTAAAAATTATTATAGAAAATAATATGCCTTTTTAAGGCACACCTGCAGTGAAAAAGGTAAGATTTTTTTAAAATTTACTCACATGGATAATATACAATGTATATATAATATATTATTTATACAGTTATATATACACAGTATACGTTTTGGTTTATTGAATGGAAATTTTTATTTTATCAATGGTTATAGTAAATTGGTCATTGATCTACAAGAATTTTTTCATTACAAATTTTTAATTACCTTATCACCTTTTTCGATTTTCATCATGAGAATTCAAACTGAAAATTTGTGGACATTTTGAGTTTGTGTTGTTGTATCGTCTCTCGAATTATCTGCCTGTATACCATGATGATCATGTGCAGCAATGAGTTCTCTGCTATGTCAGGGGAGTGCAATTATGAGCTGTAAATCGGTAAAGCAGAATTAAAGCTCATTAAGGTAGAGATAATACGGATCAGCTGGCCCAATGCTAAAAAAATCCCATTCATAAAAATTATGAAAAAAATTTAAAGTGTTCTCCTCTACATCCCCTATCAGTAGGTAAAATATCAGGTATACAAAAACGAGCTAGTTTTCGAGTTATTAATTTTTAAAGTTGACTATAATTTAACATGGAGAAATGGAACTTCCATGTTAAATTGGTCAACTTTAAAAATTAATAACTCGAAAACTAGCTCGTTTTTGTATACCTGATATTTTACCTACTGATAGGGGATGTAGAGGAGAACACTTTAAATTTTTTTCATAATTTTTATGAATGGGATATTTTTAGCATTGGGCCAGCTGATCTGTATTATCTCTACCTTAATGAAGAGTATCTAAGATAGCTCATTTTATTCCAGATTCAGGACTTAGCTTTGCCTTTTCCTGTATCCTCTTAAGTATTTTTTCCTTAATTTGACATTAGCAATTTTTGTATCTTGTCTATTTCTACTCAATAAAACATAATTATATATTATAATATTTATATATATATATATATATATATATATATATATATATATATATATATATATATATATATATATATATATATATATGCACTTTTAAAAAAAATGAAAGCATAATTATTATTAACCTTATTATAACTTTCAATTACTCTAAAAATAATATTTCGACGATACATGAGTATATGCAAAAAAAAAAAAAATAATAATAATAATAAATAAATAAAAAAAAGAATAAAAAGTAAATATATTTTGTGAATATGTGAGACTTTGTTATTGAATGACAAAATGAAACGTCTCGAACGTGCTAAAATATAAAATATTCCTGCATGAATGACGTATATTCGGCAGTTAAATTTATTCACTGCAAGCAGCACCTCATCAATATGATATTCATGGGTGAAAACTTGGTGGAGCAGCAAGTCTGACAAATGTGTTGCAATAAATTTATTGAAATGGGACATTTATGACATTTAAAAGACACTTTCACCGTTGTAAATAAAGAATAATCACGGTATAAAGTCACTTCATCAACTTATCGGCGTAGAAAATTTTATGAATCAACTGTGACAAATTTACATTAGTTAAATACAGCTATTTTATAGTTCCGGATATAAATAATATTATATCCAACATTTGAATATCGAAAGGTTAAATATATTTGATTATAGGTCAATCCACTTACTTTTTTTACATACCCTCAACCCGTTTATAATAAACTCAATGCAAGGATTTTAATAAATTTAAGAGTAAATTTATTAAAATCCTTTACTTTATTTGATAAATAAAGTAAAGTGTACATTATTTTCAACATTATGTTTTAGTATGTATAAAGTATACTCAAATAATTCATAAATTGTGTCCTTCTTGTCAGAACATCATATGACCTGAACTTGCATGTTCAGGAGCTTGTCAGATATTCTCAAGACTTGAGACTTATATTTTTGGTTCTTGTTATAATATGTTAAAGAGTTAAAGACACTCCGGACACATTTTACTTGTTTGAGTGTATACTGTATTATCATTTATTATGTTATTATATTACATAATGTTTCCTCAGATATATAATATTGATAAATTCAGTCCAAATATTTGAACAACACAAAATAAGTTCAATATAAAAATTGCATCACAAGTCACGAAAATCTTACTATCAGTTGATTAAACGGGTACAAGAAAGAAACGTTTCATATGTCCTAGGGTAAGTTGAGGGATGATTATTGTCCTTGGTCGCGGTTAATCATATAGCAGGAGGCTGTTTATGGCAAAGAGTGCGTGCGTGCCGCGCTGCATGCAGTATCACATGTCTGCAGCGTCCCGCGGCTTGCACAGTGACGCAAATTGCCAAGACCTCCCCGGAGTCACATCGTCCTTGTTTGTTGTTTTGTGGTCGGGTCTTACCGGATCACGCCGATCTTACCACTAGATTTAACATAATAAATATTACTGCATATTGAAGGTCATCACAAACGTATTGAGACATATTCTTGTCACTTCTTGACGCTGTTTATTTTATTTGCAATTTTATATACACTTAAGAAAAGTAATCAAGTTATTATCATTAAAAGATGATATTGAGTGATATTGGAGATTCAGATATGATTTGTTTATAAAAACTAACACCCGATTGTCAGTTTAATTTTACACTAAGTCTCTGCAGCAATCGGACTGTAATTATAAAACTGCGTAATTCTCAGTACTCTTGAAATTGCTGTAGATAACAGAATGAAAAAAAAAATGGTTTTTTCTTAAACAAGATAGCAAAATATTTTAATATTTATTATAGGTCTATATATTATTATTATATTTCAAAAGGTATTTTTAAGGAAAAGGCCACAAAGATTTTTAAACACACCTCTTGTCAGTTTCCAGATCAAGAATAATGATTTAACCGATGCATTTATTTAAAAGAGAACAAATCAACAAATTCTATTGCAGCATATAAAGTAATTTTATTATACAAATATAACATATTTTTGTCGATTAACACAAAAATACAAAATACTCTCACTGGTAAATTAAATAATTAAATATTACTTTATCGGTTCGTTAAATGACAAGAAATGACAGAAATGTGATATAAGGAATGCAATTATGTTTTTTTTTTTATCTTAAATTTAAATTCTTAAAATGTTGTATTTTGTTAGTTGCTGTTTTTAAATGGTTGAAATTGTTTTTACCAAGCATTTTTTTTTTATAACAATTAACACGATGCTTTAAATTTATTCTTAACTCTTGCAATAAAATTATGTTACGTGAAATTTGATTAATAAAGATAATTTGAATTGAATGCAAAACTGTTTGATGTAAATATCAAAATAATTTTTTTTTTTATTCAAGGTCAGTAAACTTATGTTAAAATATCTTAAGTCATACATAACCAAAATACAATAATAAATCCCACCCAGTGGGTATATGTATACAGAATACATTTAAATTAAGATGAATAATGCAATAATATTATAAACCTTTTTATTTTATTTTTTTACATATGTATGCATCTAGTCATACAAATATATTTTTTAACATATTTAATCACATGGTATATTTTTGCAGAGGTTTCACATTGCTGTGTATGTTCACAATAAGACAAGTTACTTGTGCACAAACATCGAGCCTTGACTGTGCCTTTGAATTATTACAGGTATCGAATCTCTTTTTGTATGGTGATACATGGCTTTAACATCATGCACCGTATGCTTTTTTATGTATATATACATTTAATATTTTATTTGATTTTTTTTTAAATGCATGGTAGATAGTTACCATCGAATATCTATAAGAAAATATTTTAATGTAAAAAAAATAGCTTTAACTAAAGGATTTTTTCATTACAGTATTTGATTTCAATATCGTCATTCTATATATAAAAATGTTCTGTTAAAAATATAAAATTATTTCACCTTTTTGTTATGAGCTTTATTTGCAAATCATTACAAAAAAATTAAAAGATAGTTGCTTATAATCTGAACTAATTTTAATATTCTAACGCTTTATAAATAATAACTAATAATTATACCGTCACCTCAGAATTAATGCACTTCAACAAATGTATGGGAATTTCTTTCTTTCCTTAAGATATTAAAATTCAAATTTAACTTTAATTGACAAGATATAATTTAGACAGTGTCATAAGAAGACAATGCCATGCCTTAAAAATTTGTATTTATTGTTAATTTGTAATATTGATTGCTGCTCATTCATGGATAATTGATTTTACTGTCACCATCATTGATTGCCATTATATAACTTTATTAATCGCACTATTTTTTACTAATTCTGTACATACAAAATGATAAGTCGAAGTGTGGCAATAAATTACGACAGCTTTGGTATCTGATTTTTGTTTTGATTTAAATGCTTGAATGTCAAAAATACTGTCGGCCAATGAATTTCGCGACAAAATATCACATTTCCCATTTTTTTCCCATTTAACTTGATACATGTATATAAGCCATATGATGTTTGTCTTATATGTATATAGAATTAGGGCAGAGGTCAAATAGACTGAGTTTTGATGTGAGAAACGAGATGAGAAGCAATCTTTTTGCACACAGCTGTTTTTGTTAAAATTGTCATAACCTCTCTTTTTTTTCCGTTCTACTATGATACAATATCTCCCCCTTTTTGCTGGAAAAAGAGCATAAGGATAAAACTGGTGATAAATCATTCGTCACCATGCAAGCGACCCCTGCTCCTCATCTTTTCTCATCATATCATGTGAGACCCTTATGAAATCTTTCCTGTATCTTCATGCTTTAAGTACACATATGACCTTAAACCGTCAACAAAATGCTTATTTTTTTTTTATAAATATTATAATAAACCTTTACTATTATTATGATATTTTCTTTAAGATTATTCCTTTTTTTTTATATGTATTTGTATTTAACGCTTTAGGTCTTGATGGTACCAAGCAAAAGTTGCTTGTACTGGGTCAGGAATTGTAGCTAAAAAATTATACCCTTATATATCTTTAGTTTCCTCCCCTAATATATTACGCCAAGAGAGAGAGAGAGAGAGACTCGCGCGCGGCCTTAGTTTGGTTCTGTACCCCCATATATCTTTTCGCGGACACTTTAGCTGCTGCCTATAGTAACTTGAGTCCATTCCGTAAAGCAAAACCCACCCATTGCCCCATTTTACCCCCTGGAAAATATGATTCATGTGATAGTTCTATAATATAAGTCGAAATTTAAAAGCATGTGGACTGCTCGTTCTTGAATGCATCGTGTTTGGATACTTATTAAATACTTCCGAGGACAATTTGTTCTCAAATAAAGTTATGACATTTTTCCCTTTTATGCATCACTTATATTAAACCCTAAATACTTGACACGCCTATTTTAATAGTAAGGGGTCAATTTTTAACTTGTGGTTAATATTTTTTTAATTGATGGAGGTTTTATGGTTTTGTGCAAATTTGTATGCATAAATTATAAATTCTCACGATTAATCTAATTCAATTTTTACTTATATAACGTATCACACACAAAATAATCAAAAAATGGAACATTGCACTGGAAACCATACAAAGTTACTGAATATTATGTCATTCCTTTTCCCTATCAAAATTTTAATCTCTGTCTCTGTCTCTTTTTTTTTTTTTTTTTTTTTTTTTTTTTTCATTTTGAATTTTGAAATTAAATTGTTATTGATTTTTTCATTGAGCAACTGACCTTGACAGCATGCTAACACGATGACTCAAATGTTTTATTAAAACTTTTCATGATTTTATACATAAAAATTTAGTACTCCAATAAATTTAATTAATGATAAAATTTGTCATAAAGATAATAAATTGCAATAAATTATACTCTAAAGCAAAGAGCTTACATTAATGGATGCTCTATGACTAAAGGTAGTCAATAAATATTTGTATGTAAACAATTTACATGATGTTTCTGTAACATTACAAGTGTATCAAGTGACAATTTATCACGCCAAGAATAGAGGCACGAGGATCAAGATGACGAGCCATATTTTGGTGACAAAAGTTTTACGTGACAAGCCACCGATGTCACCACACATCAACGAGCTTCAGACTGTTCATTAGCTTATCACTAAAACTTGAAGCACAAGACGACGTCAAGTCAAAATGTCTCCCCCCTTTGTTCTCATGTAAAACTGACCCCCTTGTCATATTTCCTTACGTGCAGTAGTCAAACTTCCTGTATCGTCCCTCCTCCCTGTCTCATCCCCCCTTTTACAAATCCGCACCATTTGCGAGAGCATTTATCATTCTGTCATACTAACTGAAAAGTGGGAATCACCCCATACATGTACTGTATATAAATATATAAAGGGCTAAACTGAACTTCATGGTAAAAGTTTCCTTCTTATACGACGTTATGTCTGAGAGAATAAGAAAATAACGGTGATGTAAAAAGGGATTTGAAAATTTTTGCTGCTCCCTCTTTCGTCTCTCTGCTCACATGATGGCTCACATGCATGTTGGGGGATGAGGGGTCCATATAAGGGGTGGAATGCAAGCTAGGAGGACCATGTGTGACTTGGGTACCATACGCCTTCTTCTTCTTCAAGCACTAAGACGGTGGCGTGTTTCGTCAGCTGTCACATGGCCAGACACGTCAAACAGTAAACACACAGTAGCGAGCGTGACATCCACATATCATATAAGAAAAATATGTCAACTGTAGTGAAGATACATTAAATTTATTTATAGAATGCTAATTAATTTATATTAAGAATGAGGTGTGAAAATATCAATTATAATATGATAGATTACAGGATAGTAATTTTATATTTTTTTTATAACAATGGGATCTCTTTAATAATTACAACATGACTCGGGTTTCCATTAGAAATTTAAATAAAAAATGTAATTTTGAAATGTATTTGACTTGAAATGGAAGTAAAATATTAAGTAATGAAATAGTTGGGTAGCGTCTTACATTATTTTCGCTCTGTTATAAATGCTGTAAAATGTAAAATAAAAGACCCTGCTTTACATTTATTATTATTTAACTCTAAATATAACTCAATATATCAACAATATTCTCAGTATCCTACAGATTTTTCACTTTAAGTAAGGCTATTTTACAACATTTAAATCTGATTAAAATATAATTATATCGCAATCCAAATTTTCATAAAGACATCGAAACACCACGACAAGAATAAAAATAAAATATATTTTTATAAAATTGTGTTATGATAGCAATTTTGGGTCTTTTTTTCACATTTGAATCAAATGAAAAAAGCGAAGTTAAGTTTTTCCTTTTTTATAAAATAAGACTGAAAATAAATTTTCTTTTCTGAACATTTAAATAATCAAAATTGCATATAAAACACAATGATTTGTAACAATTTAGTATACTATATTATGTCTCCATTTTTAGTGTGGGTGATTGTAGACATAATATAAGCTACTGGTCTAGTCGCCACGCCGTCTGCCTCAGGTGCGTATGACGTGGTGACTGTGGCGCCGGCTGATTTAGCGCCACCCCTACCACCCTTATACTAAGGGAGGAGAAACCATAGAGTCATAAACGGAGCTAAAATTAAAACCGATTTCTTTCTATAAAACCATAGTTTTCTCTCTGCAGTTATATTGCAGGTGCTCCATCATGCTTCTTTGCACATTTTAGGGGAAATATCAATGACTTTAACTGTGGCGACAGCTGCTTTAAATTGAACCAAATATTACTAAAAAAAAAAAAGAGAGAGGTATTATTCTCAAGTTATTAAGTTGTACAATATGATATCAAAAAGTTTGGTCATGGTGAATAGAACCATCTTTTTTTTTTTTATCTATTCATAATTTTTGATGACACCTTTTGATTAAACCGTCAAAATCAATTACATTTTATAAAGTATATAAAAATCAAAGTCTTTTTTTAATATAAAAAAGAACTTTGAAAGCTTTTTGATATATAAAGTAATGAATATGTTTGTGGGAGCATGAAACATATTGAGAGAAAGAGGATACAAAAATGATACGCATCAAATAATACACGTCACTTTTGCAAAATGAAACTACATCCTCTATATATTTTTTCCTTCATGTATATATTATATAACAAGTATATAGTCATGGGTAATTTCAGTCTTTATAAAGCTTATTATCATTATCATACACTTACTGTAATTTATCCATGATATAAACAGGAAATTGTATGATCTTGTTATAATATTATAAATTATAAGATATTAAAAAAGATTTAATGTTATTATGTAATAATCATTACACAACTCTTTTGTTTTTTATTTAGTTATAAAATAATTTTTAGGTAGGTTGTAATGAGTGTAATTGAGTATCTCTTGATGTTAAGGGTGTGTCTAGATGTTATTGTTATGATTGTGTGTAATGACAATTTATTACCTTATATGAAACATGAGTGAACAAAACTAACCCCTCTATTCCAATATATAAACTTTTGCCCTTTCGTTCAATGTATATGTAAAATATTTTTTTTCTAAAAACAGGTGAATAGATCAAAAAATATATATTCAATGTATTGTCACACTTGTATGAGTATAGGGAAATACAATCGGAAAATCATATAAATCATTCTTGCGATATGATATATATCACTATATACTTTTTTTTATATTTATACATAAAAATTGGCACGTTGAAATTTTTTAGAGAAATATATATATTTATTAGTACAAAAATATGATTTATTAATATATATCATCGTGAAAACATCTGTACTTTTGTATTACCACGCATATATGTGTGAGAAGAATTATATAGAATTTAAATGCTTCCTATATATAGTTTTTATCGCAATTTATATTGTACATTATTCTCTTTTATATAAAACAATAATATATGTTTTTTAAAAAGATTAAAAACTTTTATATAGAATAAATGAAATATTGCATTGTATTTCAACACAAGGTAAAATATTATTTGAATATTTAATTTACTATTTTTACTGAAATACTCAATATACATGTATATCATACCTCAGATTCATTAAGTAATTAAATATATTTTACTTATTCGAATCTGAATGAAAATAAAATAAAATGCTTATTATTTTAAATTATATAAACAAAACATTTTTAACTACACTGATAATTATAACAATAATAGTAATTATTGTTTTGCAGTAGTCTTATAATTAAGTTAAACAGAACCGTATTATTTTATAAACTATTTATATATAGAATGAATCTATGCTATTAAGTATATTAAAAATGTTGTTGAAACGATTCTTGATTGATACGTTAATTTGAATTGTCTGTTTGTTTGCAAGTTAGTTGAAGGACCATAATTTGTTTTCGGATTCTTTTTTCGTGATTGATGCTACATTTTAAGAATCTCTGCAGCATGCAATGGAAATTGGCAAATTGCAAATATTATATTTACAAAGTTGCGAATTTTTTTAATGAAAATAATTTAAAATAATTAATAACTTTAAATTTTGTCCATTTTATACTTTGTAGCAAATATGTCAATTCTTAAATTAATACTATATATATTTATTTTTTAAATGGACCTCAGCTTGCATGAAATATTTTATTGTGAATTTGGATAGGGGACCTCAAGTTATGTCAATTTTTTTTATTTTTTTGATTTTTTTGATTTTTTTTTTTTTTTTTTTCCTCTCGACACCGTTCAAATTGTGCTGCAAAATATTGTGACGTCATGGTCTTGCAAATATTTAACACGCAGGCGTAGGGAAATAAGTTTCATGACTACGAATGAATGCCAATCCACGAAAATGCACACTAAACACATTATCGATTGTCAATTTTTTGAAGTGTTGACGCCATATTGACACTAACTGTTGTCTCAATTAGCGCAAGTGTTCAAGTATTTGAAGGGTTTGAAGGGTCCAGTATTTAGTGTTTGAAATAGCAACTTCAAACACTAACACAGACACTAAATTTTTTAACATTGATCAGCTGATGCAAATGTTTCCAACTTTTGACACTACGAAGTGTTGGCGCTAGTTTACAGTAAAGTTGTCTCATTTAAAATAAGTATTTATACTAAATTAGTGTTTGAAGTGTATACACTTTTAGTTCGCATTCTTTAAATGAGACGCGGCCTACGTCACAGCGTCTTTCTCTTGGATTTTGAGGGTGGATTCACATGGCGATTTTTAGAATGCGACGCGATGCGAATGATGCACACTTGCTTTAAAATCCATTGACAGCCATATTTGGCGATTAAAAAAAAGAGCATCGTTAATTAACGTGATATTCTCCGCTGCAACGGTGAATTCGCTCACAGATTTCACAGCTTTTGCGTCAAAATCGCGTCACATCGCCGTTGCTGCCATTTGAATCCGCCTTTAGGGAGTTAAAAAAATACAATACATTCATGGCTCGAGGTCTTCTATACATCCAAGTAATAAAAATTTTCATGCAGGTTGTCCATTGACCTTGTAAGTTGTAAAAGTTAATATTATTTGATTTGTGGAATAAACATATATACAGCATTGGTAAAACAACATATTAAATAAATATGTCATTTGTTATCAAAATATTAAGATATATGATGAATTATTGCAAGTATCAAAACATAAAAAAACATTTATATCAAAACAACATAAATTGAATATAGTGAAAAATCTCTTTATATTATTTAATATTTAATTAGAATACACAACTTGTCATAAAGTCATTAATAAATATTATTTTATCTATATTATGAACAGAAAATGAATAAATTATTACACAATATATTATGATAAATTGACTTATTACTTTTTTAACATTATGCATAAATAAACATTCCTATTTGACTTATAAAGGAATAATATTATTATACTATCTGGTTTTTACAGTAAACTTTATTGAGCATGTATCAAATCAAGTTTATATGTGGTTATTACTTTAGACAAATTGACTTAGTACTTATTTATTTATACAAACCCATACGATCACTATATGTATTATTGTATACATATGCAGCTTATATTGCATAAATATACTGCAGCATCAGTTATGTGATATCAACATAATTTACATTGGCATGTAATATATTAACTATAATGCAGTTTACAATATAAATGAAAATATATGTATGCATTATATGCAATGTATTTATTATTGTAATGGAAAATCAAACGAAAAACTAGCAAAATAAAGTCCCTTCACCCTTCACGTCAAGTATGTTATGTTATTTTAAACATTATATGAGCTGATTCACTCTTACAACTCAGGATAGTACGAATGTTATTGACACTTAATATGTGGGCGTTCGCATGTGGTCTATATAATTCTATATATTAGCACTATGAACTATAAGAACTTTGGGATAATGCTCTTCAAAACTTTTGTATTTTTCCATCGTTCTTTGTAGCTGTAAATCAATCAGCTGGGTAACATTCTGAGTATACCGAATTGTACTGGTTGACAGCACTACCAGTAAAATGTTAAATTACTATTACTGATTGATCTGAGTACATGTAGGTGTTGTGTACAGTATTAAAATGCGTTTATTTAAAACTGCAGCATGTATAGCTGCATAAATATAACCTTCACTTTATAATGTACTTGTTTGTGTAGGAAGGCAATGATTTGCTTTTATAGGAAAAAAAACACACAGTGTATAATCTAACATTAATCTTTTTATGTGATTTTTCAAGTTTATGTCTTCTTTAATTTTATAAAGTATAAATTACACAAGTATAAGTTTTTACTACACTAAAAATCATATATAAATTCAAAACATATTTTTAAACAAATAAAACAAGGGGATTCCTTCATATATTGTCCGAGTAAAATATTTTAGAGTTCGATATCTTTCATCCCCCCCCTCCCCCCACTTCCCATGTGTTTCTCTTAACTATAACATCAGAAATAAAACACAATGCAATCCCATGAAAATTATTCCACGTATATTCTTAATGAGTATAGTGTTTAATTAATTAATTATCCTGCAAACAAATTAAAAACAAAAAAATAGAAACAAAAATCGGGGAAGAAGTTTGTGGGATAAGCAAAGTGATAAGCTGATAATGAATGGGGGCTGGGGACACATTAAAAATATATTTTGTATTTGTATTTATTTATTGCACATATAGAACCGTAAGGTACAAAATGCATGTTTACAATATTTTAGTATTGCAATACCTGTAAAAGAAACATTAAATTTAAAACATATTATCATACAGTTTTATATTATTATTACAATTACAATTTCCCTATGTTTTGACCAAAACGATTCTTATTTTCGCCATGGTTGTATGATATTCTCCAAAGACAATTAAAATGCAGTTAGCACAACCTTGAGTTAATTACCGGAGTGTGATGCGCTGCTCCAAGGTTGTTTCTCACGGGAGGTGGTTGTCGCCAGCAGCAGACGATAGTGGTGATATCACGCCGGAACAAACACGCCGGTGACGAGGCCACACGAGGCGCCATCACACACGTGGGGCCTTCGTGTGAACGATAATCACAGACTCAGTTTCACGTTTCAGACAAGTCTGTTTGTTTGTCAATTTTATATTTTGTTTGCAATCGAGCTATAATATATAATTACAAATTTTCCTGTGTAAAATTTTGGCTTGCTAATAAAGAGATTCTAAGAATTTTCATTTGTTATCAATATCAACCTTATGTCGATGAAAAAATGCATAAGGTTGACATTGATGACGATTTTTTTGTTTGTTTGTTTGTTTTTTTGAAAATTTACACCACTGAGCAGGGTTTACGAACAGGCCTATTATAAGTAGCTTGTAAAGTTTCAAATTAGCTGTGAATTAAATTCTGATCAGAATTTAATTCACAGCTAATTTGAAACTTTACAAGCTACTTATAATAGACCTGTTCGTAAACCCTGCTCAGTGTACTCTGAGCAAGTTTACGAACAAAAATCGTGACGTCATCTGCACTGCACTCCCTACCCCACCATCTGCGCTGGTGTAAGAAAACGGTGTAAAAGTGTACACCGAGCAGGGTTTACGAACAGACCTAATGTCTTTTATTACACAAGCATACTAAAATAAATTACTAATTTATACATGCATGTCTTTAAATTTATTGAAATTTAATGGATTTTAAAACTTCTGGACACATTAAATTTCATAAATAAAATTATTAAAAATTATTTCCAGTGTAAAAATTTAAAAACATTTAAAATTTAAATTTAAAATTTTATTCTGCATGCATTTAAAAATTTTAAAATAGTACAAATTGATTGACGTTTTTCAAGATTCTTCTTTCTACACCATGTCATATTTCTGAAATATGACATTTTTTTTTTAGGCGGGAGAATTTTAAAATTTATTATCGTTGGCTGCATGATTGAGGTGGCACGTGTTTCGGCATTGATGTGACGTGAGATGGATGTACTGAGACCGCGCCAGTACACGAGCGACGACGGAGAGATATAAAAAATACCACCCCCTTCTCATCTTTCTAGAATAAATAGCGTCACTTTAAATCAGACTATTCATACATCATATTACGTAAATTTGTATGTCATTTTTGTTTATAAATAAATATTATGATTTTATAAGTATTAAATTTAATATTTGTGCAGTAAAATTGAAACACAAAATTAAATATTTTGAAGACACCTCAAGACAGCTTGAATGTTACTCAATTGCATTACCTGATTTGTTGCACCTCAAATATATTTCAAATGCAATGTATAATAAAAAAATATTAGGTTTGCAATTTTGGGAGCGGTAATAAATCTCTTCATTCCAAAATATTTAAGTATGTGTGTTTCTTAACTTCGACATAAACTGTGAGCCAAACATAGCAGGGATAACATTGTGCCGTCCCGAGGTGTATTCTCCTTGTATAATAAAATTCTGTGTAGCTCCAACCACAATGTCCCAGCATTAAGCCATGATTCCTTCTAATCAGTAGAGCGCGGAAAAAAGTCTCTTTTTTTTTAACAAATAGTCGCCTATAAAGTCTACTTTTTTTGCAAAAAAGTCTCTAAAAAAGTCACTTTTTTCGAAAAAAGTCTCCAAAAAAGTCCCTTTTTTTTAAAAAAAAGAGCAACAAAAATGCATTTTAATAGTGCTATTTCTGATAACTATAGAGCGCGGAAAAAAGTCTCTTTTTTTTTTTAACAAATAGTCGCCTATAAAGTCTACTTTTTTTGCAAAAAAGTCTCTAAAAAAATTATTTTTGACACGCATAACTGTGTTCAAAAGCTTTTTATTTTATTCTATTTTTTTAACTATATTTTCGAGAAGAAAATAACTAAAAAATATACTAGAATGTGTCAAAAAGTCTCAAAAAGTCACCTTTTGCCGAAATAGTCGTAAAATCACAAAATAGTCTAAAAAGTCGCTTTTTTTATAGGCTCATTTTAATCCATTTCCGGAGATCGGTGGACATCCTAAATGACATTAAAATAGGCCCCATATACACAAAAAGTCCAAAAGACTTTTTTCCGCGCTCTACTAATCAGAAATAAATTCATATCAAAGGAATTCATGTATGTTGGTCCAATTTTTTTAAGTTTCACTAAAATTTCCATTTACTATATTTATGGGCCCTTTTAAAAATGCATGCTGTACACACCAGGACAAAAAACATGAACATCATCCCGGCTCTGTTGATGTTGTCTTTTTGCCACGCAGTCTATATGGAGGTTTTGTGAAGTTCAACTTCTTTGGGTCAACTGGGGGTGTTATTCCAACCTCTCAAAAAATTGCAAATCGTCACCTCTTTAATTTCTTTGTCTCTCGACGCTGTACCTCCAGCATAAGAGACAAAGGTACCCAACATTCGACTGTCCCTATATAGATGTACGTGGGGAACTGAATACAATTTATCTGTAATTAAGAATGAACAGTCTACTTAAAATTTAATATTAAAATTAAAATATTCATTCATTATGCTATTTTTTTTCAATGGTCTTTTAAAAACACCTGCATACAATTTTCATTCAATGTAAAATAGCATATATTTAATAAAATTGCTCTATATTTTTTTTAACCTTTGTTATATAAGGTTATAACACAGAATTTGCTGTATATTTATTGGTACCATAAAATACAAAGGTCGTATGTTAAAGTGTCGGTGCTTAAGTGGTGAACGTCTCTTGGAACGGACCGTAAACGGCGCCTAAGAACAACAATCAAGCTGGTTAGCAAACAATGACACAAGGTCTTATTCCATTGTCCATTCTCTCAGCTTATATAACTAATAATTTGTTAAACTTACTTTTAAATGGTAATCATTTTAAATGAAACAACATCAAGTATAAGAATAAAGACTTATACATTAAAATAATAAAAGAATTGTATTTATATTTATTTATTTAAAAAAAATTTAGTATATTATATATAATTAAAATAACTATTGTTTTAAAATGATAAAAATAAAAGTTACAACAACACTGTTAAAAATGTCCCATTGTGTTTGATGTATTTAAAAAGTGTGATCTGAATTATATTAAAATATTTAAAATTTTAAGTTCACTGGGCTTGTTGTATAGAAAGGACATGCCACGAAGATTCGCCATTCTCTATAATGCAAAGCTTATGAGGTCCTTGCTCTCAGGTTTCCTAAACGAAGGAAATTTAACCTACAGTCGGTTTGAAGGTTACAAAATATTGCAATTTCTATTATTCAGTGAAAATATGTAATTTGAAAATAAAGCAAATTTTAATATTTATTATATATTTATATATAAAAGTCGATGTTCGAATAAAAACATAGCACTATTTTAATATGATAATCATGTCTGGAATAATATTGACTGATTCATTATTAGCTGTTTGATATACGGAAGTTGCTTACAATTTGTTGAGTAAAAATGTTTGCTTTTGTTTTTTTACTTTTTTACATCATGATGATGTGAAACATATCTGCATTGCACATAAGCTAGCTAGCCATATTCCCAATATATTATATATATATATATATATATATATATATATATATATATATATATATATATATATATATATATATGATTCATAACCTCTATATAGCTATTACAGCTTCTCTGAGACAATTTCCAATAAGAATTTGCATTTTTGAATGATATCAATAAATAAAAAGTTAGGATTTTTTTTTGTGTACTAAATTTACATTAATAAAATTCAGCATAAATGCTTTCCATTATCAAAATTTTCCTTCTATATAATCCAGCTTTCATCAACGGATCCCTTTTTACTGCATGTCTATATCCTTTTTATAATAATAACAAAATCTGTTCATGACCTTTACAAATCACAGTAATATTAACACAAATTTGATATATAATTACTAAATTTTACCCCTCTCACATGACAATCAAGAAGGTTTTTGTAATTGAAAATGTGAGTAATTGACACTCGTATGACTTGGCACGTGCACACGAATGTGTCGCACACACGCCCACTAAATCGTCACTTCTTGCTGAATCATTGATATATCACCGCGACTGCCCCCCGCTTGGGGCCATGCATGGCCCTCCTGACTGACACGCCCCAACACCCTTGTGATTAGCGCTGTCAATGCAGGGTCATGTTACTAATGTACCCCCAATTACTGTTCAAGATTACACCAACAGTACTATATATTATAATGTAGATTATTAAATTTTGAGTTTGTGTATGGATTTATGTCATAATATATTGTATAGTTTTTAGAACATGCATATATATATATATATATATATATATATATATATATATATATATATATATATATATATATATACTGTATATATATATATATCATGAAATTTGAGAAATCACAACGCTGGGAATATTTTCTTAATATATTGTATCAATAAAATAAACATTCCATGTATATGAGCAGCTGGTAAAGTAATGGACATCAGAAAAAAAAATCAAAAGACTTTAAAAATATTTAGATTGCAGATAATTCCTTGGATTTAATAACATATATAGTTAAACGTTTATTATTTTAATGCTATAATTCAGCAGCTTTTTAACTATTTTTTTAACGTTTTACACTTTTTTTTTCTAATTATCTTGTTCTTTTTTATATAATATTGTGATTTACTTTTGTTTTTTAATACATTTGCTAGCATAGTGCAGTGACATATATTTTATATTGTTGCATGGAAAGGGATAAAATCAAACTATCAATAGTGACTGAAATTTCAATTTTAATATCACTTAATCAGCGCTTTTTGGGAAATTTTTATGATTTTTTCGACAATAATGTTAATGTACAACAATACGTTGTACATTAACAATAACTAAAACTGCAATGATATAATATAAAAAACTGAATATTTAATTATGCAATATTTCAAAGTGATGTAATAATGTATAAGATTGTAAATATATCAAGACAAAACTTTTCATTCATAAACACACACAGTCCAATTAAAAGCCACAGTATTAAAATATGAATTAAATTTTTGTACATTTTATATTTATTTACGAGAAGAATTTTTCCTAATGGCATGACTTAATTTTTTTTTTCTTCCTTTTTTTTAAAGGACAGTACAAAGACGTATTACTTTTTTAAGAACTAAAGAAGGAGAACAACATTTAGATTAGATAAAAATATATTGACTAATGGATTATTAATTGCCGAGCCAAGCAAGCAGGTCTAGTGAGAGAGAGAGGTGGTGACGACAAAGGGCGGAAGCGGCAGACACATGCAAAGTAGCGCTTGCATCGCCCACCAGTGGCTATCACGCCATGGTCAAACTACAACAGCGCCACCCAGCCTTTTTGTGTGAAACAGCTGAATGTGAGGTGAAAATATTCAAGGTATAAAAGTCTACATAGGATAAATACAGGTATAATGGCAGCTAAATCAATTGATAACTGAAAAAAAAAAAACGATATTTAATACAGACTTGTATATTTACTAAAAAAAAAAGTTGACAATACTATTTTTTGTACTATTTTTTTATACATTTTTATTTTTGTTTGTGATTCTATTCTGTTTCTTCCCCCCCCCCCCCTTTCGCACTCAAAAGTTTTTATATTTGTGTTGTAAGAAGACTCTAGCCATAGAAAAATTATATATAAATGTTGGCATTTAACAGGTTTAATGTGTTGCATTATTTAAAATTTATTTTTATATCAAAGTAAAATGTGTGAGAACACTGAAAATGCATAAAATAATTATATATTACATTTTAAAGATCATAATGCAGATATCTTCAATTTCATGGGATTGAAAATTAAAACTTAGCGTTGCTGGGGAATATATAGGGTGCAATATTTGGAAGAATTTAGCCAGGTTTCTAACCACGTTTAACTATACCTGTTTAACGTTTTAAACCACCTAGCTAAACGTGGTTAAGTTAAAACATGGTAAATAACAACAATAAAGTATGTAAGAAAGAATTATATTAAGAAGAAATTGCAGTAATTTACAAAACAAATTCACAAATTCAACAATTTTTCAATTTATGCAATTTTCTGCAACGCAAAAACTTGATCTTTTGCTCCACCAGATAAATAGTTAAAGTTTCATCTCATACAAAATTTCAGCACCCAACAAAGAACACACGAGTTTTATTACAACATTGTCCTTTTATAGAGTGCACAATTCAATTGTTATGCTACATTGCAACTGCATGTTTCATATACTTGCAGTACAAGTGTATAAGGATAACCATCTTTCTGTGACGACCTACTCCTAACTTGCAATGTGCATAAAATAACCATTTAATATGATTCTGTAATATTATCATGTCTTTATATACCCATATCTAAGTAAAATAAAATATATATTTTTTAAATGACCTCTTTATCAATACTTCGTTTTGAATAAAATTATATTTTAAAAAAAAAAATACTATATAGCTTTGACCAGTAAAAAAATAATGATTGAATTTAATATAGTATAACGAAAGTCGGTTACTCATTTATCATTCTAAAAAAACCGTCAAACGGTAATGTATATTTGCAATGCACACAACATAAAGGTTATTTGGAGAGAGGGTGGGGGGAGGTAAGAAGAGGTCATCATGTAATGTGATTGCACGTGCCGAATTATTTGAGTGCGTCAACGTCCACAGTACCGTGTAGTAACATCAATCAGACGATCTAACAAAGATTACAGCAGTCACCAAAACTCTCTTTACGCGACAAGTGACAACTAAGAAAAACAAGAAATATTGTAATTTGTAAAGTACATCGTCATTGCGATAATATAACATTGGAATTATTCATTATTTTAATTTTTACAAAAACATTTATTGACAATAGCAACATTAAATAATTTTTTTTTAAAATAATAATTTATTTTATATGTTTAATTTAATTATAAATGTAAAATATTAGTGCTGTACTAAGATTTTGTTTCGTAAAACAGTATTTAATAAAAATTAAACCAGTATATATACTCATAAATAATACAAGAAAACTCTGTTTTTCAAATTTTCCGTAATTTATAAAAAAAAAATATATTTTAAAATAAATCATACGACCATAGTTATAAATATATTATACAAATTTATTTATCAACTTCATCCCAGTCAAAAAATATGATAGACTGTATCCTCAAAATCACCTGTCTTAGCTTGTTTTTTTATCTCATAAAATTTGAATAATGTTCGAGTCTTTGGGATCAAGTGCTGACAATGCGGTACATTATTAATACGATGATACATGGCAACAGGGGTTCGAACCCCGGCCACTGCTTGCTGGTATATTAGCATCCCCCATCATCGTCGCACCAGCATGCAAACAACAGGTGGTGGTTGAGGGCTGCCTACCACCAGGGGTAACAAGTCATGCTGGTTGCAGCTGTTTAAGGAGTATATTTTCCAAGTCAAGTCTGTTGTAATTGTTGCTATTTCTTTGTAAAACAATGTGATAATTCAAATTAAATATTAGTGGGAAATTTCATATCCAAACTAATTTTTAATTACCTCATTTGCTATAGAATTGCATAATTTCTGCACCTTTAGGGAAGCAAGAACGTTATTACCTGGTTCATGATCTAATTTTACAAATATTTTGTCTATTGGAGCTGCTGAGAAAGATATTATTCGAGATGACGTGAGATGTACATTAATTAGAAATGTTAAATCGTTTCAGTTTATGAGCGTTATTATATAAATATGTCCATACAGAAGATTGGTGCGTTTTCTATAGAGACTATATATAGTGCTTAAACTCAATTTTGGGAGAAGGCCCTGGGAACTCCCTCCCTTAAATCTGAAAATCTGCATATCGTTGTAAATTGGATAACGTTTTGACTGTGTGAGGTGCGTACAGAATTTTTGTTGAAACATATTAAATATTTCCAATAGTGAAGCAAGATAAAGAGAGAAAAAAAAATCACTGTGGCAATATTTCACGAGCATGTTCCTGTCTATAAAGTTACTTTAAACTTAAGAAGTACTTTTATTTATTTATTTTTTTATTAAATTTAAAAGTAATTTAAAAGTTTTGAGAGGAATGAAAATGAAGTTATATATATTTAAATAAATATCATCTTTTCTCATATATTATATTTTAAAAATTAGACAAGTAAGTATATATATTTCTCTTTCTATTATTATAATAGACCATATAAATTATAATAGTAAGCAAAATGATACATTTAGTTAAAACTCCTCCTTCTTGTTAAAATCCATTGCTCAAGTCAGACTTATAAGACATCTTTGAACTCCTCCCATGTAACTAAACTACCACCAAAACATTTCGTCGTGGTGACTTAAACCCGCACACTTTTGGTTTGGCAAAGACTATACAGAAGAAATAAAAAAAAAAAAAAAAAAAAAGGAACTGAGAGCTTATTTATCGTCTTGTCGGCTTAATTCTTGCCGTCCTCACTGTGGAGATTAATTAATTTAACCCCTTCTTCGTTGCCCCAGCATGTGACGGATGAGCCAGTAAGGTACTTGGGCGGAGAAAGATGCGGCCTGACTCCCATTCAACATCAGCACAAGCTATTCTAAGCGATGAGAGAAGGCACTTAGAGGATACTTTCTTGTCTTGTGGTCACTAACTTCATTATAGAAACAAAAAAGACTTACAAAATAATGCTAAATGATTTTATGTGATAAACTTTTGTATTATGAATTATGTATGTAAGTTTTTATACGTGTGTATAAGCATGACATTTGATATAATGAATAACTTCTTGACGCTACACTCTTATTTGCTAATATTTTCTTGGCACTTTATTAAAAAGTGTTATATATATACAACATGATACTGTTTCTTCGTAATATATATATACAATTAAGAGATTTCTTTCTTCATGTACAGTCGTCGCCTCGGAAAATTTCTCCAACTTCTCTTTGCGGCCATGCATGACCCGTAAAAATAACACAGGGCATGGTGTTTAATAAGGCTGCAAGTGGAAAATTTTCCAAGGCGACGAGTGTACCTGTTTATTGATTTTTTTAATATTTATAATACATTGATATTAAAGCCTTAATTAAAAAATGCACAATACACGAGTTTGTTGTAGCACGAGAAATCACTCAAGATAATTTTTATCTTAATTTTTTTGTTATATTATAATATTTATTACAACGTTAATTATGAGAAAAAAACGAGGAATAATTGAAATATTTACAATTTGAATTCATACTGTACGCTCTAGAGTCTACTGAGATCATATACACTTTAACATGCAGGTTGCATATAACATGCATTCCAATTTAGCACGAAATTAATATATTACTGTGGAGTTAATTAATGATTTTAATAGGTTAATTTTAATAGGTTTTACCACCAAGAACTGTATGATCAAGAGAATTAATTTCTCAGATACTACATTGCGTGGAATATAATAACTGTGCCTTTTTTATATACAATTATTAACTTAAATAATATACTATAATATTAATATATTGATGCTTATTATATAATTATTAAGTTCTAATTAATCTCAGCAGCTAGTATAATAAATTCAAATATTATAACACATAATGCATGTTATGTATAAACATAAAATGTTATTTAATTAAATGTCAAAAATATAATAATTTTTATAGTCAAAGTGAGTTTATGATGTTTGTGACAGTAAGTGAATATAGATCCATTGACGTTTTTTACTCATTAATTGAGTATCATGCATGGCACAAGAAAATTACCTTTTCCTTAATTGATTGGCTTATAATCTTATGATTTTATCTTATGGTACTTACCAAAAACACATGCAGAAATTTATTTCATGAATAATGTTATAGGCAAATTTTTATTTTGAATTTGCATTAAATAATGACAAAAACAAAAATAACGATTGTTTTCTTGTTATGTTGTCGAGTGGAAGTCACGTGGTATATAAGGTGGGAGTCAGTCTTGGGTGGGAGGAAGAAGATGGGGGGGGGGGGGGGTTATCAATGTTTGTGGCGATCTCATAAAAACAACTCGGCCCCCGTCACCGCCCCCTCTCTCGTCGGTCGCTCAAACATAACACACACAGTGGCAATATTGATTTTTGTAGACTCGTAAAGCGGATATGCCCTAAGCATAAATGTACTTTATACTGCAATAACCCTAACAGTAAATATGGCACTTTCAGAAACAGAAAATGTTCTTTTTATTAGAAACAAAGTGGCCATATGTTGGTCTTGTCGTATATATACTTGGCACAAGTAAAAATATATGCTTGCTTGCTTTTAGCTGTATATACTCATAACATAAGATAATAATCTACATAACAATATTTAAATATACTGTATTTTAAAATATTATACCTTAAAACCGTGAATGAATAAAAATTTATTTGTTAAATTAAATAGTCATCAATTTTTAATATTGAAAAGTAATTTTAATAACAATAAAGATGTCAAGGGTAGTTCTAGATAAAATTATTGCAGATGTTTTTAAAACAATAATTGATTCAACATTTATTTAAAATTAATATATTTACTAAAGATAAGACATTAATATTACAACAAAAATTGTAAATTTTGTAAAAAATTCTAGAGATAATCTTTTTATAACAGACGAATTTCCATGCATGCACTTTTCATTGTTATAGTAACTCACTATACAATATTTCAAATTATATGACACGGCTATTTTTTATATTATAAAAATTAAATATAGTAAAAATTTGACATTGCACTATTTCAAAATATACACATTTAAATTGCAATGATTAAAATTATCATTATGATAATAATAATAATAATAATAATAATCTAACTGTCCTGCAGCTGCTTTTAACATTGTGATTTGATAATTACTTAATTAGTATAAGATCACTATCATCGTTAATATACGCACACACTTGACTTATTATACGAACGGACTTCTATACCACTGCTTCTGAATAATATAATAGAAGAATGAAAAATTCTAAAGTATACAGTTATCGCATTCACAAACTCTTTGGCCATATATATACTATTTTGCATGTCATATATATAACATGCCCTTCAGAATTAAATTATGTAAATTTTAAATATAAAACATTTTGTTGAAATAAAAATTACATGTTTAATTAAAAATTATATATTAAAATTTATGTTACATATATATATACTAAACTTGATTAATTTAATGTATTTTTTATCTCAATATATAACAACCAAAATATATATTTATTAGGTTATAAAAATGACAAAATTGAATTATAAAAATTAATAATATGATAATAATTTAAAATGTAAATTTAATTGATAAAAATTCTAATATCTTGTTAATCTATTAAATATATAAATTTAATTACAATTTTATTATTTATATACTTACTTTGAAAGTTATATATGTTCAATGGGTCAACAGAACTCTTTGACCCATGAAATATTATATTTATATTTTTTTCTCATCATATAACCTTTCATATCATCAAGTTTTTTTTTACATTATGTATAAGTAATTAAACATTAATAATTAATACACGCACAGTAAATTATAAGTGCTATACCAGCATTATGAATTAACCTTTTAAACTTATACCATAGAATATATAATACCTATAACTCTAGAAGTATAGGGATTTTTGTCGCCACCGAGCTAGGGATCATGGTGTTTCACAGAGGGCTCTGAACTTCACTACCCTGTTTTTTTTACTGCACAATTGCCACAAAAGCTTCAAAAATTAACAGAAGACGTTGTGGCGCTAGTCTAGCAGTTTTGTCGCATGTGTTATGCCAGATGCGTGGAGGTGTGGGGGAAGGGAAGGAAAACCGCCCGAGGGGCATGTAGTTTTATTATAAGTGAATGTTGACCGAAACTTGCCTGGTATAAAGAAAATGAACCTTTTGCACGAAAAAATATATATAATACATTAAAAGTATACAAAACACGTGCAATATTTTATGATAATATTCTCTTTTGTTGACCGCTCATCACCAAGTTTTAATTCTTAGATTTTATATTTACTCATATTATACCATTATATATTACAGTAAAACCTTGATTTTACGAAATTGAAGGGACAGAAAAATCGGGACTTTGAGGTTCGTAAACTCGAGGTCCTCAAAAAAAATTAAAAAAAATGCCGTAAAACGTACGAATTAACAAATTATTGCAATAAAAATTCGTTTTTATAATTGATTCAGATTTATTCGAGTGGTAATAGAGATTAAAACAGTAGAAAAATATGAAATAGCGTGAGATAAAAAGATCGCGATTTAAGCGAGTGATCGATCGCGTATTATATAATGTCGCGCGGTAATTCGGGATTACGTGAAAACATAAAAAATAATCAAAACGTTACTAACAGTAAGACACATAATATATGGCATTAATATATTATTAATGACATATAAAAATACATTAACGGTGCGATGTAAATTTGCATCTCTTAGGAAATCGCAATTTTTACGTGAATATCATAACATCGCGGACGTGACTTTTGAAGGGGTGGAAAAAAAAAACACTTCAATTTCGTGTATTTTAGGTCTTTTAGAAAATGAAAGAATTCATATTAATTTTGTTTTCGCAATTCGCAATCGACATTTGAAATGCAGTCAACGACGTTATTTCTATTCGCGTAGCCAATAAAATAAAAGTACTGTTCATATATACGCGGTTAATTTTCCATAACGACGTGCATTTTATTTTATTTTTTAAATTTTTTTAATTTTTATTTTTATTCATAATTTATTAAATAAAATTTAAAATTGAATGAAGTTTTGAGGTATATAATGTACTCCATTCATGCAGCAATGCGATTGGGTCGTACGATCTGGCCGGACGAAGAGGATTCGACACTTTATTATTTTTAAGATCTTATTTACATCGAATTAGACCACGCAGTTGCCATACAAATAAAAGTTTTATCAATCAGTTATTGTTTTATGACTAATAAATAAAAAAAATCTTACGAGTTGACGCTATAAAATAAAAATAATCTCGATTCTCGATCACAAATTTTACGTTACGACGCACGCGTAATTTACATTTAAAAAACGCTTTAAATTTTTATATATGACAAATATATGACAAATCATAGGGCTATGGACAAATATATTCGTAAACCCGAGGTTAATGCTCTCTAGGGACCGTGAGCACTTCGTATTTCGTAAAATCGAGTTTTCGTATTATAAATTCAAGGTTATTTAACATGCATTTCCCTATCTAACTATTCGGGACCGAGAAAATACTTCGTAAAATCGCGAATTTCGTTAAATCGAAGTTCGTAAAATTGAGGTTTTACTGTATATATAATATATGGCATAATTATATTATATATTATACTGTATAATTATTCTAACCGCATATTTTGTTTGAAAAAACACCGAAGTCAGGCTACGTCGAGCGTGGTTAGTACATGGATGGGTGACCGTTTCAAGTAGAAAATACGCTGCTCCCTCCCTGGGGTAAATTCATCTCGCTTTCCACCCAGTGCAGTGATGCACTTGTGTGTGGTTCCCCAGGCTTTGGACATTACTTTGGTCCATTGAGAAAAAGTAGAGGTGTCCGTCCTGACTGAGTTTTCCACGGTTCCCTCAGTCTCACCTCAGCGAATGCTGGGACGCGTAAGCATGCAGGCCGCGTGCATGGCCACTATCGGAAGAAAGTTATAGCCTTGAGCAGCAATATTTTATATATTTTTGTTTTGTTTTTAAGGAAGAGAAAAAAAAACACTGCACTCTTTTTATCTTAATTCATAAAAAAATAACTTTCGTTTTTCCTAGCTAGCCTATAACAATTAAAGGAGCAACAACAATGTAAGAGTATAGTACTGACAGCGAGATGACACTAAATAAATCGCTAATATTTCAATTCTGTATAATATTTATTAGAATTATAATAATTTATAATGTTTTTTTTTACATGGCTTCTTTATTAAACAAGTTTGAAAACGGCAATATATAAATTTTAAATAATATATATTTTATATCTCCCTGCTATTTTTCAGTTTATATATATATATATATATATATATATATATATATATATATATATTTATATATATTTATTATATAATATATAATAATTTTAATATAATATTATATAATTACGCAGTAATAATTATCAGTTACAAGCAATATTGTAACTGACTGTGAGGGATGACATAATTTACTGCCGGTTGCTAGCAACCCGCCGGCCCGCCCGCCTGCTATAGTAAAAATCACATAAAGAGAATAATTTTTTCACCCCTCTCGCAACGCTACAGGATGGGAATATGAGCCTTGTGGACGATTTTCGTAGCTGACGCGTGGTATAGTTGTCCGGCCCCTTGCCATCACCGTGCTTGGCCGTGTTTCGCTGGTGGTGCAGGCGTGACGTCACACCAGATGCGACAAAAACGCCATCTCTTTTCTACCATGAAAAGGTCGACCATCCCCTGTAACTTATGCAACTAGTTTTGACGACATGGTTTAACGTGGGGTCTGGACTGGCCTGCTTATACCTTGTAAAACTTCAATTACTGTTTAAATAACATATATATAAATAAATTTTAATATTAAAAAATGCCAATGGTTTCACATTACATTAAGTCCGAAAGATAGAGGACCTCAAATCCCGGCTGTCGCGGCTTCATTCGCCGGTCAAATTATTCGCAACCGTCAAGTTGAATATTTAAATTTATGTAACATTAAAAAACACACAAATATAGTTTTGTATGCAATAAATTTAAAATTTTGATAACAAATATTTTATTATTATTTTTGTTAATTTATCCAATTATTTTTATTATATTAAATTTATAAAGATTATAAAGGAAACTATAATATAAGGGTGAGGGGGGTCTTTTATATAATAATATATATACTTATCATATCGTATATCATCGCGTATCTTTATAAATGAGGAAGTCTTATAGAAGAAGAAAATGACACCTTTATCAAATCATAAAGCGTACTCATCTTTTTAATTACATAGTAGGAGGTTTGTTAATAATAATTAGCATTTCATCACCTGCATGCTGATGTGCTCACTTATTTGCTCATCGTATATTATATCTTTTTATTTATTCCTACGGATGTTCCTTGATAAGAAGAGAAAAATAATTTCCATCTTTCTTGGAGCTGCGTTCGTGATTCTCTCTTTTTTCATTATTATTTCTCTCTTGAATTCTTAATTATTCAAAATACAAAAACAAACAATGCTTGTTAATTATTTATTATTATTATGTGTGATTACAAAAATTAGACTTTACAAAAAAAAAAATAATCTTAAATCGTAATTGTTATTTTATTTTTTGAACATATTATTATATAAATTTTAATTGCTAATTTATAATTTGTATATTTTTAACGTAAAATATTTTTTTTTATAAAGAAATTACCATTTCCTTTAATGTCTTTATTATATTCAATTATATAAGACAAATTTGTAAGAATTTAAATTAAAATATTACAATTATTATACCATAGCATGCATGCGCAGGTGTACTGTATCATTTATAATAAATTTTATTAATATTTTTCTCTCTTATATTTTAACATACAACGTATTTTTTGTGTGCTTAAAATAAAAAAATTTAATTGCCAATACCAATAATGTTAAGGTAGAGATAATATGGATCAGCTGGCCCAATGCTAAAAAAATCCCATTCATAAAAATTATGAAAAAAATTTATAATGTTCTCCTTAACATACCTTATCAGTAGGTAAAATATCAGGTATACAAAAACGAGCTAGTTTTTGAGTTATTAATTTTTAAAGTTGACTAATTTAACATGGAAGTTCCGTTTCTCCATGTTAAATTAGTCAACTTTAAAAATTAATAACTCGAAAACTAGCTCGTTTTTGTATACCTGATATTTTACCTACTGATAGGGGATGTAGAGGAGAACATTATAAATTTTTTTCATAATTTTTATGAATGGGATTTTTTTAGCATTGGGCCAGCTGATCCGTATTATCTCTACCTTAATTTAATGTAAAAATGTTATTTCGTCTCCTTCCATCAATATAATAATTATTGATGCATTTTTAGTTCAAAGTATTCCACATAGATGGCTCTGCAGTTCATTTTATTGAGACTCCCCGTGCGTAAAGCCAAAAGTCGGGGGTTATCTGCGGCTGGTTAATAACTCATCTCACTGCTGTAATAATATTGTAATTTCATGGCCTAATAAGAGTCTGAAATGACATACTCTAACATTAAAAGAAGTACTGTGAAATTGTTTTATATTGTAATATAAATAGACCTCTTTTTATTAATGGTGCTATCAATTTTTATCATGATAATGAAATAAAATTACTATTATTAAAATACACAATGGCATGAGTTGAAATAATTTCTTATACTTGTAGATATCTGAGATTTTATGCATAAAAAAATGTATACAGATGTTAACTTATTGTAAGACTTGTTATTAAATGATTAATATTATAGAAAAAAAATTATATTTTAATTCCAGGCTCTAAATTTCTTTATAATTTTTCTTTATTGCATGGTCGCAAATATTAATTTTACTAGTTCTATAATTTGTCTTTATTTTGTTATATAACTGTGTTGTTTGTTTTTTTAATCAAATTTATAACAATAAATAATTATCGATGTGTTTATTAAATAATTTTATACTGTTATATAGTACATTAACTTTTAATAATTTATAATATAAATTTAATTTAAAAAGACCTTTATTTTAGAATGTAAATTAAAATATTTTTAAATAATAAAACATTTAATTTTTATCTTATAAACTGCTTACACAAAAGAATTTTAATTTCACCAATTATTATAAAAAAAATTTTTTTTTCCCATGCATAGTTTTTCAATCTAAAAATACTAGAAACAAAATAATTACATAATATTTATCTTAATGAATAATATAATTCATTTTTATATAATATAATGATAATATGATAAGCTTTAATTCACTCAATTATATACACATAAAAAGAAAGACAAATTTTGACTTAAAATTAATGTTGACATCCTAAAATTATTGAAAATAGGTCCATGTCAGTTTTGGTTTACGGGGGACAAGGGGATCCTTCCATATATTTGATACAATAAGGCGGCGGCAGGCTACTGAGGTGTATGCCACGGGGTTACTAGGGAGACAACATCCGTCAGGTTGATGCTGAGTGACGCGACGTCACCCTCCGCTGTCACTGGCGGGGTGGCGCCGACATGACGCCGCTTGGCACCACTCGACCTTGTAGAAATATGACGTGTCATGCGATATATAACACAAATAGTATCAACATATATTGTAAGTGACCGTGTCATAAGATTATACTATTTATTTTATTATTTGTGTAAGAAAAATATAATTTTTTTATTTTATCTAATTTTATATTCTCTTAACTGGTATTTTTATTATAATATATAATATAATAATTTTAAAAAGCTGGATCATTTTTAATTTCATGTTATTTTAAAATAAGAGAAAAATAAACATAAATTTATTTAATAATTTTCGTTGAAATTTCCCGTTGATTTTTATTGTGATGTTAGAGTCACTATATAAGCTTTTTATTTACAAAATCTGATTTTCTTTGATAAAATTCAAATTAAAGTTCTTCAAATTATGTAGCGTATCAATTTCAGCAAAAATTTGAATTTAAAATATTTATAAAATCACTCTCGGTAAACATTATATTTTAATTTGCGTTTAAATTGCATAGTTATTTATTAATTTAAATAGTCTGCATTACTCTCAATGCGCTTAAAAATTAAATAAATAATTTATTAAATAAAGTAGAATATACCTTGCAGGATTTTGAAATACATGGCACTTTCGTGCGTTTTTACTTTTCTCATATGAGGGAAAAATCTCTATAATTATATTATTATTATATTATATTATACAGTATATAGCCCGCTTTATCTGTGCATCTATGAATTGAGTTAAGACAAATTTTAAGTCGCTTAATTATTATTCATTATTAATTAGAAGTTTTGAAATGTAAAAATGAGCGTTGAATTTCACGGCGAGTAATAAAATTTATCTGGAACGCCGCAAGAACTGCGCCAATTAGTTTTGTGAGTCGCCCGTAAAGTATGCAACTTTTTAAGCATAGAAGAATTAAAAGTTGAAGGGCTGCTTACATTTTAGGGGTTATTTTCTCTAGTTTTGACGATTTGATTAAAAAAAATGAAACTGTGACTTAATATTTCACTTGCAATAAAATAAAATATTAATTATATTTTTTTAATTACAATGTGATAAACATGTAATTAAAAAGAAGTAAAATTAACTTAATTAATAGCATAGAACATTAAAATTACACACATTGTCAAAAAAAAAAAAATGAAATAATAGAAAGTTCGACGTATCTCCGTCAGTCTAAAATGATGGCGCTGGATGTCTTGCGCGCGCGCCACTCCTCCACCGCTGCTGCTGTGGATGCCGAGCGAGGAGATTTTCCCCCGCTCAGCAGCAGCGTTTGTTGTTGCGTCACGGCGGCTCGGCAGCAGCACGCTGAAACTCTGGCCGGCTCGAACTTGTGCCAGCCTGCTCGGCCTGATCGCCCCGCCGCCTCCCGGCAAAACACACAGCTAGTCGACCACTCCGCCGAGCGTATTCACTGAAAAGGGGTTGGCTCTAGCAGTCAAGAGCTGCGCAAACGTTAACATTTGTATGTGCGCGGCGCAGCCCACCATCGTTCCATGACAGGCAGGCCCATACATTGCTGTGAGCTGCCTGCCCGCTCCTTCCCCTTGCTAGCAGTGATTGACAGTTGGCACAGGGCTGCCCGCGCAGAAGGTAGCTTGCCCCGGCTTTCTTACGTTTTCCTGTAAAACGCGCAATCTTTTCCATACAACATACACATGGGGCTTTTTAAAAAATTATTATAGTGATTCTGGTGTTTCTATACTAGTGAATCTAATATTATTCGTCGCTTGCACATTTTTTTAAAAAAAAAAAAAGGATAAAAATTTATTGTGAATGTGTTTAAATTCAGTGTTTTTATAACAAAAATTAATAATATTGTGCGCGTGTGTAGCCCTAATTTTATTGTCAACATACTCTAAAAGTGTTATTTATATTTTTTTTTTTTCTCAACGAAGGTGATTGATAATTAAAAAAAATCAAAATTAACGTGGCGACGATATCATTTGATCTATGGTGACAGTGAAGTTTTTAATATTGACCTCCCGGTGTTACCTAATTAGGGGTACATCGGGTTAAGTGAATTTTTTATTGTGTAAAAAATAAGTGGCCAAAAATTTTATTTTAAGGAATTATTAAAAGTGTTTATTAAAAGGAGCTTTAATGGCTCAACCCAGGGTAAGTTTCATTAAATATCCCACCCACCTCTATAAAAAAAAACAACACAATATTAAATTATTACCATCCCCTTCTTTTATTATTTTTTTTTTCTTCATTAATTTTAAAGGGGGCATTAATAGAAACCAATGTTTACAACATGTCAGAATAATGAAGTATTACTTTTAATGGCACCATGTGGCAAAGTGATAAATTAATATCATAATAATGATAATTTAAAACGTCATATATATAATATCATTCTTTATTTTATTATTATTTTTTTAAAAAAAATAATTCAGTCCCTTGTAATTTATTTTTCTGGGTTTTCTACAGTATGATGACGGAATTCACCCCTACATGGATAATCCCCCTTCAATGTACGATCCCCATGTTACCCATCGGCCACTACAATCCATCTCACACCATTCACCCCACATGAACCATGGTATGCACCAATACCATGGTAATCACGTGGGTACGCCGGTATCAAATCACGTTATGGGATCCGTCCCAGACGTACATAAAAGAGACAAGGATGCAATTTACGGGTAAGTCTTTTTTTTTTTTTTTTTTTAATATTATCTACTAAAGTATAAGCCAATATTATAGAAAAATATATCATGAATCTTATAGAAACAAACGTTATTGTTTATAATAATGGAAGTGGCTGCGTGGAAGATTCCTAAAGCCAAACAAAAATTGAATCAATCAATATAATAATAATAGAAATTCTGTGTGTTTATCTTAATTTTATATGTCACAAATTATACGCTTTGAGTTTTTAGCATAGAAGTTTTAGAGTGATGTTTTAGTAACCGGCCCATTACAAACTGGCCATAGCAATTCCCCCGAGTGACTCGTTATATTAATAATCCTTCCTCTGAACTTCATCCATCTATTAGCCGTGTTCCCTTTCTATACATAAGTTTTAGTGGCCGTTTAATGCCTCACTGGGAGTCTTTAAAAGCCTCATTGCAAGTTAATTCACTCGTTCAAGTATTTTTTTTACAAAGTATAGCGGCCGTGTACCACCGAAATGAGCGAGGGTGCGAGATACCGCCGCGTGTATCATAGAAACCATCAACATAAAAATCCCTCTTGGTTGGTAGCGCCGCCGAAGAGGCCCTCGGATTTCTGCTGAAATCAAAATATCAAACAATGAAGTCATTAAACTTAATTTTCATGTAAAGTATTTTATGTCTATTATATAAATTTGGTTAATTCAGAAATTTTAGCATCATTTTTAATTTTTACACAAAGTTTTGAAAATTTTGAGAACTTATAATTTGAGTATTAATTAGGTATCGATTTTTCTAAATTTTCTGATATTTTACTTAAAAAAATAACAGTTTTGAAATAAATACATTAATCTAAATTAAAAGAAATATTTAAATAAAATAATATTATTCTATTTTACTAATTATTTGAATTTTTTTAATTTTTTACGTTTACCGGGTAAAAGGATATTTTGGGACTTAGAAAATTTTCGATCTGATTTTGAGATTCTTATTCTGAGCTTTGAATACACGCCCAACATATTTTCATATTATTTTAATTAAACAATATCGAATGTTTATATAATAAGTGTTGTTTCTCGCTCGTGCCCTCACATGGCAAACTCAAGTTACGGCAGTAAATTTAGTTTTGACATGTTTTCATTCTGTCATCGTATAAATTATTACAAACTTACTCTCGCTTATTATATATTATACTGTATACGTTAAAATACTTAAATACTATATTAAGTTGCCATAATAAGTATATTAGTACTTATAAATTATTATAAACATTTATATTAAATCACATAAAATAATAATGTATAAAATCATATTTTTATTAATAATCAAACTTTTTGTTTATAAGTATTACTTAAATAAATTTTTTTATATTGTATTGGTTTGATAAAACAAAATTGTACACCATATAATAACTGATCTTATCAAAGTTCTAAATTTGATGGCCGGGGCCGTAAAAATCTATATCATAGGGTAGTATAATATCATATGTTTGACGATAAATCGGGCAAATTGTTAAGTCGTTTATACAGCGGTATCCTGTATGTGTGTGAGGCCCCAAAACTGCGTACACGCAGTAAAGGCAACTTTATATTATACCGACAGCATGAAGCGCGTACCAACGTGTTGCATGTGCTCTATTCGCCATCGATTGAAGCTTTACTGTTCTTTTACGACTCTCCAGTGAGCCGCGGATGTGCCATTTAATGAGTGGAAAATTAATAATAAAATAATTCGTATATAAAAGAGAGAGAAAATGTTAAAAGTCTTTGTATATATATTTTTTATTATCTTATAAATTTTTCCCCTTATATGATTCTTATATTTTTTTTGTTATATAAAAGTGAGAAAATAATTAAACTTGAATTTTAATTATTATGTAGTAAATTATCCTGTTTTGCATGAGAGGATTTTTTAAAATGATGGTACGTTGTTATTTTGGCTACTGTTTTCATCATCACGTTATTGTTGATGCAGGTTGTTTTTTTAATTATTCTTAAAAGAAAATTGCTTTAAATTCCGGAGGAGGTGATTCTATCAAGCTAAAAGTTAATAGCTTGACTGCCGATAGTATATATGGAGAGCCAGCGCGGGCTCGGCGGCGGTCGTGGCGGGCGTTGCGGCTCCCGTTGCCGTACGACTGCCCGACCAAAGTACGGGCACCTGGTCCCTATAGACCTCTCACCACTCACGCCTCAGGCCCATACCCGCCCTCTCGCTCCTTGCGTCTTACAGAATTACCTAAACTTCATTATCAAACTAATCAAAAATTATTAAGAAGCGAATTTTTTAAATTTTTTCAATATTTTTATATTTTTTTTAGGGTGTGTTTATAATTATATTTTATAGAATCATTAAATATTTTCCCCTTTTTTATATTTAATTAAAAACATTTTTTTTTATATATATTGGCTTATATCTTTAGTAATAAGTATTTTTATTAAATTATTCATAGAACAGTGATATAAATAGTTATCGGTGTATTGTTACTTTATTTATATTTGTATTATTGTTAAGACATTGATAGTTTTAAATTATATTATAAAATTTTATGATGAACAAAAATTTATTATTATTATATAATTAATTTTATAATAATAACCATAAATATATTTAAAAATAGAATGCAAATAATAATAATAGTAAATTTAATAGTTGGTTAAGTGGTGTATAAATAAGAAGTAATAAAAATTGAAGTAAAAATAATCATTCACTTGCAAATCGCTTGGTAAAACAATAAATATATAAAAATTGTAAATGTAAAGTGCACTAATAAAAAAAAAACAAAAGCGCCCGCACGCTTATATTATAATGTAATGTGTGTTACATATTTTAAGCTTTGCATATTGAATACTTTAAGTATTATATGATACAATATACATACATTGACATTCCTTTATGCGCATGCAGATACAATATTTTTATACGTAATGAATTCATTTAAATTTGCCATGTTTAATATTAAATTATTAATTTTATGTTAAATGATGTAACATAATATAATTTAAAAAATGAAGTTATGAAAATAATCTTAATAGGCCCTCATAATTTGGTATTCAAAATGTGATATTATTTTGGAAAGTCAATGATATTAAATTATGTCATTTGTAATTATACTGTTGATAACTTCAGTTGTTATGTGATCGATTATTTTAATTAAATGAATTAATAATTATGTTAATTGTGTAATGGAGAGTTAATATAAAAATCAAATTAACGCTTCATTTGTTACAATTAGTATAATTATTATAAATCGTATTATAATTATAATTGTGCAGAATCTCAGTGTTAAATGAAAAAAAGTCAGAAATCTATTTTTAATAGTAATCAGTTCGATTTAGAAGTTACTAAATTCATTGTAAATTGATAATATAATATTTGACATTACTCGGTAATGCGAATAAATTTGGTGCAATCTCAAAAGCTTGTGTCGGAAGAGATTTGTATGACAAAGTGTAGCAATAACTTAACGATTTGATCGCTGACATATGACACGTTCCAGTCAATATATCGATAACATTCAATAAAATTACGGTTAAATAGCGTACATAGATACTACAAGATGTCAATGTTTTTAAAATAACTTAATCAAGATGGTGCTGCCACCATCGGAGAGTATTGTAACTAATAAATTGTCATTACTTAGAGATGAGTGAACTATATTTTGAAAATTATAATCAATATTTTTATATGATTTGTGATTATCATAAACCATAGTGATAAATTAATTGATCCAGTATTTCAAATTGATTTTATTAACTTTCAAACGTTATTTTTTTTTCTATTGTAATAAATTTTATTAAATTTTAATCATTATTATTATGAGCTTGATGCTTCTTTTGAGCAATACAAAATATTACTTACATTTGCAGTTGTCTTATTGCGCGTTTGTCATCCAGAAAATTGTAATACAGATATTTATGTCGTTAATGAGGGTACATCTAATTAACATGTGAGCCTTACAGAGGATTACAGTTTTCTGTATTACAAATTAAACCTACAAAAGACCCGGACAGCCCTCTTATATAGCGTAGCCACAACATTCGTCGTCTGTATCTGCAGTAATAAGAATGGATCATATTCAGTATATTTAATTTAGTTCTCAATTTTTTTAGTTGTCTTTTCTATTAGCAAACTTTTGACATCTTCTGTTTCCTCTTAGGCATCAGAATTTCTGTAATTTGACTTTGCAATTGTTGTATTTTTTTCTATTTCCGCTTAATAAAACATATATTATGATTGTCGACTCACACTTTTGATGTATCCACAGGCACCCGCTGTTTCCCCTGCTCGCGCTGATCTTCGAGAAGTGCGAATTGGCCACATGTACCCCCAGAGAACCCGGGGTGGCGGGCGGCGACGTGTGCTCGTCAGAATCCTTCAATGAGGACATTGCCGTCTTCTCTAAACAGGTGAGTCCTCCCCTTATTATAATGGTGGTATAGTGCGTGTTGTTCGGACCCAGGAAAGTATAGAGTCATTATTTTTACGGTAGGCGTCAACAAGAAAATTACAAAAATTCCTCTTCAAATTTTGTGCAAGTTTTATAAGTGTCAAAGCAAATACGTGCTAAAAAATTCATAGTAATCATTACAGTATATTATAAAATACGTAGTACTATATTAATTATTATAAAGATCGTCAAAAAATGTATGTCAGTAATAAGATTATATGAAGATATTATTTTGATAAGAAATAAAAAATCGTGTATAAATGATTTTTATATTGAAAGCGAGTGATATAGGGAGTGTTTTTTTTATTAAATGAAAAATTAAAGTTATATATACGTAAACCGCGCAAAGTACACTATAATTCTGCGAGACTTAAAAGTAATAACAATAAAGAAATAAAAACATTTAGGATATATAAAAATTACTACGGGAAGACAAATATTAAAGTATCATTATAAGTACATAAAATATACACACACAGAAAAAAAAACTGGTGACAAAATATATTATTATTATTATTGTTGTGATAGGTCATGTTATATTTTATTACCATACATTTATTTATATTTCTGTAAAATAAGAATTATTATGATGGGTGTGAAATTTGTTGAAGTGTTTTTTAAGAGTTCTAAAAAAAAAGCGCTCAATTCTCCTCGACATATTTTCGTTGTTGAATACGTGGTCCCCTTAGCTAGCCGCCACCACCAACCCTATGGAAGCTGGGTCTGTCAGGCAGGCTGTGGAGCTTTGTTCACTCTGGCCACATGAGCTGCATGCAGTTACACCAGGAGGTGGGTGGTTCAAGTGAGGTTCCCAAACAGATGCCTGGCTCTACAATCAGAACCAACTCAACATCCTCATATAATATAACCTAGGCTAGTTCCACATTCATTGGGTCCCACTTTAGTCTGGCTCTGGTCCCGATCACGAGCCTTCTATACTGCAGTTTGTTGTAACTCGATCTCTCAAGCCAGACCCAGCTTTTGCTTGATGATGCTGCCTTATTTTCTACTGCTCTAAAATATAATATATATAATTTTTTGAACTATTTTTATATATAGATTTTTACCTTGTGATGAAACGTGAAACTTTTTTAGAAAAAAAAAATATATATTTATATAATTTGTGGGATAAAAAAATAATAACGTTTTCAAAAATTATTTTTAAATATGTTAGATTATATTTTTTATTTTGTAATTCAATATGTTGTATTATATGACTAATTTAATAACGGTTTATTTGTGTATAAAATAGTTTTAATTTTAAATTTCTACACGTCATATTTTTTCTATTTTACTGTACTATAAAATAAATCTTAATTTTATTCCCCACAAATTTACGATTTAAAATACGTTCGTTTATTGGAATATTTTGAAACACATAAAAGTTCCCTCTTTTTATTATTTTTTTTCTACTTAGGAGGTGGTCTTACTCTGCTTGCTCATTTTGTGAAAATTGGCTGTTATTTTGATTGTTGTTTTGGGTACCACTTTTCTAAATATAAAAGGAACATACATAAATATATAAAAAAAAATAATAATAAGACTTCCTACTGTTCGACAATAATGATTGCTAACAAAACTAGGGTGGTGTTTTTTGCCTATATGTCGTGTTGGGCGGCTCGGGTAAAAATGGCCGGGGCGAGGTTGTATAATATATTTGTACGTACGGAAATCGTTGGTTCGTTCACTTGGCTTGCTCCATTCGCGAGGAGTCTAACAATGAATCTAGCAGCGATTCTCCCCTCTTGATGTAGCCCCGGATATTTCTTGTTCATTCGCTCGATTCCCCCCCCCCCCCCAACATCATTCTGAATCACACAGTTTCACCTATGACTGTTACTATACTATATTGGCCCGGGACGATATTATTGAAATTCAAGTTACAAACTATAGGACGGTTTACTCGTGTGTAAATTATTATAGGGAGGGTTTTAAAATAAAACACTATAAACGGGTTGGTTAGATATATTAAGACAACTTTTACACCCCTTTATACTGTGGAGTAACCAAAATTTGTTTTTTTTTTAAATTTATTAGTATTATGTGTGAAAAAAAAAAGAGTTTTTAAATAAATTAACAATATTTTGTCATTAACATTTGAAATATTATAATGAGATGAAAGAAGGATATATGTATAAGTGGTTTCTGTATCAATTTATTTTTAAAAATACCTTCTATGTATATATACACGTATTTCTTTTTATATTTAATCTTAATCGACTTTTGTTAGTTTTATCATTAACGAAAGATTTCACTGTATTATCTTGAATTTCGATTAGCTTGGATTAGCATGCGAAAGCGAGGTGAAACGATTCTTGATCTTGTATATTATAGTTCCATCTTATACATATATACAGTATATATAGTGCTCATTTATGTATCCATGGCATCCTCCCTTTTGCATATTATAACCAGTCAAACAAGTTACGCAACACGGACATCTTGGAAATAATTTTTACAAAAATTTTAGGTCTATCAGCTGACTTGGTATATTTTTATAAGTGATTTTTTTTTATAAGCATAAAAAAAATTGACACATTCAGAAAAAGAAGTTTTTTAAATTGAGAAAAACTCTTTGGTGAAAATTGTCAGACGTGACTAAAAAGTTAAAGCAAGGTCGTCGTCATTGTGGCTATTGCGAAGCTGCAGAGGCGAAACACACTACTTTTATTTTTATCTAGTTTTGTGTTCACTCCATGACGCCTTTGACAAAAGCAAAACAAAGCCGTTAATTATACCAATAATCAGGTGTGAGTTTTATTTATATTATATATACGTATGTACATATGTGAAAGTGGAACCCTTATGTCACTTTAAATTACGTTTTGTTGATAAATTAGGCATAAAACACACTTATAAGTACTAAAACGTCTTATAATATAAGCTTAATTTACTTCTCTTTAGGAATGTAGTATTTTTTTTTTCTATGTATTAAAAAAACTTCTTTTCATTTTTATTTAGTTTTAATTCTTAGAAAAATGAAGTGGCAGTTTTTAGAATAAACATTTTTATTAACTATTATAAAAATTAAATTAAGTGACTATGGATTACCTAAATACTTTAATAAATATATTATATTTTTTTATACAGTTAATATTATACTATTTAGGATCACTTCTCGTAAGTTGTCAGCTATATTGGGTATTAGAGTTGGAGGAGAAGGGGGAGGGGGGGCAATCTTTTGCCTCTTATCACCTTTTTTATTTGTTGATAGGGATCCCGTGTCGTACTAGCTCACACCACTGCGATATAATAACGTCTATGCCTCCCCCCCCCCTTACCCCACAGTGACAACACAGTCATCATGTTTCTGATAACGTTCATAGAATACGACTCTATGAGATCTATGCTTGGGCTTGTCAAACATACATATTTTTTTACCTGTGAAATATCTTTAATAGTTCAGCTGTTTTTTTCTCATATAAATAAATTTGATTTTTTTTTTTTATGATTCAAAAATTTTGAAGTCATCATAACCAAAGGATAATTCAATTTTTATTTTAAGCTAGAGTAAATTATATTAATTTTTTATAAATTACAATTTTAGATATTTCTTAATTATTTATTAATATATTTGATATTATCTAAACTGATAATCTGGTTAAATTAAAAAATAAAAATAAATACTATTTGAAAAAGAAAAAAAAATCTATTGTCTTTTAACTTATTTATCAATAAAAATTCCAATCTTTTATATTTTATTAAAATTATATTATTATCATAATCTATGGTGAACCCTAAAAATAAGTTTTTTTTATATAAAAAAGCATATAATATAATAAAAACAACAATATATTAAGTAATAAAAGATTACAATATTTGATTGATGAGGTAATTTAGGTGGCATGAAAATTTGACGTGGCGATGATAATCCGTGATAGAAGGTTTGGCTGTCACCACTTGATTGTATGCAGCAACACTTCTTGACGAATGCATTATTCATCAAGTAGATTATCATGAACGATGCAGCAGACTGCAAGTCTTACATTAGATTATGTATACTGTGCAGTAAAGGAAAAACGTGACTTTTAAAGAACAAAAACATTCACGTGAAAAGAATTTAGAAATTCATTTGATATAACAAACATAGTTTACCATATTTGTACATCAATTGGTACTTGTTATAGTATTTTAGAAATTTTAAATAACAAAACAACCATTTTATTTTTTTATAATAATTGGAGTTGAAAAGATACTGTAGCAACTCTTATTATAGTAAACCGTATTGGATGCTCTTTTCTTCAAAATCTTTTACTGGGGTAAAAATGCATCAAAAGGAGGGTTATACTTTTTTTTTTTTTTTTTCAAAAGAATGGCAACGTTGCTTTAAATGTTTGCTTATTCCGGCTGTATGATCATCAGTATAATACAAAGTAGATAGGTGAGGGGGGAAACCAGGTACAGTACACATATGAGCCTATAGCTCGTCTCTAAACTGTAGTAGGTCTACATGGTTGCATGCATGACTATATAGACACCCTGCTGATTTGTGCCATACAACTAAGAAAGTGCAAGGACCCTCTCTAATCGTTAAGATACCTTTTTTTTTTCTCTCTCTCTTTTGAATGCATGTGTGTCCTTTTTACCTATAGTTTCTTTTTTGGCTAACTCAAAAACTTTTACCTTTTATTTTTGTTATTTAGAATATAATATGTTACTATATATACAGTACTAGTACTACTAGTAGAGCATAATGTATGAAGAAGCTACCTTTTTGAATAAAGTAAGAAAAACTATTAACGTTTTTGCTATGGAGTTTTGACCATCATGTAGCAAAAAGGTAAAAAGGGAGACACAGAAAAATATGAAGAATATTTTGGGCAATGAACATAAGGTTATTCTTTTGTTAACTTTGCCACCCCCATTTTTCTTCACAGTGTGCATAATCTTCTTTCTTTAAAAACTCCCTGCTGTGAAAGCTGTCTCTGACCATCAGAAAAAAAAACACTCCTATTACACAGGAATGTCAAAAACTTTAACTAAGCAATAGGAAAAAGCAACAATTTGTGTAGTGTGGCTTCTTCAATTTTAGATTTTGGAGGGGTGTTATACCAATAGTTTTAATTTCAGTGTCCTTTTTAAATTATATTGTAATTTAATTATTTGGGGACATTATATGAGGGAAGTGTGTAAAATTTTGCATACTTTAAAAATAAAATATAATTAACATTCTGCTTGTTGTGTCAATACTTGTCAAAAAAACTGTCCGAGTAGATAAACGTTAATTTCTTATCAGCAATTCTAGGTGATAAAAAGCAACTTAAAATAAGTAGTAAAATCTGCTTTTCTATAATACACTAATTTTTTTTTTGTTTCTCTTCCTTTTCTTTCTAACCTACTGCAGTGTACGCACAAATACACACATACATTACACAGCATGGCGTATGGTATTATATTATATGATATTGTTGAAGGTAACCTACCTATAATATATATATATATAAGACCCCGTAGTGTCGCTGTCTCTCGTATATAATAACTACCACCAACCACTGCATGGGGTAGGATAAGCATTTTGGACACTACCACCATGCATGCATACAGAAGGTTTTTTGATCCAGCCCAATGCTATAATGCTCATTTTGCAGTCACACAGCATGAGTAAACCATACAAGAGCAACGTTAAAAAGTAACCCCTATCCATTATTATAAATGGCATATAAGCGTTGCGTTTTTTTTTTTCTTTCTTAACTGTCCTGCGTTTTAGTTTACATTTTTTTTTCTTATGTTGCGTCTTTAAATGTATAAATTGTATATATGCTTTTATTAAATATTATCAATAGATATTTTATAAAAAAATATATATAGAGAGAGAAGGTATATAAAAGGAGAAAAGAGAGTTAAATGGAGTGAGAATAGATGCAATTCTAGTTTGTTGATTGCCTCCTTTTCATTATTTATTATTATATGCCGATATTATTATTAAACCAGATTTGCTTTGCTTGAGATGAAGGTATACAATAATATAACAGGCAAGCTCGTATATAAGAAGTTATAAGTCTCTCTCTCTCTTCATACTTTGCAGTATGCCCTCTCGTTGTTGTTGTTACACTATACTTGCTAAGTACCATCATGGTTAACTTATAGTGTACTTGATATGTATTATAATAGCTATTTTGATGGAACAATATATTAAATGAAAAATAACAATCAATTCTTTATACTGTAGTTTCAAGTGTCAAGTCATGTGGTAAACAAAACAAAAAATAAAAAGTGAATTGCAAAAAAAAAAAAAAAAAAAAAAAAAAAAAAAAAAATGGTTCTTGGGAAGAATAAAAGGAGGAGTAGGGGTAAAATATTCCCGTGGGATTTTACGTTATAAAGAGACACGTGTTTAAAAATCAATTGAATTTCTAAGAAATATAAATCAATTGATGCTACATTTAAAATTTAATGATCTATACCTGTAAATTAATTGTCTGTAAAATAATTAAAATTATCTTGATTATTAGAAATTTTGTATCACACAGATATATAATATGTACTGTATACAACTAACTGTATATATTTTAGAACATTATAAAATCTTTAGAACATTAATTAAATTTTATTTTCACGAGCTTCTAATTCTCTTAATTTGTGCCTGTAAGCATTTTCTGTTACCACTTTTTTTTTTTTTTTGTACATACACAAGTACGCAACTTTGCATATACGAAAAGTATTAAGAATTTGCATAAATAATATTCTGGACTGCTTAATTTCCACTTAATATATCATGCAGCTAAAAATAATTGATATCAAAAAAGGCGTTCATTCGGAGAAGTGCACACTTTTTGCATGGAATAGTATTGAAATTTGGTGTTGTCACGTGTGCGTCTCTCAAGTGTCGCTTGGCACCATCTATCTGTCCTCTGGCTCGACGCCCGATCCTCGCGCCCCGACACTTTAATTACACGCTGCCGGGGAGGATTCTCGCCTGCCTGCTCGCCCAATACCTCCTCCTAGGCCGGCAAGCCAGTCAGTCAGCCATTCTTGCTGCTGCTGCCTTCACACACCTGCTCTTCAACATATTTTTTTTTTCTCTCTTTTATGTACTACCGTTTCTTATATAATATACTCAAACCCAAACAATGTAGTGTTATAAAAAAAAGTAATTATTATTTATGCAAAATGTTGATAATTAAGAAATGTATATTATATTGACATAATGTATGGGGGCACTAAGGAAGTTACCGAGGTTTCTCACTAACCAAAAAGTTTAGTGTCATTGAATTAGGCTGGCGCTAAATGGAATTCTATATGAATATATTTATAATTTTATACGTGCAGTTCCAGTATTTTGGTTGTGAAATAATAGTATAACTTCAATGTCTGATTATACATTTTAATGTATTAATAAAATCTGAAAGATCAATAGTATTAAATTATAACAGTTAAAGAATCTGCTTTACTGAATAATGATATATGGTTTATTATTAAAATAGATAATCCAGTTTTTGGAATTTTTATGTAAAACGTGATTTTATAAGACTAAAGAATTTTCTTGATCCGTGCTCTATGATTTGTAGCTGACCAGTTTTTATTATATTTTTGATAAAAAAATATTTTTATGTAAAAAAAATATATATTCCTTTGCGTGTTCTTTCATATTCACGTGTTTTCGGTTTTTTAACTTTCTGCTTGAGAAGAAGTTACCTCCTCCAGCCAAAACAAAATCGCCTTTGCTTATGTACTGAAATAATAATTTGCTTGTGCTCCTATAACTGGAGTCGTTTTGGTGGAGATAAAACATTTCATGCTGGCTATATCAAGCACGCAAACTTTAGTACTTATTGCCCTTTAAATATCTGGATTTGTACATAATAACAACATATGCCTTTTTATTATTATATCAAGTTGGTTAAATATTTTGTTATTTGTCACGTATACCAGGTTTGCATGTCAATTACATATTTTATTTTAAATCGCAGTAAGTTATATCAAGTTTATTCAAGTTGTAATAATGATGATTAATAATAAATAATATTATTTTATTTTTTATATCTTACTATATAATATGTGACAAGAATAATAAGAATTTTTTAATCAATAAAATTATATTATTATAATGTTTTTTAAAAAAATATATAAGTGTCTGATGCTGATAGAATATTAAAATAAGTCGATCCAATATTTATTAAGCTTTTCTGATTGGAAATAAAGGGGTAATACAAAGTAGAGAGGTGAGAGAGGGGGAGGGGAGAAGCAATCAAAGAACGACCTAACCACTCTTGGCAGTCAAAGAAGCAGTACCACTTAACAAGAAATTGATTTTTTCCATTTCGATTTAGATAAGGAGATGAGGATTGAAGTAAAGAAAAAAAAAATTAAAATAAAATCGTGTGCTGTATTACCTATCAATGATTTCATACGCTTGTCTAGAGAAAGGATATTTTTTTTTTTTAATATAAAAAATGAACGTAAAGTAATAGCAAAAGATAGAGATAACAAAATATTCTACTATTATAACAACATCAGACTCGAAGTTCATGCTTCATTTCTCAAGCGTTTATATATACTTTTATTTGAGAAAGGGTAAAAATAACAACATTCAAGGTAAAATTGTTTTGAAATTGCCTAAAGCATTTACTAATTAAGCTTATATAACTAGAAATAATAATAGTAAATAATATGTTTCATTGTATGTAATAGATCTATTACATTTAAATATTCTCATAATAATAATAATTTTTTAAAAATAGTAAGTTTATATAAGAAAACGAGACACAAAAAAAGTAAAAAAGAAAAAAAAAAAACATGAAAATTTCGTGCAGACAAAAATTATGTGCATGAAATAATATTATTTGCTATCAATTTAAAGGAATTTTTTTTTTTTTTTTTTTTTCAGATAGCACATTTTTGTCGTACTTTTTTAATATTGGTGTCACTTTATGTTTATGGCACTTTCGTCACTGCCGCGTCAAAATAACATTAAATCATTTATATACTTTGATAATAACGATTTTAGACATTTACATGTGTGATAGCATTAAAAAAAATCGACAATGTCAATAAAAACACAATTCTTTGCCATACTATTAAAACAGTCAAAAGATTTCTGTCGTATAAATGTTTTTGACAGTAACCTTGCACTCTGTATAATAATGAAGTCGTATGTTGTATTTAATTTTTAATTTCCCACAAGATGGACACCGTAATACTTCCGGCTATTTTCGGAGAAGAAACAAGTTTCTCAAATAATTGGAATCCAAAATAAATTGAATTTTGTATTAAATTAAATTTGAACTCCTGGTCGTGGCCGTACATCCTCGTACATAATACTGTGCACATAAGGTGTCACAAAGGTGATTGATCGTTTTAGGATTTGACACGGCTGGCAGCCATGTCAGATTATGACTAACATAAGAAAAGCATTACACTGAAGGGCTTTAATGATGGCCACCACACGTGCTATCTTTATAATGTAAACATAACACTTTGATAACGTTCTCCCAGTTGTTGTCTCTTTTTTTTCCCTTTTTTTCTGAATAATTAGTGTAGTAATTAAAATTTAAAACAACATTTTTAAACAAAATGCACTAATTACTAAATTATATTATTATATGAAAATAGCGCCATCAGACGGGTTTTTCATAAACTAAAAAAAAAAATAAAATTACATTATCTGTCTTCATATATTTTTAAGGTAGATGTAAAAAATAAAATGAAGATTGAAAGTGGGGATAATTTTTGCATTGGCATTGCATGTCGCACAATTTTTACCCCCACAATGAACTTCCCCCACCTCTTTATATTTTTTTTAAACATTTTTTTTTTTTTTTTTTTTTTCAAACTGACATGCACGGTATTATAATCTGCATGCGTGACTCACGAATCCGTCTCCGTGATCTTTTCTATGCCGCAGTAGTATACATAAGAGAAGTATAGTGGCAACCAAGACGGTGCCAAACTTCTCCATATATTTCAAGTGTATTCTATGATAGACCAAACCTATTGTATTTTTGCATAATTGTGTGATATGAGAAGTGGTGGGGGTAAAAAAAATTTTTTTTGAAGGCTGCACTGAAAAAATACCAAAATACCAAGAAAATTAATAAGCAGTACTTATGACTTTGTATATGAAACATCTATCTACTAAACTATTTCCTTATCCTATAAATACCTTTCTTATTCCCCCCCCCCTCAATTTAAGTTCATGTATTTTATATTCTTTAACCTACCCCATACTTAAAAGCTCATAAAGAGACATTTTTATTATCCTCATGCTCATATTTTAAATATATAATAAGATGTTGACATATAATAATATAAAGTATCTGATTAAATGTTATTTTCCTTTTATCTAAATATTATTATTTTAATATATTTAATAAAAAGAATTTACTAATAAAATACCTTTTTTAGTATTTTTAATATATAACGTTATAACATATTTTTCTATAATTTTTAAAATAAAAAAAAAAAAAATCACATTCTAGTTTGTCCAAGGACAACCTATGGTCAATCTACGTGTCTCTTTTTTTTTATTTTTTTTTGTTTAAATTTGAAAAGAAATAATATTGAAACAATTAAATTATTTTTTAAAATAAAATAATAATAAATAATAATATTCGTGTGAGTTTCCATTTCAGTAATAAGATTTCTATCACATATCACATAGTTATCTTAAATGTAATTTTTATATTATTTCACACAAAAAAAGCATTTTTTTTCTGTTTTTTGTAGATAATATAATGCACTTATAGAGTGATTAAAATTTATTGAGTGTAACCCTGTTTCCTATAAAGCGCGTGTTATTACCTTCTAAAAGTATAATTACTACAAGTCCATCGTTATTTCCTAGTATGTTTTTTTTTTTTCTTAATCAGGTGTGTTATTGAGGTAGGCTGTCACTTAGACCGGAAACTGAAGTGATAATACTCCACTGGACAACAACTTTTTTCACTCTCTTGGTAATAATAATAATAATAAATATAAAACTTGCTGCACTTATAACAAACACAAACTATACCACCCCTCTGCTGTGTTTGAACGACTTCGCTTTCTTTTTCTTATCAAAAAATTTTTTTTTCTAAAAAAAAAGGTGATGATAACATGTTTTATTTATTTTTTGTCTCGTTACAGATACGACAAGAAAAACCATATTATATAGCAGACCCGGAAGTGGATTCCCTTGTAAGTACACATATTATGTTGAATTTTTATATTATTATAAAACATCATGTTGTTAAATATTATTTTTACTATCGATTCTATTTCAAATGTTTGCTGATGTTTGTTGAACTACACTATGTTCGTTATCTATAAAATATAATATATATTTTTGTATAATATGTCATGGCAGAAAATGTATTATAATGTTTACACTTATGCTGCTGCTATGAAGGTTGCCTATCCTAGATTCAAAAAATAAGGGCGGGGGAGATTGTATAGGTTTGAATAGTGTGATAAGGTAAAAGGGGAGGAAGGGGGGATTGGATAAATCTTAGCTGACCGTCCTTTTTGTCACGAACGTTTAGTAAAACACAATATTTTTATTGCATTTACACAAGATCTTTCTAAACAATCGCAATAATATTAAGTTACCACTTGTATTAAATGTCAATATTATATTAAAATTGTGCGTGATTTTTATTTTAAAATATCTTGGTTGTGGTATATTATACAGTTGTGTTGAGCGTGCATGTATATGAAACATAACACACGATGTTATAGGGAAAAAAAAATAACGTATAAAATAAACCCTGTCAACATGTACCCACTGTTGTGCACGATAACTTAGTTAAAATATTAAACTTTTTATTTTATATATGGTACGAATAAAAAATAATATTCATTAAAATTTATAAATAAATTTATGTGTACAGATAAATGAATATATTTTCTATATGACATTGATATTGAAAATATTATTTCTATAACTGATTCTTATGATGATGACTTAATTCAATTTAAATTCAAAATTCTTTAATATTTCTAAAAGACAAGTAGTCAACAATACATAGATTACAATATATAATAATTACAATGCATTTATAAATTTAGTTAAATATTCAGTATTTCTCAAAAAGTCGTTAATCCTGTACACATTATTTAAAAATAAATAAAACTTGATAATTAAAATTACAAAGCAGTCTCTCTATGAAGGCGAACGTACTTGGCCAATGTTATTTAAATAGGCCGTACGCCATCATGAAGAAAAATATAGACTGCATTTTATTATTTTTTACTTATATATGAAAGACCTGGACGATTTGTATGGTTTTCCATTTTCCATGAACATGCTTTTGAGAAATTAATCCAGATTGGCATTAAATTGATTATGGGATAGATTCCTCAATGTCTCCACTACATACAGTGGCTTCACGTTACTGGGGACCACATTGGTGCACACAGTGGTGCTGGCTAGCTGGACGCCCGGAGCGACTTATTCAGACACCGTCTGCATGCTTGTGGGGCCGGCCGCGTGGCTAGCACAGTCGGTCCTATACAAAGACTTATCTTCGGCGCCTTGCGTGATGACTGCGACCCCGACTATACTAGGTCCCAAACACTAGAGAAACCTCCTCAGTTGAATTTTCGTATAGAATAGTATGTACATTTATTAATTTCAGTTACATTCATTGGATTGGATCAAGTATATAGCTTAAGCAGAGGATGACTTGCATACATGCACTCAGGCAGGCGCAAAAGTTAGAAGATGAAAAAGAAGAACCTTTTTATAGTTGCTCGTTCATAAGAGAGAGACAGGCGTGCGCCGAAATTACATTAGACCTAAGGTGGCTGCTTCACTCTTTTCAAACATCTTCTCAGCATGACCAATATGTTATTTACCTAACACCAAATACTATTTACTCAAGTCAAACTTTATAATATATTTAAAAAACATCCATCTTATGATAAATGATACATAATATGAACATGACAAATATTAGTTTTCTAAATATGACATCTCACGTATTTAATTTATATATTTTTTATTGTTGTGTATATTTAATGCTTTGATTATATAGTAATTGATACATTAATAAAATATATAATAACATTGAAGTATTATTTTGACAAGTATACTAAATTGTAGGTTATTTGTCATTTATAGAAAAATTCACATGGAACAAATAATATATAGGTCAAAATCACATATATCACATTTTTCTCTCCCTCCCTTTTTATCCTTTTGCTTATTTATTACATGACGTGTATTTATATGAAAACGTTTTTCAGCTGTTTTTAAATAGGGTTGTGGTCAACATATTATTATTTGAACGTTAAAAATTATGTGGCCACTAACCTAGAACTCCTAAGTTGAAGTGTTGATTTATGACTTTTTTTTTTTTTTTTTTTTCTGCCCATTGGTGGTAGTGAATGTTTTACACTGTTGTTAAAAAGTTTATCCTCTATCATCATCTTATTACAGTAATAAGAGATTAGCTAGTACAAACATTTTATTTTTTATACAAAAAAATTGTTTTTTTTGTTGTTGTTGTCAATATTTATAAAAATAAATCTTAAAGACAGAAAAAAAAAATCATCACATAAATACTGGCATGGGTTTTAAAGTTAGAAGAATGGCTAAACTAAATTGTTGTATTTACATAGTTAGGTGACAATAAGAGGCTATAGACTACCATTATATGTCCACCCTTTCACTAACTTTAAGATAATTATTATGTGTCTACTCCCTCGCTCTCTAACGCCAGCGCCTATACGACCGTCTTATACTATGTCGTCTAGCTCTAGCTCTCATTCTGTATCTTTGAGGAGGCTATTTCAGGAGCATGGCTTATACTAGCTAGTCTGCAGCCTGGGAGGTGGGTGGTACCTATACCGTGTGACGGTTCCTCCCCCCTACCCGCGAACTGCTAGCTTAACATTGACGATCGCTTTCCGCACTTCTTATAGCCTCATCCCCTCAAATACAGATTGATTTATAGTCACTTTTAATATAATTAACTAAAAGAAATGAACCATAAAATTTATTTGGAATTTCTTTTCTTATTTAATTTAAATTTATATAATATAAAAAAAAATAATGAATTGAGTTTGTTAATTTTATAGATTTATGTTAAATTTAATTTTTTATTAGAAAAGTAGTAATTATTGTTAATTAATAGAATTTATAAATACAATTTAAAATGTTAATATGTGGAATTTTTACATTATTAAAATTTATAAAAATATATTGATGAATACTTTTAATTGAATTAATTGTCTATATATGTGCAGAATGATATAGCGTATCATTATAAAATAATTTAAAAACAAAAATAAGTAATATATTTTTATATATAACTATAGTATACAGTAGTAATAGAATAAAATAATTTAAGAAAATTAAACGATTTATATTCAAAGAAAAATAAATATGTAAATTTATTCAATATAATTGTTTTATTTTAAATGTGAACATATTATAATTTAGAATAATATAGATGAAATCTGTAACATATAATTATTTTCTGTCTACACAATTTATATATATATTTTTTTTATATATTATAAGATATTATACAATATATAAAAATTATGAGAAAATATAATATAAAATTGTATAAAACAACTAAAGATATGAAAGAAAACTTAGAGTGACGGGAGTGTACCGGCCACGCTTTATATAATAATATAGAAATCAGATTCCTATAAATTTTCTACCCTTCCACCCACCACCCCACTCTTTTGACAGTCGTGATGTCGCGGGGGTGTTCTCTCTGCATGATATCGCGTGATACCACCAGCACGTGTCTTTATATATTCAGAGGAGGACCACCCATAAGCTATATAGTAGATATGCTTATGGACTTCTTCCTAATATATAGTTTTAAACCACCACCGACGTACATGCTCTCCATGGGGAGGCAAGTGTATATAGCTGGACACAACGTATAGCTAACTGTATTATCTGATGCATGCTAAAGTCTTCTCCTCCGCCTTCTATCTGTCCGTCGTATTCAAATATTGTATTGCATGGCTGGTATATAATGTATATATATATATTATATACAGTAAGTATATTATGTAATGTGATATATGGGTGCAGTAATATAAATAATTATGCTTATATAATTCAAAATTAAAACATATAAATAAAATTAAGAATACTTAATAAATAAAAATAAAATAAAAATATATACAAAAATTAAGATTATATTATTATTTTTTAATATTAATTTATTAGTAGTCTTTTAATAGGCTTTGTGTATTGATATGGTTCTCTATATATAAATATTATATTTTTCTTCTCTGAAAAATATCAATATGTCTATTATATAACAGCATAATTTAACAGTATATATTATATTATTGGATAAATTTACCATATAGGAATGTATCTCATATAAGATTTTGATATGTTAATTTTTTTTAATTCTACACAATAAATAGCTTTTGATGCAATAATGAAATCTTTAAAGGTATAATTGCAATTTAAGATTATTTAAAATTACAAATTTATGTTGATAAATTGGAAACAAGTTAAATTCTATTTTTTTTTTTTTTATATGTTGCAAGACAGACTTTATATTGCATTATATCAGAATGTTTAATTTAAAGTTACATTCCACTTTAAATGGCAATACGTTTGTGGTCGCTCTTGTTGGAATGTCTCATGATGCTGGCTGGCGTAATCTTATGAGACTTTGAAAACTGCTTTTTTTTTATATACTTGATTACCAGAGCTTGATTAGTATAATTATTTTGAGTGCTTCCTAATGTCCACTTATATTGAGCTTAATGTTTTAAAAAAATATTCTTCACATTTATACCTTATCAATTTAATTATGAGAATTTTTACATTATATATAGCTTCTTTAATTATTTTCAATGGTTTTAAAACAAGAATTGAGATAAATCTTGGTAATGTAGATTATTGTATACCTAATATCCCTATTTTACAAAAATACCTCGATTTAAAGTTATAAAAGAAACATTTTTTATTACAAATAAGTAATTTAAAGGGATTGACTTTGCGTTTATAATTAATTTTCGTTTGAGCAAAATTTTTAGTCATTTTTACTGGAAAGCAGCATAGCCCACCACACCCATGCACAATGCATCATTGCATTCTCTAGGAGAGTAAACAGGCAATTATTTTTCATTTTACTATTAATATATTCACTATATTCATGTGCGACTTATTTTTTGTTAATTAGGAGCTAAATCACTAGATTAATTTGATAAAAACACGATTAGAAACTATAAATTAGGCAAATAATATGTGAAATTGAAACATCTAACTTTTTAATTTTCAAATTTTGTCTTTTACAAAAAAGAGCCAGTGTTTGTGTATAACTGTATATTAAATAGTCTTATTTTATATTTCAAATCTACAAATATTAAATAATTCATTTCTAGGTGAAGCACCGGGCCCTCAAACTCAAGTTTGATTCCTTAATTTTATTTTAGTTGTAATTTTCATTGAATTATAGAGGCAATTATTATTGTAATGTTTATTAAAATTACATGTTATTTTTAACATAAAATTTTAATTTATTATGAAAAAAGTTGATTATTATTATTCTGTCATATTATTTTAATGAATGTTGGCATTTTGCAAATATAATAATTTCCACATGTGTTGAATATATAATATAAATATAATTTTTTTTTATACCTAATCCAGCATATAACAGTAATTAAGAAATGTAATCAGTATACAATACATGTATGCAGTGTTTTTATTTCATTTGCGCGCGTGCTTGTTAATTATATATTCATTTGATATTCCTGCATCAAATTTTTTTTTATTTCTTCTATCATATGTCGCCGCTCGCTTGTCTCGGTCGGTCGGTTAGCGAGCGACCAAGAGACATGAAATATCAATTTACTTGCTCTACCTTGCCCTCAACTTGCTAAAGATCAGGTGACACACAAAGAAATTATTTTCTCACTCAACATTCAATTTTTTTTTATTGTAGATTTATTTTTATGCTATTTACACATAACAAGAGTATTAAAAAAAAAGTAAATTAATATGGGTATTATATATATATTTTTTTTATTTTTAACTATAAGTATATTTAGTTACTTTATTTCAATTACAGTACTCAAATATTTATAATATCATTTTAATTTTCAATGAAATAAACATATCTATTTACAATTTATCTACTTTTTAATTAATAATAATTAATGGTTAATTTGAATAAAAAATGCATGCTAATTTAATTCAACGTTGAGAAATATTGATGTATAACGTTTTTATTTTCTTTTTATTCCATAAACTAAATGACATGAATATTTATTTTACGACTATATAGAATCGCATGTCAGGTGTAATATTATCCTGAGTGCTGCTTGTACATGATTACGCAAAATATAGTCGACCCTCATCATATTAGCATATTATATAGACTGTATTATTATGGCACGCATTGATTTAATTTCGTACTTGGATGAAATAGTTGCTTCGCTATCAACCCTTGAAAGAGCAGTTATCCATCAATATCTTTCAAATCAATGTATATCGTTAAAATATATAATAAGATAATGAGATTTAATTTTTATTGATCTTGTTTGTACCTTGATAAGTTTTAAATCTCATCGTCCAAGACATTGCTGGCTCATTCCAAAGAAATCCGATGTTCTTTTTTTTTATGTAATGTGTAGCGTCCATTACTTGAAAATCTCTCAACCAGTCAGCAACCCTATATATTTATATTATGTTGTTGTTGCTATCGGCTCTGCATGTTTAATATTCCGCGGCCTCCATCTTACCTCATTATATTTAAAGAGAAAAAAAATATATATATAATATATTATATATCTGATCCTTTTATATAATATTATAAATATATTTTTTTTCTTCATCCTTTTATAAAAATTTTGTTTATCATATATGAAGTAACCGAGTAAAAGCTAGATGCCTTCAAGTGATTTTATAATATCATAATGGCGTCTTTTTATATTATATATATTTTTTATAAATATATGTATGATGTGTATTAATATATTCAAAATGAAAATATATAAGAAGTAAAAATTTGTTATGGTAATTCTCAATTTAAATTTGTTTGATCATATTATAATAAATTTGAATCATAAAATGCGTATTATTTTTATAATATGCTTTATAGGGGTTATTTTTATAATTATATGCAATATTTTTTTACGTTTTAGTTAAGTTAATTATTTATTGTCAGTAAAAAATACTGTGCTACAGAATGGTTGAAATTAAATAATTTCTCCGGAATAAATATGAGTTCTTATTTTAAATTTCATTTTTTATAATTTTGTGTAGCCTATGTGATGAAATAGAACATTCAATGCATTCACTTACATAATAATATTTCTTATTTGAATTGAAATATCATAAAGTAAGGGATGATGACGTCATTATTTACAATTTGACTATAGCTGAAATTATTGTTATGATCTTTTACGTTTACTTATATAATATTATATAGGTATGTAATGGTCTTTGACTATATGGGAGAGAGAGGGGGGGTTGTTTTATGTATAAGGGTAGAACATATCGTCGCAAGAGAGGGTGGTGGCTAGAGGTGTTAAAGGCAGCAGCAGAGGATGCTGGGCTCTCCATGATAAGCTTATGTTGACATACCGGTATTTGCGTTGCCTGGTCCCGAACAGATAAGCAAGCAAGCACAGCAGCAGTCAGCTTGCTTGCTACACCCGTACGTGCGTACGTCGTCATACAGTAGACGTACGTCTCCACCACCCCCTCCATCTACTACTGGACTCTATGCAATCATACGTGTGTACCACAGCTATGAATAATGGGGACCTCATTATAGTGCAAATCTCTCGTTGTTTTTTTTTTTTTTTGAAAAATAACAAAATCTGCAGCGTTGCAAAAAAAAATATAAATGTAGAAGAAGGTATAGTAAAAACAAACAATGTTTTTGCAATGTGGGAAATTTAGTACAAACAGGAAGGACCTACATGTAGAAGGAGAGGAGGATACAGATGCTCAGGAGCTGGAGGGATGCTGCGGCTGTATTTAGGGAGAGATCAACAAGTGATGAGGAGCTATACAGTCAAGTTATATGTTGTTGTATCACTTAGTCCAGCAAATAAACCAAATTCCACGAAACATAGATTTTCATTTATTAAAATTAAACATAATTATTATAATATATTTTTTATAATTAACATAACTTTTAAAGCGTGTGAAAATTCACATATTTGATCACCCAACCCTTGTACGAAATATTATAAAATAAATAATATTAAAAAAAAAATTGGATGTTACATTTTTTTTTTTTAGATATCAAAATAACTCGTTGAATTAATTCAATTTCTACAAAATAATTTCAAATATTCTTATAATTATGGTCTTCGGTGATATAATATTTTAATGCTAAAAATTTATTATGCTTTAATGATATTAATAACATAAAAAATTAATTAAAATATTTAGTGTTGTGCAGTTCATGCAATGGCGAACGTGCTCATATGCACGCTCGGGCTTGATAAACACACGTTTCTCTGCACACGTGGCAAATGTGTGTATAAAGGTCAGCGTGTATGTATCATCCTAATATCACAAGATGTATTCACAAACGTATATAAATAGAGAAATAAGTCTCTTTTTTTTTTATATAGCTTCAAGCTGTTGTACAGTATATAATAATGTATGGAGTATACATATATAAGAAAAACATGATGCTCTTCGTATAACTCGAATATATCCTGCAGCGTTCATTGCAAGGCTGCAGTATACAGTAAAGTACATCACGTTATAGTATAATCATCTCATTACCAAAGAACTCCATATATATCTTCTTCTTATCCCTTTATCGTAATTTATGGACTGTTAGAAAGACAAATTATGTTTTTATATTGAATTTATAATAAGAGTTGTTTTGTTGACAAAAAAAAAAAAAAAATATTGATTTGTAATTAAATTCTTCTTATGTTTGTTTCAGATGGTGCAAGCGATACAAGTACTTCGATTTCACCTGCTTGAATTAGAAAAGGTAAGACTTTTTTAAAAAATTAACCTGGATGTTTTTTTTTGTATATTTAATAGGTGTAATTAGGTGGAGACATGCACATCTTTATTTGAGTTGCTTATATTTGTTTTTCTTAGGAAAACAAAGTACTATGTTAATTAGTTTTGTATACATGAATATACAATACAATAATGAATAAGTATATAACATAATCGGTTCTTAGAGCTTAAAAATTTAATATTCATTTAAATAGATGTAAATTTAAAACAAACAAAATTATTAATTTTTTTACCTTGTATTATATTTCAAAATGGTTTCTATATTTATGTTGCTACATAAAATACTCAACTGACTCCACTGCATATTTAAAAAAAAAAAAAAAAAAAAATCGTGTGTTGTAAAGAAGAAGGGGAGGCTGTAATTAAAACACGCTGTATATGGATGATTTACAGCAAATTAATGATAAAAAAAAACAGGTTAAGGTGATAAAGAATATAACCTTAATTAAATTGGTATAGAGTAATTAACAGTAAGAAATTCAATTTATTTTCTAATGTTTTCTTTTTACATTACATTTTTAATAAATTTTTTTCACAAATTTATTATATTATGTTATTACAAACGCAAAGTTATAGTGCTTCTTTCAACAAATCGGTTTTATGACAATTTTCTTGAAAATTTCACCATGCATGCATTTCTCCCTATAACCAATTTTTATAAAAGAATTGACATGTTGTATTTTGGCTTTATATAATATAGCCACATGTTTGCTATTATATTATTAATTTTCACATAGCTTGTGTGTAAAGTGCTCTAATTAAAGAAAAGTGAAACCACCACGACGACATTAGATAGCAGCATCATTACGTTAGTAACTATAGTAGCGAAAATTCCCCAAAGAGAGGTTTCAACCAACATGCACCGTTATAACCCCCTTCTCTCTCTTAGCTCCTTTTTACATTTCTGCACATGTGACTAAGAACCTCCCCCTTATAACACCACATAATATAATTTACTTTTAAATTTATATATATAAAAAAAGTTAACAAAGTTCCATATTATCTTTTGCCAGTCAACCTAAAGCAAAAACCGGCTCCAATTATAGACCTCCCTATGTCTTAATTAGTTCTCGCGTTGCTCTAATTTGTGGATAAATCTTTATACTTCTTTTTATATACTTGCACTTTTTTTCATTGGTTGATTACTCTTACGTCATGATTATATATATAAAAAAAAAACAATCATTAGTAAAATAATACTTATATGAAACAAACACTTAATTACATATAAAATTGTTATATATTATTTTATACACTAAAAGTTAATGTGGATTTGATGCCCTAAAATATTTTTCCCTCAGGGATACATCAGGTTTAATATATATAGAAGATTTTTATTTCTCCTTCCATGGTAAAACATGGTAAGGCTGGTGGTCAGGTGTTCGCTCCTTCAAACGTTGGAATGCGGCCTAAATCGCATGCAGCCTCCGTCCCACTGGTGTACCTTGTGGTCAAGCCTTTATCTGAGAGCTCCATCATGAGCCAGTAAATTCTGCCGGACCAGCAAGTGGTTGGGAAGAAAATAGCAGCCTCCTCTGAATATTATTAACTTATAGTCTTTTGTTCAGGGAAAAAATATATTCAAGTTACCTATTGTATAATATTTTGTAGAAAAATAACCAGGTGAGAGTGATAATTTAAAATATTTTATGCTGAAAAAAAAAAGGAAAAAAAATATTTTGTATTTTATTAAAATTTTCAGTAAAAATAAATGACACCCTAAATTATCATTAATTTTTTAAAAAATATATTTAACAGCATTTTAATCTGTTTTTTTTTTTTTGTATTTTTTTTGTTATATTTAAATGATATTTAATTTTATGATAAAACGGATAAAAATAGTAACGTAGATTATCTATGAATAATTACTTACTTTTTAATACTTTTTATAAAAAAATTAGTATAAAAAACTTCTAAGCACGTTAGATGATATTAAATTTCACAGAAAAAAAAAATTAAGGTATCTTTGTCTTCATTATAATTTTTTTTTAACACTGTCACATCACTTTGTTGTGAATATAATGTGTGTGGTATATAGTGTTGATTGTCAGAATTCTCGCTTCTAGTATAATATATTATTAGCTATAGCAGACATGTCCTTGACACCTGAGCTCTTATAGTCTGTAACATCACCTTGGTGACCAACAAGTCAAGCAAGCGGCGGCGGCGGTACCAACTTTTACAAAAGGTTGAAAGTTAATAAGATGTGACATTATAACGGCTAGATCAGTGTCTGGACCGTTCAACAAAATGATGGCTTCGATTGCATCACATTCCTCTCTGTAACACGCCATATTCTTTCATGAAAAAAATAAAGTAAATTGAAGACAATATTTTTTTTTATATTTTTGCTTATAAAAAAAAATCTTCGCGTGACTATAAGTATTATTGTTATTATATAATTTTTGTAATAATTATATATTATAATGTTTCCACCTGGTTGAAAATAATAATTGAAGAGGAGTTTGAGAACTTATTATTTTTTATAAATGTGTGTAGGCGGTGATGTATATTAAACTTTAATCGAGAGTTTATTAAAGGGGTGTTACCTTACTGAACTGATTATATACTTTGTTAAATGCGGAAATAACATGAACACCATTATATATATTTATGCGAGGGTGACATAATTATTAGAAAGGTGTAATATTTTTAATTGAAGTTATATTAAAATTATTATTTTTTTTGTTCTCACGCCGCGGATAGTCTTGTTCATGATTGAGAATCATTGCTGTAAGCCACGTTGGGATGATGATTACAGGTTAGCTCGTACCGAAAGCTGTTATTTCCTCTCTCCAATCATATGGGGTCGGTGTGGCCCCGGGGTCGCGTGGCTTAGCACGAGGGGGGTACGTTGTAGCCAATCGGGAAGCAGCATCGAGATGATGTGATTTTTACTGTTATATGTATTGAGAATTATATTAGCAGTAGTAATTGCAATTATTCGTTTATGATGTTTTCTTAATGTTTTTATTATTTCATTATGTGAAGTTTATATAGAAAGAAAATTAAAATTAGGTCTGATGGTCATAATACAGTATTTTCTTGCATATATTAAAATATAAAGTTATTTTACCTAAATTTTCTTATATAGTTTTGACAATGAAACAAAATTTCCTTATATCTAAAATTTAATTTAATAAAATATTTTTCCTTATATCATTCAATTCAGTGAAAACCCAGCAGCAAGTATAAAGAAAATCCTTTATGTTAAGATACTTCTATTGTTTTAAATCTGACAACGTCAGCAGATTGATTTGAACGTGCTATGAAAGAGTGTAGCGTGATTAGTCTCTTGACGATGACAGCAAGGTATATGATCTGTGTCATTTATGAAGAACGACTTGAGCCGCTTATGTGTACTTGTCTGCTGATGTAGTATTGCTCTCAGCCCAATGTTTACTTGTGTCAATCAACAACAAGCATGCCAATAGTTGACCTAGGTTCGGAGAAGAGGATGTAACCTGTCAACTTTGTAAATCCCATACATGTCACTCTAAGTAATAATGACATGTATTTCAAATATTTTACTTTTGATATAAAATTAACATAATCTATGTTGTAATAATGGGCGTATTTTTTTTTAATAATAATAAAAATATATTACTATTATGTTGAGTAGGTTAGGTTGATATTATTATATGATTATTATTGTTAAAAAGGTGCGGCTATAATACCACTCACTACTAAACTATAATGTTTGTTGCTATATAGTTGGAGGGATGTTTAATAAAATATAGTAATGGCTGTTCTATGTATATCAGAGCAAGAGGTAAAAAAAAAAAAAAAAAAAGTTATGGCCGCCGCCACAGTCAAAACTGTAGAACAATCCTCCGCCCACTCCGTTGATCTGTTACGGCGTTGTGGCTATACAACCGGTTAGATTGTGCGTATGTTAGAGTTGCTTTTGATGGAAGTACGGACCAAGTAAGAACTGCTGCCATTTTGTAACGTGTAATAATAATACCTGTCGTCTTAGAACCATACTATTATATATATTTTTTAATTAGGCCTGATAAAATATTTTTTTTAGTTGTTTTGTCCTCATTAAAAATATATATATATATATATATATATATATATATATATATATATATATATTTAATTTACTGCACTCAACAATACTATACTTTACATTTAATTAAATTGAAAATTAATTTGCAATTTCTTCAAGTTCTTTTAATCCATGATATGACAGCAATTTCCGGATTTAAGACATTCATAATTACGTTCGTTGTTTGTCGTGCAAATTAACAAACCCCCAAGTAGGAAGAAGGGATGCTAATCCTGACAGGCAGGGACTGTATTTTCATGGTGACCGTTTTGTTTAAATTATTTTCTTTAAAAAAATCTCCCTGCTTCCAGCTGCAAATGCCATTTTGTATTTTTAGAAGATACTTTTTTATAGTAGTTTAGCTTTTACAACAAAAATTTCATTATTTTACCCTTATATAATTTAGTAAAATTCAAGAATGTAACTGTGACAAAACGTGTTACTATTTAAATATTATTTTTTTTTGTTATTTTCTTGTATAAAATTTAATATATAAAGAGAGGGAGTGTTTCATATGAATCAGACAGAGAAAGGAAGATTTTTGATTAAAACAATTAATCATTGGTTGTTCATGCTGACAAGTCTTTGCGCATGGTGGTTTCTAATTGTGTGTGTTTCAACCCCCTCTCTCTCTCTCTTCACCACCCCTAAAGTGCTCACATATCCAAGCACAGTTCAAGTCATCTATAGGGGTTGCTTTGCTCCTGTTCTATCTGCGGTCCTAACCCGCAAGTACGTATAGAGAGAGAGAGAGAGAGAGAGAGAGAGAGAGAGAGAGAGAGAGAGAGAGAGAGAGAGAGAGAGAGAGAGAGAGAGAGAGTGAGAGAGAGAGAGAGAGAGAGAGAGAGAGACGGCCATTACACAATGTTTGGGATTAGCGAGTAAAAGCAAGCTTGATGAAAGCCAGAGAGAGAGGAGAGAGAATGGAATCCGGAGCATGCTCAATGTTTGGAATTGCTTAGCACAAGATGAAGAAGCATACACATATACATAGAAAAAGGGTTTTACTTCATACTGGTTACTATAATATATATAAAAAAAAAAAGGAGGGTGGAGACCATATAGCTTTATAAGTTAGCCCTAAAACGCAGCAGGAGAACTCTATATATTACGTATAAGCGTCATCATTCACACAAATAATAACGAGTGATGGTATTTATATGAGAAATTTTTGTGGCTGTATGGTTATAGAAAAACCCTCACCTTTTTTTTTTAATGCCACTTTTTTTTTTAAAAAAAAAAGGTTTGACTTCCAAGGAAAAAGAGATATAATTGCGTCTGATAATTGTTACTTTGTAGCTTTTTAACGAGTGCCTTTCTCTAAGCAAAAAAAAAAAAAATGTTCTCTTTTATTTTCTTTTTCTTCTTTTCCTATATAACATTCCATGCTAGAGAAACACAAATAATTCTGAAAGCTTGAGCAGAGAATGATCCTCATCTCTTTTGTTCTACAGCTTGTGGAATTCGAATTTGGGATTCCAATGGTTTTAGCAGGTCAGGCAAACAGGGACCCAACTAAAGCTATGAGATGTTGTAGAGAGAAAGAAAAAAAAAAAAAAAAATGGTGGAGGCGTTGTTGTGGTGAGGATTTTCTTAGCGAGAGAAAAGATGAGGCTGAGAAGGGAATGAGAATGGCCGTACGAGCTTCTAGCGTGGTAATATCTGTCACTTTTTTCAAAAAAATGTTCTACCTTTACAGCAAAACCAAGTTAACGAACCAACGTTATGGTGTTATTTTTTTTTTAAAGGTCTTACAGCCTAAGGTAATCCTTATACCTGAAAAATCTTACAAAGATATATAATATAAGTCACGTCTTTTTATATATTATTATTATTTTTATGTGTGCGTGGTTTTTGTTTCTTGCTAGGCGTGTTGTGTGTTTGATATCTCTGTGATCCCAAAAACAACGATTTATGGCAACTCTAATCAGACTTGTCACTTCCCCACAATTTTCTTTTCAACCCCTGTGTATATAAAACGGGTGCACTAAGAAATTTTTATCACAAAAATGGTTTTATACTTTTTCTTTGCTTGCCAACTAATATGGGTGATATAATGTTAGACGCTTATTAAGTTTTCATATATTGTTCATATCTAAACATAGTATATTTTTAACTAAAAAAAAACTCCCTTATTTTTATTTAATATTTTAGATATGTAAATTATTTTTTACCCTCAAACCAATGTTTTTATAAATTATGCATCATGCAATATCCATTTTTTTGTTATACATATTTATTAATATATTATAAGATCACTTTATTAAACTATAATAATGTTTATAGTTTTTAATGTCATAAACTACTAGAAAAGTCTTTATTATTTTTAATTTAAATAATATTTTAAGTGTGTATATTAAGGATAATATTTTATTACCTTAATAAAAAAATTAATAATTAGAAAATCGACACTCTAATAAATCTATCTTTAATATTTTTTTATAATTAATCATTGTGAAAGGTGTAATTATTTTATTAAAGATTTTTATTTTTATTATCTTGTTATTTTATGTGAGAAGAAGTCTGACCAGTATTGTTTGTTCTTATATGATTACAGGTCCATGAATTATGCGACAATTTCTGCCACCGGTATATCAGCTGTTTGAAAGGAAAGATGCCCATAGACTTGGTGATTGACGAGAGAGATTCATCTAAACCTCTACCTGAATTGGGTGGCTCTACCAACGGCAATGACGGGACTCGAAGCAATGCAGATTCCACGTCACACGATGGGGCGAGCACGCCTGACGTGGTGAGTGTTGAATCCACGATAATGATGACCCGTCAACCTTGGGGCTTTTAACGGCAGCACGATTTCAATTTATTTAATTCCTCAGAATTGATTTGACTTGTGTTGATTTTTTTAAAATGTATAATTATAATGTAAAAAAAAAATCTAATTTTAGTTTGTTTCTTATAAATTCTATATGCGGCACGATTATGTTATTTCCCATAATATTAAATTTAAAAATAATAATCGATCAGAAATTTCTTGTTTTAATAAACATGAAATTAAAGGTCATGAACCTTTATACGGCGAGTGATATCAGACAAAGTATACAGCTGCAGTAAACAGTATAATCCCCGTGCGAGGCTCGCGAATGTGCCTGTAAAGTTACAAGCTCGTCATCATTGTAATTACCGGCTATCGATCGATCGTCACAAGAGACAAGGTGGTGCTCGGATTGGTGCTTACCCTCACACGTCGGTGCGCACGCCTGCCTATCTTTTGTCTCCTATACATAGCTCAATAGTTTTATATTTTACCGAAAAAAAATGAAAATATTGTTATAAAAAAGGTTGTTTTTCAATATTTTTAATATCTAAAGATAATCTTTAAGCTCATTTTCAATTTATATTCATTTTCTTATGCTACGAGGTATTAAAACTCATCTATTTTAATATGCATCAAAATTCTCATCATCTCTAACCTGGGTAGTGCCTATACTCAGTCTGTGTTATATAAATATATATATATACTGCAGGTTCTAACCATTAGTGGGCTCACTTCGGGATTACGTTTATTTCTTGATCAGTGGTAGAGAGAAGGGAGGAAGAAGGGGGTGGTGGGAGGGGACTCCCCGGGGGTGCGAGAGATCTGTTCAGTATGCACACAGCATCCAACTTGCTCCTTTTGCAAGTATAAAAGCCTTGCTTTTGCTTGCTTGCTTTTGCTGCTGGCCAAGGCAAGCAAGCAAGCAAGAAGGAAAATGGGTTGTTCCTTTACTATATAGCATGGGGCTTTCTAACACAGATTTAGCTAACTTTATTTGCATAGGATTTCTATTTCATTTGCACAATGCATAATGGACCAGAATTTAATTCAATTGTTTTGAAGTAGCAAAGAGAGACAGAGAGAGAGAGAGAGAGAGAGAAAAGGGAAAGATTACCCTCTTTTAATGCTGAATATGGTGATTAAACTTATCAAAATTAACAATTAAGTTTATTATAAAAATAATGAACTCATAACGTAATTACTCTCTTATGATAAAAAAAAATATCATTATAATTTTTATCATGATGTCCTCTGATGACGTCATAGTTAATCTCGCGCGTGACTCATTGTATATAGTCACGTTGATATGCATGCAGAGAGATGAGTACCTAAAGTTTTCCCACCATCCACTAAAGTTATAGCAGCCTTAATCCGTATACACCACTACATGAAGAAGTATAATATTATCACATTGCATACACACATCCATGTATAGAAGCTGCTTCTACTATGCTATTATAAGCATTATAATATACCATAAGAATAAAGGTATGATACGTGTGCATGTGTAATGATAATATGAAACATCTTCTTCTGTCTAGAGGTAATAAAAATGATAAGCTAAAATGTAAACATAATTTTGATGTTTTACTATATTATAGTGCTGCTATTAGATTTAGATGCGCTTGTCTACTAAAAAGATTAAGCTACCTGTCATAATTTTAAAATTATATTATATATTTTTTTTATTCAGTTGCAATTTTTATATATAAACGTAATAATAATACTTTATGATTTGTTTATATACGATTAATTTTATTATTTATTTTTTTAAATGAAGTTAATTGGTAATAAGAAAAGTGTATATAAGGGTTGATGGAAGGGAAGAGGAGAGAGAGAGAGAGTAAATCCTCTCATTGCGCTCGTTAACCACCACGTGGGGTGGGGTGGGGTGGAGGAGGGATGGTTTATATAGGGTGGAGAAGTTAAACGGGTAATAAGTGAATCAGGAGGCGGGGTTTAAAAAAATAATAATTTAATATATGTTAAAAAAAAAGGGGGGGAGAGAGCTTCTGCTGTCTATGATTGTATAAAAAAAAAAACATAGTTGTTGTGTTGTTTTTATTACCTAGGTCATAAACAATGTAGGTAAAAGTCTGTGATATAGGGAAGTAGAAATATAATATATAATAATAAAAAGGTTACACAGGTAGTTTATATTGGTTGTAGGTTGCTAGTATTTAGTTGTTTATTAGTGTTAAAAACTAGACTGATTGACAGCTATCTAATGAGTGGGAAAATTTATAATTCATAATACGTGTGTAGTATTTTTTTTTCTCAGGTAAATTTTATTATCGGAAATTTGAAATTTATTACTTTAACAATATGTTATTGGTCAAGTGTTTCCTAAAAACTTATAGGTAATTTTTTAACTTTTTGAATAATTTTGAATTCATTTTATATAGAAAAAGGAATTTTATCTTTCAAAACTTATGTTTTTTTATATTAATTCAAATTATAATACATATAAAGGTATCAAATAAATATTAAATTATTCATTTGAATATTATAAATCGAAAAATTGGAATATTAAATTGCAAAGGGAAGTATATTCAAGTTGATGATAAGAAATAATAATACTATATAGTTATAGTTATAGTTATAGTAGCGTGACTTTTACTTTTTGTTACTGATATCAAATAAATTAGTAGTAATATTATACAATACATATTATTATATATACATAAAAAAAAAGATGGCTTTATAAAAGGGGTGGAGCTTGAATTACTGATAAAGGTAAAAAGCGACCAGTCAGTCAGTCTCAGCATACGTACGTCACTCAAGTGTGCTCGTTGCTCGCCTTTACGTTTTGTGGTTATATTGATGATAATCAAGTTTCGAGTTACCGACACGATATACACACTGTATAGAGAAAGAGAAACCCCCCCTTATATAATATAATATATTTTATATTAGATATAAAAGAGGCGTGGCTTTAATTTTTATTCAAGAAGAGAGTTAAAAAAAAAAATGTTGGGGGGGGGGGATAGAGAAGGAATAAAAAGATAAGGCGATGAGTGACAAGCTAGCGGTCAGGGTTTGAATATATTAAATGTTTCTCTTTTTTTTTAATGTAAGGTAGTGGGACATCTTAGTGGACAGTTATATTTTATACAGAAATGTTTTTGGACGTAGTTTATATAACCATGTTTTTTTTTTTAAATTCGAAATCAACCCACATGTTACATAAAAAAAATATTTATGTTTTCCATTATCTAAGAAGCATTTTCATTCTTAAACTTTTTTTTTAAGAATCAATGTGTAGAGTTCATTGTTATTGAACTGTATTGATATATAATATTACAAGTAGTAAATTGAAATTCATATTCAATATATCTATATTGTATCGTTTATTTTAATATATTATACTATAATACTACCTTCTAAACATGATCTTTTAAGCGTTCAAGTGATCCTGATACTATAATATATAGTGTTTTATTTTTTAACCTTATATTATTTAACTTTTTATTTATATATGCAATTTAGAAGGAAAAAATATTTATAAAGTGTTGCTTATGCCATTACTAATTTTGTATCCTGACTTTGGATTGTGTATTTCTGAGAAAGATGAAGTGTAGAAAATACAAAATGGTATATACACACTAAGTTGGCGAATGTAAGGAGAAGGTGGGCGAGGGAACAAAGTGGCAATAGCATTTTACAATAGATGATAATAGAATTTAACGTTAAAGACGTATTCATGACCTGGTATTTTGTTATTACAAATTAGATAAAAATGGTTAATTCATGAGAACTGTTAGTCTGCACTTTTTACATTATATACTGTACTTAATAATTACCTAGAATTTTTTTTTTAAATTAAAAAAAATATACTCTTATTTTTTTTTTATTTAAAAAAATAATATGCACGATGTAGTTTCTATTAAACCCGGAGCATTTTCAATTGTCAAGTATTTCCTTAATACCACAGCGTGTCGCGTCAGCATCGCGGGGGTGTTGAATAATACCAGCAGGATGATGGGGGTGGGGGTTCATCCACCACCAAGCCCGTGTATGTGGGGTGGGGTGGAAAACAAGCGAGAATCGCGGAGAATATTGAAGCGACACAGCAGGGAGCTTTTCTTCCCTTTTTACATCAAATCGACCCCCTTCTTCTTTTTTTTTTATTTTTCCTTACTGCTTCCCGGCTGGAAAATTGTCCTATAGCGTGCCAAATAGTGAAGAGAGAGAGAGAGGCATATACATTGAGCAACGTTATACAAAAGGGAAGGGAGTTATATAAGGGAAGACTATAAGGAGAGAGTGTTTTGTCGCGAGAAACCCCATTGTCATTAAATTCAAACTCAGTAGGATGGATTTTTGTCTGTTTGAAATAATAATAAAAAAATATAATGATAACTTTTTGTCTTACAAATATTCTTTATTATCATGATGATAAATTAATGTAATAAAAATTACATTTAAAGTTTGTTAATATAAAAAAAAAAATAGTTTAAAAAAATTTAAAGACAAGGCGATGAGTTAATACATCATTTCAATCCAAGTTATTCTTTCATCGGATTGTCGCGTCAGCAGGGTGCCTCGTTCAGGGCGATGCGTGTTGGCGCCGGCGTCACGCGACCTAACAAAATCACTCTATACTGACTTCCAACAATAACAGCTGTTAAGTGGCATTAAAACATTAAGTATTCTGATGTGAAAATTCTCATAAATCTACAGAAAAAAGTATCAATTCACCTGCCTTTCTTTTTTTTCCCTGGAAAATATCGAAACATAAATGATTTTTTTTCGGATTTCTGTAACATTCTCTTTTAATTTTAAAACAAATTTTTAAAATTTAAATAACAGTAGAATATTTTAAAGAATTTTATCAAATATTGCTATATAATATTTTGTTATATTTCTGTGTGGTCTTATTCATATATATAATAAAAAATATATTTTTAAATGTATTTAAACATATTTATATTATACAATATAGAAGGGGTGGAAATTTTTGTATTGTATAAATTTGTTATAGCTGTCAGAAATGATCAGTTTCAGAAACTTTTATCTCTGCATGGATTTAAAAAAAAAAAACTCTGTATACTACTTCATACACTTATATTATATATAAAAGGGATACATGGCATAATGAAGCATAGATGATGAAACTATACACAATGTATATAATATAGGAAACAACACCCTTTTTCGTTTTCTACACCTCCCAATGTGTTCTCCATTCAGTTTTACAAGGGAGATAATATTATATTATATAAATAATATATAAAAAAATACACACATAGAAGAACAACTGATGTTTGATGGATCTGAGTAGGAGGAGGAGATGCTAGTTGTATTAGAGACGGACTAATGTATAAAAATCGCACCGGAACGTAACCCATGCTATATTATTATAGAAACATCCTCCTTTTCTTCTATATCAGATTTAGATAGATAATGCATTCGTTCCGCACAGTAGGAATAATTTTGTATGTAAGGAAAGTAAAAAAAAAAAATCTTTTGCGCGTGGTAGGGCATCAAAAAAAATCCCTCAGACATTTTCTATACTTCAATCAAATACGTTGTTATTCTTCTTTTGATTTGTTGGCGCCAGTCACATTTTGGCGCCTCTTTCTCATTCTTTTCTTTTTAATATTATATTATAACAATAACGATGATGTTCTTTATATAATACTATATTATTATATAGAATCTACAAAAGCTGCTGCTATATCTTACGTATATATAAATAAAGACTGTTGTGTGATCGTAAATATTTCCATCTCCTATATCACAAAAAGCATTCCAAAAGCTTTTGTTTACAAGCTATCAAATGGTAACCTAAGTCGTGCAAGGTACGAAAAAGAAAATAGGAAGGGGGGGGGGGAGAAAGAAAAAGAAATAGAGAGAAAATCTATTATATGGATGGGGTGGGTGGCCTTTTTTTTATATAGTTTAATAAATAAAAAAAAATGCAAGGAAGATTTCATTTTTGGTGAGAATACAAAAAAAAAATTAAAATAAAAAGATATTTAGGGTGACAATAGGAATTTTCATTTTGATTTTTGATCATTTTTCTCTCTCTCTAGGTATTTTACACGTTAAAAATGTAATTTAATCGTGGGAATATATTTTAGTCCTGATGAAGTCGTGCCATTGCTGTCTATGATATGATAGAAAGAGAGAGAGATATCGAAGGCCATTATGAGTACATATATTTTTTATCATATAAAAAAGATGGCGTCTTTATTTTTTTTTTTTTTTAACTAAAGACTTGGAACCTCATCTGATTGGATGTGAAGGGTTGAGGGATATGTTATAAATATTTTTTTTTATATTATAGAGTTATGGTACGCGTTGATCGGTTAAAATATAATATGTATATGTATAAAAAAAAAGAGATTGAAATCGTAAAAAAAGGAGAGGAGAGGCAAGATTTTTGGCTATACTCCCCGCAGGGTTCATAACAGGGCACATCATTTGAGAAACAAAAGCTAAATTCCAATCAGTATAGGGAAAAAGAAGCAGCTATGAAGATGCTAACGTAGAGATTTTGATGATGGGCCTATAGTAGTTGTACATCATGCTGAGAGAACCTGGAGTGGCCAACAATAACCACATCTAAAATAGCCTTCAGGCTACTATTGTTGTATACTATTTTTTTATTATTATTATTTTATTTATACATCAATGCAAGGTATATATACTATATTATATAATATATATAAGAAAAGTTCTTCTTGTTCAAGGTTTCAAAAAAAAATATATATATTTCACCGTATGAACAGCGCGTGCTTCGTTCTTTTTTTATATATAAATAATATTATAAATCATTTGAATTAAATAATGACGTCAGTATTTATTTTATTAAATAATTCTATTTAAATTATATTTATTTATATATACGAGTAATAAAAATAGTTTAGTTTTAATATATAAAACGTAAGTAAGATGTGTCTCGATTTTAGTGACTTTGACTATAGAATGATTCAATCATCATCAGTCTATATGACGCTGCTATGTTGACGGGGAATTAGCCAATGATAAAGTGTTTCACACAACATAGCAAAGATGTGATTGCAACCTGTCATATAATACTACCTCGTGTTCTTTTTAAAAAAAGATTATATAGCAATTTTGATGATACACACTCTATACTATTATTGTTTTTTTATAGTAAAATGATTAGATACTTAAAGATATTATGTTTAAAAAAAATTATTAAGTACTATATAATATAAAATTATTATTGTGTATGTATATTTTTTATTATTGTTATATTATTATAGGTTTTCATGATCGTAGCTTGTTAAACTTAAGATCAATTTTATTTATTTTTTATTGTGATTTGGCGGAACAGTTATTATTTTTTTTATTCATACCACGTTACAATAATAATTCGTTTTTAACATGTCATTATATTAAACGGACACCACTTCTGAAAAACAATTGAAATAACCTCTAAATACATACGTCTGAATCTCGTGTGTGCATACTGTCTGGTGTTTCTACTCGCAAGGTATTTTTTTTTTAACAAAACGATGCGTTGCTAATTGTAGCCTTGTACTTAATTTTTTGTGTTGCTTTTTTAATTACTTTTTAAAACAATTTTACCGAAAAGCGTGACTAAAACCAAGTAATGGTCACTAAAATATTATATTTGGTTTGTCGGCTTGCAAACCCTGATTAGCCTTTCTGCACTAATTTTTTTTTATTATTTACGTTAAGGTCGATCGCTATATTTATGATTTACGAACCTTTATTATTTATATAATTTTTTACAATACAATCCAAAGAGCAATAACTACTTTTTTTATTTTAAAAAAGCTTGGCATGAAGAATTTCTTCAAAATTTACATACTTTTGTTTATAATATACGTACTAAATTTAATTCAGATAATTAAAAAAAAAAAAAAAAGTAGTCTGTCTTTTTTTGAGCCCTTTCATGCATCATGTGGCGTTGATTGATTTCTTGTTGACTGCAGTATCGACATGAACCGATCTCTCTGTTAACTCTTTTTTTTCTTCTCTCTAAAAATCTTGTCGTCAAATCTATGATGACATTTGTTGTTAGTTTATCCTGCACCACATGGTTCTAAAGATAGAAGGAGAGAAAGGGTTAGGTGGATGACTTTTGGCTTCAACATACATTGCCATAATTTTCTCCTATGGAAATTGTCGTTCTGTCAACGTTTCTTGTATTTCTTAGTGGGTGGGCATCCTATCTTATATATTATTATATTATATTTTTTATATATAGTCAGTTATTTTCTTGTATATGTATAAGAAGACAAGTTTTTTAATAGATTTTTTAGTCATTTGATATTCCTTATTTTTGTTGTTGTGTTCACTGCATAAAAATATTAACTTTTTACCTTTGATTTTTTTGTTATAAGAAAATTTATTAATGAAATATCACACCACAAAATAATACAATGAAAAATACATCACCTCGGTAACCCACATATTATTAGTATAGAAGCTTTTAACGATATTTGATACCTTTTTTCATAATATATAAGTATAGCTTCTATCTCCCTTATAGTATTAGCAACCACCTAGCTTCTAGTCATATTATCTCAGTTTTATCGGGCCCCGCCCACATCAGAAAAAGGAAGGGGAAAAAAAAGATGACCTAAACACTCTGTGTGGAGCCAAAAAAACTGACTAGAATTTTTCGATCTATACCAGAGACTATATCAGCAACGTCTATGTTATATAACTAACCCCCCAAAAACATAAATATTACAAAGCAATTTTCTTATATACAACATTTTTGTGATGCAAAGATTTTTATATTGTAAATAAACATGTCTTTTAAGGAGAGGGGGGAAAAGAGAAGGAAAAAAAAATTTAACATTATATATTATGAATATATTTTTACAAGATTTTTATTTTGTTTTTCTGTTGCTGCTGAATCACGATAACACAATTTGACATAGGCAATTTGATCAAAAATAGCATTTTATTTACTGTGTAATAATATATCATTATTTATTTAACAAAACATAATGTTAATCATACCTGCATGATACTAAAATTATTTTGTTTTATCTAGCAGAAAGTCAATTAAGTACAGAAACCATAATTAATAATATTAAACATATACGTTTTGGTTGGTTCACACCCCGCTTGGGCTAAGCAGCGTGATTGAAGACCCCCGCCTCCCCGCGTTGACGGGGCTATTTCTCTCTCCTGAGGCTCAGGTGTCTTCACATCAAAGACGACGAGAAATATTTAGACACACGCCAGTCACACCAAATTCTCTCAAATTTCACGCCACTACCATAATAATTTTTGAATAATTAGCATCTATTTTTTAAAATTTTATAATTAGGAAATTTATCATCGCTTTAAGGTAGAGATAATACGGATCAGCTGGCCCAATGCTAAAAAAATCCCATTCATAAAAATTATGAAAAAAATTCAAAATGTTCTCCTCTACATCCCCTATCAGTAGGTAAAATATCAGGTATACAAAAACGAGCTAGTTTTCGAGTTATTAATTTTTAAAGTTGACTAATTTAACATGGAGAAATAGAACTTCCATGTTAAATTAGTCAACTTTAAAAATTCATAACTCAAAAACTAGCTCGTTTTTGTATACCTGATATTTTACCTACTGATAGGGGATGTAGAGGAGAACATTTTGAATTTTTTTCATAATTTTTATGAATGGGATTTTTTTAGCATTGGGCCAGCTGATCCGTATTATCTCTACCTTAATGAATTTATTTCATGAAGAAGTAAAAATAAATACATGACCAAAATGTGTCAATTGCCCCAAAATACCAACCAACCAACCAAATAAATAAAAAATAATGATTTTTTAATGTAAAAAAATATGCAGCGTACAACGTGACAGTACTTTCTGTTTTACTGAGGAGTACATTTGTATGTAATAATATGTCTGTTTTTACCCCTCTTACTCCATAGGTTGCTTACTTTCTTGTGCTTGTCTAAAACCCCTCTCCTTGTGACTTCTTCTTCCTCTATTTCTTTCTTGGCATGTTTCTGTGCTTGCTTTCGTTCGTCTCCTCCTGCTGCTGCTGCTGCCGTCAAAAATAGTGCTCCTAGCTTGTCGCCATGTCCCGCCACAACTCTCGAACCGACGTAGTCAGTCGTCTATTCCTGAATCAAGATTTTTGGGGGAGTAGTTTTTTTTTTTTTAAGTTTAGTCGTCGTCTTCGTTTGCTAAGTTTAAGTCATTTAGAAAAAAAAATTATAAGATAGATTTTTTGTTGTGTTTTTCTACTATTTTTTTATATCAACATAAAAAATTTAAAGCACCACCACCTCTTCTAGTTTACTGTCTGTACACAGGTTTGTTGTAGACACGAATCTGTCATCCATCCATGGTGATGAACGCTTTTGGTCCAGTCAAGATGCTGTGACGTGGATCTGTCACCTACTTTTCGTGTCTCTCTCTCTCTCTCTCTCTCTCTCTCTCTTTCTCGTTCGTGAGAGATCTCCTTCTTCACCTGAAATCTTTAAAGCTGTTCCTCACTTTACTTTACTGTGTGTATACGTACATTAGAAGACACGTCTAGTGAAGAAGATGAGAAAAAAAAGAAGGGAGGACTTCCATTCTAATGCTGTAGTGTGTTTCACTCTTACTCTTCTTAATAACTAACGTTAGTAGGATTGTTTTTCGTTGCTAGTTGGCATGTTTGAAACGATAGCAGTCACAAGAAGTGAATTTACAATCGAAAAGACATCACAAAACTTTACTGTGTAGCTTTGGTATTATATAGAAAAAGAGAGGGGGGATTATTTCTTTCATTGTAAACCAGTGTTCTGCTGCATTGACTGGGCTATTCCAGATTGATGAAGTAACCATTGCATGCAGTTAGTCATTAAAGGTCACCATGAGCACCAACTACAGAATGTACCAAGGGGTTATAAAGGCTAATGATTCACTTCAACGTAAATACTCTAAACGTAAGTGTTGACTTCTAAAAATTACAGGAATTTAATTTGACTCTTCAAAATTATTTTTAAACTTTTTTTTTTTATATTTACTTTAATTTTTTATTTATAGAATATTGTATAGTAATAAAAATAAATATTATATATAAAATTAAAGATCTTTGACACCGTTCAAAAAATTTCATCATTCCTTCTTTTTAAGATGGACCATTTATATAAAGCTGCTTGGCAAGTGTTCAGATTTTGAAGGGAGAAAAAAAAAATAGATAAAAAGAGTGAAAGAAAAGTAGAGTTAGTAGAAAAAAAAAATGTTTTGCTTGTGTGTGACGATGTGAGGTACCTTGCAATCCACAAATTACCCCGTCTACATTTAGCTGATGATGAGGAGAAGGCCCAGGGAACAAGTGCTAATACTAGAAAGTTCTTACGTGACAATTGTTTCTACTTGATGTTGTCCTCTCGATTCATGACGAAGCTATGTGAGTGTTTGTGTGCACAGACGTCCTCGAGTCTGTACAGTTCTAGCCACCACAATCTCTCAATGTATAGAGTGGTGGTGGAGGAGCTACACACCAGATTGTGGTAAAAATAGAAACAACCTCTCGCTCTCTAGTCTACACTACATCCCCCCAAACCTTCCCCATTCTTGCTGTACAATATATAATATATTTTTTTTAATTTCAGAAGTGTTTAAATTAATTTCTTACCATTACTATTTTACTTTACTCTTTTTAGCTCTATATAATTTTAATAACAATTTTTAACACCATCTTGTAAAATTTAATCATAATTTAATTTGTTAGTGTTGATTAAAATTTAATTTGATTGTGAAGGTTCTTGACATCAACTTGATTATAGTTATGATAGAAAATGAAGAATAAAGATATAGTCATTGATATTTTGGGTCCTTATTACAAAGGATGGCTTTACTTTATCATACATAGATGACTTCTCTCTCACATCGCAGCTTCCGGTCGTAAATACTTCCACCCTCACACACACATCACTTTTGTTGCACCTTTCTCGTAGCAACAATGACTTTTCTTGTCTGCAAAATGTTTCCCACATAAAGCAATCTTTTTTTTTTTTATACATGTGAAAAAAAATAAATATTTTTTGACTTTTTTTTTTTTTTAATCGAACAACCTCAGTAAGTAAACATAAGTAAATCTGTCACTAAGCCCGTTTCCGTTCACACGACAAACACTATAAGAAATGACACCCTCCTCCCTAAAGTATATAACGCCTGTCATTATAGGCAACACGCGCAACATTACTTTTTTTTTATATTATCCTTCTTATTATAACAGGCAGTTGGTAGTGAAATGGTCTCGTTTCTTTAGCTTATATCTGTACAGGGAGTGAGGGTGGTAGGACGTATTAGTGTTATGTATATCCATATGGCTAGAGCATGCATGCACACATAAGCAGCAGCAACTCCATGTGGTTTACAGTACTTCTTTTAAAAAACTACACGTGTGTGTGTGTGTGTCCCGTAAGCATGCACATCCTTTCATTTTTTTTTATATAATTGTTATTTCTTCATCTACTTTGTATATAGTGCTGTAATTTAAGCTAAATGTTTTAAAATTTATTTGACTTTTTAAATTATTACGTCTTCATAATTTTTTTGTTTGTTATTATTGTAATCACTGACATGTAAGACATATATTTATTTATCATATTATTATAGTATAGGGTATATATAGAAAGATTTATTTAAATCCTTATTTCGTTTTATATAAACGATAAAAATCGTTTTTTTACAGATTTCCTTACTAAAGACCCCCCCGTACATGATTGTGTTTTTTCATCGTTTTCTGATGTTCTCTCCTGACTATAGATTTGCATTGTTATAACTGCATGTGAGGTGTGCACTATAAAATTGAAGTAAGAAAACTCATTTATTTTTATACGTAAAACATACGCATTAAAAAAAAAAATCTTTATTGATGCATTATCATTTTTATTGACTTAAAATAGCTTGTAAACCGTTTTTCTCTGAAAGGGGAAACATATTGGTGTAATAGCTGCATAGTAAAGGAAGTCGTCATCGTGTATACCGCCAGGAACATACAGGATAATTTTAGGGCGGTAAATTCTAGTGATAATCGCAGCACTTTAGGTCCATTTTCTTGGGTCCCTTCACTTCCGTAACTACACGGTAAATGGTCCTTTCATTCCCCTTGGAAATAGACCTCATGCTGCGCCGCACAGCACGAACGATCAAGTGAAATTGTCCAGTAGCAACATCTTCACACCATCACGCGTTTTATTTTCTCATATTTTCAACTAAAAATGTCATTTGAAAATAATTTTTTTTTAAACGTCTTCACAAAATTCCATTTTAGAAGTTTTTTTTTAATGTTTTGGCAAAGATATGTATATCATGTTATAATATATGAGTTCTTTTATTATAAATTCTAAAGAAAATTACAAGTTTTAATAGGTTCCAGATTGTTTCATCATTTTAAGTTAACCATAGAACTTTTTTTTTTTTTTTTTTAAAATGAGAGTGTGGATATGAATAATATGACTTAAAAATGCTGGATAGTATATTTGTACTGTCAACGCTACATCTCTTTAGAGCGTGTCCTGTCATATACTTTTCCACATAATTATGTGCTAAACAGTTACAGCAAAAAACACACGCATTTACCCTAAGTTATAAGATAAAAAAATACAAGATGTCTCCTTACCATGTGATTTAGTGATGAAGTGAATTGTGAATTGTGAGACTTAATTATAGACTATAATATACATAAACCAAGTAGGTGATTCATAATATATAATATAAATTAACTAAATAAATACTTGCAAAAAAAAGTATATTAGAGGAATGCAAATGCATTTAAGAGAGGGAGAAAAAAATGAAATGTAAAAAAACGCGTTAGGCAAACGAAAAAGTCAGCAATCTCTTAATGGGATTTAGCTTGGCGACTCAAGCCGCTTAATTAGAACTTCTCTCTTTACCTCCCCTAAAACTTTTTCTCTTCTCCTTTTTGCTGCATGCTTGCACAGTTTTTAATACATTTGTGCACACCATTTTCTCCAGCTCTACGACTGTTTCTTCCTCTCTCTCTCTGCTCTTTTTTTTTATTCTTTTGTTGTTGTTTTTGTACTGTAATTACATTCCTTTTTTTCATGGTAAAAAAACAATTTAAAAAGAAAATTTTAAAGTAAAAAAAAGTTTTTCGTGGTTTTCATTTGTTCTGTATAAGCTTTGTATTTTTTTTTTTTATATAGGATTTGTTTTGTGCGGTAACTATTGTATCTAAAGGTATGGGCAGCAGCAGGCTATACTGATCAACTCACACGTATACATATAGGGGTGTGTGTAGAATTAAGCTTGATAAGTGTGAGGGGAGATTGGACTGAAAAATCTCTTTTCTCCAGAGACCAAGAACCGTGTGTGTATGTAGGAGGGTGAGTGTTAAAACTAGAAGTGAACGATGAGAAAGCATTCACTCACTGCAAAAAAAAAAAAAAAAGAGCAAGCAAAAAGAGAGAGAGAGATCCTCCCTGTAAAGTAGACTTCCTGCAAAGCTTCAACAAGAATAGAAAGATAGGAAAAAAGGTTCTCCAAGCACTTCACTAATGGTCCCAAAGGCTGCAGCTATATATGCTTTATATAAAGAAGGCTAAAGGCTGCAATGGGCGGCCGACTGGCTATGTTAGATTATATATTTGGGTCCAAAGTAAACTTTCCCAGAGAAACACTTTAATGGAATCCAAGCCTATGGGACCATTAAAATGAAATACGGGTTTTGGTCGAACTCTCTCTCTCTCTCTCTCTCTCTCTCTCTCTCTCTCTCTCTCTCTCTCTCTCTCTCTCTCTCTTATACAGTTGGATCAATCTAGTAAGAGCCTTCTTGCCTTTGCTTGTTCTCTTTGCTGCTGGCTGACTGGTGTATATAAGAGTCGAGTAGTTGAAGAGAGAAGGGAAGGGCGGGGCAGAATGCTAGCCAACCCCTAAAATTTCTGCCAAGCTCTGGCGTATAGAGAGACTTTGAGTATGGGCAGAACAAGTAAGAGAGAGTGAGAGAGCGAATCCCGACCGACCGACGCTGGAGGAAGAAGAGGTTCCAGCATCCCTGGAGACGTGACCTTTCTACCCCCCCCTCCCATCACAACCCTTATATGGTTGCTATGGTTACATCTCAAAGTGATCTCTTTTCTGTAACCACCGTATATAGATGGACAAGAGGACTGTATTATGATTTTTTCTTGTATAGTAAATCATTAACGTACTTAGGATAGTAGTGATGTTGATGAACTCTTTTAGAACGTGATTATGTTAGTTGGTGATGTCTCGTAAATTTTCTTTTTCTCTGCCAAGCTGCTGCTGCTAGCTCCTGAAGTATCTTTTATATAGTACATGAACCAACCTACCCACTTACAATTTTTTATTTTTTTTTATTTTAAGATTTTCGTCTATATACTTTTTAACAAACACATGTATGCACTTTATACATTTCATTTTTTTAAAAGTAAAAACATTTCGTAACTCAAGTTTAAATTAATTAACATAAATATTTTTTTATTGTTTAAAAAAAAATAATAATAATACAATCTCTTTGTAGTGATGCCAGCAACCGCAAAGTTACTCTACATGTATGGTGATAAAGTAGTATTTCAGTGTCAGATTTCATTTTAACCCAGTCGTGCATGGCTAGCTTTGTGGTAGATATCAAGCAACAGACCCCCCCCTCCCCCCTTCACATCTTGATAATGCGTCACACCCCCCCCATCATCGTAATCATCATCATGAAAGTCAGTAGGATGATGCCCTCTCCAAGCTGTCTGCCGCGTCGTATATAAAACACGGCCTCTCCTCCCTGCTTATAAAATATTCAACCCGTAATACAATATCAGTAGTCACCCTCTCTCTCTCTCTATTCTGTAGTGTGGTGGTGGTCGGGCGGGTGTTATCTTTCTAATGTTGTAAAGAGAAAAGCCCTAAGAACTATGCAAGCAAGCAGGATGTCCTTATATACTTTGCATGAAATTTTATTATGAATTGGTAATGTTTATTGATTTTATTATTTAATGGTATTAAAAAAAAAAATAAAGAATAGAGATATTTTAAGCTATAGTGCATTTTCCTTTTTTTAAAGACATTATCATAAAAATGCATGAAAAATTACTCCGTTTTATAAAAAATGCTATTTTTTTTTAATTTTCACATTTTTTTTTATCTGGATATATTTTTATTTTTCAATATTTCTTTTTAAAATAGAAAAAAGATTTGCAGTATTGGTTTTATGAGAAAAGCGTTATTGTGGCACATGAACACACACACAATATATATATATATATATATATATATATAAGGGTAGGTACCTGTTCTCCAACTGGGACCCATTCATCAGAAGGGTGTAATGTCAAGCTTTTGAGGGTGGGAAATAAGGGAAGAAATAGGAGGGGGTTGGATATAGGATAAGGAAAATGTGAGGAGTTTTGGTGGAGAGGGTGTAGTAAGTATAAGGCGAGCGAGCGTAGCCGTGGTTGTGGCGCCTTCTCTCTATCACCATCATTCTACCCCAGCCCGATGTGATGCAATCCCCCACCCTGCGTAGCCTCCACTGTGCGTACAATAAATCACAGGGACAAATTTAATTATCCTGCTGTCTAAAGATAAGAACCAGCAGGAGTAGAGAAAAGGCTCCCATTTTGCCCATTCTAACATAGAAAAAAAAAGGTAATTCCCAATAGAGAAAAACGAAAATAAAATAAATGTAAGAACAGAAAAAAAAAAGATTGAAATATTTATAATAAAATTGTCACATGCTGAAAACGTTCAAAATTTTGTACTGTACATTATTTTTATAACATTTTATGTCAGTTACAGATTATACAAAGTAATTACTACCAGATACTGTAATTAAACATGGTCTTTTGTTCGTAATAATATATATAAAATACAGTAACCCTCTTGTATTATATATATAATTGTAAATCTGAGATTAATCTCTTACTTTCTCTTTGACCATATATTCGAACAATGAAATCCACATATCTAAAAAAAATGTCTTTAAAAAAGAATTTAAGGGTTGAAAGTGGGGACTGCTATATATATATATTATCACCACCAGTTTTGACCACAGTTTTGATTGTTGAAATTTGTGTTCAGCTCTGTATGTGAGCACATGCATGCTGACGTATTATAATATATAGGGGAGTGTATACAGTACTGCATGAGAGTACACCATACTGCCTAGAACAGTACAAGAATGAGGGGTTAGAGGAACAATTCTCATCTAAATTGAGAACATCTGCCTGTGACAGGGATGATGTTGCCTTATATATTATTATATACCCTGGCCATACTATAAAGGTTTCTCTTTTGCTTATAACATATTATATATAGTTCTCTATTCTCTTTATACAATTTTCATTTTATAATACAAGAATCCCCCTATATATATATATTTTATATATACACCCCTTTTAATCCAAAATATGAAATGATATAAAAAAAAAAAATACGTTTACTGGTTTTACTTATATAGACCTATATTTAAAAAAAAAAAAAAAAATCTGTTGTTAGAAAGAAAAGGTATTGTTATAAGAACAAGAATCGCGTGGGTGATTATTATTATATAAGTCAGAATCATTTCCTCTTCTTTCATTCAATAAAAATCAGAATATAATAAGAAAAAAAAAAAAAACTGTGAACGTTCTATATATAATATGCACACACGCGTCCAATGTAAAAAGTACAAAGAAAAATTTGTATTGGTCTCTATCAAATATTATAAAACCAACCACTATAATATATATATATATAAAATTATCCATGCTTTCTGTACCTACCATGTATTTAATGTACTATATTATATTATAGTGTATGCTCTTGCTCACTGGACCAAAAGGAGTGTGTTTGTATTTTAGCCACCCTCTGACAAAATATCAAAACCAGAGATCATACTTCTATTGTTCTTTATTATCAAAGAAAGAATTTTATAAAAGAAAGGGGGGGGGGGCGTGAGTAGCGTTAGATTACATCCCTCTTACACTTTTCTGCTATTGGCATATATGCAGCATCCCTTATATATATGACACGTGTCGTGTGGCTGCACCCGTCCGGCTTACCACCAAACTATTATTTGTTATTGTTGATGCGCAATATAAACTTTCTCACAGCAAACAATTAAACCACATTCACATTTATTATTGTTGAATAGAAGAACTATAAATTAGATTTGATTGTAAAAAAAAATGTGTGACGATTAAATTAGAATTAAATTTTTTAATTCAACCATTGCTATTTATTTTAGATTATTGCATATGTGTATTCTTTTATAGTGATATAAAATAGAGATTATATTTATTTTTTATTATGTATTGGCAGATAAATTTTATACCTATATGCATGCAATTTATATGTTTATTATAAAAATTGCATGCATGGGTGATGATATAGGTTTTGACATTGGCAAAAAGATAAATGATAAGTTATATAGTTATGTTATAGTTATGTTATAGTTATATACATGTATTTATGTACCTAAGTGGGCGACTGTAAAAAAAAAGACACTCATCATAAAGAAATGAATGTTAGTGACACGCGTTTGGCACACGTTAGATATACTTATTCTATGATATGAAGTACACTTACCTCATACTATCAGCATTAAAAAAATAGTAGTTAATTATATTCTACCCACACAATTTATAAGACTATAGATGTGCTATATGACACTACTTGAATGTGTCGAGAGTGTAGAAGAGCCATATAATATAATCTGACCTTTGTAGGTCATTATTACGTCATCAAATATATAGTATACACACAACTAAGTCTATCTATAACGTTTTATCAATGTAATGTATAATACGTTCAATGATTTTTTTATGATGACGTCATTTGTTATCTTTTCTTCTGGTTTGCATTTTTAATACTACTGAAATTACTCTAGATTTTATTATATGCACTTTTATGTAGCATTTGATTTAAATATTAGCATAAAAAATCATTTTAATTTGCATTAAAATGAAGGTATTTTCTTTTTAAATTGCAGTTGATATATTGATATTCCAACAAGACTTCAAAAAGCACTTGCATAACGTTGTTAATTTTATCATAAAATAATTACATAATATGCGAGAAAAGTTGTTTAGTCAAGTAAATGCTTTAAAAGATAAAAATATTGTGTGAACATTTTTTTATAGCAAGTTGAAAGTGACAGATCAGACAGCCATGTATAAAAGGTCAATTTAACTTGATCTTCTTAACCCATTAGTTGTTGGTGGACATATTTAACTTAACATTAACTTGAAGAAAATTTTATGCAATATTAATATTTTAAGTAATAATATTTGATTAGCCTCTATTATCTATAAAATGTGTTCTATAAATTTTTAATATAAAAAAACTATGATTTTAAGAAGCGATTGCAATGTATAGGATTAAGGATATATATAATATATATTATTATCTTTATATGGCGCCTATTTTTTTATATAATATATATGTAGTGTTATCAAAAATCTTTTTTGATAAAATTGCATTTGTAGCAATCAAAAAAACCACTTGAGAAACAGAAAAATTAAAAGAGGAGGGGAAACAAATAAATGTAATGATCTTATCTTTTTCTATAATATTATATACTTACGCAATGATTGTTAAATGATGATGATGATCAATACAATAGAGAAATACATTATAATCTATCATAGCATATACTTGAAAAATTATTATTTATATAGAAGGTGCTTTATTAAAAAAAATCGAAGTGTTGACATCCATCGTTTGGTGTCAAACTATCAAATTATCTTAGCATTAACTTGTCTGTTCTTATCAGTTTAGAAGTGTCTTGAAGTGTCTTTTTTTTATATACCTTGTAACGTGTTATATTATATTTTGGCCACTTGATTATCAATGCTTGTTTGCCAATATCACATCATCGTTTATAAATAAAAATTTCTATGATGACACGTGGCGTACGCCAATCAAATTTAAAAATCATATCAGTAACATTTCCTCATAATATTATATAAAATATTGTCATATTATAGTTTTTTTTTATAAAGAAAAGAAATAAAAATATATGTAATAAGAATATATTAAATATAATTTTATAATGATAATAATAAGAAAAAGACCTTTTGACCTTACGTTTCTTAAAGCATTTTAAATATTTTACAACTACAGTATAAATAGGAAAAAAAAAATAACATAAAAGTCAAAAGAAGACCCCCTCCTGTGTGATAGAATGGTCAGGTTATATTTTGTCCTTCAGTGTGTGTTACTATAGAGTTTTTATATTATTTTTCTCAACACTATATGGCATAGCACACCTTATATATATACAGTATAATGTTGTGTATAAGGAATTTTTGTAGTTCTTGATGAGTTTTTCCCATAGCCAAATACTTCTTTTACTTGTATGTATCCCACCCTATATTATTATCAACCTGACTTGTGTATGTATATATATACAAATCTTGTCCATTTTATTGTAAAAAAAAAAAAAGAAAGAAAAACAGTTTTAAAGGTTGTCTTTTATTTAACACAGCGGGTGAGGTTTTCACTTTTTTTTTTTTAACTGTAGAAAACGTTATATACATCAGTATAAATATATATATAAGAAACGGGGGGTTGAAAAGTAGAGGTCAGTTTATTGAGGGAACTGCAGCAGTCATGCATGCATGCGGGCTTGCAAAGGATGCTTACATAGCTCCCAAGAGATTCAAGTCTTTGGCAAAAACCTTAGGGTAGGGATTCCTCAGGGAATATTGTTAGGTCCCTTACTGGGATGTGAAACTTCCGTGTCCAACAAGTCATGCTTCTCACACTCCTCATCGTCACCAAAGTAGTCCAAAGTGTAAGCCTGCAGGAATCGAAATATCTCCCCCCCCTCCCTTTATATATAAAACAGGAAACTTGAGATGCGGCGTTCGAGTGCATCACCACAAAATGCAATTCGTCTTTTCTCTCTCTCTCTCTCTCTTGAACAAAATGTGATTATTGTTTTCCCACTTGAAAATATTTAGGGGGAGAACAGAATTACAGTATATAAAAAAAAAAGGAACAGTACTGTTATATAAGGGGATACAAAAACGTGTTAGTTAGATTGGTTTGAATTATGTAAAACTTGCAGGAATTATGAAATTGTAACACTATAGCTCTTTTATTTTTAATTCAATAATTTTATTTAATTTTTTTCAACAAATTTCTTTGCTTGGGTATAACTTAAGAATTTCACAATACACTGAATTTTTTTCTCTCTTTTGAATGACGTCATTTTATCTAACATGAAATGACCCCTCCAATGGTGATACTTTGCTAGGGGGCAGTAGCTAGACTCTATAGCAAAGTATTTGGTACTGGAAGCGCTAAGATATATATAAAAAAAAGTCTTCATATGTGATGTAGCTATGGTTCTTCTAACGTTGCTGTCAAACTATGACGGATTACCATGCGATAAAGCCCCTGCCTATGTGGAGGCAGCCCCTCCCCCTCCCTATATACTAGACTAGCACGACGACGTAAGAGCAGTTCGTACGTTCGCTGATGTAATGGGCCGTATCTCCTCTATACTTCTACTTAAGTTTGAGTATATAGAGACCAGAGCATAATATCTTAGCTTTTTGGCTAGCTTATTCTTAAAACTTCATACATTTATTTATAACAATATTTTTTTTATAGAAACATATGTATGATGGTCTCATAAGTAATTTTTTTTAATACCATCTAGCAAAATGTCGTTGATACATAATTTTTATTATTTTTTTTTGATCAATGCTGTCAAGTAAGCATCATATATAGTACGACATTGCAAGGCCGCACAAAACACACCCAACAAAAAAAAGTGAAGATAAGCATCTTTAAGTTGTTGTTTTGTTGCCAGAATTGTGGAAACGATGCCAAATCACATTGCTTTTATACTGTCTCTTTTGTTTCGTGACGTAGAAGTAGTGGTCGGTTTGACTGCTGCTGCTGTTGTGAAGTGCAGCAAAGCGTGTAATGTATGAGTGGAGAACCCATCATCATACAGAATGGTAATGGAAATTTGACGAGCAATTCTCCGTCTTGCTCTCTCTTGTTGGAAAAACTTTTCTATACTTTTGTTAACATAACGATTGCACTAATAAAAATATTTTTATTTTTTTACGTTATTTTTTTTCTTAACATACTAAAAGTAATGATTATGTTTTCACCAACATTTCCTTTATTAATAATAAAATAAAAAAAAGTTTTGTCATAATATTGACAGAAGTAAATGCTATTTTATTATAAAAAATGAAATATTTTAAAAAAAATATATAAAGCGTGATTGCTACTGCGAGTGTCAAGTGAAGGTGACACGTTTGACGTGACAGGGTATGAACTGTCACGCTCTTACACGTAATGTACGTTGTGTCAGCTAGCTAGATAACATGCATTATATTATTATAGACTGATATATAAGAGAAAGGGGGTGTTGGTGTTACCATGCAGTGAAGTGAGAAAAAGTTACTCAGCAGTCACCACTGCGAACGCGGGTGCTACTTCAATTAGGTTAAAACGTTGCTATGAGCGTGATGCCTCCTGCCTGTGACGCCAACTAGAGTATATTCTATACTTACTTATTTCTCCCTTTACTGCATGCTTCTTGTATAACCCGATTAGATGCATTAGGGTGTCATAGTTAATTTTTGTGAAGACTACCATCACTACCATTTGCTATATACGTATACAAGAGCTAACAGTACTTGATGCAAGTAAAAAAAGATTAAATAAAATACAGAAAATATTTTTCACCCCTCCCTCCATAATTCCCTTTTTACTTAATTTTATTATTTCTAATACATTATTCTAATTTTTATCAATCATTCCTTTTCTCTCTCTCTCTCTGACATAAATTTAATTAAATCGATTGATTTTTATATATTAAGAGAAGAAGAGAGAGTAAATGGCAGAAAATGTACAACTTGTACTTTTGTGAACAATACAAATGAAATCTAATTCAAGAGAAAAAGGGTGGGGGGAGATGACTTGTCAGCTTTAGACTGACAGTATGACCCAAGCTTTATACGAGGAAGAGATTCCAATTTGCAATATTACAATATCGAACAAAAGAGAAACGTCACTCATCTCTCTCTTCACGCCAATGTAATTGTAACAGCATGTTGTATTGGAGGATCTCTTTATCACAAGCTAATCCCTGACTGGTTCTCACATTAATTCTACATAATATGATGACTATATGATATCTATATTATGACAAATTTTATTACTAGTAATTATTTTGGTTATGTAAATATTATCTATAGATAAATCAGATTTGTGTTATTTTTTTTTTAATTTTTGCATTTTTGGCTTACTTATTTTCACAACTAAAATATATCAAATTTAAAAATTTATTTTGATCATAGGCTGTACAGTATGGATCTAATATCTAATATGAAATAAAAAAATCATTAAAATAAGTAATTAGTTAATGATTTTAATATAGTATTATTATTAAAGAAGTTGTTTAGAGATAAATTTTATGAGAAAACTAGCAAGTTAGTGTTTATAATTAAAAAAAGATAGGAAATAATAAGTGTTAAATAGATAACAAAATTATTATATTGCTTTTTTTTTTTTTTTTTTTCTTTGAAGCACCTTTTTTTCCCTGTAGGATGGTGTCTTGATTAGAAGCTAGGACAAAGCACAGGAGCTGGGTGGGCTGGAAGGAGGAACCAATGGTTATCGAGTCCTACTCTGATTTACGAGGTGCCGTGTCTGCTCAGACCAGCTACACTTTAATAATTATAATATTACTTCCGGAAGTTCAAAATTTTCTGGCCTTTAATTTAAATTTCAATACAAAAAAAGTATTATGAAAATTTATATTAGAAATTCCAGCCTCTATGTAACAAGTCAATGTGCATTATAAGGCCAAAATCCTTCAACTTCCGGGCAATCTTATTTTTGTTTAACTGTAGTCTTGTTTGATGTTACACGCTTTAGTCCCGTGCCTCTAAGGTTCGTCGAACACTGGATTGAATCACTCTTGGTGAAAGGTCACTAACCAGCCTTGACTTTGATTGATAATGTGTGTGACAGGCCATACTAAACAAGAAAGACGTGAGCCAAACTTATTGCTCTATTCGTACCCGTTCGTGACACTTTACTCAGGTCATGAAATAGTCATAAATTGACGGCACACTCGATGTAATGATACCACTTTTGCAGTTTAATCGTTTAGTACAAAGCAGAAATTACTGTAATCTGATGGGATTGTTATAATTAAAATTAAATCATGTATTCATTTGTGGATTTAGTTAAGCTAGAATATTTATGATGATTTTTATTGGTAATTATTAGTATTTTTACAGTCGTGGGATTGTTATATGTTTAAAACAACAACAATAGAAAATATACTTAAAATTTTATGTTGTGATGTTATAAATAAAATTCCATATAAGGGAAACGATAGTCTGACTTCTTCACCTTTGTTTAAACCCTAATCACGTGACGAAGAATTGGCATAAAGCAACATTATGAACGTGTTTTGTTTTACTAATCATTATGTTTATATAACAAACAAAAAAATCACATGAAAAAAATGCAGCAATAAAAAAAATCTTGCATTTTTTGAAATAGATTATTGTTTTATTATTATATATTATATATTTTTTTTATTCTTTGTGGTTTTTGCTGACTACTTTATAAGTACTTTGTTGGTTGCGTCCATATTCTCAGTTCTAATGGCCCATAAAAGAAACGTTGACTTTTTATTACGTTAGTGAAGGGGGGAGGGGGGGGGGGGGCGCTTGTAGTGAAGAGCAAAAGCAGCTACATCAGCCGTAGTAGCAACGTCTGTCTATAGTAGTAAGTGTAGCAAGCCACCAGGCGTCATGATGATTTTAATGATTTTATGAGAGCTCTCAGATTCAATTGAATAATCACGCCTTCCTTAATATGCCACTCACTTAACATAGGGAGACAAAAGAGGATTATAACAAGAGAGAGTATAACAGCGAATATTTTAATTTTCGTATATTAATTTTCATTTTTTTTTTTTTTTTAATATTTAAGAAATTTTTATCTATATATGTGAGAGCTGTCACTAAAAAACTCAGAAGGGTACATGTAAGTCCCTAAAGACCTAAAGCTAAAAAAAAAAAAAAAAACGCATGCTGTGTCCACGCCATAGGGAGGAGGGTTACGTGCACGCATTATAACAAGAGAGAGTGAGGGCCTTTTGACTGCCATCATCAACGCTTATGACGTGTAGGCTGCTGCAAAGCAAGCAGACAGGCGCGAGCCGTGGTGACCGCGTGCTTCCCCTGTGTACTCCTCGACTGTCTATAACAATAGTGTCAGTCACTGTCATTTACGCCAGATGTCGCAGCATTGATGATGACCCTAAAGGGAATGAATTTAAAAAAATATAATATAAAATATTTTATATATATATAATAGTTCAATGAATAAAGGGGATGTTAAAAAAACAAAACAAAACTATAGTTTGTTATTCATAACTTTGTAATCTTAACTAAACGGATTATATAATACATGTATTGAGTGTTCATTTTGATTTTGAAGTGAGTATTATTACAATGTATAATAATAATTGCTTATTTTAATAATAAGGGGGCGTATGTGATTATTACAATAATTATCATCACTGCTTTATATCACTATATTATCGTTACTCTGTGTAATGTCAATTTGATGAATGCCATGGCTTAGATTTTGAACTAACCACATTAATGAAAGCAACAAGCCAAGCTTGTTGTGATTCCTCCCCCTTTATGAAATTAGAGAACATTTTTGTGACGATGAGAAGATTTTTATACTGCAGCTTGCCTGGTTATCCTTTACAAGCCTGCATGCATGTGTGGCCAAAAAGTTTTTCAGGAGGGCTCTTTCCTTGCCTGTCTTTAGAAAAGGGACGGACGGATGGATGGTCGGTCGACCGACCAAATGGATGAAAAGCTACTGCTGCTGTTGTTGATGATGTTGAGGCCATCTCCTTATAAACAGAGTTGCCAAATCATACTTAAATATCATATCATATAAAAATAAAAATATTAAAAAATTAATATAAAGAAATCGCTTTAAAATGATATAATTTAGTATAACAGAGTGTTAATTTACGTTTGTTTAATAGTGATATTAATGTTTGTGGTGTCAAAGCAGCGCGTGCTCTTAGGTTATGGCAACACTGAACTCATTCTTTTGCCTCGTGCATGTGTTTTTTATTAAAGATTTTTTCGGAGGCGGTTCTTTATTCGCTGCTCCTGCTTTTGCTGCTGCTGCTGCTGTTGTTGCTACTGCTAGAGAATGGTGGTGTGTGAACACCGACCGAGTATGGAGGAGGCTAAAAGATTATGCTAGCCTCTTCCCTCAATTTCTTTATCACAATAATAATAATGCTATAGCTAGAATCTCACACTAATAATATAAAAAAAAGATTAAGGTTTTATAAAGAAAAATCCCTTCTTGCTACTTGCACAATTTTATTTTTTTTTAAAAAAAAAAAGGTTATAAGTTAATTTTAACTCACAAGAATAGTTTTTTTGATAAACATCTTTAAATTTTTATAGCTTACTCTCATACTCCCCTTTTTTTTATCTATAATTTTTTTAAGCTACTGTCTTTTCTCATCAGCTTAATTGACTGAAAAAAAATATTCGTAATAAATATTTATCTATCTAAAGAATATGTAAAAAAAGAAAATAGCCTTATTCACTAACGTTGAGTTTAATCCTATAATATTAATACTGGTTTTCGTTTTACTTTAGTCACCTGCTATAATTTTCTACCACCTACGTTGGCATGAATTGTAATTAAAAACTCGTTATAGTCCAACACATTGTGAGCTTGCTTATAGTTTTTACTGAATTAAAGTAATTTTTACCACCCCTACTAACATAACATCAGTAAAAATTGATTAAGGAAATTGTGTTAATATATATGATTGTTATGTATGTGAGGACTGAATGTTTTAGTCGTACAAAAATAAAGTTATATATTGTAGATTGATAGACAGAGGGCATTACAAAACACGTAAATATCGATATTAAAAAATTATATGATATAATAATATATATATTTTTTTTACTTGATTAGTTCATGACAAGGCTACAAAATATATTTATAAATAAAATGTATAAAACAGGGTTGCTGACAGACAGGGTGGTGTTGCAAGGGCGGGTTGTGTTAGATTTTTGTCATAGTCATCATGTATAATATCACCCCCCACCCCCGTCATTTCCTCCATGACGTGATGACGTCAGCAGTAATTTTCACACCATGGGGGTGGGAACTAGATTTTTTTATATATATTTTTTTCGTTATCAAAAGCATGAGAAAAATCGAAATTATTGATCAAACACTCCTTATATTATTTTGTTATGTACATTTATATATATTTTGTTTAGTATATATGAATTCAACTATATAATATTAGATTAGCATAAATGATATCTATTTCATTTTTTTTTTTTTAAATAGACCATTGAAATATTAATATATGTTGATCACATTAGTTATATTTTACAATGTTGCCAAAATTGTCAATAAATGTAAACATACAGGCTTATAAAAAAATTAATTAAAAAAAAAAAGTTTTAATAATATAAAAAGATTGATTATATTATGATAGTGTTGGTTAGTTAATTGTAGAGTATAGTTGAGAAGGAGGAAGGATAAATGAAAATTTTGTGCTGCTTGCCAATAGATCTTCATATCTGTCAAGAAAGTTGGTCATAAATTTTATCTTGCGGATTGAGATTTGATACTCCATCTTCTCCTTTCTTTTTTGGTACACGCGCCGTCGCTGTTGACGCTCCTACGTTGGTTGGTTGACTTACAGTTTAGTATACCCGCATGTGCCGTGCGATATGGAGCAAGGGATGATGATGAATACTGCCCAGGAAGTAAAGCTTAATATTATATAAAAAGAATTCCCTCCCCTTTCTCCCCTCTCTCATTCATAATTTTTCACCTGGGCATTAAATATATAACACCTGGGGTTTTGCATTTTTTTTTTAAATATATATATATATATATATTTTTTTTTTGACCTTTCTATTTTTATATATAATTTTTATATACATATTACAAAAGGTCAGTGACATTAAAAAGTTAAAATTATCTTAAAATGTTTTTTGATATCAACTTCATAAAAGTCATTCAAACTTTAAAAAAATACATAATAAATGTCTCTTTTTAACAGTGTGATGATTTATGTTAGTAATAATCTAAACAATTTTAAGTATAATAATTAATAATAATTTTCACAAGTTATAATAATAAATTTAAATAAGTGTGCAATCAAAGTTAAGAATATCAACAATCAACACTAACTTCTTCCTTGTTGTTATTATTGTTGTCAACATTACGGTATATAATATGTTGCAAGCAAACTTGATGATGATATGACAAGCATATTCATCAAGCCATGTTAAAACATAATATGGCAAGTGTAGTACTTTTAACTCGACAAGAGAAGAAGACAGTGATATTTATACGCCTCCTCATAATATACCCCTACTTATTACACTTGATTCTTTCACAAGAAGAGCTAGTCGTCATACATAACATTATATGAATTACATAATAAGCCACCTGTCAGTTAAAATATTTTATAATGGTGTCCACGTGCCATTTTATACATTATAATTTATACTGACCAATGGTTATCTTTATATGTGTTAAATAGTTCGTAGACAGAATTAAATGATTATGTTTTATGACTTTTATGTGGCAGAGAGAGATGACGAGTAAAAAATAAAAAAAAAAAAAAAAATAAAAAAAAATTAGTCTCTTGATGATACATTTAAATATGCAACCCGCATAGTAAGGAAGTATTTGTCGAAGAAATGCGTTGGGGACACACTGTCTACCAAGTTCAACCAGTCAGCAGAGCATTATTGTGTATAATGGATTTTTATGCCTCGTTCGTCCTCGTTAAGGGCCCGATCTAGTAGGAACGGCCATAAGGAAAAAACAGTGTTTTCTATCAGTTCTGTAGGGTACAATATTTGCTTCACAAAAAATTAAAAAACATCATTGAAAAGAGGAGACTGATATGTAATCCGCCAATGAATTTGTTTTTACACCACGACCACCAATTAATTTTTAATTAATTATTAAAAGCGGTAAAAGAGTGTCAACTTTACTTCATCATAACACTTGTAAAAAAATAATTTCAACAATAGGGTCGAATAGCGGTCTAGAAAATGTTGTCGGCTTTAATATAGTGTACGCTGAAAGTATTAATTCCTGTTATTAAATTTACTGGAACTTATAGACTAGAGCTACTTTTTTGCAATTTCTGGTTCCTAAAACCACTGAATGCAGCGCCGTGCGGAATTGCGGAAATATGCGAAATACTGAACTACAAGTGCGGCCGAGAGAGAGGAGAAGGGAGAGCCGAGAGAGAACAATAAAAGAATTTACCTGCCTGCAGTCCTCCCGCTCTCAACCCTTATCTTGCTTTACCATCATCCACTCGCTCCGCAGTTCTATCTTTACTCCTTACATTTTGCTATTATGTACACTGAATTCAGATTTAGCTGTCTCTACATAATAATGGAATATTACACTATAGGAACACCTCAAGGTTCATTATCACCTAGTATAGAGAAAATTGAAAATTACTTTGGGGCTTTCAAATCTTTGTTCACAGTATACTAAATTCTAACAGAACACAACTAATCAGTTATATAGCAGCGAGATGGCTCGCCGTCCAGTTCGTTGCAAAATAATTTTTTCATTTTCAAATCATGTAAAATAGTAAGAATACAATTTTTGTAATAAATTCAACTTGTATATCACTATCGGCATTTTATATAACAATGAATTAAAAACAAAAATATATTTATCGATATATATATATATATATATATATATATATATATTAAAACATATATCGAATATATGTTTTTAATTGTTTTTAATAAACAATTAAATAATACTTTATTTATAATATTAATTGCAAGATAATATTAATTGACTAACACATTTTGTGACTCTTCCTCAATCATGACTCTTCCTAATCATTTATACTGTCTTCATGTTATACTATAATATAAAACTAATGTCTTTGCAAATAACATAAATTTATAATTATATCACATCTAAAAATAATTAAAAGTCTCAGATCACTGCTACTGTAATTTCTTATAATCGGAAAAGAAATAATAATTATTAGTAATTTATTGAACATAATATAAACATGATTGACAGCGGTTCATTTTCTGAGTCTCCGAATTTTCTCCTCCCCTAGCAGCAGGTGTTCGCAGGAGCACTTTACTCTATTGTGGTCTATAACAATGTCAGCGGATTAGTGACCGCTACCCATCTCAACAATGACATTTTTATGGAAATAAAATTTTTATCTTCCTTATCGATCTCATCACGTATTCGCAAAAAAGTATTGATCTGGTTGTTTAAAGCTGTATAAAAATGAACTTGTCATTAAAAAGTAGACCAAAGTCATTTTTGTCCGAAGTTTCTGTGACATTTATTACCGAATACATAAATGAAAAAATGCGATGAAGAGCAGGTAGAGCCTGTTTTTCCTTTCGAGCTAAAAACCGCGTGGTTGCCTACATTTTGCCGCGTAAGGTGTTTTACCTCTACTAGATCGGGCCCTTAAGAATTTATCTTCTTTTTTTTTTTCTAATTTATAGTTTTGGTCACAGACAGTTTCTTGTTAAGCTATTATATTTTTCTATGAATGAAATTCAAAAAAATAAATTATTTGTACCTTAAAATATATTTAATTGTAATACATGATAAGAAGATTAAAGAAGTACCTCTATTTTACAGTTAGTGCACATGTGGCTTTCTTTTGAGTTTGACTTGTTTTGTCATCAGGTGTAAAGGATTATAAAGCATTTTTTGACAGAAGGTTCCTTATTCTTTTATTCAATAATCCTTTGCTTCCTTCAATGTGCACACCTCTCTTTTGATAGGTTCATTAGTCCTTCACTTCCTCTGGCGAACACTCCTCAACCTAAAAACCTTTATTGTAAACAAAACGACCATGCGACGTCTATCGGCAATCACAATAACTATTTTTTTTGCAGCTGTCCAGTTACTAATTTTTTTGTGTTGTTGTTCTATGAAGGGTGCGGTATAAAGAAAGCTATTATTGTACACTTAACATGATCTTTTATAAATTACTCTCTTATAAAGCTTGCTTGCGTGTGTAGTGGTACATTATAGTTCAAAAAATCAGAAGCTTAAAATATATAGTATATGAAAATGTATTATTATAATTTTGTATCATGTGTGCTTGATTATATATTTTTTTAACAAAAAGGTGATGATGATATATCATTAGCAAAACGTACTTAATGTTAATAAAATGTACAGAAGTTGATGATATTATAAACGTAGATAATGAGTACAAAAAAATACATATGATATATAATTTTTTTTTTGCAATGTTTTGACTGTGATATTTAATGAAAGGTAGAGGAGGAATGTGTTTCGATTAAAGAAAGTCTGGCAACATTGGCTAAACTGCGGGCGTACGTACGTCTAGCTTGCTCTACGTCACTGCTGCCGCATGGCGCTCCTGATTTATTGCCCCTGACCTTGTTAAAGAACTACTCCCACCCACTCCCCAAAATAAAAACTTTTTTTTTTTTTTCTTTACCCCTACTATATGCCTGTCTTATATATTCCCATGAGGTGGTATAGAAAGAAAAAGAGAGGGTGGAGAATTTTTATAACGGTAGCAGCAGCAGGCTGAAAATATATGGCTTTCAAGAACCACTCGAGGTTTTCTGTATGAGGAGAAGGAGGTATACTGAGGTTATATAGGGATGACGAACGAACCTTGTTATATAGAGCAAGCTTTAGCTGCTTGCCTGCCTAGCTGTCTTAGAGACATCAATCTCTTCCTAAGGCGTAACAAAGCTTCACACCTAGAGCCCGCGCCTGTGTGTGCAATAAAGACTAGAGCCAGGAAATTAAACCCAAGGAAAAAAAAAAAAGTAATTTAGAACGATTTTTTTTTATTAAAAATGAAAATCTTGATTATATATAGAGGGAGTATAACATTGATGAGACAGATGATCGAGTTATTATCAAGTTTAACTTCTCTTTTTTTTTAATTAATTTATATCATAAAAATCAATCTGTTTTCTTATTTAAGATTTCATCATTATTATAGATCAAATTTCATAATTAATTATAATAATGCTATTAAATCACTGTAAACTCAATCTTGTTTTATGAATTTTATAATATAGGAAATTATAATAATAAAATTATTTATAATAATATATTTTTTTAAAACTTTTATAATTTGAAGTGTATAAAAAAAACGTCTTCAGTACATAGTTTATGTAGTTTAATTATGATGGTGTTATGTCATGAATGTCATAAGTATAAGATATCAAGTTTGAGAGAGGGGGTGGATTAATGCGGTGGTCTCACTTACCGCCAGCCACGCATCAGACCCGAGAATCTTTCTCCTCACGCGTGTTCAGCGTGCGTGGGTGGCTGCAGCCCGCCCGAGTACACAGATAATGTTATGTATGCCAAGCATAGATCACGTTACATCACACTATCAAGTTTTTTAATATTTTAATTAATGAATTTACGTGCCCGCATATAAAAATTAAGGTCAAAAGTGTTTTCTAATAATTTTTTAATGATAACATGATGGAATGTTTAAAAAATTAAGTGTCAAAATGTTTTTTTTTTTTTTGTTAATGAATTTATTAACAGTGTTACGAAAACCATGAAATACATCTATAGGTCTTAATTATGATAAATTTCTATTTTTTTTTTTTTTTTTTTAATCTGCATGCAGTTCTTGCACTTCACAGATAACCTGTTTCTGACACTGAGAAAAGATCTAACTATATAGGATTTTTGAAAATTAAAAATTCACTATAAATCTTTCATGCCTTGTATAATCTTTTGTCTTTGTCAATGCTTTTTCAAATCTACTATTGGATTAAAAAAGGTACATTTTTTGTACCCCTGAATAGCATACAAGTTCCATAAGGGGCATAAGGAGAGGGGTATACAGCTTTTTTGGTTATGCTAAAATAAAAGTGACCCCTGATTGTGTAATCCCTTGTGTCCACGTTTGATGTTTGGAGAGTTAGAAGTGACGTAATGGTCTGTGTGCTTTCAGAGGCCTCCATCCTCGTCACTTTCCTACCCGGGGGCCGGCAATGAGGACGTGAGGTCGCCGGGCTCGGGGGGCACTCCGGGGCCGCTCTCCCAGCCCCCCAGCTCGCAGCAGAGCGCAGACAACAACAGCGAAGCAGGTAAGAACTCGCCTATAGATGGCAGCACTGGCATTCGGGGAGATTTTTATAATTTTTCGATCACTGTATGTAAATTTTACAGAAGCCACGAGAAAATTATGTTTTCAGAGAAAAATTATAATTAACTATGACATTTAACTAATTTTGATAATGATAGTTATCATATGAAGTACGTAATTATCATACATAAAGATGATTGAAAGATAATTGATGTGATATAGTTATAATTTAATTATTGTTATATTTTATATTTATCTAACTATTACTTATATTTTGATTGATGCTTGCAATATGACAATCACTTGTCTCATCACATCACTCAACAGTATAACATATCTTACAGAGTACAAACATATACAATAGAGAGGCTTCAAGTCAGTGCCTCTCACGATAATTATTTGTGTTGATAAGGTCCATCTTGCACTTGAAAATTAAGCATTTTTTTTTTTACCTTTTCAGTTATATCAGACTTTTTCCTAAAAAATATTCTTAGTGAAAACAAATCTGCTTTTTTTCTCTCTTTTTTTAGATAGGTTTAGATAAGAAGGTGGAAAACCGAAAAATCAGCTGATTTGAAGCCTTCTATATAATATTTCAAGTCATGTACAGTACATAAAAATAACAGTTGCCCTCTTGTGATATTACACTAGTTAGCAAAGCTGCAGATATCTCGCATCATTATTTCAAAGGTCACTCGTTTTGGTGGTCTGTAGGTCATAACCTCTCTTCTTCTTCATGTCTCATCGATATAACATGGGTCACTATTTTTTATTTATCTTTAACGCAATGACCGAAACGCACCCACAAATGATAAATAGCTATATAGGATTTAGTCAAACATGTTTTATGTGTATTAAATGAACAGAGAGCAGTTAGTATTAAATTTTTTTAATTTTATTGTCAAACTGTCAAAAGTTCTTGTTTTTTAAATAGAATTTTGACATATTATAAATAATAAATCACTGAGTGTGGTATATAGAGTAGAAAAAATAAGAAATCATATTTTGACACCAGTTATATGATAACTTCGTATTTTTAGCGTATAGCTCATAATATAATATATGTGTCCCATATAAAAAAAAAAATGTGGTGATGACGTTATCTTTTATCGCAAAAGTCATAAATTGAGAAGTAGAATCAAGCTCAGCATGGCTTGCTTCATTAATGTATAGGTACTGAGTGCTATAGTTATGCAATTCTAACGTTAATGTTTAATTTTTTTATATTTTCAATGTTAAATTATAGCAAAATGATCTTTATTAACTGAGTAAGGTAAATTAATTAGTATATACTTTGTAATATTCTCTCTGTATTGTGGCTGGACAATTTATATTAAAAGAACATAAGCGTATAAGAAAGATAAAAAAAAAAAGTTATAATAATATCATGCTGGTGGTTTATATGATACCATTGTGTGTAAATTATAAAACATAATAATACATCATAAACTTAATAATACTATTTTTTGATTGAATGGTGACAACATTGTTTTTATTTCAATTAAATTAATGTTTATTATGATCATAATAATAAAAATAATTAAACATGAAATTTTTAAAAATCATCATTAAAGAAATATGATGGTGGTTTTTCTTACATTAAAACAATAATATAAAATTTATATCACGTTTTTAAAGGAAATCTCCTTTATTTTTTGTTCTAATTCCCTGCGGGTTGTTAGTACTAAATATATTGGGCTGTATATAATTTAAGTGTAACAGTACACTCTTTTTACTTACGTAGTCTCAGTTTATAATATTTTTTTTTCTCTCTTATATAACTAGCATCATATTAGCGTTCTATATGAGCACCATTGTGGCTATAGAAAATGCCTCGGGGGAGTTAGGGACAGGGGGGCTCATGTTTCATAGTCACCACCCACTTGATTGGCAGATAAACCTTCATAGTGCAATATCTCGTATTGCACTGTTCTCCTGTCCCTTACTTTCGTCTTGCAATTCAATCAAATGTATTGCTGAAATATAAAAGACAAGCTAAGTTTACTGACAAATTTCAGTATATGATGATAATGGTGAGATCCTAAATTTATTCTTTCCTTAGTTTTGTAAACAATAATTTATATTCTATTGTCCAATTATATGACGCCACGCTTTATATTGAAATGCATTTTGATCATTATAAAAGTGAAACGAACCATATAAAAACCATAGAGAATGATTTTCATTATTAAACATGATTTTTTTTTATATTATACTATCAGAATGAATAGAATCATTTTGGTGTGTTAATATAAGTACTATTGATTTTTGTATTTCAATTTTTAGGGTGTGAATAAATATTAGCTATTTTTTTCTTTATTTTTTTTTTTTTTTTCATTTCTATCAATTGATCTTTTTTTTTCCCTCTCTTTTATTTCACTCCATCAATGTTATTTCCAGATCGTGCTGGGTGCAAATTGACGCAAAAACCCTCCTCCCTCCACCATCCCTTACTGCACGCCCGCGCAGACATAGCTATGTTATTTGTATACACATAGCACAAGTATATATTGTAGTATAGAGCAGCCAGTATAGACCATTGTGCCTTGTTTTGTTGTTTCACAGGGTGGAAAATTGGGTCGGAGTTTTGTTGATATGGAAAAGGAAAAAGGGTGAATGTTATTTTGTTGTATATATAAGCTTGAATTTATTTATATTTAGATTTTTTTTTGTATATATTTTATAAGGGTTTTTAAAAAAGAGTGCATTGATGTGAAATCATACGTGTGTTTCAAAAATACATATTTTATTTTTGCAAGTAGTAATGTAATACTTAATGCAAAAGGAGTAATAATAAAGATATTTTTAGAATAATGGATGGAAGAGAAAAATGTAGCAACTTACAATATTGAAGATTTTTATATATACTTTACGTGCTTGTTTCTGTTGCATTGGATGAAAGTCGTAAATATTCACACATAGAGCTAGAAGCTGATATATTGATGCCGCAAGCAGCAAAGGCCACACACACACCAAGTTATTTCACCTTTCTTCTTCATTTAACTTCACACTTCTATTTTCACCACTTTTTTTTCTTCTATTTTTTTCACATATATAAACTGTAAGCAAAAGTAATTTATACTTCAGTGGTGGTGTGATGTAGCAAAGTATCTCCTAAGTTTAATATCAGTAGCATACCCCCGTCTTCTCACTTTAGGGACTGGGGACACATTTTTCACGTGGAATTCAAACTGTAGCCCCGAGGTGGGGTGGGTAAGAAAAAATATATATTTAAGACCTTATATCTACCCTTGGGAGGAAGAGCTTTTTTTTTTTTTATCCTTGATGCTTTCACAAAATTTAATGAATAGAATGTGCCATCAAAGTCATTTTCTCTTTAAGGGCCATGCCCCCACAGTAATTTTTATGTCTCAAAATATATTATGACGAATGTGAAAATACCGACAGAATGAAATTGATATATATATATATATATATATATATATATATATATATATATATATATATATATATATATATATGTATATTTTCATTTAGATTAAAATGTAATTATATACTGATATATCAGTACATATACTAACTGGTTATCAACAACTTTTTTGATATTTAAAAGTTAAAAAAAAAAGAAGGCACACTAATGATGATAATATTTAAACACGTTTTTAAAAAAAGTTATTATCTACAAAAAAAAATTACTTGATATCAGTCAAATAATAATTTAAATATTATATTTTTCTTCATTAACTTTCATCCCTACTTCTTATACTTTTATTCCGGTACAAAGAGAAAAATTCTATACTTTTCCTCCCCCTTCTTGTCAAAAAAAAAAAGTTACATTTCTATCTTTCTTGTTAAACAAAAACAAAAGAGTGGGGAAAAAGAAGAGAGACGACGAATATTTAATGCAACTAGCATCTTGATTAAAATTGCCAATTTGGAGGCGACTGTGACTTGCGACTCCAAAACGTGGACTGTCTGCAAATGAATTTTTGTTTCTCTATAAAGTTAAAAGAAGGGAGAATGAAATAAGAAAAAAAAACTTGTCTTGATGCAAAGGGAATGAGTATATAGAGTTGGATATAAAAAAAAAAAAAAAGAATAAAGAATTGCGAAGCCAATTTCTGACCTAAAGCTTTTATACTCAGCGGGAGACGGGAGAGTCGTTGTCATTTGTTTTTATCAGAACTGTCGTCCCTTGAGAAAGTCTAAGAATTCTTCTTCTCGCTTTGATAAGATAGTTGTGGAGGGGAATCGATGCTGAGGGTTGCTATTTTACTTTGTATAACGAAACTTTTTAATTTGCACATTTAGGGGGTGACACTTTCATCGTCCTGTTATATTATAATATGCGTCGTCGCGTTTTCTTGTCTGATCTTAAATGTCAGAATATCTGAGAAGTTTAATTAACGACCAACACCTAATTCCTATGTAAGGAATTGTTCTTAACTTAAGATAAGAGAAAGGAGACGGGGGTAGTTACAAGGAACCGTAACAAAGGATTTATCATGGAGAACAAACGGATCTTATATTATTATAAGACGTTAAAGGGTAAGGGGTGTTACTATATAGATACTTAGCTATCTTCCTTATGATATATCAAACACTATTGTGTCTAAAAATTCAGGGTGTGCTGGACCAATGCAAAATGTATAAAAAAAATATAGCAAAATTCATCTCTCCTTTCACACCCACTATAAAAAAAGGCATATAGTAGGAAAGTGATAAGAGTTAGATGACGAAGAAATAGGGGAAACTGTCATCAGTTTTGACACTCGTATCACTTGACATTTCCTTGACACTTTTTTTTTTCTGCACGCAACAAAAATAGCACCTTTTATTTTTTGATGACTAAAAACATTATAAAATTTTCTTTTATTATATAATGTGACAATTTTCTTTCTTATAATATATATATTTTTTTATGCATGTCATCAAGAAAACTCATATCTTTAACTTTCCTTCCCCTTTTTATGTATAAACGAGTATTTACTATTTTGATATAAGAATACTTGTTTTTTAATGTTTATAAAAATAGAACTCGTTATTGCTTTTTTTTTATTATTTATTTTTGTATGTGTATTTTTTACCTGAAGGTTGCATACATATTTATTTTTTATATAATCTATTGTATATGTTCATTACTGCGTATTCATATAGGTAGGCACTGAAGTGCGGGAGGTACAAAGAATAGTGGGGGGGGGGGGGGGGGAGAGAAATAGAGACCAACAGGGATGAATACACAGCTTGCATATACGTATACATGCATGTGTGTGCTATTTCTTATTATATAAAAAAGACCACCCTGGAAAAAATATTTTTCAGTGACGAACGTTTCATTTTTTTTTTCTCCCCTTCTTTTGTTCAAAATTACATTATGACCTATCTGCTCAATAAAGAAACGTATCACACAATAAAATAAAAATCTGGTACTTTTTTTTTTCTCCTATTCACATAAATTTATTTCAATAAAAAAAAAAGTTGTTATACCTTAAATTCTACGTCCTAAGTTAACAAACATCCCTCATATTATTATACACACACATAGCGGTGGTTTTTATAAGTACACTACACTGTTTGAAGTCCCCAACTAGAAATGACACAAAACACGATCTTCTCAAGAGCCAAATAATAATAATAGGGTGGTTTGATGTATTGTGATCTATACTATATGTTACTATTTTTTAACAGCTCTCAATATATTACTAAATATATATGTATAATGTGAATATAAAAAAATTACTTGGTGAATCACCTTCACATTTTAGTTCATGTTATTCTTTCGCTAAATTTAATTTTTAACTTAACTTTCTATTTTTTTTGTATTTGTCATATACAGCAAAGGATTTAAATTTAACCAAGCATATTTTAAATTTATTGTATACATTATACATTTTTTTCTTTATAGTGCATTGACCCCTATAACATTCAACCCCTTATTATATATAGAAGAAGAAGTCTTTCTTTAAACATCTCAAAGAAATCCTAACCATACACACCCCTTAAACTTTTCTTTTTTTTTTTTTTTTTTTCATTTTAAAATATTATACAAAAGAAAAAGAGAAAAAAAAATCTAAAAGCTGATGGCTTCAAGCATTTTGTAATAGTAAAAGTTGAATAGAAGAACCGCTATGTACCTTAAACTTTACTTTTATATGGATCCCTACCCTTCTTCTTCTTTACTTCTTATATTTTCTCTTTTTTTTTGTCATCTGGCTAGATTTAAAATGCAAAACATAACACAATAACAAAATTTTCTCCTAGCAACATACAATAGTTTAGGTGGCAATGAGAGGATCTCAAGAAAGGTGTTATAAAATAAGAAGGGTGTGTAATATTTAGTAATGATGGAATATAAAAAAGAAAAGAGTACAATAATGTGGTTAAAAAATGTTCTTGGAGAACGAATCCTTTTAATGCACGACAACAATGGGTGCTGGCTTGGCGCCTTGCTGTAACGATCTTTGTGGGAACCAACTGTCACCCCTTGTTGGGTGACATCGAGGACTCTTACATGCCACTTCAAGTATTACCGCGGACAATTTGATCAGACCGTATCAAACCAACTGCAGTTGAACACATTAGGGGAAGAATGGTAGTGTCGCAAAACTTCTTTTTTATTTTATTTAACTTTTTTTATTGGTGTACAAATTTTGAAATAGTGTCACATAAATATTTTTTTATAATGTTATAATTATTTTAAACTATATATAACAATTTTTTATTGTTAAAATTTAATTTTTATTAGAATATATCTCAAAATTTTTATGTTAAATTTCAATGTATCAAATTTTACTATATATAATGATTTTGTACATGCTCATAAATTGAAAGTAATTTTATAATTATTAAATTAACTAAAATTATTTCAACTCTTTATATATAGATGAGGTGTTATTGAAGTCATCAAGTTAGTTAGATGTGTCACAAGATACAACACAGCACACCATCTTTCACTAGCTTGCTTAGCTTCTCTCGCATCATCATCATTTTTTTTCAATCCAGCTGTTTTTTTCACGAGGTCTCGTAGATATTTTTTTCTCTAACTATCCCATGTGTAGAGCAGCAGAGGCGTCATACCTCCTTCTTTTTCTTCCCCCCTTTACTTCTAAAGTCCATGTGTGATGTGTGTGGTTATTTTTATTCCAAGTTTCGTGGCGGGCGGCTGCTGCTCTCGTGGGCTCCAGAGGAAACCGCCAGAGCAAGGGCAGCCAGCATCTAGTATTAGGGCGGGTGGTTTAGCCATCAAGAAGCTAGGCCTGCGGGGTATACTCTTGCATAGATGAGAGTGTGAGCAAGTTTTTACGTGATGGTGTTGCTGCATCGCCGCCACAGACACCACACGCCGCCATCAAACTACTTCTTCTATACTACTGATGCTTTATGTATATATACAGATCTAGAGTTAGTATAGGGTTATGCCATACCACATCAGTGCACCAACAAAGAATCTCTTTCAGTTTTACTTATATACCACCAACACTGGCAAAACTAACACCGTGCTAACTCTTTAAACATCATATAGGATTCCCTTTTTTTTTTTTTACCCTAAAAAAATCACAGGGAATCTGCTTATATTTTTGTATAGAAAAACCTTATAATGTATGTATTTTTTTTATAAATATGTATTTATCTAGTCTACCTTCAAAAGAAATTTCATTTTTACACTGCATGTGTTTGCTTTTATATTTCAATACTCATAGAAATCTTTCTAATATAATATTATACCCCCTTTTCTTTTATATTATAAAAATATGTATATCTGCACTTAAATATTATAAAAAAATGTGTTATTGGCTCCTACTGAGAATTATATTGAGGGCAATTTATTTAGGTGTATGCTTGATTTCCTCACACACAAAAAGAAAAGGGGGGGGGGGCGCAAAAAGATTAAAGAAATAAAAATATTCCTGCTGTGCTTAGTTTTTGTAATGCTGTCATGTCTCAATGTTTGATGTTTTTTTATAAAAAATAATGCCACCCATGAGGATTTACCTCTTTCTCAATGCAGCTTTTTTAAATTAATATATATAGGATCGTTTAAATTGTCATGACCATTGTTAATTTTCAAAACATATATTTATGACTTCAGGTGCCATGATTATTGTTATCAAACAGGTGAATTTTAGTACAAATTTTAAACACTTGATGGCGTTAATATCAGTATATCATATATTTTTTTCGTTTGTATTTATATATAAAGTTGCTAATGGAAGTTTTTGGTGTACGTTCCTCGGGAAAAAGTTTTTCACCCCGAACTACAGCCAGCAGACTTTAGCTAATGCAGTACAGGCGGAAACCTCCTCCTCCTTCTCTAAAAGTGCAGTAGCACCCTCCTTCATCACGAAGAAGCAGCATTTGTCACTTGTCTCTCAGATTACGTCGCGCCTCATCTCACCCACCCCCCTCCTCATCGGACTCATTCTTTTACTGAAATTTCAGACCCAAAGTGCTGATGCTTACTATAGTTTTTTTTTGTATTCTTTTATAACACTCAAGACGTATAATAAAAAATTGTATTAAGATGACAAACCTATCAATTTTATAATAAAGAAAACTTATACTGATGATTGTGAGAAAATAATATAATGTATTTTTATACTAAATTGATGAATAACTTTTTGTATATGATATTTTCAAGAAAACATGGAGAAGTATTTTGAGTAGATATATAAGAAAAGGTTGACTTTTTTTTTTTTTTGAAGTCTTGCTTTCTTATTTCACTTATATACCATGATGGCGCCATAGCCATACAGTATATCAACAAACAGTATAGTCAGCCATCTTTATTTAGTTTACTTTTTACTTCAGTTCTTTGCTCTTTTTTCTAAATATTCTCTCTCGTTTTTTTTTTTTTTTTTTTTTTTACAAAAATAGACTTGCTTGCGTCTTCTTTATCTGACAACCAGTACATCATATTGATAACCACAACTTCTTGTTATTTTTCCCTTTATAATAATACTATACCTGTATAGTAACAAACGATACAATCAATATTGAAGACACAGATGCTATATAAAGTTAAAGAGAGAGAAAAGCAAAAGCAAACATTTTACAATATTTATACATTATAAACATAAAAACTTATTTTGATTAAAAAATCTCTTAGATATGACAAGTGTATATTTAATGTAACATTTTCTTGTGTTATTATTGTGGAATGAACGCACAAGATTGTAAGAGGGGGCAATTATTATATTTCGTTACGTCCTGGTGTCGACAATATCAAGTCACTTAACTTTGCTTTATGTTCAACATGTAAGCAAAGGGACATTAACTAATGACCAAGCAGTATTAAATATGCGTGTACCAAGTACTATGACCCTACCACAAACTTTTATAGAGAAATACTACAAAAATTTGTAAAAAAACATTATTATTTCCTAAGTATTAGACTTCCCGCTGTGTTTCTATGTAATGTGGGTTGCGTTTAGATTATACGGTTTCTTAATTTTTGACGCTCATTTTTTTTTCTTGTCTTCTTCTAGTTATCGCTTGCAGGAAACTTTTACTGGCACCAATGTTAAAAAAAAAAAAAGAAAGACTCCTGTAGAGTCTTTGTCTTGCTGCTAGTGTTCAAAGCGTGTGGTAATTGAAGCGGTACCACCACGGTAGTAAGAAATGTGCAAGGGGGATCAATTTTTAACCAATCAGACTTGAAAAAAATATAAAATTTTAGGTACTTTACAGTTTCAATTAAAAACTTTTACATATATATCCAATCTCCATTTAATGAATTTTTCATAAGTTGAATTAGAGTATGTAAAACTTTTATATTATAAACATTTTATTTTTTTTTTAAATTCATTACTCTTAAAAAGTTTTTGGGTTCATTTAGTAAGCAAGATGCTATATTATAGTCTGCAGTAGAGTGTTGTTTTATGCATGCCAGCCCTTCAAGCTTCCCTATACTACTATTACTATATAGCAGCTTTTGCTTGGATAATTACACGACAGCAAGAGAGAGAGAGAGAGAGAAGAAGGAGGGGGGAGGTTATAGTAGCAGTACACCAGCGGCGGCGAGAATGAATCTTTTGTTTCAATCTTGCGAGGATAATTAAAGCAAAAGCACCGCGCGAAGGCGAGCTTTTCATTCTTCCGTTACTTCTCTAATTACTGATAGACCTTCACTATAATATAGAGCTATGGACTTAACATACAATATATATGTATACAACGGTAATATCATGTACACATGATGCCCCATATTGATAATACATCATTAACTTATATGAAATTAATGAATGTAAACAAAAATATTAAATCTTCTTCAATAGGGGGGATATAAAGTTATACGTGAGAAGAAATAATTTTCAGAGGTGGACAAACCAATAAAGTTTAAGCTGTCTGAGTCGTGTCTGGAGTAACAAATGAGACTATACAAAGATATCTAACATAATATTTTTGTCAATAATATGTACCTCTCTCGTGATATAAGATTTAATTACTATTCAAAGACACAACATTATGAACGTGATAGTAGAAAATGACGTATAGTTTCACGAGACAAGGAGGCGAGAGTTGAATATTGTTTTTATTAAAATTATTATAATAACACATATTATTGTTTATTCTAGTCATGTATACCATAACTGCTTATACTGTTTATCAATATGATGCTGTTTCCATTTACATATTTCCGCGAATGTAAAATAAGAATAACAATACATATTACAATATTGTAGACGTTGTGACATTAAAATCGTGATGATCATTTTTTTTGTACTGCATTTATATTGAATTAAAAATACGTTTAAAATATACCTAATTTCATTTAAATTGTATAACACAGTAACATTGTGGCATAGCAAGCATCAATAGTTTCGACCTCCCGTAGTTTCGTTCAAAATCTAATTAAAACTACACTCGTGGTTTATTTCTCCCAATTTATTTTTTTTCCTCTTTTTTTTTATTTCGATTTCGCTTTCTCTCTGTCGTTTTTTTTTTTTTTTTTCTTTAAACACGAAATCACATTGGCAACACACAAAATCCTATTACGACGAACCTGCTGCAAGAGGAGCAGTTCTTGGTTTAATCGTATTGAATTCCAATGGGGTGGAAAATTTCATTCCCTGCACACCCGGGGCGTGTCGAGGCGGCCACTCCCCCTTTTTCTCTGTGCAGTATTTGCATAATCACTTCAGCAGTCGGGGTCCCTTCTCTGCTAAATTCATCCCTGGACACATCTTTGGGTCTGAGACGATGACACAAATTTGATTTAAAAATTACCTTACCAAACCCACAAAAATCTAGTTTTCAAGGTCGTTTAACAAAAATGTGACTTGATTTGGAATGTTTTTTTTTTCCTTTAAATTACTTCATGATTAATGGACTTTCTTTTAGTTTTGTTTTACAATTCTAATTTTACATTTTTCATTTTTACTAATTTACGTTGCATTCTGTCAAGCTTTTTTTTTTTTAATAAAAAATGTTACATTTTTAAATTTATTAATTTTATACGTGTTTTGTTTTATAAGATCATTCCTTTAGATATCAAAAAGATGTTATTTTTTTCAAAATTTAAAATGTTTTCTATGAAATTGTAAGAATTCTTTTCTATAAAACATAAATTCCTTCTATATTTTTTTTTTGCATGCCTTATTACTTCCTATGTACTACATAATTCATTATTTCATGAATAATATCTAATAAATAATATTTAAATTTACATAATACTTATTTGAAGTATTCATGTTTTCATTTTTGAATAACAACAACAAGTATTGTGTTTGGTAAAATTATTTTTGATTACATTATAATTACAATATACTAGAGACCAATCCTATACCGTATAGAGGTAATTAACACACACACACTAGTAACATTACAATATGTAACAACAAACAACAAGAGCTATATTGCAACGATCATGTCCGGGAGAGTGGATGAAATAGAACAGTGTAGTGATGTGTCGATGTCAGTTATCCACCCTCATACCACCCTCTTCTCTCTATGATTGTTGGTTTGGATTAGTTATATATACGGAAGTGACGTAGTAGTTGAAACATACATATGACATCAGCAAACGTCACCATATAATAATCATTGCATCAGTTGTATATGGCATGGTCAGCATGATATTATAATACACTGAGTGAGAGAAGAACATTCATCTTTTTCGGTTGTCACTTTCTGTATCACTCACTCTTGTAATATGTAGTGGGAGGTTTTTAGGGGGGTGATATTTGGGGTTATATGAGAGGGACTAACATACAAGCAATGCTTGTGTTTATGACGGCAACCATAAAACATTGATGATATGTTATTATTATTATTAATAACATCATAATTATATATACCTTATTGTTGTAATGTGTTAAAATACCTGTGGTCATAATTACAATATAAATAAATAAAAGTAATTTCATTTAGTAATATATTCTTTGGATTAAAAAAAATGTTATTTTAACCTTAATTGTACATAAACTACAGGTTGCGTTTGACAATTTTTAATTATATAAGCTGTGATCTTCATACTTTTTCCAGCATTAAATTCTATTGTTTTTGTATTGTAATTTTAAGAAAAGGTGATTGACTTTAATTTATTTCGAACTTCATATTTTTTATCGCAGACTGTCAATCTTTTAGACACTTGTGACGTCACAACGAGTTGGCGTCTTTGCGGGCGTGACGAGACGGAAAATCGAAGCAAAACAATTTTTGCGGCCAGGGAAGCAGAAGTAAGCAGGCTACTTGTAGATCACGCTTCAGAATAATAAAGCAAACTTTAATGTAGGAAAAACTACTACTTTTTTTTAAAGAGAAAATAAAAATTATCTTTTTGAAAAAAACAGTTAAAAAATAGAAGTTATAACGAAGGAGGGGGTACATTAAATGAAGGGTGAAAACTGATTATGCTGATGACGTGTTTATAAAGATAAAATGGTTGTCAAAATACGTTAATGATTATTTAATCTAGTTATACTGTATGGATAAACATAAGTAACCAACGAATTATTCATGAGATATTTATAAAATACATATTAAAAAAAAAAAATCAGTTGATTCATGACTCAAGATGAAGTTGAGGATCTGTTAATTTGTTTTTCGTAGTAAAATTATAATTTTACATTTTTGACCACATTTAATGCATACCAAAAATATAAATAATATTCATGAAAACATGAAAAAAAAATATAGAAAATGTTTAAAATAATTAATGAAGGACTGTCAAATAGAAGATGTTTACAGATTTAGCTTTCTCTCATTTTGTGGCGCCGTTTGATAAACGAACCTCGTGCGAACTCGCACAGAAAACGTCAGAAATCTTCTTCTTGTATAAGCAAAGTCGTCACCCCTTCTTTTTCTTTCTATATGAATTCATCTCAAATATCTTGCAGCAACACAAAATGGTTTATTATTAGTTCAACCCTGTTCTCCTACAGATGCATTTTGTTTATTTATACTTAGGATATTATATTGTATATAGAGAGTGTACGAGATATAATCCCTTTAGCTTGGTAATAACATTACTCATATTATATTTCTTTAATGACGTAAGATTCGTCAATACTTAAAAAAAATGTAGTGTATAGTGCTTTTTGCAGAAAATAATGAATAAACCACACTCACTTATGTGGTAATAATCTATTATATGTGTGCTGTATCTTATAATCAATTAAAATGAAGAAACGCGAGTAAAATACTTTTATATAAAAACGCTATAAAATGATAACGTGAAATTGAAAAAATACATTTATGCTAAAAAAATTCTCCTATAAAGAAATATGCAATTATATTACTGCACAAACTATTAAAATAAAAATTCTTATGCTGCATTAATGATGTTGAAATTGTTGATTTGCATCTCATGTTTGGTTATTGTCATAAATTGCATAGGTCATTTTCCATGCTCATCCTCCTCTTTCCCATGTAGCAATCGGCTTTCCTTTGTTATTAACTCTGGATTACCTCGCCCCCCACGGGGATTGACGGGGACTATATAGTAAGACCGCATGGGCACATCGCATAAGCCGCTTTGCCTCGTTCCAGATTGTTACTCTGATTGCCTGTGACTACGTTTTCAAATACAATGACATCTGGAGTTCTCTACCACAATTTTTAAATTGGACATAAAAATATGTAAAAATAAATTGATATCTTTATTATACATACAATAAAGTAACAACAAAAAGAGTATTATGTTGTAATTATATATTGTAAAAAAAAAAAAAATATCTCATTACTTTGTGAATGTTCAAAATGTCATCATTGCCATCAACTTTTTTTTTATCATATGTAAAATCATGTATATTATAATAAATTGTAATTAAAATTATTGCTTCTAGCGACATGTTTAATTATAATTAAAAAAAACAATTTTTTATTTAAATTTTAATAGAACTATCATAAGTATAATGTGCTCTATGATTGTATATAGAAAAGTTCATGCAAATTTTTTTATAATATTTTTGATGAATTCAAACAATAAAAAGTTCTATAACGAAGTGTACTGCATTAAATTATCTTGTTAAAAAAAAATACACATTTAAAAATAAGGCGAGTCTTTTTTATTATATTATAATAATAACCCACCTACTATTGTTCTTATAATGGTAACATTTTGATGATGACGTCATAAAAGTAATGCCTGGTTGAACTTGATGCAGGGTTGGGTGATGCTGACAAAGTTAATTAATCGGTCACAACAATATAACCGGCTACTACAGATCATACTTGTTACTCTGTGTGTGTGGTACTATATAAAGGTGCGGGTTATTTTTCTTATATACTGTTGTTGCTGTCGTTTCCTGGAAATAGTGTGGAAAAGTTGTCTCTTGATGGTCGACGCCTGACTGGTAGTGTGGCGAGTTATGTGACCATCAACATCGTCACAATTTCGACTTTATAACACCTTCAACTCAACTTTATAATAAGATAAAAATTTTATACTCATTAACAGACTAGATCGTGTTAAAAAAAAAGTTTACATTTTTTAAATTCTAACTTTTTTTTTATATTTAATTTTAGCACACAGTTCTTCTAGTATTTTTTTTTATCATATATATAACTTGTTTCTAGTATGAGAAATTTAAATATATAATATTTAGCTTTGATTATTATTTATGTGTCAACGGGTTGTAAAAAAGAATAAAAAAATGTCAAAATTTAATTGAAATTAATTGATAAATTGATATTTTTGAATAGTCATTTCTTAAAAAAAGTCACTTAAAAAAAAAAGGTTTAAAAATTTTATGTTAACCAACATGACTCTTTCTAACCCTGTCATATTTTTATATTGCTCTAATTTAATCAATAATTTTTATATTGTGATTTTTTTTTTCTTCTTTAAATTATGCTGGTACCTTTACTATAATTTTTAAAATGATAAATATCAATTTTTTTTTCTTTTTTACTTCTTTATCCAATTATAAAAATGTTTTATAAATTAATATAAGAAAGTATAATAATAAAAAAATGTATTATAAAGATAGTATTTTTGATAGATTGCTATACTTTCCTTAATTAATGATACTGATGAGAGATCCAAGGCGTGGTTCGTAATGTACAAGTTACTAGAAAAGTCTTTCATCATATTAAATACTTATCAACACTAATTCCTTTCTTTAAAATTACCAATAATCAAGAATTAATCGATGTTAGTATAATGTATCGTGTTATCCTGATTTATAAATATTTTTAAACTACAATTATTCAATTAATTGACATTAAAAATCTTGACATTAAATAGACAAATTAATTATTGTTAAAAAGGTTCTAAGTACTTATATAGAGTATATAGAAAAACTCACACTGTATATAACCTCAGTATATAGTATGTATATTGATCGTTAAACGAGTGTAACTATGGTGTCATAAACGATGACTATGCATATTCTGGTTGGCATGGTATAATATAACATTGAAGAGTCATGCTATACAAAAAAGTGCATCCCTAGTCGCGCTATTTGCTGGCTTGAACACTGTATGCAGCCATGCAACGACATACAATGAACATGAACTGCAACCAAAGGGGGTTACTTGCAGCAGTAGTCACGGTTAACATTGTAATAGTCATCCTAGTGCAACTAATTAATGCAACTAACACTGCAGTCATACATTACAAAAACTAGCAATTGTACGTGTAAATGTCGTAAAAGACTGGTATATTTATCATGCATATATATAACAGGATATCAAATTAGAAAAAAAAAAAATTCTAATGTTGTTAAGATTCATTTAGGTTAATTATATTCACAGTGGAAATCGATAATTATTATATAAAAAAAATAATAAAAGAATTTGATTTTAAAGCATATAATAAAATTATATAAAAGTTTATTCTATGTGAAAGGTACAAGCCATATGTTCAAGCATGTGGAATTTATATCCTAGATTATTGATTGTAAAAAAAAAAAAAAAAAGTATAGGAGAGAGAAAGAAAAAAATAAAGGATCACAAAATGTCTCTTTTTTTTTTATATGTCGTTTTATGAGAGGGCATACACACATTGCCATGCTGGTCATCGAAACGTCTTTTCTTAGAGGTCTTGTAAAAGAATCTCTCTCTTCTACCCCCAGCATCACCTCTTCTATATAACGAAACACTCCTCGTTGTCCTTTTTACATCGGCGTCTCACCATACGGTCGTAAAGCAAGCCATCCAAGAGACCAAAACTTTGCCATAGAACAGTGAATTTGGGAGGAGTCATTGTTACTGATGGAACAATTTTACGGGCGAAAAAAAAAGGAGAGATCGGAAAAAAAAAACTTTTAACTTGCAACAACAACAGAATAAAAACCAGTTGCACAGAATAGAGAGATAGTATATATATTATTTATGATATATGCTATATACTTGGGCTAGTGGTTATAGTTGTTTAAAAGTTTTTTTTTTTTTTTTAAAGAAGAGATCTCTCAATGGACCAAGCCTACCTACCACACCTCATATTATATATTTAGTAAGATCCACGTGGCATTTTGGACACTTTAGACAAGCTATAAACTACCCACAGATTAAGAAACAAGAGATTTTGATTGCTTTGAAAGAAAAATAGATAATATAATACATGAAATAACAACAACTTTTGAAAAAAAAAAAATAAATACAACTACTTATTTATTCCCGTTTTTTTTTTTTTTTAGGTATGTAATATTATATAAAAAAAATAGTACTTTGATCCGCTTGAAAACGATGATGTATTGAATAGAAGTGTAATATAAGGAGGAGTTTTTGTATGCTGGCTTTCTTCATAAAGGTTTTGCATGAGTTAGCGACGATGAAAAGTGTCATCGTACGTCCTGCTGGTCGTGGCTAACTTCGTATACATAAAACTTTTTTTTTTTTTTCTCCTCGTTAAGCAGAAAGACCGCAATGTTATGCAAAGTTAGTTGTTCCTCTTCGTTTAATCTTTAATACCGGTTCTGTGGGTGGTCTATCTATACACCCTTTGCCTAAACAGCTATAGAGGTCTGTACAGTCAGGATCTCAAAATGATGTGCAATGTACTCTCATCAACAACAAAATTAACCTTTTAATAGCTAACATTTATTTATTTTTTATTATAATATATGATATATAAAAACAACAGTTATATTTTTAAATTTTGAATATAATATATATAAAAAAGTGGTTTGCTCAGAAGTTAATTTAAATTTTCATAATATATTTTATGTTAATTACTATTTAAAAAAAAATACGTGACCATTTTAAAAGGATATCATTTTTTTTTTTCTTCATTGATGCCACCACATTGTTTACTGACCACAATAATTTTAGTTAGTGACTTTACCGCTTGATCCATTGTTCTTATTGGCGCTGGGGTCATCGTCGCGGCTTGCGTCTATTTCTCCACGCGGCGGGCGGCTGCGTGGCGGCGCCTCCGCAGTTGCATGTACTGTATAGCTGGTAGTAGACGCCTACACCATATGATAGAAAGCTGTCAGCGTGCTACAAGGGCGCCACTCATTAAAAACTGAACATACAGTATAAAAAAAAATATCTGGCTATAGTAGACGTTGCAAGTTTTAAAACCCGCGGTTCTTTGATGAGGCCACCATATAACTTACTGATTCGGAAAACACCCACATTTTTTTTTTTTTTTTTTTAAATGAGACATTTTCTCTCTATTTTAAAAATTACTTAGTATTTATGTAAAATTTTAAAGAGAAAAATATTGACAAATATTTTTTTGAATCGCAAAAAAAAAAGTATATATAGTGGTTAAATATAGTAAAACATGATTACATATAATTTATTTCTATAATTATACATGATTTGATGAGGTTATAGAGAGCAAGTATATATGCTTGGTTAATAAAAGAGCTATTGATAAAAAAAAAAGGCCTCCCACGCCGGAACCGTCGCTAAGAGAGCAGCAGATGATGATGACGTCATACATCCAACCTTGGACCTACCTGTCTGTGTCCCGCTGTGAAGTTCTCTCAGTACGGACCGCAGCATCTCTGATGGACCACGCAGCAGTCGGTAGTATCTACTATCTGCAGCAAACCTCCTACTGAGGACAAACCAACCTGCATGCTCTCTGTTCATCCTACTGCTTCAGAAACTATTATACCCCGTTGCGATTTGACCCTTATAGGCTATATAGTTAAAAGGATATCGACCTTTTTTTATTTTTTACTATAACATCGTGATGGTCAAATTTCTTAATTTTTATATTCATTTTTTAAACTATATATATATTATACAATAGTAATTTAATACTTTTAAGATTTAATCAAAATGTTTCTTTATTTGACTGATGGTTTTTATTGATAACGATGGCTAGAAAGAGTAATGTGTCCACCTTTATATATTTTTAAACTTGATCTTCGTGTTGTCGTTTTTCCCACAGACTCTTCTCTGCGACGTTGCCATTTGGTGTCACTCACACTTGTCTTATACAATCAAAACGTACTATTAAAAGCTAACAATCTTGCTACATCTAATTATTACCCGCCACATTCTACTACTTTATGGTCAGTTAGTACAAAAATTAAAAAAAAAAAAAAAAATAGGGTACAGTATGAAGAATTTTAACTATGTGAGTGTCTCCATCCACTTATTTTTTTAAATACATTTAAAAAAAAATTTATATAATCTTTTAAGATCACACTTTTATAATGAATGTGTAAATTGGTAAATTTTGTCTAAAAAAATAAGGAAAAAAAAAATAAAATTTCATCAATGCTTTGTTTTTATTTTATCGATTGATCAAAATTATTTTATTTTTTTTTTAAATTTAATTGGTATATATCTTAGAAAAGAATGTTATTTCCTTTTTAATCTTGTTTAAAACATTTCTTAGCATTCAATTATAAAAATAATATTATTAAATTATGTTTCCAAAACATGTAGACTAGTTTTTATTTATATTAAGAAAATAACCTCCCAAAAAAAGACAATGATGACAGTAATTTTTCCATTTAAAAACAAGTAGTATCAACAGCGTTAAATTCTTTATATCTATACTGAGATATATAGAGTGTGGGATATCAGAGTGGCGGCTATATAGCATGCGTGCTTAGGTAATACCACAGCACTGCTGCAGTAAATGATCAAAGTGAGCGAACAGCATTACGACACGTGCTTTGAGTACCATGAGCCTGCTACTTACAACCTGAGTAAGATGCTGGCTGCAAAACTTGCAAAGTGTTGTTATACCAACTCGATTTATCCAACTAAGAAGAAGAAGAAGTAACCTTGTCAATAATGATACATAGGTCATACGCTTTGTTTGAGGTCAAACCTTGTGTGTGTGTGTGTGTACTTGCTGCTTGCACCATTCTTATAAATGTAAAATAAAACCTTCTTTTTTAACATTTTATTTTTCTTGTTGTAGTTTTATATATATATATAAGGATTGTTTATATCATGTTGAAATAATACATATATATACAGCTGAGAGAAAAAAAAAATACGACTTGTCATGTTTAATTAAGATTTTTCTTAGAAGAGAAATCAATTTAATATAAAAATACAATTACTATATAAGTCTGAATGACGAGACAAGTTTATTTTTTTTCAAGAAAAAAAATAAGTTAGTCTCCTTTAGTTTTTAAAGGTAGGCAATTTGCCTTACACAGGGGCTGAAGAAGTTGCAGTACTTCCAGTGAAATATACAAATATGGCGGCCTCACCATCAAATTTAATGTTTGTCTTTTTTTTGAAAATTATTATTAAATATATATACACTTATTGATTAATATATGTTTTATGAATTTTGACATTTTGTTGTCTTTATACTTTTCACACACATACATACTACTACTGACTCACTTATTTATGTAGTACGATATAAGTTATAAGAAGGCGTCTCGGGAAAGACTGACAAATCGGTATTGTCTGGCGTAGTACTGATAGAGCACAGAAGCAGGTTAATAAATCAAGCGTCCAGAGAGAGAGGAGAGCGGTGGCCCGTGCCTTTACCATCACTTGAAGAGCAAGCAAGCTCTTCCTCACCTCCGCTACTACTGCGAGTGATGGGCCCTGTCACTCATTCCTGTATACATCAAGTGAACCTCAGCCTTAGGGGAATTACACCTTAAACTTTAAATTAAATGGCGCGTAATTTTAAATGTAATAAACTTTTTTTATATATACTTTAATTTTATTATAGTAGTAGACAAAAACAAATTGATGATGTTTTAAATATACAAGAAAAACACATATATAAGTAATGAATGAGAGAAGTAATGAGATTTGGTTTAACACTTATAAAAGTAATAAAATTCAAACTAGGTGAGGATGTGATATACGTTATAACAGTAGAAAATTTTTACCTTTAGTTTAAAAAAAAGAGAAAAAGTAAGTATATTATAAAGAATACTGTCGTTTTTTTTTTATTATTATTATGTAAGTGTTTTGGCTGACAGCCATGAGTAGCGCCTATGATGACTCCACTCATACAAGAACGCTTTTGATGTTGTATTGAAAAATAAAAGAAGGAGAAGAAGAAGAAGTAGTATTATATAGAAGGAGAGGAGGAGGAGATAGATACACAAAAAGCTTGGAATGTATCGATAAAACAGGTCGACATGTTTTAGTTGACGAACCGGTCGCTGCTGCTGCTAGTTCGTCTTGGTCGCCGCGCCGTCTTTTTGAGAGGGACGGTCGGGGCAGCTTTATGCCACGTAAAGAGATCACTACAGTCAAATTAAAATTATGTTCTCACTCAAATTACATATTTTTTTTAAAAATATTCAAATTTCCCACCTGAAAAATTTAGAAATTATACGTGGGATTTTAATTTAATTAAAAACTATAAAATTTCCACTTACGATTTTACCTATTTTTAATTGTATTTTTATTATTATTATTATTATGAGATTTTTGTTAAAAGCCATTCATGGTATGATGCTGTCAACACTTTTAATATTTTATTTTTCTAGTGTTGCATAAGTTAATCAACAGGAAGGTGTTTAAACGTCAACAAGATGCCATCTTAACATGGAGAGCTTGTATAGGAGAGCAGCAGCAGCAGCAGCAGCTCAGTGTTAAGAACCATAAACCTTTCTTCTGGCTTGTACAACACACACACCTTTTGATATTATTATGATGTGTACATTTTTATAACATTTGCTTACCAAGGAGACACACGGAACCGGAACCATAATAATCATAATCTCAAACAACACCAACTTGTGTAGACTTTCCCATGCCATACAGGAATTTATTATATAAAGAGATTGTATAATAAAAAAAAAATAGTATATATATATACGTATAAGTTTTTGTAATGGTTTTAAAATTGTCTAGATCTAAATAGTTTTTGAACTATAATATTTTTTTTTTTTCATCTTATAATAATGATATTTTTGATGGATTCATCACCTTTTTTTTAAAAGTATTATTATTATATATATTGTGGAACGAATGATGTTTTTATCAAAATATAAAAAAAAGTACGTGTTTCTCATGAAAATACTCGTGACTAATATTTTTGATACATTCTCCAGTAAAAGGAAAATTTATTGAAAAATACTAAATTTTTGTATGAACTATATTCTTTTTTACTTTAAAATATTTCTCTGAAAATTGATGTGTTTTTTTGTATCTTGTGGCTTCATTCATAAAAATTATTTACACTTTACTATAATTTTAAATTTTACACTGTTTAATTTTTCTTCTCTCTTTTTTGTTATAGGTGAGTTCCACTGGAAGAACCCAAACATGGCGCACCCCGCACTTCTTGCCCAGCAAGGTAAAGTGTCACAAAAATTTTATAACACAAATAATTTAGTATACCAAAACGTCACTTAAAATCATGCAATTTGTCCAGGTCGTCTTAAAAATTGTAGTTCTTACACTCTTAGCCAATCACATCATTGGAAAATTAAATTCACCTGAAGATCTGGATCTCTTGGATGGTATTATTTGATTAGACACAATCCACGACTGCTACGAATTGAAAATTGTTCAAAGTATTTTAATCAATGATTTATAGCTCAATTTACAAATATTTGTTAAATAATAATAGTGATAGTTTGAATGTCAGCTGGTCTTATTAAATTTTAATAAAAAAAAAATCTCTTTTTGAAGTAGAATTTAAACACAATGTCGTTTAAAATGACATAAAAAGATTAATTCAAAGTATGCAAAGAAAAAAAAAAAAAAAAAAAAGATGAAAATTGGCAAGCGTCTCGCAGTAATTGTAAGGAATGCAAACTTTGTTGATTGGCGAAAAGAACTCCTTGTAATAAAAAGGAGGATGGGTTGTGAATAGACCCGGTAGTAAAGCCGGTAGCTGAGATGATTACAGGGCTGGCTAGAAAGTGGGCGTATGCAATAAGCGGTAGCAAAAGCCATAAGACCTGATGCCAGTATTTTATTATTATTATTATTCTATAGAGTAAAAATCATACCGTACTGCATCGTGAATAATTATTATTATTATAATTGAATTCTTTACGTGTCAAAAAATTGTATGTATATAACCCTGTACTTAGAAGAAGTTTTTTTTAATAATAAAAGTAATACAAACTCATCATATGTAATAATATATTTATTTTTAATTTAATTTTTTTATTCATTATTATATTAATATATATAAAAGTTTTTAATTATATAATGATTGAGCACAAATTTTTATGAATGAAAGTTATAAAAGATTATTATTGGCAAGCATATACGTATTTGTATTATGAATATAAGGATGCATGATATTCAAATTACTTTTAGTGGCATAGTACACAATATATTGTGGGATGGGCTCATTGCATTGCTTGAAAATAAAATGTAATACATAAGTCATGTTTATAAGACGTATGTTTTTAATGACTTTGAAGTTTTTTTTGTTAATTTTAAAGCTAAGGAAATAGAGATTCTCTCATTAAATTTTAAATTTGATTGCAATTTTAATGAATTTTGCATTCGAAATAATTATTTATAACTGACATAATGTAGCATTTTTTTCTTTTTTAATTTTGCTGACAGCAAATTTATGCATTATTTAGTTCATGATGAATATTAAAATTTTTAATAAAAAAAAGTAGTTCACCCACACTATATATATATATATATATATATATATATATATCTTTAAAAAAAATGTCAAAAAGTAAGAAATTTCATGTAAAAGAAGGGCGTGGTCTTCAATATTAAATATATATTTATTTTTATTTATTTTTTTGCAAGTACTCGCATGAATATTCTATATAGTATATACTTGCTGCAAAAAACCAGTTAATGTATGTTCAAGAAATTAACAGAGCATTCAATTAGAAAAAAGCAGTTGGCTTATTGCATGTGATGCTTTATATAATGTAAATCTTATTACGTTGAATTTATAATAAAATAAAATTATGCATAAAAAAAATATTTTTCATCATGCATCCATACATTATCGTTTAGCGCTTTCCTTTGATCCACAAAAACTTTTATCTAAAAAAAAAAAAAAAAAGCTGTCTATTCTTTAACATATAAGAATTTTTTTTTTAAATGTGACTTTTAGGTACACTTGAAAGAATATGAAGAAGTAAAAGAGTCTCTTCTACTATACTTACAACATCACGATATGATTATATATATATTTTTTAAAGTGAACTAAAGAGCGGCATATTATAAAAGTTTCTATTTGAGGTTACATGACTGGAAAGGATTCGTACTATAATATCTACTTGTATCATTTATACCTTTTTTTTTTTTTTTTTTTTTTCTATCAACTTCTTTCCACTCACTTTGCTGTCTCAACATCAAAACGGACTAACCTTATGACTGAGTGAACTTACACAACAAGACTTGCATTCGTTTCTTCTTACTGTTAGCACCCTATATAATATCGAACCTTGTGCCTTACTCCTACATGTAGACGTCACTCTTATAGTGTAACCTCACGTAATCTATTTGTCCATCCACAAGGAAGGGGGGTGATGTGACGTGATCAGAACACAAGATGATCAGGATAACACTACTGGATTACCATTTTTACGTATCTATAAAGATTTTTATATCAATTTTATATCGTGTATAGAATCAGAAATTTTGTTATAATATATTATGGTCAAATATATTTAAATATTATAACTTAATATTATAAAAAATATATATATATATATATATTTTAGATGATGATAGGAATAACAATTTTGCTTCATCGCCTTTTCTATTTATATATATTGGTTAAGTGGAGAGGAGTTGAGTGAGTGAATGAGCATGCATGTGATGGCACTAGCACGCAAAGTAAAATTAAATCATCGCTAAGGGACGGTATAAGGGGGGGATGATATTCCCTAAAGAATATATATAAAATTGAGTACTGTTGGGTACGTATATGACTGACCACTTCTTTATCATGGTCACGTCGATATATTTCATAATTTGTAGCAAAAGCTTACTTGACTCATTCAAAGTAGAGTGCCTTCGCCACAAATCTCACTTGGGAATTTCGTTGTTCAACTCAATTCTATCTTACGTCTGCTTTTTTTGATCGTCGTCGTCTTACTACTTCTTGATGCCCTTTTACTCTCTAGTGGTCATTCTGCCTTTGTAAATCGCCGCTTCTTTTTTTTTTTTTTTTTCCTATCTTCGATTCGTCCAACATTTTTTTTTTGGTATATATTCTACTTCTTCATGCACCCAAGCGCTACACTTTTTTTTTATATATATATTGAGATAAAAATAAGGATGAGACAAATGAGTTTGCATAAAATGTTAACAAAAATCAGAGAAATAAAATTTGACGTTAAAGAGATCGTCTTTTTTTTTTAAGGTATCGGATCGTTGATTTTTCTACCATATGGAAGGAATGGAGAGAAATAATAGCTTAGGTTTAACCAAAGAATTAATATCTACTAGAAGACTTACCGCCGTGTTAAAGTTTCGTCTCTCCTATTTTAAAAGAAAAACCTGTTTGCGCTTTTGAAGTGAGCTAACGATGACATGGACACTAGATGTCTCCTTTGTCTGAGGCTATACAGTTCGGCAGGGCTAGGGTTGACTTAACGTCACGTGACTCCTATTAGTATTGTATTGGAAAGTCCGTGACGTCAATCAACCCTAGCACGGCCGGAGCACGGTCGTAAAAATTGAAGAAAGGGAGGGGAAGTTAGAGAAGGGTGAGGTTAGAAGGAGGGCAACTCAGCAGAACAATAGCAGATTTTACCGAGGCAATATTGTTATCACGATCGTATTGTGTATTTATTGTTGTCGTTGTCAACAGGGAATTCTTTTAAATATTTCGTCTAATTTGCTCTCATTTTAAACCATTTTAGAGGAAAAGAAGAGAAAAAGACGAGATTACATATTTTTTTCTCTACTCACTACTTGAACATAAAAATGTTAGAAATATTGTTGTCAGGCACTTTAAAAAAACTAATGAAGTGCGGAAAATTATATTTCATAATTATTTTTATTGCTTTACTTTTCGATTGTACCAAAATAATGTAAGCACTCATAATAAAAAAAAATAATCACAGTATCACATGACATTATATTGACTTAAATTAAAAGAAGCATGCGCTGTCGGGGTCCACCTAATAAACAGTTTTAATATTTATTTATTTATTTTTTAAAAATAATTTTTAGTTTTAATCAGTTTGAAATTATTGAAGATTTACATTAAAATGAGAAATCATCCTTAAACCGGGCTTTTAGTTAACGTCAGGAAAATAAAATAAAACTATAATATTATACATACAAATACACACATATATAATATATATATATATATATATATATATATATATATATATATATATATATATATATATATATATATATATATATGTATGTGTGTATGTATATATGTATGTATATATTATTATGATAGTACAAGAATGTAGAATTGTATATGAATTTTTATTTTACGATAATACGTAACATTCGTAGGATCTTTACTGAAAATATAAATTAATATAATTAATATAGAATGTTAGAAATGTTGACTCCATTTCATCCTCACATTCATCGAAGATGAAATAAGGTGTGCATTAGAGGTAAAAAGATTAGGTTTATTGTTACTGCATTGGTTGCAAATAGATTTGTAAATAAATTACAGTAGAAGAGAAAATATTATTAATTTTTTTACTATTTTATTTATCGATCGAGGAATCCCTAGTTGAAAAATTACGCTTCAACTTTTCCTGTAATATTTACCTGCAATAATTTTCGTTAATTTCGATCGAAAAAAAAAAAACAACATAAAATCTTGATCCTTGAAATAAAATTTTAGTAACCAAGTTTAAAAAAAAAAAAGAAGAAAAATGTTGATTAATTACAATTGTGAAATTCTGATTTATTTATTTATTATATTTCTGAATAAATATAATAAATAAATAAATCAGATTTTCACAATGGCTACTTTTCAGCAAAAATAATGAAAAAAATTAAAATTATTTCTACTGATTGTTCGACTTTATTTAAAATAACATTCTCTATTTTTAAATTGGCGGATCAATTTTATAAAGCATTGAAAAATTAAATTGTAAAATTAAAAAAATATCATGACTATATTAATATTGATTGAATGTTACAAAATGAACATAATTTATAATAAATATTATATATTAATATTTCTAAAGTGCTGCTACTGAAGACGATAATGCACCTGCTTCTATTTAAAAGAATGACTTTAGTCATTGTTATCCTCTGGCCATTCATCCCTAGCATACCTTCCCCCCACTCCGGCCAGCTAGATCTGCCCGTCGCCTTCTTTTACTTCCCCTCTCTGCTCTGAACAAACTCGATCCGTCGATCGCGACTGTCGCGATACCTTGCGTCCATGTCTTAAAGCTTTCTGCTAAGATAAAGTGGACGAAAGCCGCCATAAGCGGTAAGTCTTCTAGTAGATATTAATTCTTTGGTTTAACTGTGCTATGCGATGACTGTATCTGACATTCTCGAGTGCTCTCTACGTTTTAGTGCTAAAGCTCGTCGACGATCCATAGTAAAGTTGGTCCAGCAGTATGCCATCATGTACCAAGTCAGCATCTGTGCTTTTGCCTTCTCCCATCATCCAAAACTATCTTTGTGTGCGTGTTATTTCTCTCCTCTCTCTCTCATGCTCCTTAGATGCTGAGAGTGTTGGCTTTTGTTGGCAACCTCTGGAATGCCCATTAAGATGGCTTGTCCGGATCAAGACAACTATAAGGAGTTTGTTTAGAACCAAAACCTTTAGATATAAAATAAAAAAAATATATATAATATTATATATAAAACAGGGTATACCGGTTTTGTTATGAGGTTTTCACAATCACTTTGATTTGCAATAAGTAAAACTTTTTTTTTTTTAAACATTATTTTTATTTTGTCATCTCTTTATCTATATTATATCTTTTAAAGTTGTGTTAAAAATTCCTTTCTATTCAATAATATGTCGCTTCAATCACTATTTCAGCTACCAAAAACAATGTCGTATTTTATGAAATCGTAAATTTTATATATATAGTTACGTTTCTGTTTAGTAAAAGATCTTGTAAGGAGAAAAAAATTTATGTCACACGACTTGTGCTATAAAAATGTTTGAGTTTATTGTCTTGTAATGTTTACGTGTAAGAACAGGTGTTTTACTTTTTTTACAGATATATAAATTTTAGTGGACTATATTTTTTTTTACATAAAATTATATTATTGGTAATTTATAAAACAATGTGGGCACAGCAATTGAATTGACAAACACAATTGAAAAATTTTACTTTATGTATTTAAAGTCGTCTTCATTTATCTTTTATTTGACGTCACAAACCTTTTTCTTTGTCCTCCAATACAATTCTAATGGGAGGGTAGCGTGACGTCACACCAAAGTTAAATGGAGACGACTTTGAAATGATATATAAGCTGAAAAAAATTAATTACTTATAAAATATATAATAAATTTTGTATTAATTATTACATATAAGGTGATGATATTAAAATAGATTTTAAAAGTTTATAAGGAATTTTAATAGTGTTACGAATTAGTAAGTGTAGGTCGGATCCATGGTTCTGTGATCTTTACAGAAACGATACCCTCACTTCATATAAGCACGTACAGCTCTCATATTAGCAGCATGCAGAATATTATGTACCACCAGCGAAGCTATCATCATCATCTTAGGAAAATTAAAACACCTTTTTATAAACTTATTGAAGAAATATTAATTAAGAACTCCGTGAGTCTTAAATTTCTCATTAGACAAAAGCATTGCAAAACCAGTTTTAGTAGTAAACATTTAATTGACTACAGTATAAGATAAAACAGGAGCAGTATTTATATGAAAGATGATGTAGAATGAATCATCTCTTCATATAACATATAATTTGTTAGAGATCTTCGAAGGTTAATTGTATAGTAATTACCTCAGCAATGCAATACCGTAATATTAACATATGTTTAGTATAGATCATGTTATTATATGCAATATATAGTAAAAAAATATCATAAAATGCTACTTGAATAATTTTAGATTACTTTTGAAGATATACAGTATAATATAGAGAAATAGTTTAAGAATGCAATATAATAAAAAAAAAGAGTTTAGGTGTGTATTTTCTGTTTTTATATTTTATTTTTTAACCTTTGTGTCTGCAATACTTTTTACATGAAATGGTTTACGCCCAATGCTTTTATATTATACATAAATATATATACACATACATGTATTTCTCTTTCAATATATAAATATATGTAACAGAATCCATTTATAGTTAGCTAGTAGTAAGTTTGTACATATTGAAAATATATTTCAAGGTCTTCATAATATTCCAATGCAATATTCTTTCATTCATGAAAATTTAATTTTAATTATATGATTTTATCATATATATATTATGAAATATATTTCTTAAATAATTATTAACAATATATCCAAAAAATATAATTAAATTAAATAATATGACAAGTTGTCGTATGCGTCATTTTACATTCATGCAAAAAGCGTGGAGAGTTCAGTTAGAACATGTAGTGAGTGAAAGCAGCAAAAAGAAACGTACTTATGTCTTATATATGTTATACGTATCATGTAAAAGAGGGAGCAATGACAGAGAGACATGTCACTGAGAAAAAAATTATATATTACAGCATTAGTCGCTTGTTTGTCGCACTTAAGTGCAAGTAAGGTGTTGAAATTATATACCAAGTGAATATAAAGATAAACTTCTTCAGTATGAATGAAAAATATTAAAGAGTTAATGCAATTAAAAAAAAAAAAAAAGTAATTAGCAAAATTATACAGTGGAATTTTTAATTACATTTTTTTAATAAGATAATAAGGAAGAAGACAAGAAATGAATAAGTAACGTTCAATTGATGAATTTACATATCTACCACTCTGATGGTACTTACATTTTTTTTTATGTTTTTTTTATACGTCACAATTGTTTATCGTATGAAGAGAAGTTTTATCATGCCACTACTAATGTTATTTATATGACGTCATACGTAATAACTGCCATTACTTAAATATAGTCTCTATCATGTTGATTACTTTAACTACGATTATATTAGTCAGGTGCACCTGTAAAATAGGGGAGAAGCAAATGTCACCTGTTAACTTTAGGTAATAACTTAAAATTTAAAGAAATAAAAATAAATTGAAAGAAATATAGCTAATTTATACATGTTTTCCGCAAATACAAAAATGAATAATTTTATATCTGTTTATATATAAATTATTACATGTTTTTAATTAAGAAAAGTATACACAGAAGATATTAATTAATTTAATTATATATTTGGTTCTTATAATTTTTATTGCATTTAAATTGTTTGTTAAAAAATCCATTATCTTCTAGTTCTTTTTTTTTTAAATGTAGTTAAACATTTTACGAGTGAAAATAAATTTTTATTATCAAAGTATTTAAAATTTTACATGGCAAGTAATGGCAAATTTATATATAACATGGAAGTGTATATTTATTTTCATTTTATCGATTGTGTGTAATGTTCGATAAAGAGAGCAGTTGACAACACTGTGATGGATGACGTTTACATCAGGCTGAAAGTTTGTCAAGGGTCACTATACAGAATGTAACGGGACCAGAGATTTGGTTACCTATATGTGGTCCCCAATGCTTGGTCCTCACCACATTGATTCTCCATTGAAATATGCATTTATATGTTTTAGAGATTTTGACATTATTTTCTCCATATGTCACGCTTCAACAAATTATAAATATTTTTTAACCTCCATTTCACATCATTATATAATTATTTTTTTATTTTATTTTAACCTCTTTTGATGTTTTATAATAAGCTTTCATCGTCATTTTATAAAATAAACTGCTCGTCTTCATTTAGAAATGTATCATTTAATTTTTAAATATGACGTTTATTTTTTTTTTCACTGTAAAAGAATTTTTATTTAACTTTTTTTTTTTTTTTTTTTACATTTCTATATATGAAGTGTGCATGGTCTTTCTGTCTGGATGGACATTCTTAAAGACGGAGGGAGCACGTTTTCTTAGCAAAAGGTAGCGACTTCAGTTGAAAAGAAGAAGAAGAATATCTTCTTGGTTCGGTGACTGTCTCTTGGATCATATTATTTTTCTTCTTTTACTTTGGCTTGATGCTGTAGCTTCAACATTCTGTAGAGAAGGATAGTTGGAAGGTGGAACCGGTTTCCTTCAAGCTATGACGAGAGAGACTAACGTCGTGTCTCTGGTCACTTTGCTGCTACCTTGCTGTGCCTGCCTGCCTACCAGCCAGCCAGCCTGACTGACTGCTGACTGTCGCGACCGAACGACGCAATCGGTCAAGGTACTCATAATATCTCAGGTGTAACCGATACGAGAAAAACGTATACCTTTCATTTATATATACAGACAGGTATGACATTCAAGGTATTAATTGGTACTATATTGAAAAAAAAAAAAAAAAAAAAAATGGTGATTCAAGAGAATTTTTTTTATAGATAAGTGTTATTGATAGCAATACAAAAAGATGGAAAAGCAGTGAATAATGCACAACTCATGCCATCCAATGTATTTAATTTTGAAATTAAATTGTTGTGTATAATATTACTCCACTGTATCTGATGTTGATTATAAAATTCCTGCAAATATTCCAGTCTATATGTAAGCACACAACTATCTTGATGCTAATGATGGTCAGCTATAGTCCCGTTGTCCCTCCATCAGCTGCTCCCTCCCGCAACTCTCGACATCCGCTAATAGTTAGACCGAGCGTCGTGGGGACAGCTGACCGGGATGGTACTCTGATTGCAATATCCTTCCAACTACAGCACGACATAAATGCAAGTCAGCCTGTAGGAATCAGAAGTATGCAACTTGTTAAGCACATATGATAAGCGGACTGCAGCGTACAGTAGTTTTAGGGAAAACCTGCATTTTTATTAAAAAAATCAAATTTTTTTCCCAAATCGACATTCCGTTAAGTAAATAAGCTAAATAAACAGCTGCTATGAAACAATGCACAAATCTGCAGTGCACCATTGTAGAAGAGGTGGTAACGAAATACGTGGGTCTGTGATTACTCCGGACAGTGCGGTGGCAAACGAGGCTTGTTATACGTGCTTGCCACGCATTTATCCAACCAACAACACTCGTGCAGCAGCAATTGTTGTGGACACTGCTCGGTTATTGTTACATGCTTCTAGTATAATGTTAGAGATTCTCATTAAAATCTGTTTGCTCCTCAGTTAATTTCCTTAGGGGATAAACTAGCTAGCTACCAACAGTATATATAGAATATTATACTGTACGCACCAGCATTGCATATAGAGTTAGGTCTTCTAAAACTATATAATAACGCTTTCCACCCCTCCACCTCCTCCATTCTCCCCACCCCCCCTCCCCCTTCATACACCAAGCATACACTTTTAATCCCTTAGAGAAAACGTTTTAACAAGTTTATTGCATGACTAAAACTTATTACGTACTATAAACCATATTGTTTTATAATATGGCTTTTAACGCTAATTTTATATAATATTTTTTTTAAAATAAAACAAAAATATATCGCATATTATAATGAGAAGTATATTTTACGTTGTATTTTTTTGTAAATATTTCTCACGTCAGTGTCAACTTGAATGGTGGTAATTGCGTGGTACTGGATGACCGCGACGATTGTGGTGGAGGAACACGAAAAAAGTGTGGCTACCAAGTCTTCTTGCATGTTGCACTGCCATAAAGCTTCTTCTAATTGACAGCGGCGGCGCGCGGGAGGAGGAGGAGATGCGCCGCCTCCTCTCGATGTTACCACAACGACGTGTGTGCCACCTAATTATTAACCGGGCTTTAAATTTGGTCCCTGCCACACCAACTCTTTTTATTTCTTTTCAACACCAACCCGAAAGTTTATAGCCTTTCGCATACATATATTTATATACACTAACACTTTCAACTTCATTAAATATAATTTGAGCATACTTTAAATTAAATTTTTATATAATATTATATAATATAAAGGGTTGTAATTTATTATTTTAATAGTATATTTTTATATTGTTTGCTTTATTGTTATAAACAAACAATAATTAAATGTGTTTACAAGTTAGTATAATTATATATAAAAAATTATGTAATGATATAATTATTCAATGGTTATTACCTACATACTTGACATTTTTTTTTATTATTATCATTATAATTTATGAAAATGTGTTATAAGAGAAAGTACAGTAATGTTTATAATAATGATTTTTTTACATATATAATTTTGATTAACATAATTAATCAGGTAATAAATTATTATATAAATTAATTATTATTCTTTAAAAAGTTTCTCAACAACTTTTTTTCCTCTCGTGTAACTTTTTCATTGATTTTTTTTTTAATAATAGTTATATGCTGTATAAAAAAAAATCATTTTGCTGTTAGTATAAAAGCCTTTATGGTTATTATTATATAAAAAAAAGTTTTATGGTCGATTTTTCATTAATTGCTTTCAGTAGCAAAAGGCGGGCGTTAGGAACGTTGTTGGACGGGCTTGTAGCCAGCTGATGCGCCGCGTGATGAATGGTTGAAGGCTGATGATTGACAACGTGGTGCTCAGCTGATAACCATGGCGGCGAGCGAGCAACGAGCACTTAGAGACGTGACTTATGCCGCAGCTCGCACCTCTCTGTCTCGTACCGCGGTCCATAGCGTAATTAATGTTCTTTCTCTTGTGTGCTTTGCTTGCTTGTCCCCCCTCCTTCTCCCACTTCTTCTCCATGTAATAAATAAAGTTTCTCTGAGCTTGACCATTCGCAATGCCGCTTGCTACCAAACTATACTACAGTGTCGTTGTAGCGCACTTTAATTAAAACCACGGATCCCTGTAATTACAGAACCGCGAACTTTGTTCTGCCCGCTTCTCTTCCTCCTACCCCCTTCACTATATATTATAATATTCATTTAAATAAAAAAATGTGTCGACGTAACCTAACTTCTGTGGTTATTTTTTTTATATTTAATTAATGAAAGGAATATTACTGTGTAATTGTTTTAAATAAAAAATAATTTTATTCATAAATTATGATATTGCATATTTTAATTAAATTTCAATGCAATTAAGGTGTGATTTGTAGCATAATATATATTAAGGTTGTCAATCAAAAATTGAAACCTTATATGCAATGTGACAGCAATTTTTGTTATATAGGGAGTCATTATGAATAGGAATAGTTTTGTGTCTGGCTTTACCTCGCACCTCTCGCAAAGTGTTCGTTTTTTCCACTCAATCGAGTGCTATAAGCACTGGCAGGGTAGGCATTAATGTGAAGCCCTCTGTACGGGCGGCCTGTAATCCGCAGCCCAGACCACATATGCGGGGCTTCTCTCTGATGGTAGGTGAGAACCCTCTCTCTATCCTCTTTACTGTGCAAATGTTTGCCCGAGAGCGTCATGGCACCTCTGCACGCGACCCAACAAGTCCTAACTATTTTTTTTAAAATATAAAGTGCAATATTTCCAATATATTATTATACTTTTTTTTTTCAAAGCCATATAGTTAAAGCACATGATTGGATTCTTTTCTTTAATATTTTTTTTTCTTATATATTATATTATTTAGGTTACTACCACCTTTTCTATATACTTATATATTACAAAGCCACGTTTTTATTTTTATTATAAGAAGAGCTCTGTTCAGTTCACCTTGTCAAGTTATTGATTATTTGTTTATTTATTTTTATCAAGGTTGTAACTTTTCTTTAAAGAACATTATCGAAGAGGATATTCCAAGTTGTTATTTATCAGCAAGGTGACAATGATGACTGCTTGCACCAACCCGCATCCTTACATCTGATTATGCATAGACATACAGGTTTTTTTGTCGTCATGTAGCAGCAAGCAATATTCACCTGTACATAAGTCATCGAGTCTATAAAATAGCTGTCGATCACCTGCAGCGGTAGCAGCCTTACGTTAATTAATTAGCGGCTATGTCGTCGTGGCCATCAGGGTACCTGCACACCTTAGCAGGTGATGTCGTCATACTGTTAATTCAGAATAACTACCTCGCGATATAAAGCTCATTTTTATATAACTTAACATTAGAATATTGACTTATTGAATGGGAAATTTCAATGTTTCCAACTTTAAGATGAATATTTATTGATAATTATTTTTAGAATTTTATTGATACTTTATGATAATTATTATTATAAAGAAGATTCAATACTTAATTTTATAAATAAATAAATAATAAATAATATGCATGCCCTTTTTTAAATAATGAATGAAAATCTTAATAATTTTAATAAACAATATCGATCTACAATATAAATTAACAGAGTGCTATGATATAGGTATAGAAAATGTAATATTTAATGGCTAGTAATTTTATGTTTTTGAAGGAAGAGGGGTGTATGACATCGACATATGAACAATAACATAGAGTGCATTAGCCTATAACAGTAGCACGCCTGCTATAAGCAAGCACCATCATCGTGGCACGTTCCCTTCAAGTTTGCTTGCCTATAACATGTGTATATGTTATGCACTACTTCAGCAAGTCATTTCCGGACGCCGGTTTTGTGGTACTTTTTTTCCTCATGTTTTTCTCGCGTGTGCGGGTGTAAATAATAAGAGAGAAAATAACAAATTTTGCTATGCATGAATTACATAATGCTCCAGCTTCTAATATTATTCAAAAAGTCTCGTATAACATTGCCTCTTCTGTTGTCTATTGTCAACGCTTATTATTGTTGAACTCCTGCCTGCACCCCCCACCTACATCATCATTGTTGTTGTTATACCTTGTCGTCGTCTTCTGCACTCACACCCTTTATTATAATCAGCACGAGGGAGGGTGACGTCAGCTTGATGATATTGATTCTTGAATGAATTTTGTACAACCTTGTCGCAGGAAACTTGCTTGTTTTCAAACCAAAAACATTTTAATGATAATATTTTAAATAAACAATGAAAAACTTTCTTTGTTAATAATCAATGAAATTAAATTTTAAATGGTCAATTTTTGGAGTCATTAAATTATATGCTTACATTTTTAAAGGTTTTCAGTAAGAATAAATCGAAGTACCTTAACTTCTCACCGTATATTTAATTTATTCCCTTAATATATTATTCTTTTAAGTTCGAAGTGTTATAGATTACATCATGATAATAAAGACTTGAATAAAAAGAGAGAAAGAAATGTAGGTGTTGGTAACAAATCTTTTAGATTTAAAAAAAAAAAATAAGTGTCGGTCTATACGTTCTTTTCTTATGGTGGCTTCACAGCACAGTCCGGTCAAGTGTCACCACGCAGTGAGAAATGGTCGATTTGTGATGAACACGTAGCTGCAAGCAAAAGTCTTTATGTATGTAACCCAGCAAGTAGTATCAGAGGAGCTTGCTTCCAGCCTGGAGCCTGTGACTCCAGCACAATCAAAGATCTCTCCTCCCACACCACTCGAGCCATGCGCACTTCTGACTCCATCTGTCATTCTTAGCACACAAAAAAAAAAGGAGGAAAAATTTTTCCTTTCTTTTCTCTCTGTTCCAATCTTCCAACCAACCAACTGGACACAGCTACCCTCTTTTTTTTTTCTCTCTCTTGATATGAACCCGTTGCTATGGCAACATATCAGAAAAATAAAAGAAGAGGAAAAAAAACGTCAATGAAAATCATGGCTATTTTCTTCCTTTTTTTTTTTTTTTTACAAATATCGACTATATATGTATTCTTATCTTAAGTAAAATAATAATAAATTTACACCTTTTATAAAAGTGATGAGCTTTTAATTACTATGTTAAGTTTATTAAAAAAAAAAAAAACGTTGTCTTTTCTTGGTCTCATAGCAAGTGTATTGTATGCAAATTATCTACTTATAATAATAATGCAGACGTATAACAAGTTAGGTAGATAATAATTACTGTGGTTATGCGAACACCACACCTCCAAAGTAAGCAACTGTGTGTGAGAGAAAAAAATAGATGCAGATCTTATTTTGTGATGATGCTCACATATTTTTCCCTTTGTTTAACAATGGAGAGTCCATTTAAAAAATATAAAAAGGCAAAACTCTCTTCTTTAACTTCTTTTAGATGAATGCTTTTAAAAACATTTTTTTTTCCAAGATCTCTTATCAAAAAGTAACCAGCACTCAACGGTGTTCAAAATGTGTCTTGCATATCTAAGTACCTATTTTGATAGACAAGAAAATGTATTATATGTTGATGATGTTGATGATGATTGTATGAATAATAAGTATATAAAAAAAGTGAATAGTTAAACCAAGAGGGTCAGCTACCCTCAAAAACTAGATAACCATTATGTTTAAAAAGAAAACGGGATTGAATTTATTTTTATAAAAATAAATAACCGGTTTTATTCTCAGTGTTTTTAAAAAAAAAATGTGTATTTATATACATCTTGACGATTTTTATGTCAGAAAAATGTGTCCAGACTACATTATAAGAAAAACGTAACAAGTATGAAGTCTAAAAAGGCGTTGTTTGGGAATGCCAAATTTTTGTAGATCAATTATCACCATGTCACGTGACCTTACATAAAACTTGAGAGAGGGAAAAAGAGTCTAGCAGCAGAGGTGTCATTATTTTTATAGTTCCTTGTTAAGCCAAACCCTTTAAAAGTTTATGTTCACCTGGAACCATTAATTAATGTAGTTTAATCTTTGCATAAATCAATCCATATATATGTTTGATAATATGTTAAAAAAAAATCTTTTATTTTTGACATTGAACTAATTAAAAACAAAATCTATAGTTATGATATAGAAATAAAATTTAATATCTAGAATACGTAGAAGCACAACTTATTAATTTTTAATTAAATTTAAATTAGTTTGATAACAATGTTGGTGGAGAAGTAAATTATTTCTTCAACTCCAGCACGTAAGACTGACTTTATTTCAAATTAAGTTATAACTTTTTACTTTTACTATATATAAGATATTTTCCAATATTTATTTATTTATATAATAAATTATTTTCTGTTGTCCAAAAAGTTAGAAAAATCAATATGTGATGAATACACCTGCATACATTAGCTAAGGTATAAATTATTATTAAAATATGTTGTTAAATTCGGGGAACTTTTATTTATATATTAAATAATATTTTTATTTTAAATTCAGTATATTAGAATTATTATTTATAGCATGATGATCTTATTATAATATATAAAGTTAAAGGTAATTTCAGTCAATCAAGTTGTTACTATGATAGTGACCTGGTTAAAGAGAATTCGACAAGGTAATATTTTTTTTTATGTATAGAGATATAAAACCACAGGCTTTACATCACATATAATATTAGTCCAGGATTGATTTGAAATTAGGTGGAAAAAATTAGTTGCTAACGGAAACTTCGCCCATATGTTCCTATGACCTATATCAACCCACAAAAAAAAGTCCCGTCATGTCACCCCTGGCCTTCATGGTGAAACCCGGGTTTGTCCCGGATTTCAAAAAACATTTTTTATCTCAACAACTACTTGTCGCACACGAATGCAAAAGGTATCATAGCAAAGCTTAGCAACTGCACAACACAGAAAAAAATACCTTAACTTGCCTAATTGATTTCATCATGCAAATAATTAGCAATTAATGAGTTTAAATCGATCAATCAAGATTTTGAAAGTAAACTACGCCGAAAATATGCAATATACGCGTTTTGAGTTTATTAGTAATAATTGTGTTCATTTAATAACGAACCGGGATCTTTTTATTTTACATCTCTAGCACTCATAGATCGTGAGATAGTAGGAAGAGAAGCGCGAAAAACAGGGACGGGCGGGCATCATTACAATGGGTATAGCAGGTATACCGCCGCCTCCCTCCATACAAAATGCATTGCAGCGCCGCCGCGCTCGTTCATATTCGAGTTTCACTCATCCCCTGTACTCTAGACAACACAATCTTAAATATACCTAATTCTGGGGTGTGAGATCCGTGTGATCTCACTGCTACTTGATATTGTAATATATCACATCATGTTTATAAATATATTATAAACAAATACACACCTCAAATTAAATTTATATAACAGTAATGTGTAATAATACGTACGTAAATATAATTAGGGTAATGATATAATTATACAATATGGTATAATATATAATAACACAACTTGTATTTTTAAGTATCGCAAGACAATTCTTTGTTTATAGGGAAATTAAGTAAAAAAAGCATTACACTTATTTGAAAATGATCATGATAATAAAATAATACAATAGGCGGTATAATGAAAATAGACATAATAGGAAATAAATTAACTGCACTCGAGTATTATTATTTCCTTATTTTCTGTTGTCGTGTCATTATTGCATACTTTATTAATACACTAAATTATTGAAACTATAATTTAATAAAATTTACTATAGTTTACAACATTTTTTATATATATAGTTGCTATATAAATATTAATGTAATTCGGGAGGATATTGGTAATTTCAAACCATGTTTTGTACGACTAACGGTAAGTAACTAATTCTGCACACTTGTTGTCTCATATATTGTAATGTATATAATGAAAATATTAACATGCACGTATCACGTACCTGTAACATTATTCCTTTTTCTCATATAGATATGCAAGACTAAGCCATCACATATATATTATTTCTAATATCTGGACTTCTTACATATTTTGGCAGGACTATATCATTATCCGAACAGTGTGGAGCTAATGAAATTTACTGAAAGCAAACCATATGCTTTTCAAATATGTATTTGAAATTGGATGATTTTGTATTACATTATACCTTTATAAAAAATGAAATAAAAAAAAGTAAATAAAATAAAATTGCTGTCATATTGAAATATTTAAATATTATAAACATGCTTATGTATATGGTATAGTGTAGTATTACTTATTAGTTGATAATGTACTGTACACCAAATTACCACGTATTATATAATAACATTGTGAAACACATATTGCACATATTTATAATGACTTATAAGTACCATGATACATTTTATATAAAAAAAAATACAAGCGGTGACGTAATTTTATCACTACAAAATCTGTGAAAAACTGTTTGATTAAAATTTAATATATATTATAACCTTAATTAATATGTTAAGAAAATAAAGAGTTACTTAAAAAAATACTGTCATGACAGAAATAAGCAGGAAATAAATCACAAGTTAACATAATTCGACAAAAGAGTGGTTACAGTGATACAAGCTGCGCCTACTGATTATAAATATGAATAATACGTACTGCAGCCTATAAGATATAATTACCTCTCCCCCCTCTCCTTCACACCTCAGAATTACATATTTATGATTTAGGTATATTTAAGATTGTGTTGTCTAGAGTACAGGGGATGAGTGAAACTCGAATATGAACGAGCGCGGCGGCGCTGCAATGCATTTTGTATGGAGGGAGGCGGCGGTATACCTGCTATACCCATTGTAATGATGCCCGCCCGTCCCTGTTTTTCGCGCTTCTCTTCCTACTATCTCACGATCTATGAGTGCTAGAGATGTAAAATAAAAAGATCCCGGTTCGTTATTAAATGAACACAATTATTACTAATAAACTCAAAACGCGTATATTGCATATTTTCGGCGTAGTTTACTTTCAAAATCTTGATTGATCGATTTAAACTCATTAATTGCTAATTATTTGCATGATGAAATCAATTAGGCAAGTTAAGGTATTTTTTTCTGTGTTGTGCAGTTGCTAAGCTTTGCTATGATACCTTTTGCATTCGTGTGCGACAAGTAGTTGTTGAGATAAAAAATGTTTTTTGAAATCCGGGACAAACCCGGGTTTCACCATGAAGGCCAGGGGTGACATGACGGGACTTTTTTTTGTGGGTTGATATAGGTCATAGGAACATATGGGCGAAGTTTCCGTTAGCAACTAATTTTTTCCACCTTCTCCATATACTTTTGCATTTCACTCCTGGACTATATAGGCTCAGCATGAGATGAATCATTGTACTGATGAATTCTACTATATCTATCAAAACTAACGTACCTGGTAGATACTATGCTAAAGTAATTTAGAGATCTTATTATTCTGACAGCAATACTATAACATTGAATGTGTGTGGGCTGTATATGCAGCAGCAAGATGCTCTCTTGAGCTTCACACGGACTTTCTGAGAGATCTACTCTTCTATTGGATGCTGTAGTATAACATTTGGGTGGTCCAGTTAACATCATTCACGTCACTACACTCAACTTGCTATTTTATATATCTATAGTAGTTAGTCTTCATGCCCTTTCTCAATTATAGTAAAGGAAAATGTCAATTGTTTGATGTATAACGTTTGCTAATATAGAAAAAAAAAAGGTCAACCTTACTAATAATAAATTGATATTGATTTACTAAGTCAACATTTTAATTAATATTAATTTAAAATAAATATAATGTGTTTTAATTAAATATTAAATTACAGTATTGTCAATCAAAATATTTTGTAATATGTTTCAATACATTGTATTTTATGAATAAAAAAAGGGTATTATAGTAAAAATATTGAAATAGGATGTGTGATAAATAAAAAAAATCATGCAATGAATTTTGATATTTTTTTTTATCTCCACATTCTTTTAATTCATAATAATATTTTTTCTGTTGTTAGTTACAAAATTGTCAATGAGAGCACGAGTCACATTATAAAACAAAGTAAGCATTGGATATTGTGTGAAAGGAGAGGTGTGGGTGGGTGGTAGGGAGAAAGGGAGGGGGACATTAACATGCAACAAGTTAATTGAAACAACGGTGGCGGTAGAGGTGGGAGTTTAAGAAGTGTTTTCTGCTTGGTCGCCTCACGTCTCAAGTCTTAAAAGCCAAGCTAAGTTATATTACATTGCTTCTCAATCTTTGGTCCATTCTCTTATATATACAGCATCCGTGTTGGTTCATCTTATATATTATTATCGTCATATGTCTACATGCATACTCGTTTTGCCACTAAAGAAAAAAAAAACTTATTATGATAGTTTTGATATCATTGGCGGTATTATATAAAAGGTTTAGTATTAGTAATAGTAGCTTTAAGCTTTAAATATGTATAAATATATTTATAAAATGTCCTTTTTGCTTTATTATAATATATACTTTTTTTTTTTTTTTTGCTTCCTATACTTTCAAAAAACTATCATCATCTTCGTAGACTGTCGTTTTTCTAAGACTAAATGGAGAAGTTATGTTCAATAGGGCGTGATACCATGAGGTAAAAGAGAAGCAAGGCTATATAGTCAGCTAGTATACTTACTACTTGTATGAAAGGAAAAAAAATATATTTAAGAAGGCTTCTTGATCATGTTAGCTGCTAGAACGTGAAGAAAAAAAATAATAATAAAAAGGTGAACGGCCCCGTTATCACCCCAAAACTTTTATTTTATATAAGGTCATGATCTCTTTTTTTTTTTTTTTCAATGATGCTTTTTAGATTACCGCGTAAGCTTTGATTCTCCTTTTTTTTATTATACTGTATAAAACAGTGTGAAATATATCATCAATCGTTCTGATAGATATTTCCAATACTTTTTTTCTCACATTATTTCTTACTAAATAAGACATTTTCAATACAAGTTCCGTTTTAAAATAATAAAAGAAATCAACTTGAGAGTATTTTAAAACAAGAATAAAAAATGAAATATTTTTTAATGAAATATTGGTACATAGATTTGTAGTTAATTTCTTAGAATTAAAGATTAATAAATAGGGCTTGGCTAATGTACATTGGCATTGTGAAGTCACTTTATATGTCGTATACGATCATTGATATGAATAATGATGCCAGAGAAGTAGCGGCTTGTTTCTCACTGACTGTGATGATTTATAATGTAAGCTGCCAATATCAGCGTAATATGCGTCCACATACACTCGTCAAATCATTTATTAATCGTCTTATTGCAATCATTTTAACTTCACATATTGTAAAAAAAAAAAAACGTTTTTACCTTCCTTTTTTATGCTTGTCAAGGATTAATATTTTATAAAGTTCAAGTGAAAGGTTACGAACCTATCATCCAAGAGAAATTGTACGTGCTCATATTTTTTTAATGTTTGATATATCACTATTTTTTTTAAAAATCTTTTTTAATTTTTCATATACATCAAATTAATCATCAGAGTATAAAAATGATGATAATTACATGGGTTATGCCTACTTGAAGAAATATAGTCTAGAATACTCAACGCTAATATTACTTATACTGCATGGTGTATATATATATATATTTTATTTGCAATAGAGCATAGAACGAAGAGACGTAGGGAAAATAATATATGTGACCGTGTGGTGAGGTTGTGGTGGTAATATTTCGTAGCAAAAGGGTGAAACTAGGCAGCTGGTCTCACTCTCATGGTGCTTAGGGTTTGAGAGAGAGAAAAAAAAAAAAGAGAGACGCTACGATATGGTCTCTCTCGCTCTCCTGAGCCAAAGCAGCAGCCACACGCGTTTGCACATAAATCTAGGCGCCGTTACAAAATAAGCGCCGTCCGCTTGGTTGCTACTGCAACCGAGGAGACTGTTGGTTGCTATACGGAGCAGAACGTGGCTGGCTACCCTCCTCCCACACACCCTCTGTAACAGCAGCACGTGCATACACACACCCCCGCGCCACATTAATATGCGACTAACCATGTTGTGGACAACACATGATTGTGTGTACAATGTATTTTTGTTTACATTTTTAAAAATAACTAAAACTAAAGTTATATATTTTTTTTTATATATTATATATATTTTTTTTAACTTCGTGCCTCATAAAAATTTATTTTCAAATTTAATAGCATTATTACAATAATATATTCCGTTTTGTTTATCCTTTAACTTTAAAAAAGAAAATAATATATATTAAATTCCATGTGAAGTTTTTTTTTATTTTTTATTTATTTATTTTTTAAAGGAAATTAAAGGAATTAAAGTTCTGTGGGAAACATATAATAACAATTTATATTTTTGTATCTTTTTATTCTATAATTGCTCATTTTTATTGTATTTCTAGAGATAGCATGCTTTAAAATTTCATTGTTAAGGTCAAAAAATCTTTTCTTTTTGTGTGTCATTAAATAAAAAAAAAAACAAAACGAGTGTTGAAAAATTGGTACGTTGAGAGTAGGAAGAAAAATTTAAAGCTCGTTGGCTATTATTCTGACACAGCAATGTTTTTCCATACTGACAGGCGCCATTTATCCTTCAGCAGCAGCAGCAGCGCCGGCGCTACAGACATTAGGGTCAGTAGGAGCAAGCGCGTACGTTGTTCTTTTACTTGATGAGATTTCAATAGAAAAACTATACACTAATACCAGCCTATTAGTATGTAGAGAAGATTAATTCTAGTTTGTGTGACTTTTGGAAGCTTTTTGGAGAAATTTGAATGACGCCATCATGAAAGCATCTATATTATATATATAAAAAAAAAGGACAAGAAAGAGGAAAGTTAAAGAAAAAAGGGGGTTGAGAAGACATTTGTGTAAGTTCAAAAAGTTTTAGCGCTGAAGTAATGCAGACAAGCAGAAAGAAAAACAGAGTATTATAATAAAAGAAAGAAAAGGGGTATAAAGCTTATTCCTACAAGACTGAAAAGCGAGCAAGTAACGTTTTGTTTCTGTCACTTTAAATGATCATAGGAGGCGTGAAAAAGAGTTGGGATAGGCAAGAAGCTTTTGATGAGTAACATTATTCTTCTCTCTTATTCTCTCATCGCCGACTTAAAAATCGACCTATATATTTTTCTTTCTTTTATTATTATTATATTTTTTTTTAGCTAACACTTGATCATTATTTTCATTCAACACTATAACTTTATATCAAAAAGCTAGAAAGATTTTTTTTTGTTTTAACTTGAACTTTTCATAAAAACTTTTTTTTATATATATCACACACTATAGAGCTGCATTAAACTATATGTAGATGAAAAAAAAAAATGCTTGAAGCGACAGCTAGTGATATGAATTATATATACTCCCATCATAGAAAAATATATAGTGAGAGAACTTTTTTTTCTTCTATAATATAATGCCTAAGGAATATATTTTTTTTTTCCTCATTTTTGGTTCGTGTCTACTTCAGCATAGACTGTCTGCATAATATAAGAAAGGTCATGCACGCGTGATATATGATCTAACACGCGAAGTTCATAATATATATAATACCGTGAGATATACTGCACATCTTATATAGCTGGTGCATGATAAATAACCTTGATACGTCACTCAAAAATTGAGTACTAAAACAATTATTTACTTTATAATAAAAATAAATTAAATAAAAAAAAAGTTTGCGGTCGTTGAAGTCTCTAGAGTGTCCGCGACTCGCTGATGGCGCGCGCACCTGTCTATCTTACTATTGACCCCACGCCTGCTTGCTCGGTTCTGTCTGCAAAGACCCACCTCCTCAGCATCAATGCCCCACCTCCCACCTCTCTGATTGGCGGGAGTATGTTGGTGCTCGCTCGCGCTACCACGGCCTCCACTTCTTCTTGGTCACCGTACGTGCGCCACACTATGGTCCTCAGGCGGCACCATAATATAAATCAAGGACGCTTCAAATTTTAATTTTTAGATAATATTATTATATAGTAATAAAATTATATTATTTAGATATGACGTTGCAGTATTTTATTATAATTTTTGTGACGAAAATCTTTTATAGATAAAAGGTCAATTATTTTAATGTCAATTTTAAAACATCTATATTTAATATTATTATCGTCATCTTTTAGGCGTTGTTTTTTTAATGTTATTTATTGGGAGTGGTTAGTAACTCATGCTGTGTCGTCAATAATAATAATAATAATAAAAAAATCTATGTTTTTTCTCCGATATTATAAGAGTCTTCACATTATAATTCTCTCACGCCCCGACAGATGAGAGAAGTAATTACAGACACCCCCGCTAGGAGCGATACTCCCATCCATTTTATTTTTTATATATATGTTAGGGAGGAGGAACACATTTGCCAGCGTAGTTGTCGTTAGAACACCGTGTCATCGCGTTTACGACATCGTACTATCCTATAATAGTTTGAACGTTTTCTTCCACGGCACACTCCTATAACTCCCCCTATACTCGTTTTATTTTCTTAACGTATAAAATCATTTTCTTGCAAATGAATTGGCTGCTATATAATGGCTTACAAAAAGAACATTACTTGGGTATTCACATGTAAAAAAAGAAGGAAAAAAAAATATTTGTGATATAACAGAAAAAAATGTCAGAGAAAATTGCATGCGAGGGTGAAATTTTTTTTCAAAATGAGAATTTTCATATAGTGTTCATCTCATAATATTATTATTATATTTTCCTACCCTCTGTTCTATCCACTCTATAATATAGGCCACCACCACACTGTTACATTTGCATCTACAAGCTCGTTTTATCTTTACCATATACTTATCATATCTTTTAATAAAAGTCAAAAAGGATAAATATATTTAAAGTTTTTAAATTACAAATTTTCTATAGAAGATAAAGTAATTTATCGTGATATCCAGTTAATCTAAAAAAACACATAAAAGTTCCCATGGTATTATTGGTACAACGTATATTACAATGAGTGTTAGTGAAGAGAAAAAAAAGACCATTCATCTTCCTCACATGCTCATCAACAAATCCGGCGTGACTCTATCAAGTAGACGAGTGCAGCTTTAGGCAGGTCACGATATTATATCCCTCATGTTTACTCCGCAAATTAGACCTCCCATAGTGCTTATACTTGTGGATAACAATATTATATATAAAATATAATACAAGCTTATAACAAAATTATATAAAACATAAATCAATATTTTTATGTTTTATTTATCAGATTAAAAATATTTATATGCCAATTTTGATAATTTCTTCCTGTATATTAAAATTATATACAATTTAATTTTTGATAGATTCTTTATAGTTCTAATAAAATTTTATTTCAAAATCAAAAAGAGAAAATGATGTTTATATTACATAACTATATATATTTATAAAAAAATAAACAAAAACCAAGTTTATATATAGAACACAGAAGCCGAACTATCATTATAATTATCATTTACCTAAATTTTAAAGTGAAAAAAGCTTATGATATCAATTTTAAGATAATAATTTAAATAGAAATAACGTCTGTTTAATGTCTTATATGCTTTCAAAATAAATTAATTTTTTTGTGTGTGCTATCAACATAAGTATAGTATATCATAGTTTTGTCAATACAAAAAAATTGTAGAATAAATGTACCCCCTTAAGTGCTTTACAGATAGGCTTATGTGGCTTATTATTTGTGCTGCTAGCGGTGGGTTAATATGTGTGCTTACGTGTTGTGTCCGGGCTTGCAGGCAAGTGGTGTCCGAGACGGGAGTGGACGGCGGCGGACAGTCGTGGGGACGCGCGCAGAGGGGTCCTTTACTCTTCAGTATTCCTGGGAAGTCCTGGTAAGTCCACAAATTAGTACACATATACCGCAACTGATAAATCAACGTTTTCACCATGCTTTGGCATAATTAATATTTAAGTTTTTAAAAAATAGCAAGTTTTGTACGTAAATCAGCAAAAATCAATTTAATGTAATTAATTTCTTTTAATTTTAAAAGTGTCATTTTATATGCAGTATGCTAATATATTTTTATTAATTTGATAAAAAAAAACAGCATATTATAATAGCTATTCTATTGTTTTTTTTATCAGTTGTGGTAATTAAACACAAAACATTTCACATAAAAATTTTAAATATCTAAATTTTTATTCTTCCGTATTTAACAATGTATTTTTGTAAATCATGTAAGTAGCTTTTGTTTCTATTTTCGAGGACATACTGATACAATGTAACGCCGCAAAGTTTTCAGTTTTAACAGCTCATAAACTCAACTTTAACTACTCTTTTAAAAACCTCCCGAACGTGCGTTTTATCGGTAGTTTCAATCCCCTACTGCCCTTTAAACATTTTTTTTTTTCTTCTCGAATAGATGAAAACGACCACAAAATGAGATTCAAAGAGGTCATTATTATACATTTTTATTTTAGCTTTTCTTTTGTGTCCAGCAAAAAAATTAAAATATATTTCTTTTTTATGAGATAATTTTTAAAATGATATAATCATTAACAAAAATGTCACCACAAAAAAATAAGAATTATATCTATATTATTAGTTACAATAAGCTTTTTCTTGTGTTGCGTATATGAAGATTTTTGTTTGTATTTTTTTGTGCTTTATTTTTGTTGCCTTAGATACAAAACGTGTTTGTTTTTTTTCACTGTGGGTATTTTCTTTTTCCATTATAAAAGAATACAATTCTAAAAAAAGAAAAAAAAATACATGTAGCGCGAAATCGTTGTGTTGCCATTATTTTACTGTTCCCTGCTACTTCTGTCTATGCTCTCTAACAGTTTAAAGCATTCCTTGTGGCTCTAAAATTTGGTCGTTCTGTAACAACAGTGAACGTTCTTCTTCTTCTCTAACTTTTCATCCCCTCCTAAATACTGAAAGCAATAGCGCGCAAACTCGTTCACCAACCTAACTCGTTGCCATAGCAACTTCCCGCATTTCAGGAGAGGGAAAAATATTTTTTGTCCTCTTTTTTTTTTATTCTGTTCTTTTTTTTCCTTCTTTCCCTTCCCCGTTATGTTGGAAGTTTGTACGCGCTTGCTCGGAAAAGTTGGTAACCATAGAAACCATGTCTGGTGGAGTTTGCGCATTTGATTGAAAGCTCTCTCTCCAATCAACATTTCATACTCCCCTACGATAACGTGATGGCGCTATATAACATTCTAAACTCTGTGATAGTATAAAAAGGAGACTGCTGCTACGGCGACTGTGCTGTAGTATAACGAAACGACGACGTTTATACTCCTATCGTTTGCTTTTGGAATGAGTCAAAAAGTTTATAGGCGGGAAAATTTTACTGCTGCTGCTGCTGCTGCTGCCCTGTCACCCATCATAACAAACCCCTTTTCATGTTGGTGACTGGATTGAGGTAGGTTAGGGTATCATGATGACGGAGCGAGAGAGAGAGACTCAGCAGCCCAACCCTACTTTGAAATAGATGGATGATGATAGCTTACTATATAATATATCTATTTTTTTTTTCTCTTTTTACTATAGTAGTACAATAATTCTTTCTTGATATTTTTACCTAACTCTCTCTCTCTGTAGTAGTATTTTATTATAAAAGAGATCATCAAGGGTATAAGATAGTGAAGATAAAAACAACAACAAAGCCAAAGGAATCCACTTGGTTAAATCCTTGTGAGCTGTAAACATCGTAATGTTACTTGGGAAAGAAAGTATAGTAGCATATGTGTGTATGTGTTTACTTTACCATTCACATAAGTACAATGAAATTTATTGACCTATTTTATTTCCTTTTTATTTATATACATAATAATATATTTATTCTTTATACATTTCATATTTGTATACTTTTTCTTGATAATATTACTTGGCAGGGTGATTCATAACAGAAGTTTTTTTTTAAAAAAAAAAGTCTATTATTAAAAAAAAAAATAGCCCCTTAAAAGTTTTCTACCCTTCGTACATTACTGTAACTAGGCGTTGCCTATATACCTTTAACAAAAAAAAAAAAATAAAGGGAAAAAAAAAGGGCTAGAAATTTACTTTGATTTATTAGCTTAATTTAAACTGCACAAGATGTAATTAGTAAAGTTATTTTCACCCACCACTAAAGTACGTTTCAAGCTTAACGATTTTCTTGCATTTTCTTCATCTCTGTAGACAGAGAGGTCATACAAGAAAGAACCCTGATGGCAGTCCTTACTTTTCTCCTTCTCCCGATTGGCTCATCCATCACGCCCCCACACGTTGTCTCTAATTGGTTCTCTTTCTTTTCTTCTTTTGCTCTCAAAGTTTTGTGCTCCTACTTTTCTTGTGCTGGTCCAGCGAAGACGCCGCCGGTAATTGTTGCCACTGTGCAGACGGGGGGGGGGGGACATCACTCACCGGCGCCATCTCGAGATTGGAAACTTTCAGCTAAAAAACAAAATTCCCCACCAACCAATAAAAATACCTTAATCGAAAAAATAAATTTGATTCTAGTGATATTTAAGAAAAATTAATTTGAGCTTAAAATTCAATTGAGACCCTTTTCTGTATCATTGAATTCTGTAAGTCTTTTTCATTTCGCACAGTCAAGAACAATTTTTTTTCCTAGTGTTATAAATATTATCATGTTTTACTACAGTAAACCATTTTTAAACAAAGACCACACCTTTTTTAAATAAAGTCATATAATATTATATAGTATACTTATACAACCATCATTATTTAATTTTCTACCGTGAGAAATAACTACTTTAAGAGTACACAATGAAAAAATAATCTTTTTTTAATATAAAAAAATTGACGGAAATATGAAGTTGAAAAATGTTTTAAAGAGTTAAAGTAGTTATTTGTGTATTATGGACGGTCGTAATATGCAGCAGTGTGCATGTCGGCCGTATAGTTAACTTCCCTTGTGTCTCGTCGTGATTTTTATAGCTCACATTAACGTGTCTTCTTCAGCTGTTATAGTTTTTTTTTTCTCACTTTTTTTTTTTTTAAAGATGCGTTTTAAAAGTGACTTGTGGTAGATACTATACCAAGTAACAGCAACTATAAAAGAAACTATTATTATACCAGACTTTATCATCGTTTGTTTATTGTAAATTAAAAGTGTAATTCTTTTTACTCTCACTTTAAAAAATATCACATTAAAAAAAAAAAAACTATGATATTGACTTTATAAGTTAACGTTCTTGTAATATAGTACCTCCAACCCCCCCCCCCCTTCATTCACTCTATCAATATACAATTTAAGGGTAAGGTAACGCCACCAATGTTAAAAAAAATCCCTCTCACAAAAATTCTGAAAAAAATTTAAAATGTTCTCCTCTATACCCCCTATCAGTACCTAAAATATCAGGTATACAAATACGATCTAGTTTTTGAGTTATAAAATTTTAAAGTTGACTACTTTAACATGGAGAAATGAAACTCCCATGTTAAATTGGTCAACTTTAAAAATTCATAACTCAAAAACTAGATCGTATTTGTATACCTGATATTTTAGCTACTGATAGGGGGTGTAGAGGAGAACATTTTAAATTTTTTTCAGAATTTTTGTGAGAGGAATTTTTTTTAACATTGGTGGCGTTACCTTACCCTTAACTAAAACATGTCTTCATCAAGTTAACTTCAATTTATAGTAGTTATAAATATTTCAATAGTAATCTTCTTGTCGTATATAAAGAGTGTGATCTTTCTGTAACATTAATGTAAATTTTAACTTGTTGCAATAGCCCACCCACATTACTGAATGGTACCAGGTGGCTTTCATCTTGATGCTTGCTTGTATATATATTCACAAGGGTTAAATAATCGAGCAAAAAGGTCGGCCTCCTGCCCTATAGGATGCTCTTCTGTCTGTATGTATTATATAAGTTTGCTATATTATAGAGAGTGACTTTTAAAATGATGAACGTTGTGGTGTACTTGCCTTAACACATGATGCATAATTTAGAGAGAAAAAAAAGGTAACAAGCTATACACGTATATAATATAAGTTTTGTGCTTTGCAAGCTTGCTTGGCACAATGTTATGTTCATACTATAAATTATAATTTATGTAATGTCTAAGTCATAATAATAAATGTTCACTCAAATAGATCGAAAATGTACATGTATGCATATATATATATACAGTACTATATACAATATGTATTTTAAAAATGGATATGAGCCAATATATTTAAATTTGTAACTATATATATATATAAAATTTTAAATCAAAATATCATCATGATTTATTTTTATAAAGAAAAGGTGTGCAAATATTTCTGGAATTTTTAAAAAATAATAATAAAAAAATACATTCTTTACTAAAAACATATATATGAGAAATGATAATGATGATTATAATCATATAGCTCATCGTTTTCACGGTAATTTTCCCACATGCAGGTGAATGATATTAGTAGATGGAAAAAAAAAAGGAAGAAAATATTTTAATACCTTTAGGCATTTTACATCCACGCGGCAACGATGGATGATGGTCCGCTCTCAACTGACCTGAGCATTACGGCAAAGAAAAAAAAAAAAAAAGAACATCATCTCATCATGACAAAGGAATCAAGCTGAGAATTCATGTTGAGTCATCGCCTATGCTTAAGTATTATACCAAAGCATTGAGGAGGAGGTGGAGGAGGCAATATGATGGTTGAGGTTATAGATTCTATTGTGTAATTCGAATCTCTTTGAATAATACCGCACCATTGGATGGATGGACCTAAACAATACAATATTTTCTATCTCTCTTGCAACATGGTACCTTGTCGTCGTAATTTTACTGCTGATCTTACAATCACACGAGCTGCAGACGTCAATGTAACGAACCATGATGTGTGTCTTCTCTCTCTCTCTCTCTCTCTCTCTCTCTCCTTCACTCGATATTGCGGACACTGACAACTCCTGCCTCAATGAGTCTCTATTTCTCAACAGTTGAATATCATGGGTATTTATATGGGAGGGTGTGAGGATTATTATTTTTTTCAAGTGCACTTATTTCAAATGTGGTATGCCAAAAACGTTCATGTAAGGGGAAAATAAGTTGAAGAGTACTTGTATTAAAAAAAAAAAAAATCTCAAGTACTTTTTATATTAATTGTGCATGTAACCCTCCCTTATTATGGGGGTAAATATTTTCTATTCTTTTTCTGAAGTTTGTTTTTATAATATAATAAATTTGTTTTCTTAATACAAATTAATTAAAATTGAAGATGAAAAAAAAAAAATAAAGATTTATTTTAGTAAAGATTTATTTTCTGTTTATTTTAATAGTCAATTCAATCGTTTGAAACATAAATGTATAATAAATCATGTCATATACTATAGTAAAGGTGGTATATATATATATATATATATATATATATAATATATATAAGAAAATGGACGGAAGGAAATATCGGAAATGTTTAAAGGGATCTTGTTGTAGACAAGCATCTCTCTTCTACATAAGAGACGCAGAATCACAAATGGTCCATGGATGCTGGCAGTGGTATTTGTCTCCCTTTCTATCCTATATATCTCCACACTAGCAGCAGCTCTAAAGCACGGTATACTAACGTATAGAAAGCGGTGGCGGCGGGAAAATGGGTGTTAGCAGAAAGATGAATTGCATGTTTGTACGCAGTTAAAGTGTTTCCGAAACTCCACACACATATACACACACATATATATATAAGCACCAAACACATATAATATATACACATAGAAAATGCTCGTTACCCATGCGTCCTCATTCTTTTTTATAAATATATTTTTATATTTATTTATATTACCCAAAACATACGGAGTGTAATGCTACTATAACCTAAACCCCCTCCTCCATAATAGTATACATCAAGTAAACTCCCTTACTTTCTATAACTTTGTTTATCACCTCTATGTGGTACTTTGTGGTTATGACCCTGCATAAACTGTGCTAAAATATACAATGAAAAAAATATTATACATTTAATTTCTAAGTTTTAAAATTTTTGTGTATACCTCACGTGATTGCCATGTGTATTTTTTTTATTATTTTTTTAAGAGAAGTAAAAAAATAATAATTTTTTTGAAGAGAATGTGTGGGGAAAGTTGGCAGTGTACACCATCAAGGGGGTAAATTTGGTATCACGCTTGCTAAAAATATCATCGTTGGACGTATAGCAAACAGGCAGGCCTGAAACTTTACGTATGTATAATATACTTATAGCTTGGCCAGCTTACTATATAACTTGCTTGCTTGCACCTCCATACGTATAGCAGGTGCCAATGTAACACGCTTCAAATATGATGGTAAACACCAACACCTACGCATTTTTTGCACCTGCAGTTTAGTCAAAAATATATTGTGACGTCATTATTTTTTGTTTTACTTTTAATTAAACATAATACTATTGATTTATAATATTCGCCAATGAATTTAATACCACATAAAAATGTTTTGACATTTTGGTATTAATGAACAAATTGATCTAAATATTTTTTTTTATCAACAAAAATTCATGTTGTCAATATTATACTATTTGTACACTATAAGTAGTATATTTTTTTTATGATATATTGATGTTTTATTATTTTTTTTGAGGTTGTTATCGATTAGTCTATTTGTCGATAAAATCCGCAGTTTTATATGAGTAATGTGAACGTTGTGTATGAGAGAGAAGAGGGGGGGAGGGGCTACATAAATATGGCCGTACAATTTAGCCACCCTGCAGCGTTGCACACGTTCAATCGTATGGGGAAACATTTGTTGGTTATAGTTTCATGCTGAACATAATATACACCATACAGAACGCAATGTGATTTAAATGACCAAGGGGGGTCATGCAAAAGAATATAATAAGAGAAGTATATATAGAGATAAGAAATATATTTCCTCCCCTCAACAATAAAACAAATTTCATTCAACACAAAAAGATTTTATAAACTGATTCATTTTTTAAAAACTTAATTATGATAAAGTATATTTTTTCTGTGGTTTTTAGTTAGTATATTTTTTCCCCTGTTAGCTGGGTGTGTGATCTGGCGTAGTGAATTTTTCTTCTTCACACTGTGGTGATGTTAGCATCGTGAGCCAAGTTTAAGATGAGGGCGCCGCTGCATACCATCACACACGCGTGCGGCATAGAGAGAGAGAGAGAGAGAGAGAGAGGGGGAAGCTAATTTGGGGATACGCGCGATTATTTTTAGACTACACCATCAGAAACGTGCAAGTGCGACGAAGAGAAAGAAAAATAGAACTTTACTGTGGTATTCTTTATATATATATATAATTATTTATACTACATTTATTTCCAATTTACCTTGTTAAATAAATTCAAATGTATTTTAACAATCAATAATCATAATATAATTTGATTATATACAAAAGCTTAGAACAATTATTTAAAATAGTTTATGGTGAACAAATTTGATTATTTTTATTACTTAATCCATTGGTGCTCATTTTTCACCCTGGTTTTCTCTTGATGTGCGTGCCACTGGTGTGTGATCGTAATTCAGCCGCGACTAGCTTGGTTTGATGCCGCCGACACCACGGGGACCGTCTACCCCCGGCAGTTACGTCCACACGTTGCCCCCCTCCTCCCCCCATGTCTTCGCGAGAGCCAAGTAAATCGCGGCGTCTCTAGCTCTCGGGACTGTCTCTTTAATAGCCTTACGACGATGCAATGTAAACCATTAACGCCTCCGTTCGCCTCTGTCCAACCGACAGACAGCCAAAAACCAAACGTTCTTCCCTTCTCGCATAATATCTCAAAAAGCTTTAATCCAAAAAGCTTTTTGGCTCACACTTTTATTCTGTTTGGTTAAAATTCTTTTTAAGTATGTGAAACATTTTTTTTATTTTTTGTTTTTGTTTTAATTCTGTTAGCCCACCCATTGAACTATTTTTTTCTTTTTTATTCTTCAAAGAAAAATATTTTCTTTAAAAATAAAAGAATAATAGGTAATAAATTTAATTTTTAATTATTTTACTAATCATTAAAATAAAAAAAATGTGTTACTTTCTAACTAAATCATTGATTTATTTTAATTTCAACAACATTGTTATATATATATGTGGAATTTTAATTAGATAACAAAAGCTCACTTTATTTAAATTTATAACTTGTATGTAGTTATACAATTTTATTGTATAATAATATAGAACATGTTATAATATATTATATAAATAATATCTACTTGAAATAGAATCATGTTTATATAATATTACATGTATATACTATATAATAGTATTACATATATACACACCGGTGTAATAATAGTCATTGTTCAAAACGGAAAAAGGAACAACACGAGTGAAGTGGTGCATACAATATATCTCTCCCTTGAATATCATTGGGCAATATGGTTATATTTATATTATATAGCTTTGGCGGGTTGAAACGAAACGAGGCAGTATAAGAGGAGGAGGAGGAGGTACAAGGGAAAAATATTGCACACGGTAAGTTTGAGCTGTCTATCAATGTTATGTCATCATTTCATTGTTGTTAGTTATTCTACCGCAACAATAGCCGCCACCGTCAAGGTTTAATTCAGCGCAAGCAACTTTATATTACTATTCTCTCTCTTGTAGTTATTGTCATGCTAAACATGGGTATCTTCGTGATTGCCGGCATGAATCATGAATCCTTTATGACAAAATTACTTTTTTTTTTTTTTTTAATGCCATGAGGTATAAGTGTGAAGTAATTGTGATCCAAGCCAAGTTAGAGTACAGTTACCGAGATTGTAATACTATTATATGAAGTTGCTGCAACTTTTAGAAGGAGAGCATATATATATATATATATATATATATATATATATATATATATATATATATATATATATATATATTGCACCTGTGATCATCCATCTTCAGCTAGTTACGAGCCAACTTCACGCCGTATACTTCTTAACTTTTACTAATGTTTGCTACTGATGATGAAGCTACTACTTCTTCTTTTTGCCTTAACTTTTGCTTACTAAACAATTTTTAAGTTCATTCAGGTGTTACAAAAATCTTCAAGACATCTTATTTACACTTTTAAATCATCAAGATCATTTAAGTAGTACGACAGTTAACTTAGTATATTTTAAATATACCTATTTTTAAATATTTTACATAAAACGTAATCATTCTATTACATAATGAAGTTTTTGCGGCTCTATTTTACTGTATTTGAATAGTTCGTTTTAGATTGACATAAAAAAGACAGGTGATTAATTAAACAAGGAATTGCATAAATGCTGTGGCTCAGCGACTCTAAAAATGTTCAAAAAATGTATATATGCAACTGTTTGATCTTGAATATGGCATATAGGTGCATCGAATTAAAAATACTTAAAATCAATGATCATAAATCAAATATTTTAATTTATTATGTTACAAGTTTATGAATATAATATGTGTATTGGAAAATGACAATAAAAATATTGTTTTATATTTGCATTATTGCCTTAAGGAAGTATTATTATTATTATTATTATTATATGTAACATAAAATGGGTGTGGATCTTGTAATGTTTTTCCTCAAGGAGAGCAACCAGAAAAAAAACACATTACAATACTAAGTCGTTGCTCTTCATGCATGTTAAAAAATAATATATTTTTTTATCTTATATACCTTCATATAGTAATGCATGAGTACATTGAAGGAAATCACAAGTGAACGCAAATTTAAAACTTATCGAAGACAACCATGCAAAAAGCTTTAATCATGGCATTTTTTTTTTTTTTACTACATTATTATTCCTTTTTTTTTTTTTTTTTCGAGTGGGCCGCGTCCAATGCAGCAATCGTTTCGGGACTTTTTTTATCATCGTCTGCAGGTGATGTCGCTTGATGGACGAGTGTCTACTACCTTTGTAAATGGACCACTTGTGATAACAGTCAAAACCCCGCCCACTTTTTTATATACCATTTTGGCCTCAGGTAGATACAAGAATACAAATTGCTGTTTTATTTTATATATATTTTTTTAAATATTTAAAATATAGGAGGGGGGGGAAGAGAGAGATCAGACTCAAAATTAGCGTTTTCTGTCCAACGCATTCTTCATATGTACATGTATTATGATGGATTTGCCTGTAGGCCTATCTACATTATTTTTTTTTTTACCTTCATCCTACATATATAAATATAAAAAATGATGGATGGACATAAACATGACACAAGTAATGCATGCTTTAGGCTAAAATAACCATTATATTATTTTTTCCTCCTATAACTTCAATATCTTAGTTAAATCTTTGTTCGTTTATAGGTTACTACCCACTGTTGCTGTTATAAATAATGCTTTAGGGGCTTTAAAATAATTTTTATTTATAATATATTTTATCTGCATAATAATTTTTAATGAGATGATAATGAAATTAAATATTTTTTGAATTTTATTTAAAATATAATATAGTTAATTTTGTAACCATTTTAGTAACATTTTATGATGCATAACCAACCACAATTCTTATAATTTCTCAATAATTTTTCATTGGTTGAATCTTTACATTAATTTAACTTTATTACTTACCTGTGATTGGTTGAAGTTTTTTGTTTTTTAAAAAATTGCGATAATAATGTCGATATACTCTTGCGTGACTGTTCATGATGCATGCTGCGGCAAGTATAAGTACTCCATGTTTAATAGATGCAAACTAAGTGCTGGGAAAAACTTACATGGCGTGACGATATCGACAAGAATATAACAACTTTTTAAAGATATTATTATAAATATCGTCATTGTATTATAATTTTTTTTTTTTTTTTTTTTTACTTTATTTTAAAGGCATAAAAATATTGAAAAAAATCTCTTTGATGTTAAGCGAACGTTTAAGACCATTTCAAGTGTGTCGGATCGTTGAGTGGTGGTGCTCGCGCCTGTCTTGGCCCGCGGCCGCTCTCTCTCTCTCTCTCTCTCTCTCTCTCTCTCTCTCTCTCTCTCTCTCTCTCTCTCTCTCTCTCTCTCTCTCTCTCTCTCTCTCTCTCTCTTTCTCTCTCTCTCTCGGCTTCAGCGACTCAGACCGCAAGGTTGATCTCCACCCACACATCATTTTCACAGCCTTGTGATAGGTTGGTTCTCACAGACAAAAGGTACGACCTGACGCAATTTAAAAAAAAGTTTTTTTTTCTTTTTTTTTTTTTTTTAGCAAACCCTTTCTTTACCCCTCAATTCCTCGTCACGATAAGAGGTAGGCTGATAAATTGGTCCGCTCTATGGCAGCTGTGGTCTTGAAGAGTGATTGGCTGTGCGCCTTGTGATGGCCTATGTAGATAATAATTTGTGCTCCGCAGCTCATGTGCTGATGCAGCCCAAAGGAAGACGAACTTATCTTAACCTCATGTCTCTTTCTCTTTAGCTTCACTTACATTAACATTATATATATATGTAAGAGAATTTTATTTTATAACTATTTTACATATTGTATATGTACAGTAATAGTTTTTTTATACATGTTAGGTAGAATAAATTTATTCTACTAAATATAAGTGTTATTGCGTGTTAGTAAATAAAGTAAATGCATTTATTTAAAATATATTCCGTATATAGTTGTGCATATTATATATTATATATTTTTTTGATATTAGCTAGAAGGCAAATGTATAATATAAGTATTATAAACGATTGCAATCGCTGCCGCATTGAAAAATATACTGGTTCCTTTACTCTTTAAAACTCCCGTCATATGTATAAAAAGTAGGAGTGGCTATGACTGGTTATAATGCTACAATGGCGTACATATATTTTAATGTATTATATGTATATATTATATAATACATTAAAAATATAAATAACCATATTTTTTTTAATGTTAATTATATAATTACTTTTTTTATTTGTATAATAAAATGACCTTCAAGTAATTATATAAAAAAAAAGTGTTGATATTTTTTTTTACATTCTTTATAATAAAATCAATCTTTTTAACATTTACCGCCATCAGAAAACCATTTAATGCACAGTGTACTGTACAATCTTATATAGTAAAATGTCTCTCTTGGTTATCAGTGTTACACGATTTTCCTCTCGGCCAGTAGTGTAAGGTGGACACGGATTGCAAATTTGAATTGTGATAAAACTTGCTATAACGCCGCTGTATATAAAGTAACTCCCTATATATATATATATTTTTTTTTTACAGAGTGGGTTGAAATTTTAACTTAGCGGGAGGTTTGCAGCAGCAATGATTAATCTAAACTTATGTGAGTTGCCAATTAGTAAGTAGGAGGGGTTCCTTTTTACTTATTTTTTTTTCTCATGCGATCTTTTTGTGTTTTAAAGTATACAGTTTGGTAAGAGACATTAGCATATTGGAACAGCTGACTGGACAGTCCGGCCCATCTCTCGATACAAACTTGGTATACATTGACTTGCAAATCAGGCGTCCCCTTACACTATATAGTAAGTTTATTTTATTTTACCCCATGTTCTTTTTTTTTTTATTGTTTTTTTGACAAGTGACGATCAAGTCTATACGAAATGGCTCGTAAGGTGGTCTCATAAAATCAGTGATTCGTTTTTATTTAACTTTGCATGAAGTATATATATTTTTTTTATAGATCAAGTAAAAATAAAAAATAAATAGAACAGGGAAGACATAATGCTATATAGATAAGGAACATTGGCATAAAATGTTTATATTCATGTCAATCTTCTTTCTGTTTTTTTTTCTTTCTGTATATTTTATTCATTTTGTAAGAACATTTTAAGTTGATCTGTTTAATGCTATTAGTATATGAATAATTGATAAAGTTAGCAATTATAGTTAATGAGAAATCAAACTTGCATGATGATGGGTGTGGAAGCTATTTTCTCGATCAATTACTTTCTCTCTCTGTAATAAAATATGAATGAAAAATAATGACGTAATGGAATCTCAATTAAGAATCTTTAGTATACGAAAATAACAAGAGGGAGGGGTGTTAAAATCAAGTGAGACTAAAAGGATATAATATGCAAATTTTTAACTTTTTTTTTTTTAAATAGAACTTTAAAAAGGGGGGTAGTATGATGGGGGGTGATGGATTTGCGAAGGAGTTGATGAGATATTTTCACTAGCTATACTACATACATATAAATACATATACATACTAGTAATATAGGAAAAAGAGGGTGGTAGTTACAATACATTACAATATATATATATATATATGTTGTGTATATTTTACACCCCTAAAAAAAAAAAAGAGAAGCTAATCCGATTTCATCTCACTCATATATGAAACCATGTGACGCTTCTGCGTTATATGTGACTCAATTTTCATCCACCCCCCCTTCCCTCTCATACTCCCCCTCTTTATATTATATATAATACACGTACTGTACCAACCAACATACACCCACCCCCATCCCCTTTCCCATACCCCACCTCATACGACCGTCACACAAATGTATATTCCCCAAACGACTCCAACGCATTTACCCCATTAAGTCACCCGCAAAGAGCATAGTTGTCAAATTGCGCAATGCACTCACAACGCATTATTATTGTATTACTATACTGTAATGGCAACAACGTTTCATGTCACATAACAATTCTCTTATATTATATATATATTTTTTTATTGTACGTAATTACTTAATATAAAATCTAATTTTATATAAATAGTTAATTTGATTTATTTTTTTAAAACAAACAGAATATAGTGTTTTTGTTGTTTTTCAGGTGTGTTTATAAAGAAAAGAAGGGAGAGTTAAATAGCCACACGTTAAGTACATTAACTTCCCTTAGGTAGAGAAGAGGAAAACATGAAAGTCTAAAAGTTTGAGTGCTCAAGGGATGTAACGTAAACTGTTATACTGACGCGTTGCTAACGACTCTTTGATGGCGGCAAATTGTCTGGGAGTCTTGTGATGGACCAGAAAGTGACCATAACGTTAGAATGTTGAGAAGGAGGTACCATCCCTAGGGCGGCTAACATTCCATCACACTTGATGGATAACCCGTGTTAACGTTGATGCACCGCGGTACTAACTATATGACTTGATACACATTCTGAATATATGTAAAGTTATTTTGTATCAGTACGTTGATATAATTATATAAAAATATTGAAATTATTTATTGATTTTACAATTAGAACATATCTTAATTCTCGTTAAAATAACATTGATAAAGGCTACTTAGAGAAATTATTTGTAATGAAGCATAAATCGTATTTTTTTCTATATGATATTTGCTGACACACAGATGTATGAAATTTTGGTGGAACAATTAAATTGACGTTTTGTTGACAGTGATGTCACCAGGTGACGCAAGTAACGCGAGCATCGGGAGCGGCGAGGGCACGGGGGAGGAAGATGACGACGCGGGGGGCAAGAAGAACCAGAAGAAACGCGGCATTTTTCCTAAAGTCGCAACCAATATCCTCAGGGCGTGGCTCTTCCAACACTTAACGGTGAGTGATAATTAACTTTTTTTTTTTTTACTATTTAATGTGATAACATCATTCATTCAAGTATAAACATTTACGTTTTGTTTTAAAAGACTTTCAAATATACTGTTTTATTTATTTTTAGTGCAGATTATTATTTTTTTAAAGATGATATTTTGATGAATATAGATTTACAAACTATTTTTCCAATGTTGCATATTGCTTCGACATATTACATACAAAAGCTATTCGTTAGCAATTTTTTATTTCACTTCGATCTAATTTTTTTTCACCTTCTCAATTTGTAAAGTATATTACGTCATTAAGGAGAGGAGAAATAATATTGGTGTTGTAAGTTAATAGAGGAGGACAATCGATTTTCTTTTTTTTTCTGCTGATGGTAAAAATGCATGAGGTCAGACAGTAATGGTAAAAAAGTTACAAGCGAAGATCATTAATGTTAAAAAAAAAGGAAGTGATGTTCGACACGTGACTCCCCCCCCCCTCTCACTTGACCCCCTATGTTGTCTGCAAGTGTACCTATAGCTTTATACATGGAAACAAAAATCGCTGTGTAATGTTGATTCTGTGATATAGAAAAAAAAGAGGGAGATTTTTTTTAGTATTTTTTTATGCTTATTTTTTTTTCATTATTCATTTTATGATGACCCATCAAAAATTAAAAGCCTTTTGTTACATTTATGCCCTCTTTAATAATAATAAACTTAAGCCTAAGACAACATTTCACTAAAAAAACATATTAATGACATTGTTACTGTTATTTTAAAGAATTCTTTCATTATTATTACTATTGACATTAAAAGGAAGAGTTTTAATGGTATATAGTTCATAATTGTTATTGCATGTATCAGATAATTTTTTTGCATAATCCACCATTGAAGTTTTGCCCCTGTAAAATATGCAACTTGTTGGTCACAAAACTACGATAGATATAATATTTATAATTTTTGATGGGCAGTTTTTTAAATTATTTCTAATAACAAAAGGCTCAAAATTAAATTGTTAATCTATTCTACCTTAAAGTTAAATATCTTGCAGTAAAATAGAAGTTGGATATTTGAGCGAGGGAGCAAAACGCGGAGTAATATCAAAAGTGAAGGAGGAGGCGATAGAGAGTGGAGTTACAGATGAGAAACTTTGACTTCAATGATAATCAGAATTTAATGTGCGTGCAGAAAGTTTGTTGAGGTGTAAGATAAACCAAAAGTTGTGACTTTCTCAGCATCTAATTTCCTCTTTTATTTTATACATACCACTCATTCTAGTTTCTTCATGTTGTTATGTTCAGATCAAGAATTATGATTAAATTTTGACATTTTCAGTTTAATGACATTTGTGATGTTTATCAAAAACAGCAATATGTTATTTTGATTCGTTTAATTAGTATATGTATTAATTTCTTATTTCCTTTATTATTAAAAAAGTTAGTTTTAACTGACTTGTTATTATTATGATAATACACCCCTAGAGTTAAAATAATCATTAAGACGCTTAATCATTGTTGCAACTAATTTCCATGGACATATCCATTGTTCAAAGTATAAATTAAGATCTTGTTTTATAATGAGACCTACCTATCAAAGAAATAAAGAATTATTGTTACCTTTTTTTTTTTAGATTGATCGGTTTATGTCTGGACTAAGAGATCTTTATCATACCACGATATGACTCTTGATATTTTATAGCTGTCAGCTGTTGATATAGTCAAATTAATTTTTATGATCTCACCGGAAATAGCCGGAAGTGTAATCTTGTAATTATAATTGTTTCTTTGAAGCATGGTCAGTGCTGAAAATTATTATGTCCAAGATTAAAATACATTAAATCGTTAATGACTTCATTATTTTGACTATTTCTGGTGGGATTCTTATAAAAATTATACTATAGTACACTTATCCATGTCTTAACGTTTTTTTTTTTTTTTTTAAATTATATATTAAAGGAAGTTAAATTATACTCGCTATGATAGTGAGGAATTAAGCAGTCAATGGGTCAAGCTATATTACAGCAATGAGGGAGTTTACCATAAGGAGGAGGAGTAGATGTCTCCAGAGAGTAAGGATGATACCCCACGCTCATGCAGTTTAACGTACAGTCCCCTATATAATATACATTACTGCTGTTGTCCAGACCCTATATACATACCATAGGCTGTTTGCATGTCTTTTCTGTGAGATAAAATGGCTATTAAACGTCCTTCTCATCTCTCTCGTTCATATAAATGGGGGTAATAGCTTTTATAGTATTATCCTCTTGTTTCTTAATCCTTAACTTTATACACATTTACCGTAATAATGATAAGTGTATATATACACGGAAAAAACAGTTGACAGTCTTTGAACTGTTAGTACAAATTCTACAGTATTCCTTTTAAATATAAACTAGTTCTGTGTTAAATTCAACAGTTCCAAACACTGTTAAGCGAGGACTGTCAAAATCAACAGTCTCTACCCTGTTAAATATTAATGTACGCAGTTGCATTGTAAGATTTAACATTTCAATACGTAAAAGTTACATTTTACTCTGTTAAAAGGGAATTACGTTTTACGGTGTAACTTTTAACCGTGTGAAATTGTTGGAAATTAAATGTTAGAATATGTAAAAAGCAAAGTAACAGTTTGGCAATGTGTAAGCATACATTCAACGTTAGAAACTTTGTAACATTTTGAAGTTTCAACGGTTACATTAATTTTAACACATCTACTCTGCAAAAATTAAACGTTTTACCACGTTATAAAATGACCGTTATTTCTGCGCGTCAGACACGTTTTGGTCATTTCCTGTTTCAATCTGCAGGCGTCAGTTCAGTTCTTGTTGTGCTCTGTGAAATGTATTCTGGATCATCAATGGTAAGTTTAATTAATATTTTACTTCCTATGATGTTATGTTATGTTGTTTTAATAATTGTGTTAATATTTTAAGACACGTGCGGCCAGCAATACTGCGTGCCGGAGTGTTTTCGAGGCATTTTCACACGGCCGACGATATTCGAACCGTTGAGGAGCGATGAGGGCTATTACGCTACACGTGCATATTTTTTGGTAAGTTGAAGGTTTACTTGGAATAAATTTGCAATAATACTAATGCTAGACCTGTGCATTTTTATAGTTGACGTCCATGTGGGGATTATGCATCAGACTGAACTGAACGTATCGCGAATGCAGTCCAGATTACAACCGCCCTTGTGCTATCACCACTTCCCCGAACGGCCATTCAAACTACCCAGATGGAAAGGAAACCCAGAATTGACCCTCAAGATGATGCTCCTTTACGTCAGTTGTTGAGTATAATAGTGTAAAAATAGAGTTCAAGTGTGACAAATTTCCATCTTCACCTCATTCACAAAATTTATAATGTACAAATAAAGTCATCTAATATTGTATATTGTTTAAATTTTTTTAATTAAATATTTACTATAAATAAATCTTTATTTTTTTTAAATGAACCCTTATAACCATTTTAAATCTTTATTCAGGATTAGCTATTTAGTTTGCTCCCTAATTATTATTTAATTATAATATTGTCAAAAACTTACTATTGCTTATGAAACTAGTAATATTTTTTTATGGAATGTTTGATAATATAGAAGATGGTGTATTACATGTTGATGCAATTGATCTATTTAATGCAAACAGTTTTTCTTTACAAGAAAACTTTAAGTCCACTTGTACGAAATGGAACTTACGTTTTCTTGTATATAGAAAAACTGCATGCAATAAATAGATCAATTGCATCATTTAATACCAGCTTCTAGAACATTATATATTTAACAGAGTAAAGTTGTAGAATATAAGGAAGTAAATACGTCAGTAGAATCAAGGAATAAACTGTAGAAATTAAAAGAGTAGAAATGTTAAAATTAAAAAGATAAAACCTATAAATCTTACATTGCAAACTCGGTTGTTTTTAACATTCATATACTGCTACACCGAATTCTACACATCTAATGCCTAAAATTCAACAGTTCTGAATTTGTAAAAATCTAAAATAGCAACTCTGTTGATTTTAACCAATTGTTATTATGGGTACAAAAACAAATGCGTAAAACAGCTAAATTTAACAGGAAAACTGTCAAGTGTTTTTTCTGTGTAAAAAAAAATAAAATAATGTAATATATATAATAGAAAAAAAATATCATGATTTAAAATACCAATTTATGTCTTATTATATAGTTGTTGTTACTCGTTCGGTTGGTAAAAGACGTAGTTCTCATGGCTATGATGCTATAAACTTTTCTATCTATATACTAATAACATAGATGTTTCTCTTAAAAAGATTTTTCTCACTCTTTCGTATAGAGAGAGAAAGAGAAGTAAACACTCCCTTTAGCAAGTATAAAGAAACATATACTACAACATACACATTGGGATGGACGAAACATATAGAACAGCAGTTAACTATAACAAGCTATAGTGGTAGGGGTAGGCTATTTCTGCCTCGTATCGTTACATCAACGTTGTGATATTTTCACTGAAAGAATAAATCATATTACATTTATTTATTGACAGTCAAATTGACTCAAAATTAACAAGTTTAAAATTGTAATTAATTTATAATGATATTAAATATTTAATTTTGTCATTATAAATGAAATAAATTTTAAAACCGTTTCATGTATAATGTCAACTATAATAAAAAAAAAAGGAAGATTAAATCTGATTGAAACTGAGAAACAAAAAGTTGAGGATGTGTTTTTGTTATCATCTGTATGGTGAGAGCTGCTATATAGTGGTGGGCTTGTTACATGGACATCCCATTTTCAATGCAAGCAATGATTCTGTATGTATATATGTCGTTGGTAGGTGGTGGGAGGTATAGAGACGAGGCGTGTCGTCCAGATAACGGCGGCTAGAGGGAGGTGGTCGTGGCAAGCGGGGGTGGAACTTGAGACGACGGCGAGCAAAGAGTTGTGAGGTCAGACGAGATTGCAAGCTCTCTCTTTGCTCGACGTTCAATCTCAGGGGTTGCCTCTCTCTCTCTCTCTCTCTCTCTCTCTCTCTCTCTCTCTCTCTCTCTCTCTCTCTCTCTCTCTCTCTCTCTCTCTCTCTCTCTCTCTCTCTCTCTCTCTCTCTCTCTCTCTCTCTCTCTCCTCTCTCTCTCTCTCTCTCTCTCTCTCTCTCTCGTCTTCACAGCCATTGGCTCGTGGGTAAGATAAACCAACGAAGCAAGCCTCAACAAGATGAATGTGCTAGCCACTGCTTTTCAGTAAAGAAGGAAAAAAAAATATATAAAGTAAAAACATACAATTTAAGATGAATCTTTTTCTATACTACAGAGACGTTTTACTTAACTTATATATAAAGTTGAAAAAATATCAATAAATAGACATATTTCAAAAAGTTCTTAAATTGTATTAAGTATTGATGTGGTCTATTAAGTATTTCTTTTTTTCATCATAAATATTGGTATTTTATTTTTTATTTTTTTTATTTAGTAAAAAAAGTTTTCTTTTTAACATAAAAAGGAAATACTAATGGTAAACGGAATATTTCTCATGAGAGTTTTATAAAAAAATATATATAAACTTTTTTTTTTGTACTTTGAAGGGGGTGTACATTGAAGAGCAAAAGAAGGGGGTGGGGGGATGATTGATGGGGAGATGTGCGAGAGCCGGCAAGAGAGAGAGAGAGAGAGGGTCGTTGCAAAAAGAAAGTATATCGTCGTGGTTATACTAACTCAAAATTTCTGTTGAAGCCTAACAGAAACTTTTCCCTCCCTCCCTCTGTACCACGGAGAGTATGGACTTACAGCTTAGCTAGCACGCGTCATTAAGCTCGATTCTGCTAATCCCTACATGGTCCGGTTACTTTGGGGCTATATAGCCCTCCTCCTAGCTCTTTGAAAACCAACCATATCACCCTTCTCAATATTTGCTCTTTCATCTCTTATAATATCCTGCTCCTATCATCAATGCGCAAAAATCATACTGATGTTACTAAAAAAAAAAAAAAAAAACGTGTTGGCAACCATGTTAACTTGTATGTTATGCGGGTTGCATTAACCTCAGGTGCATTTCAAGTAAACAACTTTTGCAACATTTATTTTTGTACTGCACCTGTACTCATAAGTTTATTAAATAGTTTTGCATGATGATGTTTTTCTTTTTAAATTTTAATCTTTAAAGACTGCTTATACTTTATATATATATATTATATATATATATTATATTTTAAAGTTTATTTTTTAAGGTACATTATAAATGTTGTGTCTTTCTCGTTTTACTTCGCGTAAAGTGCAAGCTAAGAAACTTTAACTTCTTTCTTACTGTGGCATCATCAGAGCTAGAGAAGAAGAAGAAGAGTAGTAACATCAGCAGCAGCTGTCAGGTCTCATTTCATGGCTGAAAGGCTTGTAGACAGGGCGCTACTACTTGCTATAGCTACACTAATCCTATATACCGCGACGGCACTCTGTAGCACTCTACGCGCTATATCTCTCTCATACCACCTCTACTGATGCCTTGCGTCATATTAATAGAATGCAGCATCAGTCAGTATATAACTTTGCTGTTCAGTTACGCATCAATGAGAATAACAGAAGCGTCAATACTTATCCATATGGGATATAGTTTATTATCATGTAATAATAAAAAAAATCATAAATGATATACATGTTAAAAAATATATATATACAGACATTACATATATACTAGCACAACAGAAATGAAAGAATTTGACCTGGTTTAGCGCCATAAGATATAGGCGCCATAGTATAATTAAATAACATTGCGATATTGTATATGATATGAATCATGTATAAAGCATCAGTTTGACTTGACATTATAAATAAACAAAAGCGTTGTCGGTAAATGTTCAAAGTAAGTTGTGGTTTTGCATTATATTGTATAGGGGGTGGGAAGGGGGGAGGTGATATGAAGGTATTGAGTAACAAAAAAAAAAAAAATAAGAAATTTAATCCTTGATCTGTGGCATATAACACGATATATAATACAATAAGAAACCATGACCACCCATATAATAAAATACATCACGCAAGGGATATCATCGTTATTTTTTTACTTCTATTTTTATGTCTGGCAAAAAGGATAATTTTTCTTAGTTTTAATATCAGATTCAATAAAGTAACTTTAATCTTGTAATATATATATATACAAAGTTAATATTTTTTTCACACTAAATTTAGTGCAAATAAAATGTCACTTAAATGGTTTAGATTTGCAGACGTCTACGCCATATGTCACAAAGTTTGATAGCAGCAACCGTAGATAGTAGTTAGTATGGTAGTGTTGTTTATAATCACCACTGGTAAAAGACTACGGTAACACAAAAGTTAAGAAAATCTGCTGAACAAAGTTAAAGTAAGGAGGATTTAAGAGGATAATTCGTGTCAGATTTAGTAAAATGATAACAACATATAAACCTTACTTCTGGTTTGTTTCACTAACTCTTATCTTTGTTCAATAGTAACAAAAAATAATAATATATTTTTTTTTGTAACCACCACAAGAAAGGAAATGAAATCTAAAAGTAACAAAAAATTGAAAGTCAAATACAGTAAAGAAGTTGTGTGATGATGCCATTTTCGTTATGTTTTTTTTTTTTTTTTTTTTTGGTCCACACATTTCTTCATCCACACCTGATAAGCTGGTACTCTGTCACCGAAGACGTTATCTTGACATTTTGGGAGCGTGGTTACGTTAGCCAGAGACTATACATGGTGCTGAGAATGGGGGCAGTGATGATGGGAGTTTGGCGTTCTTGGGGGGTGATGACAGGGTAAAAAACTAGTGAGTGAAAAAAAAAGTTTCTTCGCTTCAAAAAGATTCATTCATTCATTTTTTTTTCTCCCTCACTCACTCTTTCGTCTTTCCTTCCCCTCCCCCTATTTTTTTCTTCTTTTCTCTCCATCTATGCTAATGGTCGTTAAGGTTGCAAAGATCTGCATGCGTGATGCGTGTCGTCCCTGAAGTCATTTACGCGGGCGCGCTTGCACGCTCTCTGCTGGTCTAACTCACGCACGTTCTACTGACTTGTGTTCCGGTGGGGAGGGCTGACTGAGACACTGCAATGACGGGGGACACAGAGGACGTGTATAATGATAATGTAACTGCCAAGGAGGGATATTTTTTATACTCTTATTTCTTTTGTTGATGACAAAATTCTCCCTCACTTTTTTTAAAGAATTTTTGTAATTTATTAATTAATAATTTCTATATGGTTACTCATTTTGTTCGATACTGTTTAATACAGTTATAATGTTGTTAGAAAAATAAACAACAACAAATGCAATAGCTATATCTCATGAGAATTAGTTGGTGTGGTTGATTTTATCATTTTCATAGGGTGACAAATTATTATGAGTGACACTAAATATAATGGTCAGTTATTTTTTTTATATATATAAAAAATTGACTTTGATATCATTTAAAAACTCTAGAGAATATGAAAAAAACATCATTCCATAATATTTTTTTATTGTCATATATATATTTTTAATAATAATGTAAAAAAGACAAAAAAAAATGAGTATTTTTTTTTTAGAAAAGAAAATGGGATGAGTTTTGTGCAGAAGTGTGGCGGGTTGCGGCAGTCTCAGGGGATGAGGCGTCCAGTGGACTCGACGAAGTAAGGGAAGAAGAAGCATAGCGACGGGCGTAGCGACGAGGTTATTTATAGTGGAGGTGTCAGGGAAGCTCCCAGCTGGTCGAGATTAATGATAGAGCTTCACCAAGCTTGCTGCCTGCCTGCAAGGGGAAACTCAACTTGCAACAGCACACGTTGAACCTGAGTCCTCCATATATATATATATAAAAATATACTGTACGTATCATAAGCTCAACTTTCTCATTATATTTTAAATATAATGTATTTTATAAAAAAAAGTACGGTATGTTTTTCCTTGTAACAATATAATATTCAACCTTGTTATTATTATATATATAAAAAAATTAATTTTGTACAAGGAGCATTGTAGAGATGCTTTTCTTCTTGTATAAGATGCCTCAGGTGCGTGAGGGATTTAGTTGTAGATCCCTGTAGATAGATTCAACCCTCACCAGCAGCCAACCGTGCAAAGTTCTCTTTCCTGTCATAGTATACGTACCAAAAGCTTGATATTATTTTATATATTTTGTAATGGCAGCTGACAATCAGCTGTGACCGAGTTCCCAAGAGGACCCAGTAGTATCTCATGAGGCCAAATATTGCACTCTATGTACGGAGGGTTGCCAGAGGATCAGTAGATCTCTGGAGACCAACAAGACCGATGGACAAGTCTTAGCCCGTTGGATCAAGTCAGATCATGTTGCTTTCACGCTGACAATAAATATTATATATCTCTATATATATATATAACGAGATGGACATACGCAGATGACTGGTTATAAGAAATTTAGTATTGTCAATATCATATTACAAGTTATATTATACTATATGGATAAAATATAGTTATAAAATTTCACCGCTGAAGAAATAATATATATTAGAATTATATATGCAATTATACGTTTTTATTGGAGATAGCCCCTGTAGGTATGCAACTTTTTATGCAGCTTATCTATGGAACTAAAAATTATTGTGTTTTGTGTAAGCATAAAAGTTAACAATTTAAATTTCTTTAATATAAAAAAAATATACATAACAAACTTAACAAAATTAAAAAATTACAAAAGAATGAAGACGGTGTATGAAAAAAAAATTAAAAGGAGGCAGTAGATCCGGAGGAAGGATTTTGTTATGTAAAGATGCATAGAAAAAGGAAGACGTGCCGGATGAGATTAGCATATCTGCATGGCGTTTGTTACGTTGTCCAAGTAAGTAAGTAAAGGTCCACCCTCTTGCTGAGCACTGAGAGAAGGGGGGGGGGGGGTACTTCATCACTCCTAACGTGCGCAAAAAGAATAGGATAAAAAGAAGAAAGAAACTTTCTCAAACGGAAGTTATTCTTTTTACTGCTTCAACTTTAAGCCAGCTTATATTATATAGTATTGTCTTTTCTTATAATATACTATATAATACACAATATGACATAATTATTATTAGTATAAATACTTTAAACCTTTAATACGTGGTTTTTCATTTGCAACATCCTTTAGGCGTTTTCTTATTATAAGTAATATTTTTGTTTTGTTTTAGAATTACTGCTTTAAAAAAAAAAATGATAAAATAAAAAAGGTTTATATTATAATATAAAAATATTTTTTCCCACGCCCTCACCTGTCTAAAAGTTTAAGGTTCTCTATTCTGATTTATAGAAATCTCGCGGAATACTTTTAATACTTTTTTTTCCCCCCTTTTCTCTGCTCTGCTATTTTATCATCGTATTATTATATATATTTTTTTTTCTCTTCCTTTTCATGCCTTAGAGCCTTGTAAAATTGGAGAATGTGAGTTCAAATAATACCTTGTTTTCTCAACGACGGCATGAGCGCAAGCACAAGATTGCTTTCCACGGTTTTGTATGTGCGGGCGAGCGAGCAACAACCCCCTTCTTCTTCTTTTTCTTGGCTGCACAACTCCTTGAGAACAACGTATATTTGAAGGAGGAGCAGCGTCTTCCTTGAGGCTCAGAGAGAGCAGGTGCTTTGGTCCCCGCGCAGATTGGACCCCGCCGGCAGCATCTCCAGTCCGCCTCCATTAAACGATGCTGCAACCAAGCAAAAATAATGATAAAAATACTTCTGATAGAAACGAGTGTAACACAGGAATAAAAAAAAAATCTCTTTGTTATTACATTTTTTTTAACCAATAATATTATTGTTGTTTTGAAGTACTTTCTCTATTATAAATTTTTAAGCTTTTTTTTTTAAGTTTATAAAAAGTAGTTACTACGCCTTTAAAAAAAAAAACAAGAAAATAAAGATGAATTATATAAAAAAAAATTGTATGTTTGAGAGACGTAGAAAACCAATCAATCAGTTTGGTTGCTAGTTTTGTTATTGGGCGTATTATTTGGTGGCTGCAATGGAGCAACGAACGACTCTCATTTATAGGGAGGCAGCAACGCGAGAGAAATGCTGGGCTAGCAACGAGATGGTCGATCGTGTTAGGTGGGTGGGTTAGTTCGGACCACGAGGACGAGATTGAACTGACCGTGTAGCAGCATAGGGACCACTACTACGCTGCAGCTAACAGCCAGCCCACTAATCACCCAGGGCTCCAATTAAAACCCCTCTCTCTTCAGTTAGCTGTGTTATAGTCCTGTGCTTTATGGACGAACGCAACATAGAACAGCGACCGTGGTAGGGAAAATAACAACGTGCATGCATGCCTATATCTGATACATGTAAAAAAAAAAAAAAAGATATGAGAATATAAAAAAAAAAAAAAACAATAGCCAATCACGTAGCAAGCTGATCAGAACGCCATCATGACGTTAATATCATCACATTTTTTTTTGTATGTGTTGTTAATCGATATAATACAAGAGAGAAAAGAAAAAAAAAATATTTAAAATCTGCTTCATTACGGTATTGTGATCATGTGTCAGCAGCTTTTTATATTTTCATATTTCTCTCATATACATACATTTTATTCTCTCTATCTCTCTTTCCCCTTTAAAAATATATTTACCATACATCCTTTTTCCGTCATACAGTTTTTTTTTTTCTTTTTATTATTATTTATATTTACATGATTATATTCAATATTATTTATAATTTTATTTTTTTATGCATTTTGTTTTTTTTCGTGGATTGAATTTTGCGACAATGCACCCTGTGATGTTGCATAACCCCTGTAGTTCAGAAGGGAGAAAAAAAAAATTGTTTCCTCTTATGCCATCACCCCCAAACTGATCTGCATGTCTCGCTAGCAACTTCCGGGGCTCGCCTCACTCATCTTAATGTCCCAGAAAGGGAGGGTCTCGCTCGCTTGCTTTGTAATAACAAGAAGTATCAGCAGTCAGATTGAGAGAACGAAAAACTCTTGATATTTCAACCCCCGCCCTCCTTCTTAACGACTTTTTAGTCATCTGTCTGCTACGACAACGATACAAAACTTTTGCTACTGCCGCCAATGCTGCAGCCTAACGCCGGATTTTAACTTGAGCTGAGATAGAGAAAATAAAACGAAAAAAATATATATAGCATAGAGTTGAAAAAGGAAAAAAAAAAATAGCAGAGGGATGGAAAATTTTTAGACATGTCAGCATTTCTTACATCTTCCGCAATAATGCTGACAAGACAACATTTTTTTTTTATCCTACTTCTTTACTTACGAATTTTTTGGTATATATATATACTTGGTCAAAATTTTATATAAAAGAGAGATAGAATAAAAGTGTCGACACCGGTTGATTTAAAACTATTTTGTGAAACAAGGATTAATTCATGAACGGTCAGAGAATCGATTTCTGCACGTTGTTCCAATACATTACCAGCTATATAAGTTTAGGCCAATAGTACAGTGTTGTATTCCCCTCGAGAAACGTTTCCTATCTCTAGGGAGGCGTGAATTTCAATTGGTGTGCGCCTGACAAGATGCAAGTTTCATGAGCTATACTACTCTTTGTTGCTATTATTGAGAAAGCCAGCTAGTGTACACACACCAATATACAACCAACATTCCCTATACCATGAGCATTTTTTTTTTTTTTCAGGACAGCTTGGAAAAATTATGGTACAACAGGGTCTGGAAAAAAACTTTATACAATTTTCAGCAGTAAATGCTTGTAGATTTTTGAGGGTATATAAGATAGTGTTAGAGTGTTGTGTTTGCTTGTGGTATACTCTATCCAATCGTTTTTTTTTTCCCTCTCTCGTTTGGTATAGCATATATACAGTTAAGTATAGTGCTGGTTAGTTTATGTACCATGCGATGCATTTCTCGTGAGAATTTAAAACAAGACAGGTAGGGAAAAAAAAAAAAAGGAGAAGCTTTTTGGTGCCTAGTTCACGTTTTTGGCTTTAATAATGCAGCAGGTTGCCTTAGCACTCTGCGTTGAGTGCAATGTGTATAAAAATGTATCGAAAAAACTCAACAGCAAACAGAAAAAAAAAGAGTATAGTATGAAAAACTTATGAGTGTAATATTTATGTTCTCTTGATGGGTGTGGTAAAAATGATAAAACTTGTGTGGTTGTGTACTTGATATAAATACAAGTTCTGAATAACATACAGCTGTGTGCCATGATAGTTCCTTCCTTTAGTTCATGTTCCTTGTTATTTTTGTGATATATATGAATACGTCTTAAAAAGTTTAATTGTCGTATAAGCTCTCGTACATTTAAGAATGTAAAAAAAAAAAAAAAAGAAGATTCAAAAGTTTATATTAAAAAAAAAAAAAAAAAAAAGTTTATTTTATAAGTATTGGAATTGATGGGTGTGACATTTTCAACTTAAAGTCAAAGAGTTAAAGACTTGTCGAATAAGACGCTATCTTTATATATATAAAAAAAAAGAGGTGTAGGCTAAATAATAAAATACTTTTTGCACCCATTCATTTTTTTAAAATAAAAAAAAAAAGAATGAGAAAAGTTCTCATCTAATGGCATTTTGGTGTTACGACATGGAACCGGTCTCGTGAGATGATGTTCTTATAAGAGACAAGCCATTGGTCATGATCACAGATGACTACAAAGTCTGTCTCACGAGTGTCTCGCTGGACCAAGAGCGTGCGTGCCAGATAACATTTCTTCTTCTTCCTCCACGTTACCAGCTCAACCCCTCCGTTTTCTCTGCTGTTATCAGGCCGTGCGGGCAAAGTGCTTGCTGGCGTGAAAGTGTTACTCAGACCCCGATCCTTGAAATTGCTTAAATCCATCAAAGTCCTTTCTTACACACATATATATAGGAAAGGGGGAAAAATATGTGAGTGAGAAAAAAGAAAATTCTAAATTTTTACTTTCATGCAGGTCTAAAATTTTATTTTTTTATACAAATTTTTTCTTATTTATTAACTTTATCAGTTGTTTTTATAATATCATGCAGAAATATTTTGTTGTTCCAATTTTATATTTTATTTTTTTTTTTCATTTGGGGGTGGGGAATTCCAAATTTATATGTGCATTTTTATATATTTTCAATAGTATATAAGATTTCACGTATCTCCAAGGAGTGGTAAAAAAACAAATTGTATATGACTGTGTATGTAAATTAAAGTAGAGTGCGTGTGTGTAAATTCTAGTTTATGATATAAACAAAAAAAAAAAAAAAAAAAAAATTTGCAATCCTCCCTATCTAGTTTTCCTTTTTCTTACTACCATACCACATTACCTCTAGTCTCTGGAAGAAAAAAAAAATCAAAAAAAGAAATATAGATCAGTACACCCCTAGTCAATTTCTGTGTGCCATATAGTATGATGGTGTCTCGGGAACGCGTTATATTCTATACTATCAACGTATGGTAGGAAAGTATGCTGTCACCTTCCAAAATCACTCGCACACTTCATTTTCCCCTATAGACAAGTTTCGCATTTTTGTAGAAAATTTAAAAATTCCTTCTTTAAAAAAAAAGTTATAAAATAGTATATGTAAAAAAAAAAGATACCTCTATGGAGTTTATAGAACCCATGAGACAACAATACAACAAAATGAGACTCCTAGGATTTTTTGTCTTTTTTTTCCCTCACTCTAGAGAGTAATGTCGGGAAAAGAAAATGTTACTTGAGATCGAGTTTTGATATTTTTATGAACTCCCATGTTCATGTACATTACTTACCTTACTGTGGTATGCACTCTTCTTATATGCGGGAACTACTGTAGTGTGCCAGGTTTAGCGGGGAAAAGGGGGCGTACCTCCCTCGGGGATGTGATCCCACAGACACTCTACTGAACATCGATGTGACAGGCGTGTGGATTTACCTTGTCTGATGTATTTGAGACCGACAGATGCAAAAATAAAACTGATTTTTACATTGAAATGTGACCTTAATTACAAATTATGTTTGTTTTGCATTTGTCAGTCCAGTGTTATTCTGAGTAGGGGTGTAGAAAGATTGATTATAAATCTGAATTTTTATTGAAAGTGCCTCTATCATGATACATTACTAAATTAGCATATTTGTAATTTATTTTAATTTGTCGTAGCCCGGGGATAACACTTCTTCACACAGTTTACAGCATAATTCTAAAGCAAGTACTAATTTTATTATTATTATTATTGAATGATACTATGAAATTGAATCTTTATTTATTACATTAATACCACTGGGTACATTGATAAAAACGTAAATCATATTTCTTAGAATTATGAATATGATTTATTTCATATTTAATTTTTTTTTATTATATATAATATATATTTTTTTGTAGTCAATATTAAAGTATCATTTCATGTTTTTATTAATATCATATAATATAGTGACAAGTGTTATTACTATATATATAAAACATACTGAAGAGAGAGAGAATAATATGGACAATTATATAATAATAAAATGATTAAACTGTATGTTGATAATTTAAATGCCTCCCTCTATCTTTTATCATTAGTTTTCATATAATATATTTTTTTTGTACATTTATTTAAGCAATGTGACACTGATTAGCAACAGTATGACTTGCACACATTTACATTTATGTTTAATAACTCATGCTAATATGTATGTACTACATGAAGTACTGATATTAAAGTAACATCTCTATATATAATAATAACGAGAGGACGGCCCCGGCTATATAGATAATTTCTGTATAAAATGATGTTGTTATTTTTATACATACATTTTTTTTTTAACTGTCCACGAGTTTCGTTATAACATAGACATTATTCTGATGGCAGGGTGGATACGAGGTCGAATAATACCATACATACATTGGAGCAGAGAGAAAATGAGACTATCTTGATATTGTGAATGAGCAATTAATGTCAACAGACTAATCGATTCATCGCTGAAAAAAAAAATAATAAAAAAATAACAGTATTATTATACACAAAAGCACAGTTAAAAAATATACACATTTTTTAAATTATTATTATCATAACAATTTGAGTATATAAATCGTAAGTGTAAAATTTTTTAGACAAATTCCTGTGTTTATTTTCATTTAATTCAATTTCTTTAAAAGTATTTATATTAATTACTAAAAATCGATGAAAAATTGAATTAAATCAATTTAAAAAAAAAAGATCTCATTTTGTTTTAATGTTTGATCCTTTGGAGTTGTACTCTTTTTCTATATAACAATTAGGCGAACTAACATAATACGAATGGACTTCAACTATTTGAATATGATATATTATCGGTAACTTGTTCTGTCTTGTAGTCTTGACAAATGGACTATACAAGTCAACTGAGGTAAAAGGGGTGCAGAAGGGGTGTGGTTTCTTCTTCTCGCCATTCATCACGCAACCACCTCGGACAAGTCCTCCTCCCCTAATGAGGTGCTAGTGGCTCCTAATGATAATGGTCATATGGATCTCGGCACAGTCGCACATCATCATTTGCCACGATATTATTTATAGTGAGATGGGAATTGCCTTTTTAGTCCCAAGAGAATTCACAAATGATGAGTTTTATTTCTTATTCGTTGCTTGGTTTGTTTGTTTTTGTTTTGTCTCTTACGTAAAAAACTAATAGAAATCCATTAGGAATCCATTAGTTTATATTTAAAGTTTGTTAATATTTTATGGTTTTAATTTTAATGATATATAGAAAAAAAAAAGTAATATCAAAGTTACCAAAAATATTCAAAATTTTAAAAATATTTTATTGATATAATATAATAATATATTTAACATTAAAATTTGCTTCAGCAAAGGTATTTTATTTTTATTTAACTTTACTTGTAGCCTAATTAGCATATTGTTTATTCCTATATATCCGTAAAACCAGAAAACACAGAAAAAAATATAATATTTAATAATGATAATCGGAACTAATTTCAAATACATTTTACTGAATTAAAACTCTTTTGATATCTGTTTTAAAATAGATTAACATTATTGAAATGTAAAGATTAAAATTTAAATAAATTATTGTCACGTGCAATCAATTAGTGTTGTGTGACGTCATTATTGAAAACGACTGCATAATGCGATAGTGCATACAACGATGTAAACTGCAGTCAGTTGACAGTCGTACGGCGTGGGTGGAGGGCCATTAGCCACAGCCTCCTCCTCCTAGCAGGCTGACAAGCCCGCGATTGTCATGGAGATAGGACGCCCGCGATCTTTCTTCTACCACACTTGGCTTGCTTGCTCCAAACAGCATCCAAACTCGCATCTCGTCGCCATGGAATACATGAATAAGTAAAACGACTATGCTATGACTGTTTGTGCCGCCACTATAATACTGCAGTGCCTTGCCTGCCCACCCAACAGAAATGTAAACCGATTTGTAATACCCACCCGCCTCCTGCGCTCGCACACTGCCTTGTCTGTCTCCTACCCTCACAACCAATTTTTCTCTGCATGCAAACATGTCGACATCATATATTATATAATACAGCGAACGAGAAAAAAAAATATGATAAAAAGAATAAATGTGTTTTTGTGACTTTTCAATCAGTCATATTTTGACAAAAAAGAAAATAGAGTATAAAATTTTCTCCCTTTACCGTTTTTTTGAAAGTATATAATTGAAAGTAATTTTTCAAAATGTAGATTAATTTGAATAATATTTAATTATGATTTACTTTTTTTTAAATTTTTTTTGAAGTGCACTGTTTTATCTGTGAAGGCACAGATGTGTGTGTAGTATGGACCTGCCAGGCTGCTTGCATGCCTTGTGTGCGCTCGAGATAAGTGGGATTACCTAATCGCCCGGAATATGAGCCCCAGTTAATAACTTGGTCTGCTCCGCTGCTCTTTTTCTCTCCCCTGCATGGCCGCTACCGCTGCTATCTTATCAACACAAAGCATCGTCGTCAGTCAACAAAAGCAAGTGCATCCAAAAGGATTTAGGAAGCTCTATCGTCTACTACCAACTTTTTTTTTTTTTAATGTTATCATAAAATTATTTGTTAAACTTTACTATATATACTGCAATTATGGTATGAAATTTTCAGTATAACTTTTCTATTATTTGAAAAGTTTTATGCAGTATCTTTAAGTTTTTCTTCTTATGATACAAAAAAAAAGATAAGAATATAAAAGATTTGACCTATATATTTTTCTTGGTCATTTCTTTTTTTTTTTCTGGCAATAAGCCGAATCACCAATACACATCACCCAATAAAGTTAAAAGAAGAACTTAGAAAAGTCACCATAACCCGCACCCACTCAACCACATAAAATTCAATCTTATTATACTTTTCTTTATTTTATTTTATTATTATTGTTTTTAAGAAGAGAAGAAAATGTTTGTCTGGATGGTAATCGGGGCTCGTATACGTCGACTTTATGAGGCAGTAAGCTAACTCAACGCCGAGTACTTGTCTTTTAATCCTATACTCTTTCTTAAAACACTTCAATATATTTATTTTCTTTCTTCTTATAATATACAGTATAAAAGATGCCCTGTTTTGATGAACTTTAAGAGAAGGGAAGAAGGAAAAAAAAAAAGTAATTTTATTGTTTTGACCCTATCAATACAATTTCATCGTTGCTTGCATTTTACTTCCCCTATATATTATATATTCAAGTAAATGGAGTGAAGGTTTTTTAGCAGTAAAAATAGGCAGTGGCAGTAGACAGTGGCAAAAGCAAGGGTGATGGTTTGAATAGTATCAAAGATTTTTGTATTGGGAAAACGATCAAGTGAAAACGTTCTCTTTTTTTTTACAAGGAAAAAAATCGACATTTTTTTTTTTTCTTCTCTGTGCGTTTCACTTTTACTATATACACCCCCTTATCCCGGTTCAAAGTAACCCTCCTCTTTCTCAAAACCCACCCCCTGAAACATTCACGGGTGCCAAGATAGCGTGCCGTGTGCATTGCTTATAAAAGGAAGGAAAGGGGGGAACAAGCTATTTTCTCCTTCCAGTCGCGCGGCGTCGCTAACTGTCAATTTATTCGAGAGATCCCATGCCTTCTTCTTCTTCTACAACACAAACTCAACTTGGCGTGGTAGTAAAGTCATCGTCTTGGTGGTACCATAGCAGTTTGCATAATGGCATCAGCACACACTCTGCCGTATAGCGTCTTTCTTTTTTTTTTTTCCTTAACCTGTAGAAGCAGAAAATAGTTTTTTTTTCTTTCTCAGTTGGGGTGTAATTCCAATGGGAGTGATCTTCACCTCAAATCTGAAAACACAAACTTCAAGAAAAAAAAAATACATATATATAAAACATTTTCAATCGTATTTTATAGTGTGCAATATAAATTTTTTTGTTAAAAAAAAATAAAAGTTTAAGTTTAGTTTATTATACAAGTATATATAGGGAGTATTTTTTTTTTTTTTTTGTCTTCCTATCTTTTTGTCTTGATGCGAAGTAATGGGTAGAGCGGACACGCGGCTTGTCACTCTGTGTGCCACGCCCAACTCTCTCTCTCTCTCTTCTCACGACCCCACGTAGTATCACCCCGCCCCTCCACGAGATCAAGCCAATTTGTTAGCAGCAGCAATGGTGAGAAGACTCGAGCTCGGTACCACGTGTCCCTCGTGCCACGCCCCTTCCTGTGACATCCAGCTAACGAGCCGACCCATTGTTACCCACTAGCACCCTCCGGCCCCGTCCCGCCTTCCGTGCCAGCGTCACGCGAAATCCATGCAATGTCTTTAGTATATAATAACATACCATTTATATCACAGTCAAAAACAGTTTTTTTTATATATATTATTAATCATACTGTTGAAAAGTAAAATTATGTAGTATTTTTATACTTCTTTATTCAGATTTATAACGTTATAGTTCTCCCTTCTTCTTTTTTTATACTTTCTTTTGTTTGTAATCCGGAAATGTAGAAAAGGAGACAGAATAATTATATATAAAATAATGTATATATTTTATAGTTACTAAAGCTTATGAAGTTTGTCAAATTAAAAATAAATTTTCAACTAAAGCACTTCTGACTGTGGTTGTGTGTGGTTTTGCTTGAATTGCGTTCTCCAATAGTTGTATGCCACCCACCCACTCCAATTAAGGAGATTGGAGCGTCCGGATCGTGGTTGGATTGTTCTTCCCCCAACCCCTTCCTCCTTTTGACTCCCCCGCACTATCCTCCACCCCCAACTATATATACTTCTACGTTAACAGAGAGAGAGAGAAACACACAACAATACTGCTGTAGAGGCTATATAAGGGAGCTGGGGGTTGGGTGTCACTCAAGAACAACTCCACACGTAATGAGCATTGTTCTAGTACACAAAATAATAATAAGCCCTCACAAACACACAACATAACAATCCTCCTCCTCCTGCTGCATTGTCGTCCTGGTGCTGGTGGTTGTTGTGTATTATTTTCATCTCTAGTCTTGCCGTACAAAACATTATTATTATTATTCCCTATTGTTAAAGTCTCGTCTTACGTTTAATGGACAGAATACTACAAATATTTTTACCAATATTATACGTATATTATTCACCGTATTGTTTTCATATAAAAAGAGTAATAACACCGTATATTATGTTTTTTTTATGCTTTATATAAATATATATAAAAAAAATAAAGTCAGCAGAATAAAAAAATTAGTTTTTAAATTTTTAATTATGAATATTTTTTATTCTTATATTTTATAACAATGGTTTTTAAAATAATTCATTTTGTGGTATATATTATATATATGAATGAAGTTATCACATTACTAATTGATTTATGTTATTTTTTTTTTCTGGTAAAAGATATTGGAACATTAGTTTTGATTTCCAACTTTGTTTGTGTGTTTGCAGCACCCATACCCATCAGAAGACCAGAAAAAACAGTTGGCACAAGATACGGGGCTGACAATACTTCAAGTCAACAACTGGTAAGTGCACAGAAAAAACCTTTTTTTTTTCCTGCTCCTTTCTTTCTAAAAGAAGAAATCTAGAAAAGAGATGTGTCACCCCCACTATTCTGCAGCATCCCTAAGTCTGGAGCAAAAATCTCCGTCTCATCACACACTCGAATAGATCTGAGGCGTTCCTCTACCATGTTGTTGCAGCAGCATTTCATTGTTCGAGCCTCTTAAAGAATAACGACTAAAACTTACTCATACTACCCCCCTCTCTCTCTCTCTCACCCACGCACTAGAAAACAATCCCTCATTCTGAACAATATTTTCACTTTTTTCCTCTTCACTCTCACCACTTCTATACTAAAAATAAGTTATACCCCACTCTTAAAGACACAAGTACAAATATCTGTTTTTGACATCTAGTACTCTATAGTTAAGTACAAAGCCATAGTGATACATTTTATATATATATAAAATACTTAAAAGAGTATAAATACATACGAAAAAATCTATATATATTTATACATGAGAGTGTGTTTCTTTACGACCAATTACCTAGCTATATATGCCAAAGTAAAGTTTCATCCTCACGCCTGGTCTTTATCTCACACATTCCGGCAGGTTTCCTTTTAGCACGGTCAATTTATTTACTTTGCTTGCTGGCTTTCTTTACTATAGTGTTACATGGTTTGGAAGGACCCTAAGTTACGTGTGATGTTGAATAAAGCAGTATAGGAAGGATAGAGTAAAAAAAAAATCGTTATATATAAGAATGAAGGTCGATAAGCAACCCTAATCGAGCAGCAAGAATTGTTCGTCACCTTTTGTCAGCTGTTTATTTTTTAATGCCTCCCCCTGATGTGGTGGTGCGTGGGCTGTCAAAAGTTTACTTTGGTGAGACGCAGGCGTATCGTATCTCCTCGTATACAGTAGTAGAGATGAAGAAAAATAATTTGCGTAATCGCTGCAATGAAAAGAGTGCCAGAAACAATTTGTAACTTTGCCAACACTCTTTACACTGACGATCTTCTAGCTTATTCGTCGCTGCTGCTACTTACTTCATGGCTTAGTAGTTGCTTTTAATACATCTCATTTTTAAAATAAACATTTTTTATGTATATATTATATAAATGAGGATTTTAAATTTTTGATATTTATTTATTTTTTAAATTCTCTCTTTATAACAATGAATATATCATTCGATTAAATATATACATATAAAATTCTATATTGACATGTATGGGACGTATTTTTAGTAATTAAAGTGAACTCAGAGTGATTTTTATCTCTACTATATAACGCCGTATTTTCAGATTAGTTTTAGTCATAAATTGATTAGCGTGTATATATATATTTAGGGTCGTTCAGACACGTTCATGTATATAGACAGGAGCATCATACAAATAATCCTAACTGTGGTGTTCGCCACGATGCGTATTTACATCACGGACCCTCTCTAACCACTACCTAAAATATACGTGCTTCATCGACAATGCTTATTAAAATTTTACTATCATACCCATATAATATATATATATTTGTAATACACCCATATATAGCATATACAAAATGAATTACGACTAATCACCTCTCTCGAATTGCGAGTTGCGTTGTTCATTCGTTTTGTTTTTCATTCCCATATAAATATACAACACACGCCTATACGTTCTCTGTTTCCAATCAATCACATCAGTACTAGTACGAAGTATTAATCGATTAACAATGATTGTTGTTTTTTCTGTATGATATGCAGTATACGTTCAGATAATTTCGTTTTGTTTTCGGAAAAAAAAAATCCTATACTTTTTTTCTCTTTCTCTCTTCCTCACTCATCATCATCCCTTTGTTTGATTGCGTGTGAAGGCTTTATTCGTTTGTTTTTGTATTTTTGGTTTTCAATTGTTTTTGTTGTTGATTGTGTGATTGGTGGTGCTTTTTTCATCCCTCCTTCCTCTATTTCTACCGTGGCACCATCTGTCGCCAATAGAAGGGAAGTTGTGGTGGTGATGGAAGGGATGCAGCAAATACAGGGGTAGCTACTGGGGAAAATACTTGCCTATACTGGAGTATGATCCATAGGGAGAATATATATATATATATATATAGAGAGAGAGAAATGAAAGAGAGGGTGGTAAAATGGAGGGTAGGAGAGAGCGAGAGAATTAGAGGGAAAATTTTGCTAGGGAGCTGCTATACCGCCGTATATGACTGTGTTTAATTCCCCTCTAATGGTGCACTCGGGATCTACACCATAGCAGAGTTAGCTAGAGCAACGGTGGTAGTAGCTAGCAGCAGTAGCAAGCACTCACTATACATACACAAATGGAAAACGGATTGATTAATCGAGTAATTACCGATCAGCTTTCCTCACTAATTAGATCCCAACTGGGTTCTACTATATACATACACAACAATACGCGTTAGTAACAATGGTATCTAAATGAGATTATTGCTAAAATGGAAGGGTGAGAATTAGTTTGAAGTGAGAGTGCATGAAGATTGTTGTTTGTTATAAATATATACGAACATCAGAGTATGTATAATAATATAAGGGTGATGAGAAGGAAATTATATTGTTGTAAACATATACAAAGTTTATTACGTCAAAATTGTCATTTAAAATATATATAATATATTTTTAGATGCATATATAAATAATGTAAACAGTATCATAGAAAATCATGATACAAGTATAATAAAATGAAGGCAATTGTATATTCAATTTGAATCTTTTTTATGTTTCACTTTATAGCGTCATGAATGTCGCGTGGATTACCCGGATGGTCGTGTAGTATGGGTTGCCTACAGGCGGTCGAGGCAGGCGCTGCACACAGCCGGGTGCGACATAATAGTTTGGACAGGCAATCAAGCGCCCGTACGTTCCACTCCCTTTAGTCCTTCCGTACACATCACACTAAACCCCGCAGCAGCAGCATCCTTGAATTGCATAACACCCTCATCCCTATTCTACTACCTTTATATTACCCAACAAACACACACCAAAATGGGAAGTTCTATCTTTTTAAACCCTCATTTGCTCTTTATATATATATAAGAAAAGTGTTGAGCTTGAGGCGTTGAAACTGTCGTTCAAATATATATACGAAATAACCCAACCCTGTTTCTCTTCTCTTCATCCTTATAGCTTCTTCATCCCTCTACTTTTTTTTTCTCGTTTTTAGTTGAATTCAACTGCTTAAGATGGCGTACTTTGCGTTTTACGACGCTATATTTGTGCTACCACTACGGACGGGGTAACATTCAGTGTTCGTTGAGTGAAGAACGTAAAAAAAAAAGATAGGGGGAGCGAGACAACTTTTGCTGCGTGGTGTGTTGCATACATCCATGGCGTAGCAGCAGTAGCTAATAGCGCTATAACTGTTTCGTCCCCACGCTCCCTATATAGCTTGCCAGACATAAGACAATTTGCGCTAATTACTGTTCAAGCGTTAATTGTTGGCGAACAATAATTTATTAATGCGGCACTAGAGTGGCAGTTTATCATCTAGAAGGAGAGAGAAAAAAAAATACATTCCCTCATAATTCTAACTCGTAAGAATTTCCCATGGGAAGTTATATTTACTATAATATTATTAAGGAAAAGTAATAATATAGTTTACTTAAACATACTTGAGGGTTTGTTTTTCAAACAATCTTGATATCCTGTCTGTATGAATTGCTACATACATTTCCCTTTCCAATCCAACAATATTTTCATCCCTCTATTCTCGAACGAAATGACCGATGGCGGCGCTGTCTGCAGAGTGATGACGTCACAAAATGGCGGACGTAATGCGGCTCGAAAGAAATATGGAGTATGAAAAGCAGGTTAATAATTTGATAATGTGCGATTAGAAGCTACGTAAAATTTGACGCACCAGCTGTCAAATTAAATTCAGGGGCTTTACAATATTATTGGAGCCAATCGCACCCCTTTCAGCCTTTTCAGGGGTGTTTTTTTTTCCCCATATTAGGAAATACGAAAAGTTTTTCCAATATGAATATGACCGAGATGTAACAATTTGAAAATTTATAAGAATTTTATGGAGAAAATTTCATACAATAGGTAATTAATTTACACCTCTGAAATAATTAATTAATACAGATTCATTACCACACCCCCGTGGCACCACCTCTACCACGCACACCCCTGGAGTGCTACCCGGCCGTACCCCGTTATTCAGACCTAGCTAGCTATTAGTATTTTCCACTTTTTTTAATAAACGAGCTAAAATTATAAAAATTAATTTTCAATGGGTTATCAACCCTCCTGAACCAAGAAATAATTTTAGAATTTCTCCCCGACGCACCCTTGAGTGTTAGATAACTACCCCTAAAACCCATTTTCCTTAAAAATTGTGCTAAAATTATGAAATTAATTTTCAAGGAGTAATCGACACTCCTAAACTAGGAAATAATTTTAGATTTTCTTCCCGACGCACCCCTGAGGGTGGAGAACTACCCCTAAAATCCACTTTCCTTAAAAATTGTGCTAAAATTATGAAATTAATTTTCAAGGGGTAATCGACCTTCCTAAATTAGAAAAAAATATTATATTTTCTCCCTGATGCACCCCTGAGGGTGGAAACCTACCCCTAAAATCCACTTTCCTTAAAAATTGTGCTAAAATTATGAAATTAATTTTCAAGAGGTAATTGACCCTCCTGAACTCGGAAATAATTTTAAATTTTCTCCCCGACGCACTTCTGAGGGTGGAGAACTACCCCTAAAATCCACTTTCCTTAAAAATTGTGCTAAAATTATGTTATTTATTTTCAAGGGGTAATCGACCCTACTGAAGTCGGAAATAATTTTAAATTTTCTCCCTGATGCACCCCTGAGGGTGGAGACCTACCCCTAAAATCCACTTTCCTTAAAAATTGTGTTAAAATTATGAAATTAATTTTCAAGAGGTAAGTGACCCTCCTGAACTCGGAAATAATTTTAAATTTTCTCCCCGATGCACCCCTGAGGGTGGAGAGCTACCCCTAAAATCCACTTTCCTTAAAAATTGTGCTAAAATAATAAATTAATTTTCAAGGGGTAATCGACCCTACTGAAGTCGGAAATAATTTTAAATTTTCTCCCTGACGCACCCCTGAGGGTGGAGACCTACCCCTAAAATCCACTTTCCTTAAAAATTGTGTTAAAATTATGAAATTAATTTTCAAGAGGTAATTGACCCTCCTGAACTCGGAAATAAGACGTTGCATGGAATTGGTCACAACTCAGATGTTAGAGGCCATGCACCTACACACATAGCCTCGTTGAGCGGACCAACATGTGCCATCACGGCAATTAACGGTGCTGAACACATTGAGTGAAACCATCATCATACTGCAAGTGAAGAAGTGAGTCTGGGATACTTTTTCTCTGAAAAATTTCGATAAATCCCGAATAAAAATTTAAATCACAATTTCAACTCGATTATTAAGAAAGAAGGATATGGTGGGTAGCTGTTGACCCTCAGGGTTGCGTCGGGGAAAAAGTCTAAATTTATTTCCGAGTTTCAGAGGGGTTAATAAACACTTGAAAATTTAATTTTTTTATTTTAGCACAATTTTTAAGGAAAATGGATTTTAGGGGTAGGTTTCCCTCCTCAGATGTACGTCGGGAAGAAAATCTAAAATTATTTCCGACTTCAGTAGGGTCGATTACCCCTTGAAAATTAATTTCATAATTTTAGCACAATTTTTAAGGAAAATTGATTTTCGGGGTAGTTCTCCACCCCCAGGGGTGCGTCGGGGAGAAAATCTAAAATTATTTCCGAGTTCAAGAAGGTCGATTACCCCTTGAAAATTAATTTCATAATTTTAGCACAATTTTTAAGGAAGATTGTTTTTCGGGGTAGTTCTCCACCCTCAGGGGTGCGTCGGGGAGAAAATCTAAAATTATTTCCGAGTTCAGTAGGGTCGATTGCCCCTTGAAAATTAATTTCGTAATTTTAGCACAATTTTAAAGAAAGATTGTATGTCGGGGTAGTTCTCCACCCTCAGGGGTGTGTTGGGGAGAAAATCTAAAATTATTTCCGAGTTCAGTAGGGTCGATTGCCCCTTGAAAATTAATTTCATAATTTCAGCACAATTTTTAAGGAAAATTGTTTTTCGGGGTAGTTCTCCACCCTCAGGGGTGTGTCGGGGAGAAAATCTAAAATTATTTCCGAGTTCAGTAGGGTCGATTGCCCCTTGAAAATTAATTTCATAATTTTAGCACAATTTGTAAGGAAAATTGTTTTTCGGGGTAGTTCTCCACCCTCAGGGGTGCGTCGGGGAGAAAATCTAAAATTATTTCCGAGTTCAGTAGGGTCGATTGCCCCTTGAAAATTAATTTCATAATTTTAGCACAATTTGTAAGGAAAATTGTTTTTCGGGGTAGTTCTCCACCCTCAGGGGTGCGTCGGGGAGAAAATCTAAAATTATTTCCAAGTTTTTAGGAGGGTCGATTACACCTTGAAAATTAATTTCATAATTTTATCCCAATCAGTAAGAAAAATTAACAATAATTTAATATCATATGGATCGACATATTATACATATTATGCATATACCACGCGCCGCGCGCAAGACTCTATTTAAAGCAAATGACACGGTGTATGGTCACATTTATCTGTTATTTTATTTATTAAGACTAATATTTAACTATTTTATGATAATTAAAAATTTGCAAGTGGATAATATTATATAATCACGTAAATTAACTCAGGAATGGTATATGTTGTTCCTATACTGTTATGAACAGCTAGCCGCATTCTAGTAGTTCTCACTTTTGGCCACTAGAGGGCTGAATTTGGTTGCGTTCGCGAATAGATTTGGTCGTCAGTACGTGATTGTAACGTAGAATGTGCTGCAATTTTTGGTGGTCAGACGAAATGAAATAGAAAACACAATAAGAATGAGGAAGCGTGAGAGGTTTTCATATGGCCCATAATGAAGTAGACTAAAGCTTTTTTTTTTTTTTTTTCTCCTTTAAGGCGCTCTAGAGGCATACACGTATGTGAATGCGTGGTGAGGATTAATGTTACTCCCTCCCGAGAGGAGACGGATCAGAGAGTAGCGAATGAAGCAAAGAATAGAGAGGGAGAACGACACTCCTTTACGACTTTTGCTCAAGAGAAGGGTGATTACTTGAGATTCCCAGCATCCGGAAATGACGAGTCCACCATGCAAGTCTTTTGACCGTAACCTTCTCAACTGTAAGAACGTTTCTTATTTCTCGCTAGAGGTTACCGCCTAAAGCGTTCCGGGTACTTTACAATGAATTACAAAGCGTCAGAGTGATAGTTCTATCGCTCTTGATTTTTACCATTCTTTTTACACCTTTAAAAAAAAACAATATATATAAATAAATTTTTATATGAGATTAAATGTATATCTGCTAATTTAAGTGTTTCGTAGAAGTGGCAATTAAATTAGTTATATTATATATAGAGAGGTATATAGTAGGAGCGGGATATATTATATTCCTAATGCTCGTGAGTGGGCGGATGGCAAGTGTGATGTGCAATCACTCGGAGCTGTTGGCTTTTGTCTAAAGGCCCGCAGCAATTTCATATTATTATAATATATATATATTATGATGGTATGTGTCACTTCATGCCACGTTAGCTATCCCCACCACCTTTCAGTAATAGTATCATCAGTGAAATATTATTGTAGTATACTGCATGGGGTCGCTGCATCTTCTTATCAAGAATCGTGCTCCCTTTTTTTTTTCTTTGAATATTTTCTATCTCATTCCCTCTCGACGGCAACTCATTTTCTTCTACTCTGCACTGCTACTGCCATGAAGGGTATATAACCCCTATATAGAAAGTCTAGCTTGCCATGCAGCTACCTCTATATACCATGCCTGCTGCTGTTATCGTACTCTCTCCCTACGGTTTTCTCATCTCCCAAATTCTTTTCCATCTCCTAGTCTCATCTCGCTACCCATACATCACTCTGAGATTTACCTCTCTCTTCTCTCGTGCGACTTTTTTCCTCTCTGCAACTTTCTTCTCTCTCTCTATCACCTCTGTAGTGGCATCTTCTCTCATCTTATACTCTCTCTCTCTCTCTCTCTCTCTCTCTCTCTCTCTCTCTCTCTCTCTCTCTCTCTCTCTCTCTCTCTGAAGTAATTTACGAGTCGACGCAATTTCATTGTCTTTTTCTCTTCTGTCCTTTTGCTATTTTTTTATACATACAAAGAAAATTTCTCTCTCTCTCTCTCAACTCTCCTCTATTCTGTCTTTTCTCTCCTTTTAATGTATCTCATGGAGAATGGCTCTCTGAGGAGTAATATCAACGTCCTAATAGCTTACCAAATAGCCTTTGAAACACCTTTTTAATGAACTATTGTAGCAGGAAATGAAAATGGGGTGGAGCATCACCGTGCGCGTAGAGAGTTGCTACTTGCTTTCTGTCGCCGAGGTATATGGAAGAGAGGGTGGGTGGGTCTCTGCACATTGAACCAAGGTATATGAGATAGAGGGGTGGAGAAGGTTGATGAAGCGGCGACCCGCTGTGGGGGTGGGGCGGGGTGACGATGGGACCACGTCAACACGCACCGCGCCTTCCCAAGATGAAGTGAGGGAGAGAAAAAAAAAAACAGCTCGTTGTAATGTGTAACCCTCACATAAAAAAGTACATTACACTTACCCATCAACAGCAAATAAGAAATTCTTACCACACTATCATAAAAAAGTTATTATTCATGATTAAAGGATATGACATTTTATAGTTATTTAAAAAATCATAAGATAATATAAATGCACAGTATAGTTACTGATGTATATAAGTATAAAAAAATAGAAGGATTTTCTACTTTTTTTTTTTTTTTCGTTCTTTTTCTTTTCTGCGACGACGAGTATGCTTCAGTGCTTTAAAGCCCCGGCGCCCGACGGGCTGACAAATCACCCTCCATTGCAGAGCACTCTCGAGTAGGAGGAGGAGGCCTTGCTCGGCTCTAGGAAAAAAAAAAAAAAAAAAAAAAGAGCATCAGCTTCTCTCGCTCCAGCTGGCTAATTTGGCGGAATGCTCAGCTGAGTGTACGAGTCCCGTCCCGGCTCGACCTCATTCCAATGATCCTCCTACAACGGACTTAACGCTAATCCAACTTCATCCCTAGTCGCTACACCAGCATCCCTGATGTAATATTTTAGCTGATAACCAAAGCCTCTCATTTCCGCGTTATTATTTTTCATATTTTCTATTTAAGAAAAAAAAAATATGATTTTTGTTCTCTTAAAGCTATTATTAAAATTTGAATTAATTTAATCTTGATTGTTTTGCTCGTGATGGTCAGTATAAGCTACTGAAGACGATTGTCAATCACGTGATGAGTGGCAGGCCTGGCAGTCAGGCGGACAGTCGGGCGGGCTAGGCGGATGTGAGTTATTTAGCAATACAAGCAAGCAGCAGTATATAGTTGGTCATCGTTGTCGTGGGGTTAGATCCGCTAATTGAAAAGATCACGAGGGTCCTCCAAGAAACAATTGACACGCACCACTCGAGATGATGTCATCATGTGATGGTTTAGGTCACTCTCTCTCTTATGTAGAGAGAAAGAGAGAGAGAGGACAAGGACGTTATAGGACACACACACTTGGTTGGGGGTTTGCTCGTTCACTTGACAGCTTAGGACAGTAAATAGAACACTTAGACACATCAGTAAGGCATCATCTTCCTCTCTCTCTCTCTCTCTCCGTATATTTAGCCATCAGTCCAGCAACAAACATGATGGTAAGACAAGCTTGCCAAAGAGAAGATGGAACCACACACACAGATAGGGTTACTTGGGGTGTTGAGTTAGTGTCACATAGTGGAACGAGCACGTGGCAATTCAAACCCACGCATGCATGAATGCCTTCTTCTATATAACCCGACCACCATATAGCTTAGACAGCAAGTGAGAGAAGTTTTCTATTTACATCGAAGTCGCGTCGTCGTGACCACCAAAGGTCAATGTGACGTCAATCTTGCTTGCATGATTCTTGGTGACAACTTCTCGTGACCAGACGCACGACACAATCAAATTTATAGGAGAGAAAATTAAATAAATATTCCAACCTTTTTTTTATATCAACAAAAGTAATTGGAATTAATGAAATTCTTTGTACTTTAATTACAGACAAAGTTTTTACAATTTAAAAACTATTAAAATCATTAACTTTTTTTTATCATCCCTCTTTTTTTAAGATATACTCAGTCATAAGCTGCTTAACGTTTTAAGGGCGTGGGTGCGAAGTAAAGTATTACCTACTCTTACGTTTTTTTTTATATTTATTAAAGCTCTTTTTTTCACCCTTCTTTGAGGCGTTATCTCTTCTCGTCTTGTGTTTTCATGATAGCAGTAAAAAAAAAACGTCAACAAACGACCTTAAACTGTTAAATTAAGAAGTAACGACTAAACCATAAACATTCTTGAAATATTTGATGAAAATGTGCGATCTTTGTGCCAAAACTTGTCAACCTTGAGAAGGATGATGGTAATATGAAAGTCAACGCCACTGGTTAAAACAATAGAATATATATACCTCATATCATCTTGATATTATAGCATCTGCTGTAGTTAATTGGAACACATTCTTTCTTTCTCTACTTTTTTTTTTTTTTTCTAAACCTAAAGTAAATTTTGTGGTAAAGTATAACGTCACCCGTCACCATTAAAATGTACATCAAAAGACTTTAATGATGGAATCACGTGCTAAGATTTTAGTATTATTTTCAATTATAAGCAGCAGCTCTTGGGTCTTTAAAAAGTCACTCATATTATTATTTTTAGTAAAAAAAAAAAAAAAAAAGTAAAGAATCTCTTTGTGTACTACATGCTTGAAGTAACTCCCATCATGTTGTCGGTTTTCTGTGTGTAAGCGCATGTGATGCTCCCCCCGAAAATCCCCCCAGAGACATCAAGACACAGCTAGGACCTGTTGGCTTATATATACGAGAGAGTGCATGTAAGTCTTGGAGCGAAGAAGAAGAGATCACATACCGGAATAGTAATCACAAAATAAATTTTCTACTTGCATTCCCAATGATTTCCTCCGAGACAAAAGAAGGGAAAATTGAAATTGTTAGTCTGAACGAACGTTTCTTGATATATGCAAGAAAGAGAGGGATACTTTACTACCAAAGTTTGTCTAACTTATTTTTCAATTTAACGCTCCTTTAAATCCTCCCTTATGGCAAAAAGAGACCTTTTTTTTCCCCCCTTTTATATAGAAAATCTTAAAAGAATCAATTATTATTTTAATAACATAAGAACAAATTCCCTTATACTATAATACATTTATATTATACTACTATAGTAGAATAAGGATTTTAAAATACACTTACTTTAATGCTCTATATTACCATTATGTTTTCTATCAAGCAGTATACCTCCCTATATATATTATAAATAATATAACGCAGTGAGAGATACAGCGGCATCTTAGTAGTATATAGAAGCATCAGCCAGCATCTTGGTAATTATATCTTACAAAATTAACCATTAGAATTATCTGACTTGCCATTAAGCTAATTGCAATGCGCCTCTCCTCGTGAAAGGATGTAATTACCTTCCATTTACTGACACCTCCTTCCCTCCTTCTAACTTAAAGCTTATATATATATATACATTCCCTACCCTATATAGCCAGCAAAATGTATAAGCAGGCAGCATTGCGTCAGCTTTGGTTGTGTGTCTGCAGTAAGCAAGCAACCCAAGTATTATTATATATAGGAAAAGCTGTGCCCGTGTTCGAAATCCGAGTGTGGAAAAGGGAGATGAAATACCGTGTTCTGACTAAAGTATAAAATCCTCAAATCGGCTTACGACTATATTCTAAATTGGCAATAAGACTATAGGGGTGGTAGTTGTTGTTGCTATAGGGTCGATGTTCGCTCACATTGATCGTTATATATATATAACGTTGGTAGCTTCTAGGGCTTGTTCGTTGGTTGTTGCTTCTCTGTAATTAGACGGATTGCCGTAGCGGGCACGCGCGCCGCCTTGATAATGGTGAGGGGGGTACTCTTACATATATATCGAGCGACGTGAACACAGCCCCGGTTAATCTGACGCGCAAGGCAAAACTTTCAAAAAACGCCTACAGCTAAACTGTTTGAAGCCAAAGAAACTAATAGTACTAACTTTGTTTGTCGCACGTATATATACTGTATAGTTATATAACAATAGAAAATAGTCCAAAGTATCTGTTGAGGTTGAGGGAGCAATGCAATTACAAGTAATAGTTTTGTTGTAGGGTATATAGCTCTTTTTCATATGTCTACTGTTTTTAAGGTGCCTTGGGAAATCACACATCAACTTTGTACTAACTAATCCATCAAGGGAGCTAACTAAACAAAGATAGGGAAGAAAATAGTAAAGGGAGATTTTTTTTTTCTATATAAATAGGTAATAATACTATTGAATGATCATTAAGCTCACTGTACACCATATGTTCTTCTACTAACAGAAATGACATTCTAATCACATTAGTAAACAAGAATACAACAAAAATAAATAAAATAGTATAAGCGCCTGAAGGTATAGGCAACTATACGTACCGTAAAGTATCACAAGTTGCATAAACTAGAGATATTTCAGGGGACTTCAGAGGTGGGAATAGAACCATAAATAAAATAAAAAGAGTCTTTTTTCGTTGCATGATGGTGTGGTCTCTCTCTCTCTCTCTCTCTCTCTCTCTCTCTCTCTCTCTCTCTCTCTCTCTCTCTCTCTCTCTCTCTCTCTCTCTCTCTCTCTCTCTCTCTCTCTCTCTCTCTCTCTCTTTCTCTCTCTCTTTCTCTCTCTCGGCTGTAGCTGCAACGATGAATGTGTCGAGAAAAATATGGGGAAAAAGTGTGAAATGGAGAAATGGACTTTGCTGTGAAACTGTGGAGTTGAGGGAGGACGGGGGTGTTAGCAATAAATAAACACGGAAGAAGAGCAAAGAGGGTAAACTGAGAGGAAAAAAAAATAATACATATAATATAAAATAAAACGGAGGTTGAACCGGAACTATTGTTATATCATAAGAGGGATGAAATGAAAATGTAGTTTTTCAATATAACATAAAAAAAAATGTTATAAGGTATATAATCGAAATGTGAGAACAAAAACATATGATAAGGGTGTGAAATAATAATATTATATTTTGTATGGTTTTGATTATGTGAATATCGCTCGCGTGTACATGCCATCACCAAGCTTCTGATAGCGTGATGTCCGTAATGAGAGGGCGTGGTGCGAGTTTAACACGTCTGGCTAGCGAGCACGGGACTCCCTAACCGCACAACATAACCTAGCATCCCTGTCATAACAAAATACCCACCTAAATATCATGTAAGCAATGTTACCAAAGTGGCACAACATTATGTCGGTGATAGTAGGCTGTTGCTATACACTCCTACGTGTTGTTATAATATACCTATATACCGGAGTACCGCATGGGAAACAAAAATAATAAAATACGTACTGTCTGCTTTATGGTGTAAAAGTCATAACACAGCTTGTTTGTTTATATAAAAAACAAATTTTTTCTTTATTAAAATTAAAATAGGTGAGAGAGGAAAAAAAATAGCTGTGAAGGATTCTTGTGAAAAATGTTGCATATAAAATATATTTAAATCTGATAAATTGTACATGTTGAAAATATTATCAAGTGAGAACAAGTCATGTTTATATATACATTCTGAAATGAAATAGTTTTATACGATAGCAATGAAGTTTTTATATAATATATTTTAACCAAAAATAAAAACACTTTATTAGTATAAAAATTTAATAAATATAAAATTATCTTGATTATACGTAAATAATGTATATTTTACATGAAATGTTTTATATTATATACCCATACGATATAATTCTAAATTTTATTCCAGTTTTTTGGAAAATAATTACTTTAAAATATATAAAATTTTCATCTTGACCAAATTTCGTATTGAGGCTGCTTTAATTTTCCGACAGCCTAACCTACATCCTCGCCCCCCTTGTGCTCTCGTCCCCCCCCCCCCTATCGTGTGACTGGCAACTCACATCCATCATTGTGACGGCACAGGCGAGTCAGCTGAGCGCTCAACCTCTCCTCGTCTTCCGACATCTCTAACTGAATGACTGACGTTCCCGCTGACTCACACGATCGCATTACGATCGTCTTTTGTTTCTTTACCGATACAACCACTTAATTTGCTCTAGTGACATAAAAAAAAATAGAAATTTCATTTTTTTACATTATTTTACACAATTTTATCATTTAATATTTTTTATATTATATATATATTGGAGATTTCCCCTATTTTTTAAGCAACTATAATAATAAACCATGATGTTAAAAAAGTTTTTGGAAAAAAATGCATTCGGTTTTTATATATTTTGAAGTTTTAACGATTCCTGATCGCTTCTTTCAAATTTTATTCAAAACTTCTCTACATAAAAAAGTCACTATCTTAAAAAAGCAATATATTTCAATATAACAATACACTATATAATTGATTATAAATCTTTAAATTTATAGCTTAAACACCCCCTCTTTTTTTCATATATATAAGATGTTCAAAAAGGCGTAACTTATATATAACAAGAATTTTTCTATAATGTTATACCTAATATCATAAAAGTATCCGGAATAAAAATGTATAGCATATGAAAAATTGATACAGTATGTATTACCGTTGACTTGATGCACTTTACTATAGACGACTCACTATAAGAAGATAGATAAAGCTTATCCTCTCTTTTTCATCTTCTACATATAAAATGCTACAGTATATTAAGTTAAGGGATAACTGATGCAATGAATACAAAAGAAGAAAGAAAAATACACCAAATTCATTCGACATATCCTGCTATATATTTTTTTCTCTATAATAAAAGCCTATATATTATTATATAAAAGATCACTATACTTATCAGGTATAAATAAACGGAATGTTGTATTAGTGTATTAGATTCATCTTAAGGGATTTCTATATATCGTTTTATCTAATATATAAGATGAAGAAAGAGAAATATCAAATGACTCCTCTTTCTTGTTGGTTTGCACCTGTATATATACTTGGATATTTTTACCCTTCTTCTTCATTCTTTATAATATCAAAAGGCCAAAAAGGCTTCTCTCTCTCTCTCTCTCTCTTTTCTTGTCGGTAAAAAGATTTTTTCCTTCTCCCTTGAATCCAGCACAGAATCATCCTCTTTCTCTTCACCTGGTCTCTTAACGATCTTGCATTGTCTTCAATCTTTTCTCTAACTTTTTCTTTTCTTCTCATAAGAATAAAAAAAAAAAAAAAATCCTCTCCACCCTTCTGATATTATACACCCCCATATACCTTACGATGAAACTAGCTCGGCGAGCATAGAAATTCCTTCCACTTTATATGACACATTCATCACACAAAAATGCAATTTTTATAAAGTAAAAAAACTTTAAAAAAGTTATGGTATTCAAACTCGTATGAATTTTTTCTTATAATGTAAAAATCGCATTTTATAAACTTTTTTAATTGTATAATTTTTAAATAATATTTTATCTAAGTACTTATAATTTATTACATTTTTTAATAATATGACATAAAAATATGTTTATTTTTATTTTTTTAAAGTAACATTATTCAGTACTGCATTTTTATTTTTATTATATGATGTAATATTATGTTCCATAAAAGAAGAATACGATTTGACATGGCATTTAGCACGCGTTGTAAGTTAGTTTTAATGTTAGTGCATATTTAAGTGTCAGTGAATGTCGTTCATGCTAATGAGGGAGGAGCGGCAGCCAGACAGACCGGGAAGCAGGATGCAAGTTAGGTTAGGTCAGTGACTGGTCTTCTTCGTATGTATCACGTCTGCTGGCTTGGCACACTCTTGTGTATATTGCAACACTTCAAGTATAAGGAGTACGATTTACGATCCGGCTTGCTTATGAGGACACCTTCAGTATCAAAAGAATTTAAGTAATAATAATAAAAAAAAAAAGAGGAGGTGGAAAGTTTATACTTAATTAAAGTTGGCAACACTTCATGATTTTTTGACTTAAATAAACTTGTTATTTAACATTCTTTTAATATGAAGATGGATTAATTCATGATTAACATATTTTTTTTATATATATTTTCATAATATTTTATTATTAAGTACTATACCTGGTATATTTTATATATACGTGTTTCGTTATACATGTTACATTTTTTTTTTTAGATAATCTTATAATGAAAACTGACATTAAAATCTAAAATTAAATTCACTCCATCAAGCTACTCTGATGGAGTTTTATAAAACAAGCCTTTATTTTCTATATTTTTATATTATACAATGTAGTTTTATATATATATATATACATTTCCTTTATATAATATTATATAATAAAACCTTTCTAGCTGTAGGCTACATTCATTCTCGCATTGCTGCTTCTATTCTATATAACATTGATGATGATGATTCTAAAGGAATTTAGTAAGCAGAGAGTACCACCCAACCTATAAGGGACCTCAGTCATACCACCCACCCTCATCTCGTATTGTGTATCTTATTTTTATCACTTTTTTTATATCATCTTTTTTCCTTTATTTTTATTTTTACACTCATCCAAACATTGACTATAGCAAAAAGAGACGAGAAAATATATCTTGTCTTTTCAACACTATTCAATAGAATTCAAATTGACGAACAATGGTTTTAAAGCCATTCTCTTCTCTTCTCTTCTCTCTCTCTTGTAACTTAGCTATGTAAACATATTACTATGCTGATCCTAATTACATTGTATATACCATTGTTAAAAAGAGAGGAGAGAGATAGATTCTATGGAAATGAGTATGAAAATAGGATTATTACATTACTTCTCTTGTTATTCATACCCTCCTATATACATTTGTAACAAAACTATAATATATTTTCATATGTAGAAAGATTTTTAAAGTATATTTTAACTGAGAAATTTTTGTTATTCTAAATTCTCTTTTTTTTTTTCATGAATGTTCTTATTATATTGTTAAACTTTTGTACTATTTTTTTTTTGTCATAATGGTGCACAAGGTTATAACACACTGCATACCTATGTCCTTTATGTACAATAAGATGCTGCTGCATATATTAACTCTTTATATTATACCTCCACGTGAGTGAAAGAAGAAGAGGTCTTTGTACCGTTTTTATATGTCGTTTTATACAATAAGAATTTTTATGTTAAGTTTTGTCGTTCTTTATTTTCTTGTCCACCTGCTGATACTCTCAACTATTTTTAAAATTTTCGAAGAGAAAATTGTTAAACTGTCGATAAATTTTGTGCATTAAAGTCTCCTTTTATATTATTTTTTCAGTTTTATTTTGCATAAAAAACACCTATTTGATAAACTCAAGATATAAAAATAAATTTTAGTATGCATTTTACGACAAAAGTCATTAGATATTTTATTTTACGAACGATGTTTAAAGCTCATGTAACGTGACACTAATGTTTTTGTTGTCTCTTTTTTGTTGCAGGTAAGTGTCACGTTCTTCTCAACTCTCTATGTGTTGTGATTCTTATGTGCTCAATAAATCGGTACGGACATGATACAACGTTAACATAAGGTAAGGTAATCAGCTGATAGTATTGATCTAATTAGCAAGTGAATGGAATGACTGATGATTTATGTGAATGAAAAGAATTATTATTATTTGACACGTCTCGTTAGTAAAACGTTTGTGTTTTTTTTCTCTATAAGTCTGTGGGTGGGCATATATGAAGTTAAAAAGAAGTTAATATTATCAATAGAAAGAAAAGAAAAAAAGGTTTCTTTTTTTAAGATTTTTTTTCTTCTATATACTTCTACTTTTATATATAATAAGTGATGTGTTTAAATTTTTGAATGATATAAAACTACATGCGGCTTTTATGATGATAGGAAAGAGTTCATTATTTATACTTATTCATATAGCAAAAATAACATCCTTTTATACATTTATATAATAATGAAATAAAAAAAACTCTTATGTCATTCACTTATTAAGTATCCTTAATGTATAAAAAAAATATTATAGATCTTATCATTCATCTTTATAATAATAATTTTCGCACTGTAGAATTCAAAAGCGTAAACTTCCTATTATAATTTTCCATCGCTTTGCACCTGTGTGTTATACTCATTATTTCATTAAGGGTAAGATAACACGAACAATCGATTGCTGTTAGTCCCATTTGATTAACATGTAAACCTTAGCAACCTCATAATGATTCTGAATTTTTTTTGAGAGACAGTTCTTGGCATTAAAAAAATATGGAGAAAATTTCAAAACAATCGGACGATCCAATTTTTTTAAATTAATTTTTTAGTTTCGGTCTCCATGGGAAAGCCCTATACTGAAAATTTAAAAAATTAATTTAAAAAAATTGGATCGTCCGATTGTTTTGAAATTTTCTCCATATTTTTTTAATGCCAAGAACTGTCACTAAAAAAAAATTCAGAATTATTATGAGGTTGCTAAGGTTTACATGTTATTCAAATGGGACTACCAACAATCGATTGTTCGTGTTATCTTACCCTTAAAAAATGTTATTTAAAACAAGATTGTATTATACAATTTTTTGTAAGTCATTTATCTTAAATTTACATCAGTCTTAAATATATAAAAACATGTAATTAGTAGTTATACAAAAATTAATAAAAAAAAAAAACATGTGCAAAAAAAAAATATTAATATAATAGTAAAAATACATAAGGGAGTTTTCTCAAGCACGAAGCGAATTATTTTTTTTTCTCCCCCTACCCCAATTTTCCTCTTATATATTTTCTAGAGTGCACACCCCCTTGACAACAATGCAATACGTGATAACAATGGCGCGAACAATGGTTGCAGCCAGCGTGAAATATGCTGACGCCTTCATGTCATGTATATTATAACGTTCGTACATAGTTGTGCGGTTGGTTGCAGCTATGTTAGGAGGTGGTGAATATGCGGGGGTGGCTTGGAGAATTATATAATATATATATATACTCTCGTGTATGTGTTATTCTTATTCTTGTAACCCCTCACTCTCGACATGGCGTTATTGTCGTTATTATATATTGTTGTTGCAATACCACATTCTAATCTTGCAAGCTATTGTGTGAATACATCATGTTATATTATATGTTAGAATTCAACTTACATCACCCCAAAAATTAAAAATGTATATTTGCCTCCAGATTTTTTTTTTTATACATATCACAAAATATTAACTAAAAGTTAAGGATTTTTTTTTGTACATAGGGGACAGTTTATTATTATATGATCCTTTGTTTTAAAAAAATGGACAAAAATTTATATTAAAAATAATGATTACAACATTTTTTGTATATATAAACTGACATATATTATACATATATATTTTTATCTTAAAAAAAATTGCAAATTTTGCATATATGTTAACATTATTATCATGAAATCAAGCTAGCTGTCATGTTAGTGATGCAAGTATTATAGGTGCCGCCACCATGCATGGTATTTATTAACATGGATTGTGGTTGAAGCACGCGGCGGTAAAACTGGTACATGCTAATTTTCTCCTCCATCTATACTACATATAGTAGGCTGCTCAGCATAAAATGATAATCAGATGGGCGGAGGATCATGTGATAGAAATCTCGACTTTACTACCGCCATCTTTATTATTGCTATCTATATAAAGTGTTTTTTACACTAACATTCTTAATATACTTAAAAAATCTTACGCTGCTCAACTCATTATTTTTGTATAGATATTTTTTTTTATTATTGTTGAGGGGGAGAAATGGTGAGATATATGATTATAGTGTTGAGCAATAGAACTAGAATATAAAAATAGTAAAAATATTTTTGTTACTCTCTTTTACATTGAAATCGTGATAACCTAAGGCTGAAAAAAAATATATATATATTTAAAATCGTACATAAGTTTTATAAAAAGAATTTCAATATGGTGTCCATTAAAAGTATAAGAGTTATTTTTTTATATGTATTGTTATATAAGAATTTTTGCAATCATTACAATGTAATTTTAAAGTTAAATTTTTATATAAGTATAATATATTTAACAGTAAATTGGCTACTTTAACTACCTAAAATACCTCTTTATTATTATCATCATCATTATTATTATTATTATTATAGGAAACGAAATTACACATTGGTAAGCGTTAAAACGTATAAGTCACTCTACCATAATAATAATAATATTGATAAAATCTAAACTCCCATTTGTATAATAATAAAAAAAAAAAATGAATCTATCGCTGTAAAAGAATTTCTTTTTAATGAACTTAAAAAAAAATATCAGTTTTAAAAATCTTTTAAACCAATCAAACAAAATTCTTACGTACAACTTTTGATTGGTTTAAAATGTTTTTTATTAGATAAAATGATATAGAAACGTTTCGTTTTGCCTATGTAATAAAGATTGAATACCCGAGGAGAATTTTCTTTCACGGACTTGACTTCCAAATTGTGTCCTCTATACATTAAAAAAAGTCCTTTATCTGTTCTTAATTGTTCTAAGAAGTGGTAGCCAAGAATCTTCTCCAACATTACCCAATCAGTTTATTTATTGTGGCATTTATTCCTCCAATCAAACAGATTAAATGTAAAAAATAAAAAAGGGCTTTATAATTTAACAACATTAACTGGTTTAAAATTCTCGCTTCGCTTTTTGTGTATACCTTAATTGATGATTTATTTGCTAATATTTTACTATAAAATTTATTCTCTATTTATTATACATCACCCATTAAATTAATAATTGGATTATAATAATAAACAGTTTTTTAATTGTATTAATTTTTACCTATTATAAACATACAAAATTTAATTTTCATAGTTTTAAATAATAAATAATTTAATATAAAATGTAAATTGAGTTGTAATGTAATTAAATCGTTAATTATTTATCAATATTAATTTTATTATATCATTTATAAACTTTTTTTATATACGAGCGTTAATTATAAAAAGGTTTATTTAAAATATTATTTTTTGAATTATTAGGTATTACAATCATTTGATTTTAAGCTGCAATAAATTTAATGGAATTGAAAATATAACTATACATACAAGCCCGCGTATAAGCCGTCAACATTGGAAATGATTTGAATTCTCCCGCCCTATAAACTGTCATGAAATGTATAACGATGTATAACACCTCATTTTTCATTTTATTTTTTATTTTTGTGTATTTGAAAGATAGCCACAGTATAGCAATGTGGTAGATATTGCGAGGGTGTGTTTTTATTATATATACGTATCAGAAGTTCACATACAAGCGTTGACTATTTAATAGTACTAAACTGGTTTTTATTTAAGGTTAGCTATAAGTGTAGACAAAAAAAAAAAAAAAGTTTTAGTCTATAAGGAGCATCTTTTAGTAGTCATCAAATGTTATCTCTAACAGTAGCCATCAACGAACATTTAACTTCACATAAAAAAAAGTGAGGCGTTATTTTTATTTTTAATTCTTTTCTTGGTTTTATTATACTATTTTCACTTACTATTAATTTAAAAGAACAGTGATTTTTTTTATCATATATATTTTTTTAAGTATCAATAAAAAAGATTATAGTTTTTTTTTTTACTTATATATATAATATATATTTTTAAGTCTTGATTTATACTGCATAATAAAAGTGCTTATTTTTTTTTTTTTTACAGTAGAAGTTTTAGAATAATTTTATGCGAAGATGCGAATATTTTTGATGGGTACTGTACTGTCGTTTTCTCCCCAAGGCTTCCCTAGACTCCGGATGCAGATAAGAGAATTGCACTGTCAAGTCAGAATGATGTATTTGCCCGACATTTCCATGCTGTACACATCTATCAGATTTTTCTAATACATCAGAAATTCATTGAATATATTGTCGTTGTACCAAGAAAAGGGCACATCTAAATTTTATGATTATAGCTGGAAGAGAAATCTGGCCGTACTTTTCGGTCCTAATTCTGACTGTTAGAGCACATCAAAACAAAATCTTACACTTTTTCTGATTTTCAGAACTATTTAAAACTAATGCAATGATTTTTTTTTCTATATACAATTATACATCATATTTTTTAACTTAAAAAAAAATCATTTTCATTAGTTTTATTATATTTAATATTTTTAATTAATTAACATCAACTATAACGAGGTTTATTTTTTTTCTTGTTGTTGTCCTGAATATATAGGATTTTGCATGGAATTTGTAATTTTTATAAAAAAAAAATGTATATACAGTATATAGACACTATGGTAATATAAAATGAATATTTTTTTTTATACAGTTAATGCATCGTATTCTTTTGCGTGTTTGCTGGAATGTGATGAAAACACTGCACTATAATGTGTATATATGAGAGAAGAGAGAGGGAGAAATAGAAAGGGTAGTTTTATAATGAAGAATTTTTTGTTGTTGTTGTTTGGTATATAAACTCGTTACAGAAGGAAAGAGAATTGTATTAAAAAAAACACAACGAAGTTGATGTTTCTCTCTAAGAAGTAAGAAACGTTAGGAAGGACCCATGAGCCAGTGGAGTGCTGCTGGCTCGGCAGGCAATTGCTCTCTTGTTTTACGCTGTCGCTAGCAGATGGGGTCATGGTGATGGATGTACCACGTGATGTGAAAAGGCAGAACAAAATTGCTTGCTGCTGTTAAACCCCCCCTGTAAGATAACTTTAAGAATTGAGATACTCAACAAACTATTTTACTATTACAAAAACGTAACAAAATAATTTATTATATAAAAATATTATGTAATTTCATTATTTTTTTTTAAAGTTATAATTAAATTGTTTGTATTATTTTTTTTTTTAAATAATCTTATTTATGTTTTCTTTACTTTAAAAAAACAAAATGTCGTCAAAAAAGTTGTCACGCCTGCAGCAAGTTAAAGTATGCAACTGTTCTTACTTCTAGCCATTAAGGGTTGTATAACTTTCTAGGCGACTTTTGTACTTGTCGCTCGTTTTCTTGCTAAACTCTTTTCTATTTTTCTTATTATTATTATTTTTTGTCATGTCAGAAATATAGTAATAAAAATGACACTTTTATCAACAAATTGTACAATATAAAATTTCTAGTTGGTCTTTAAAAACTTTTATATTAACAAAAAAGTTTCTTGTTTGTGAAATCTTTTTGCCTTTTACTTTTCTCTATCTCTTACTTGTTTTTTTTTCCCCTCCTCACGGCCGAGGAAATGGGCAAATCGTCATTACTGCAGTAATGCAGTTCTCTCTTGACTTCACACACCATTGCTTGGCTTGGATTAAAGAATCTTTCTCTGGGAGCTAGGGTCATCACAATCTCATATCCTCTGATCAACACTGCATGGCGGTAGTAAACGTCTCAGACTGTGACGTAGTTATTGCAAAACCTCAGAGAGACGAGACAAGACTCCGGAAACGGATGTGTGGTGATGCGTGAATTCTAGCGTATATTCTTCCTCCCTTATACACAGGCTTTTATATACAATAGTTTTCCTTCGACGGAAAATTACCTTTGAAAAAAAAAAAAATACACTTGTTTACTCTAGTGATTTTTGTAATCTGAATTTTATTTTAATTTTGATATAATATATATGTTCATGTGATTACATTAATATTAATGATTTCAGTATAGTAATAATATTTTCTATATATAATCCTATAATAAAAACACATTAATTGTTTTGTGGTATTCAATACAATTTGTGGTTATTTAGGTTATTTTTTGTTTAATCTCATATTATATTGAAATCACCTTTACAGTGGTGTAAACACAGAACTTTACTAATGAGTGTAGGTTTACATGTACAAACATTTGCGAGTTTACCGCCTGCACACCACATGCAACTATCAGAGCACAAGTTGATGAATGATTGTTGGTCTCTTTACGTGTGGTGGTCACTCTCCTACGTCTATGTTGTATCCAACATTCTCATTGGTGCAAAATTTTGCTGCTTTAGTGCTGGTAGAGAATTATTCATCACTCTGTCTGCTACTCTTTGCTGTGTTGGCTACAATATTGCTGTGCTGTGGCTACTACCCTTTTTTTTTTTACACCACCCCCTCCCTCCTGTATATAACATCCAACATTATATACTTCGTCAGCAGCCATCTTTTTTTGTATGTACTCTCTCTCTGGCTCTCTCTAACCCTTCCATTACTTTTTCTCTGTGAGAAGGATAATCCTAGCTAATGATCGGTCTGGCAATTTGCTTTTCTCCAGCTCACTAGGCTTAGGTTACCAACACTCCTCCCCATCACACATTGTACATATGACGGTGTGTGTGTGTATGTGTGTGTATGCTCCCACATCAGCAGGGAAAGGAAAAAAGCTGACAATCGCATTAGTTTCTACTCACACAACATGGGCAGCAGCTAGAGCGATCCGTAATCAACCCCTACTCCTATATATATATATATATATATATATGCTCCCTCCTCTTAACCCTTTTTATACTACTGATGTCCTGCAATGACTTAAAGAAGAGTTAGGGGAAGAGAGAGAGAAAATATAGGGTTAGAAATGAATGACTTTAGGGAGGAAATTGTACAGGAAATAAAAAGAGGGATTTAAGATAATGTTATTTATATAATTTGTAATCACATTGTTATTTGTTGTTTTTATATTGTTGCATATAAAAAGGTAATAAGTTCTAATGATTTTAGATATCTTAACTTTAAAATGGGATAAATAACTTCTATTTCCATCACATTTATTTTTCTCTTCCTATATACTATCTCCCTGTAGTACACACGAAGATCTTATTCCCCTTTTTAGTTCTCTGAGGCTGAAGACTACGTGATGTATGAAAGTGCTCTTCTGATTTGTCCCGTGTGACCGCAATGGCTAGACGGCCCAGGAGAGCTCTGTATGGGATGGAAATGGCCTTCTATATTGCCGGGCCTATATGCACCCTCCTTCAGTGGTAGTAGTAGCATCCCTTACACACATACGCACTATAACCATTCTAGCCACTGCACGAGGAGAGAATTGAAAATAAAAACTTAGAACGTCGTATGTGTGTGCTTTTGTTTAGCAGAAGTACACTGGAGTGCATGAAAAATGTTATTTTTTTTGTAATCTTCAATTGTACCAATTTATTAATTAAATACTTAAATTCCCGGAAATTACACGTTTCAATATAGTTTACATGACAAAAATTGATATTGAATTATATTAAATATGCAATAAAATGATAACTTATGGTATATCTATTACACGAGTAATATTAATATTAACAGTAATTGTTTTTAATATTCCCTTAATTTTATGCCTTACAATGATAATTAAAATTCATAAATTATTTTATAGTACTCCATGTGTGGCTATTTTGTGATAAATTTGAAATTCTTCCCCGTTGTAAGTCATACATCATATTATATTTTATAACATATTTCTGTAATATATCTTTCGATTGTTATAACGTCATAATATTCTAAGGCTGATGACACTGCTTTAGTGTATATAGAGACAGTTGGAAGAGGCGTCTCTGCATGAGGCTTGGTTAGATATCTTCTTGCTGGCAATTCTCTATCCCCTCACGGTCGCTCTTACGACCCTTGTGCCCATAATTCCTTTCTCTCCGCAACGTGGTCATTCGAGTGGCAGATATGGGCCATGCAGGGCCACTGCAGCCTGCCTGCTTTGCCAGGGGGATGAGACCATTTCAAAACCAAGGGGATGTTTTTGCTCACGGCGGATATTATACTATGCTTTCTTCTTCCTATATGTATTATATAATATAGAAAATACCGATCATTTTCTTGTGTATAAGTTTTAGCCTTAAGTCTTTGCTTCTATAGCTCACCAAAATCTGATCTGTTGGTAGTGTTTATGTAAATAAACATTATTCCCATGAGTATGCTTACCAAACTACTTGTTCATTCTAAAGACGAATTTCTCTCTACTCTACGTTATATCATATAGACGGACATTACAGTAATTTTCCTTCAAAATCTTTAGGGATGAAATTGACCCCTCTTACAGAAATGTAATAATAAACGTTTAAATGTAATTTCTATGCTTGTCACATAAGCAATACTCTAATAATAATATAAGAGAAGATCAACAAAATTTGTCTTCTAATATTCTTACGACGTTGGGTGAACCATTTCATTGACTAACATGTCAACAATAAATATGAATTGTAGGTTTTTCTGTAAAACTTCATTCTAAAAGCACCCATTCAAGTTTTATGTTCTTTTTAAAAAAAAAAGAGACGAAATATGAGTGAGTAAAAAAAAAAAAGATAGTGTAAATGGAATGAAGTATAGTCTGTTATTTTCTTGACTATTACGTACCTCACTATATTATATAAGTTCCCAGCTGTTACCATTTTCAGTCGACACGTTTTCTTCATGGAGACTTGCTATTATTATTTCCCTCTACAATATATTATAGCACATAGGTCAGACTCATCAAAATTGAGGAGGCTGTAGTGCTGCAGTTGTGCTGATGTTGTCGACAGCTTGCCGGTGTGACTGCTCGATGTGTTTGAACTTTGGGAACTACCCCCCCCCCCACCCCCTCATATAGTCAGCATCATAACAGTAGCGCTGTATCTGATCTCACAAAGAGGAGGCGGCAGCAGCAGGCACCACCACCCGAGCATGACGTGTGATTAATGTTCCCATGAACAAATTGTCCAGAAAAACATCCCCTTCCAACCCTTACTCTTCTTATCCTTCCACCCACCCCCTATCTCTTTATTTTTTTCATTTCTATATATTCCCCCCACCTCTCTTATTCAACCCCTTTTCTTCATTTATACTAATTTCAAATGTATAATTTTAACCCTCTAAAGTTTTATTCAAAATCATTTTATAATCATGTTTTAATAAAATAAGGGTTGTTCCTAATAATTAGAGAATTTTTAATATAGAAATAACAGCTATATAATTGTTCATAATTTAAAAAGAACATCTATTGAAAATTACGTTTTTCAGTAAAATTTAATTATCTTTTAAATCAATCTATTTTTGTTAGATTAATATTTAAGCTGATTAGATGGAGTGAAATGTAGCATATATATATATATATATAAAGGTGTGACGTCACACGTGTACAAGGGAAGCTTTAATAGACCCTCCACGGCGGTTGTCACTTCGCATCAAGCCTTCTTGCACGCTAATACACTTGGACACCGGAAGCGATTGGGTTTTCACCCGACTGATCGCTCTTTCTCTCGTACGTCTTGAAGATCGAGGAGCGTACTCTGTATTCTATACCACATCCTTTTCTCTCTCTTTTCTTTTTATTTTTTTTGTCTTTATATAAAAATCGTATTTTTTATGTACCATATATATTTTTACAACCTGGTAATCACACCTTAAAGAACACTGCAGATGTTTTTAAAAGCTCTTTCACTCTTATTTTTATTTTTTCTTCCTTGATAGTATTCTTTTGTAATAACTTTTATTTCGACATGTTCATATTATTTTTCTCTATTTCCTATTCTCTCTCAATATGATCATGACCGTTGTGTGCAATGTTTTTTGGTCTATTTTTTATGACTCTTATACATATATATATACGTGTTGTATATTATATAGACTATATATAAGAAATAGCCTACATAGAGATAAATACGAACATGGTGCTATAATGCATATAGAAATGATTAAGGCTGGCAGTTTAAAAAAAAAAAAAAAAAACTTGCCTGTATATATATTTTTTTTACAACATTTCGCTCCCTTATGTGCCATTATACCTATCAACAGGCATGCCTTTCATAAGCTTTAAATTTCTCCTTTTTTTTTTTTTTTTTTTTAGTAATATTCATAAAAATATTCTTCTTTATCTCATCATACTGAGATTGAGCGAGCAGAGAAAAAAAAAATTGCAGTGTGCAAGAGATATGAAAAGAGAACGATAATGTCTTGTTAGGTTATAACTTTATTCTTTGAATGGGTCATAAAACTTATAAAATATATTATATACCACGTCGTATAGGGAATTAAACAGTAATGGCAGATTTTTTTAAGGACAATTTTAAAGGGGTGGGAAGAAGGGTTGTTTAGGAAGAGATTAGAGGAAAGGATTGACGGGTGGTTATCTGACCTGAGGCCTCGCGTGTCAGTGGGAGAGTAAAAAGAGGGTGTGGCGGGGGCGGGGCTTTGGGGGGTAGTCAGCACGCCCCGAGCAAATGTCACTTTATTATACAACTTAATTAGAATTTTTTTATATCTCATTATTTCACATTTTTATGTATTTTTTTTCTGCATATTTTCTGTACTTTATTACAACTGTAATTATTAATAACTTCATTATGTTGTAATTTTTAATTATATAATATGAAAATAGGAATTGTTTATATAATTGAAACACACTTTTTATTTATTTTTAGATATTTTTCATATATATAATAATAAACATATGTTATTATCGATTGTGTATTGTTTAGATAAATCTGATTACATATGCTTACCCCCAGGTTGTCTAAATAATTTATATCGGGGGGTTGAACCATGAATAAAACGTATTATTCATCAAGCCCCCACACACAAACACAGTAGCGTGGAGGGGAGGGGGGGGGTGCAAGGCTAAATGAAGACCTGTGTTACTGGGGCAAGAGATAAAAAAGTAGCCAGCCTGTGGTTTTTCTTTCATCACCTGAAAACTCTGATAAAGCTTTATATTCATCAGGAAACGGCATGCATACACCCGTGAGACCCCCCAACTATTACAGTATACCCCCCTTGGATAAAAAAAAAAAATTATTTATTCCTACACCAAAGAGATGAAAATCTGTAACTCTATTATTATTATAATTTGAGTCACACGACGCGTTATATGTACTTTATATTATATATATATATTATATTTTAAATATCGATTTTGTAATTAACGTACTATGAAAACAACAAATTCTTTTTTTGTTAAATATTTATTTTTTTGACTTATGAAAAGAAAAAAAAAATATATATTTTTTTTTTTGAATTATATTAAACAGAGCGTGCTTATATTTAAGGGGGTGTAATATATAAATGATTTTTTTTTTCTTCTTATACATAAGAGCTGAGTTTTGAGTTGATGGGGTTGAAATCATGTTCGTTTTCTCTCACCCTCCCCTCACTGGTGCGCCCTCCCCTCAGAGCGAACTGTGATCACAGACTTGTCACTTGCAGCTGACATGAGAAGCTTTTGCTGCAGACGACGGTGCAACAACCTCCCCCGTCTGGCCTCCAGTCTTACCACCCTCTACTTATAGTTATTATGGTCTAATTGTAAGCAGGGGTCAGCAGTTCCTATGTGTGACCTCAGTACAAAATATATACCAGCCATTTTTAGGGAGGTCGCACACTGCCTTCGTATCGCATCGTATGATAAAAATTTAGAACCAGTTCTAAATGAGAAACGTACTATCGCATGTGATATGATACGAAACTGTGTGCGCGCGTATACCTCATTGAATAGGTTAATTAATTTTTTTTTTATCATATAAGCTTCGAAATCATGCGATTCTATGTGAGACAGCCCTAACATCTGTTAATAGTTTCTTTGACTGTAAAGTGACATTTCTTTATTTAAAAAATATTTTTATGTTATAGTTATAGTTTATATATATTTTTTTAAAGGTTTGTTTGTTGTCACCCATTTTTGCAAGTGTGTAAAAGTGGGTGGGTTATACTTTACTAAAAATACAATCCAGCTGTCTAGTATGTCTAGTTCTAAATTTTTCTGTTTTACTTCTCTCTTTTCTTTATGCATCAGTTGAGCGAGAGTGAGAGAGAGAGAGAGAGAGAGAGAGAGAGAGAGAGAGAGAGAGAGAGAGAGAGAGAGAGAGAGGAGTTAAAAAGTTCGTGACAACATTCCTCAACACTCACAAGCTTAGAGAGTGAGTGAGTTTTTCTCTTTGATCATCGGCCAAGTATGAAACCCTGTTGACAAGCATCATATTAAGATAGCCTACTTTACAAGCAATTTATGATGATATGCTATGAGTTCTTAAATATATGAGTGTATGTGTATGAATGAATTATTAGATATACTAGAGAAATTTCAGATATAATAACATGTAACCAAGGAATTTAATGATGAAACTTCATTCAAAAAGGTAAGTGTTAAAATATAAGAGTATTAATAATTTTGTACTAACTTTGTTTTTTAAATTAACACTATAATGTTATTGAAATTCATATATAAGTGGGCTTATATTTAGATGGAAATGCAAGATAGCTGATAGAGAGGTGCTTTTTCTCTATAGTTTTAAATTGAAACAAAAACAACGAAAATTCAAGATATCTGGCTTTTTTGGAAACTGAGGTACCAATTTTCCCCGATGATGTCGCAGCAGTGCAGCTTATTTCAATTCTTTAGTTCAAGCGGTTATAAAGTCATCATCAGGTTAAGTTGGTACTACCAGGATCTCTCAAGTCCTTGCGTTCCATCTGAAGTTATCTCTACTAAAATCTGACTTAATTAGCAATGATGTAAATTTACAGCCAAGGCGGTGTGCTGATGAAGCAGAAGAATAAATCTGTTTGTTTATAACAAATGTAACACCTTCTTAACATTTAGTTTATTTGTTTGTTTCCACCAGGTTTATAAATGCGAGACGGAGAATCGTACAACCTTTGATAGACCAGTCCAATAGGGCGGGTGCTAGTGGTAAGTGATGAGAACCTTGAGCAACGTCCTCTAACCCTCTCTCTTTCTGTCTCTTTCTCCTCCAAAGGTTCATCAATGCTCGGCGCCGAATCGTTCAACCCATGATAGACCAATCTAACAGAGCGGGTAAGTCCGCAAGTAGTAGTTCATTTTTTTTTAATTCATTCAATTTTTTTTATTATTATTAATCGGGCTTTTTTCTTTAAATAAATTGGTCGTTTTTTTTTTATAAAATGGGAAGAATAATATTAAAAAAAAAAGCTAGTTTACTGTGTTAAAAGTAATAAAAATTCCACATGGGTCTTCCAATCAAAAGCTTTGATCAATGTTTATTCTGGGGTGGTGGGAAAAAAAGGGGGAGGGGCACATTCCTTGCCGTCACTAAGGCCCTATGTCACTAGGCGACATTTGCTTGCTAGCAGTAGGAAGAAGGAATGCTTGGCTTGAGCTAATATTAGGGAATCAAATTCTGCAGTAGTGGGTAGTATTGAAACGAAAACGGCGCCTAGCGTTGCTGAAAAATATCTTCCTTCTTTCTTTTCTTCTAACTTTTCTCTCTATATTTTTTCCCCATTATTTTCATGTGTGTTTTTTTTTCCTATTAATTTTTATCTATGTATATTAAATTTATTAAGGGTTATAAAGTTTTAAAATACACCTGATACCAATTATCCAAAATCTTATCGTAAGACTTTTTTTTTTTTTACACCTATTATGTGTGATACTCTCTACTAAAAATAAGACACTGAAAAAAGTAGAAGGGTATATAAAAATCCCATAGCGCTAGTTTGACTCATTCACATTCTAAGCTACCCTCTCGTTTTTACGCCTCTATGTGAAGAAGAAATTTTGGTTCATCGTATCAGTAAGAAAGTCAAGTACACATTTGGGTCGCGCCTTTACGAGCGAGTTCTTACCCTCTCACACCGCGAGTAGACCCTCTCGTCGTGCGAACTTTACATCGCCGAGCTGTTGCTTGTCGCGAGAAGGAAGGACGGAAACTTGAAGAGTCCCGGAGATTGTTATAGGGGAGATACGAACCATCGAAACCCTCTTTAACCATCAAATAACCTCTCTATACGACTTTACTACATAAAACACCCCAAAAAAAATGAGAAAATTATTCCGTATAAAGAAAAATGCTTTTTTTTACGTCAATTTTTGTTTTATTAATTTTCTAAATATTGTAAATATTAAAAAAAAAAAAACTTTTTAGGCTTTTATACAGCACAATGTGATTCAATAAAAAAATATATATATATATATATATATATATATATATATATATAGAAAAGATTTCTTAGACTAAAAAAAAGTTTCAAGTTATATAAGGGTAGTGGTAGATAGTGCGCGAAAAAAGCATTTTCTCTCTTACTTTCTATGTGCTGGCTGCTGCTTTTCCCCTTTGCCAATCCCCTAGCAGGCAACCCTCCATACTAGCATATATATACAGTAGTGTGGCTGCTCCCCTAAAGCGCCATCCATCAGAGCCGTCAATTTGTAATGGCGACCCTCTCTGGACCGGCGTGTCCAGCGCAACCGAGACGCGGCCCGAGCAAGCAAGCGCCACCACCGCGACCAGCGCAGGGTTTTAACGTCCGAAATGGTCCCCCCCCCCCCCAAACCCCCTTTTGCACTCAGCTCCAGCAAACCAATCTCCAACCCCACACCCTCCTCCCCTCACTTTCGCTCGATCTGCTGGAATGGAAACGGTCGAGCGTCGCTACTTTTCGTTCGGCTCACTCAGCAATGTTTTTTACTTATATAAAAATATAAGTTTTTTTTTTTGTTGGAGAGAAAAAAAAGTTTTATGTCGTTACAAATATTGACCAGCAGAAGCAGGAAAAAAAATGTAATAACTTGAAATTTAATTTTTGTATATATATTTGTAACAGTCTAAAAGAATTAGCTGAGTATTTAATAGTTAAAAAAAAAAGAAGTTAAATTTAATACATCAATCTATTTTATTTAAGTTTACAATAATGCGCCATTCTAATTGCACTATACTGGTCGATATATTCAGAACTTTATTGTTGACGGTGCCCATTGTTGCAAGATACCACGCGATCGAGAAAAACGAGCGCGTGAAATTTTAATCCGGCCAAGGCTCGCCGTGTCACTCCCCGAACAGACACCATCGGCAATCGATCCGGACAAGTCGCTCCCTCACCTCTATATAATATACCAACTTTTGAAATATTTCATAGCCATCTATTTGAACTTTTACAACCTTTCTAAAATAATTGAAATCTACTTTATTTTTATATAATATTTTTCCCAAAAGACTCTTTAAAAAGAAAAAAAGTGACGAGAGACGAAAAATAGTCAATAAATAACAGTAGTATTTTTTTTCACTATATTCTTTTTCATCCCCTATGTCGTCACCTAATATTATAGTTGGTGTGAATCTTGTAGACCCCCCTCCCTCTCCCCAATGTGAGCAAGACGACGAGATTGTCTGGTGTAACTTGATGGATTAGAATGGGGAGGTCAGTGACTTTAATTTGGTCGCACGGTGATCTCTGCTTGAACTAAGAAGACTGTATCCCTAGAGCGTTTATTTCTAACTTTAATGTCTTATACCAAGGGATATTCTCTATATAATTCCCTTTACTTTTTTAAGACCTATGTTTAATGAAAACTGGTTACAGCACAAAAACTTTATTATATGAACGGAAGTGCAATGAAACTCATTGAACTTGTCTTCCTCTTCCTCTTCATATATTTAAGATGAGGAGATGCTTTAGGTCATTTTACCGTCATCCTTCTTCCCTCTCTTATAGTAGTGCGAGGTTTAATCTCAGCCAGACAATCCCTCCTCCCTAAGCAGCATCCCTTATAGTGTCGTAACACTGCTGCCTTAATTGCCTAGCCTCGAGCGTACTTGATTCTCTTCTCTAGCTGCTCTTACTGATAACATTTTGGATACGTAAACTTCTGTCATATAATGATGTTACGACTATATAAAATAATCAGCTGATACTTATTATAATATTAAGTAAAAAATTATTGGTATAATAAAACTTTATATAAACATTTTTATGATATAAGGGGTGTAAGTAAAATTATGCATGTATAAAAATATATATTTTGGTTTTGAAAGAAATCCCTTATTATTAAATTGTAAATATTTTTGTGGGGTTTTTTTGTCTTTGACATATTTAATATGCCTGCATTTCTGTCAACAGAAAAATCAATATTGTGATTTTACAAATATTTAAATATATGTGTAAACGATGATATTCCATCAAAATAGTATTCGTAAAAAATATACTAAAAAACTTGAATTCATGAAATCGTATATTTTTTATTAAATTTATTATGCAGCCATTTGCATCACAAAATTTGAAAATTGTTTTTGTTTGCTTTGTTAATTAACATTAAATATTCATAAACTGTCTGCAATTTATTTTCACCTCAATATTCTGAACATGTGTGAAAGTACCACCATTACAGATAAGACAAGCATTTTGATGGAACGATTTTGTTTTAAATTATTTAAAAGTTAAGCACTTTGCTCACACGTAATGATAAATGGGTGGGTTGTCGGGAGGTGGTTTCAAAGTCTCTCCCCCACGGGGTGGGGGGTGGGGCGGGCCCCTCGTGTTGGGCGGACAGGGATCTGACCTCGGTGACCGTAGTGTTCTCACCTCACGCAGGCCCCAGTGGAGCCTACAGTCCGGACGGTGCGAGTATGGGCTACATGATGGACGGACAGGCGCAGATGATGCACCGGCCGCCGGGTGACCCAGCCTTCCACAACGAGTACCACTACCCCGCGCAGTACTACGGACACCATCTGTAGCCCCCCCGCAGCCTAGACCACAGGTAAGAAGAACATGTCAATGACCTGGAGACGTGTGTGACGTCACCAGTAATGTGCTCCATTGATATTTGTTCAGACAATTCCGTAATTAGTTGGTCTGAAATGCCTGTTTTTTAAAGTAATTTTTTATTTGAAGAGACCAATTAAAGGCAAGTTTATTAAACTTTTTACGGGATTGTCTGTACCTTGAAATTTTTATAGAATAAGTTTTGTATCCCCTTGGCATTGTGTAATTATTACAAAGAAAAATTAAAAAAACATGCAGTAATAAATTAATTTAACGTTATATATCATTTTTAAGTAAATCGTAACGGAATCTTAAAAAACTGGAACTTCAAAATCTGTCTCACAATACAGAATGATAACCCGTCTATTTCACATTATAAATGTCTCGTTCATAGCATTAATATTAATTATGATTAGCTGTAATATAGTTTGCTCTATTTTGTGCGACGTTGACGTAGAAAAGCGAAAAGCGGTTCGGATATCCCCCGTAAAGTATGCAAAATGTACGTCACATGTTATTCTTATACGGAGATTTGAATGCTAGAAAATTGTAACAAAATGTTTGTATTCAAATATTAATATTTTATATATCCATATATAAGTTTTTCAGACATTAATCATAATATTCTCCGTAACAAATTTTAAACTTAATTAATGTGCAATACTTTTTTTACGAAGACATCATTAAAAAGAAATTCTTTCTTGCACAGACTTTAATAGCAATATTTTTAATTGCAAATTTTGAAGGTAGTAAAGAAAAAAAAGGATGAATTAAACATGTTGGCGGACCACACCCTCCCACGCGGTGCGACGAGGCCACCTGCGTGCCCCCCCCCCCTCCCCCCTCATGTTGCAGAGAAGGCGAGTTGATGAGGCATTAGTCAGCCGCACTTGGTCGTGAATGGACGCTAATTAGTAGAAGGAGGTGCAATGCAGACATAGATAACTCTCGAGGACCGCCGTGCTGAATGAATATATTTAGTTTTAATTCTTTTTAATACACACACCTTTTCCATTCATCAAGTTTTTATTTATATTAATTGTGTATTGAATTTTTTTATATATTATAATATTCATCATCATAAAAGAATAAATATATATTTTTTTTTTATTTTTTTTAAACTGATATAATAACTTATTGTTTTGTATTATATAGTTGATTTTTATATTCTGCCACGTACATATACTTGTGTATAGAAAATTGTGTATTATAAAGTCAAGTCATTGATGTAACTCAGAGCATACAATGTGCTGATATGTGCACTAGATATATAATTCTTGTTCTTTGTTGAACACAATTGTTCTGGCAACAATATTTACTTTTATTTTGATTTTTTGGCAAGTTACTTTTTTTTTTTGTATGAAAACAAAAACAAAATCCACAACCTTATTAAAGTTTTCTTGGCTACATTTCTGTATCTTAAACATAAACTTTAAAAAAAAAAAAAAAAAAAAAAAAAAAAAAAAGAGTTGACACTCATTGTGTACTTGTATTACTTTTCAGTACTAAAAAAAAAAAAATGTATGTGTAGTAAAGTTTTGATTTGACTTAAGTATGGTCTTTTATATCACCTCGTTATTTTATTTGTTAAAAAAAAAAAAAAAAAATCAAGATGATAGTTGTATGACGTCGTAAAAACAAACGATGCTCCTTCTTCTTCCCACGCATTGCTGGTCCAGCAGGCACCAAGGATGCTGCACGTTTGCTCCAGAACACGTCTTGTTTCATGTGCTGGGTGCTCATTCGAGAGATATTAGAGCAGGAGCCGTGACCTAGAGTCAAAGTCAACTACAAAAAATAGTGACATCATAAAATATATCACATTTTAATTGTTACTTAATTGAAGATCTATTTCATGTTAGTTTAATGGAAAAGATATACAATGCATCCAAGTATATTTTAAATTGAAAAAATTGTTTTTTTAATTTAAAATTAATATATTTTTATTGTGACTTTAACTTTATAAGTTGCACAAATACTTATTCACGGTTACAGTAGACACCTCACTATAAGTTAGCAATAAGTCACGCGTTTGTTTCGTATAAACTTTCAAGCTATAAAAAACGAGTTTTTTATTTTTTTTTTTAAATCGGGGCGGCTTCTCTCTCATACTTTTTAACATTGACCAAAATAAAAAGTAACACTGTACCAGCAGTGTCGATGAGGGAGTGATTTTTGCTTCCCTTGCACGTCGTCTTCTCACGTAATGGCGTCTCCCGTGCACCGCCGGACCAACGTCGCCGCGATCATTAGTCGACTCACAAACCGGTTAATTAACTCTGTGTTTTCTGTCTACTTGATTTGCTAGAGCTACCTTTTTCTCACGATGAAATATACAAATAAAAAAAAAAAAAAAACGAATTTTGTACTGCGACTACTTCTTCTTGTGCTAATTAAACCAGACACTGCCGGGTAAGATCAACAATCACTACCTTTAATAATACGCGCTTCTTTTTTTTTTTTTAGTCTTAATGGTACTGAAATAAGTAAAAGAGTAAAGTTGATTTGGAAATCTTTTAATAGGTTTAGTGTATTAACTAACAAAGATTTTTTTAGTAAGATGGCGATATTGTTTTGCTTTTTGTTTTCCGTAATGTTAGATGATTTGTATAGCGAAAATAATTTAATTAATGGAAATAATGATGAACTATAATTTACAGTCTTATTTATTATATATGATATCTAGCTTCATAAATTTTCAAAATAATAATATAAATTATAATGTACTTCCCACTCGATATTATAATACGTTACGCAAATGCTGTATGCTTGTTCGAAAGAGCTAAAATATTATTTATTTGAACTTAAATTTTACCAATTTTTGCGAGAATTATGGTTTAACATATATAATTATTATTTTGTAAATTTTGTTATTGTGAATTTTCCTCCGTTAATAAAAATTTGATTTGTTTAAGATATACACCTCTTAAACATTTCTATTGCTATAACCCCTACAGGGTACATGACTAAAATGTGTCAATTGCCCCAAAATACCAACCAATCAATCAATCGTTACCCTTACCTAAGTTTTACTTGTGGAGTATGTAAAAAGGGGTGCTAAGGTAGAAAAAAAAAAACTTTCAAGTCCTCCATAGACTGCACGTATGACAATACCCACAGTGGTGTGTACATTCTTCCTGTCTAACTTTGCCCTCGTGTGTGTGTTCCCAGCAATGGTCAAGCGTCGTCGTCGCTGATCGCTGATCCCGGCGAACTGCAGCAGTCCAGTGACCCCGCCGCCTCGGCCCTTCTGTACGGCAGCTCCTCCTCCTCCTCTTGTATGACATGACCATGTCATAAACCACGTGATACGAATTCCTCCGATCTCCTCGCTCAAGAGTGACGTGTTGTATACTCTGATTCTCCTCTGCTGTTGATGATCCTCCTTTAAAAAAAAAAAAAAATTATAAACAATCGACGAACGTTATTCCGTAACTTGGATAACGTGAAAAAAAGTACTCAGATTTTTTTTTTTTTTTATTTAATTATTATTATAAAAAGAATTATTATCCCTCATTATAAAATAAGACCTTTTTAGGGGAAAAAAATGTGAGGAATCTTGGTACAAAAAACGACCGTAGAAGTGATAATTAATTAAAAATATTTAAAAAAAAAAATAATAATAATAGTGTGTGTAGCAAATTCAAAACCAATACTCGAGTGTTATTATGATAAAAAAATATGAAAAAAAAAAATTAAAAATATTTCAGTGCTACTAACATCTATAGTGCTTAATGAATATATAATTATTATTACGAAAAACAATATATTAGTGCCACGAACGCTCTTTAAACAAAATAATGTATACATAAGTAAATAAAATTGGAAAATGCGAGGAACAATTTTTAAATAAGTACATTAATAATAATAATAATAATTATAAAAAATGATACTATTATTATATATAATTCTATAAATAATAGACTGTCCTAATTAATGAAAATATTAAGAACACTCTATATTATATAGAAGAGTGTTTTTTTTTTATATCGGTGAAGTGGATAAAGCAAGGACCTACTCCAGTGAATGTGTGATAATATTACTCGACACATTGCTAAAGACTTCGGCCTACGCCCATCAGCAATCCAAAAAAAAAAAAAAAAAGAACACCGAGAACTGTATAAAGAGTGAAGTACATAATTGTAGGTAGTAAAAAATTTAAAAAAATCCTCACGTTAACCTTTCACCCCCCCCCCCATCCTTTTTATCCAAAATTCCTTTATAAGTCACCCTAAAATCCAAACCACTCCAAATTCCCCCCCCCCCCAAATGTCCCTAGATATCCGTAATTAAGGTACTGTTGTGTAAAAAAATAAAATACAAAAAAAAAAAACAAAGGTTGTGCTGTTGTAAAAAATCATAGTTGTTATATCTGTTGTGCTTTTTTTCCTCCTCCTCCTCCTTTCCTCCTCTCTTTATCCCACCATCAATATGGTCTATAATTATTAATAAATATACGGAAAAAATTAAAAATTTAAAAAATTTGTCATACACACTCAGGTGCTTATATAAAATGAAAATGTATTATTTTTGTTTCTGATATAGTCACCAAACAATCTATGTAATTTTATTTTTAGAAATGAGATTTTTTTTTTACTTTTTTTTTTTTTAACTATAAACGGGTTGGGACTTGGTGATGAAATTTATTTAAATAAGAAAAGTATACGTATGGAAGTCCCGTGAAATTTGAAATTATAAAATAATAAAAAAAAAACTCATGTCTAAAAAAACAATTACTTTATTTTTTTGAGTTTTTAAAAAATTTGATCATAAAAAGTTTCTTTACCCTTTTGCCTTTTTCATATTATATAAAAAAAAATACCTCAAAGCATAATATTTATATCCTTTTTATTATCAAAAAGAAATATTTTGTTTTTCTATACCATTGAAAATAAGCTCCAAAAAAAAGCCCCTCCTCTTAAAAAAATTATCTCTGTAAAATTTGTTTGTGACTTAGTCGGTTTGTTACACGAAAGAAGAACGAAAAAGAGTGACGTCATAATTATTATCTGTTGTTTCAACGTGTAAGACTTAATTTTTTGAATTATATATGAAAAATAAATGTATGTACCTCATTCACGGACTTAAATTGCAATATTATTCACCTCATTAAAATTTGTTAGTTAAAACTTATTAAAATAAATATTTGACATTAAAAAAAACATGTAAAATTTTAAATTGATAAATAAAACAAAAGTAATAATTAAAATAAAAAAAAATCTCAGGACGCGGTTTGGACTGAACTGGTACTACACAACGACCTCAAACTTTTTACAATTTTTTAAATTTTAATTGTGTTTTAATTTACAATTTTTAAGTAATACCTCAATAATTACTAAGATTTTTGAAAATTTTAATTTTTTTTTTTTTTTTAATTAATACATTTCATAATTGTCCCTTAAAAAACTTTCAGTCCATAATCATAATGTAATCATAATATAATATAATTAAAAATGTTCAGTTCACTCGGTGTCTAGGGTAAAAAACTTTTTTGTTTAAATATTTTTCCGTCATTGTACATCTATGTCACTTTTAAAAATAAAATATATAAAATATCGCGCGTCATTTTTGTATAGGCAGAAGGGTACTTCTTGTATACCATTAAAAATATATATATAATAATAATATACTCAAAAAAATTTGTTTTTTTTTTGAAAGAATGAATAATGATGATAATATTGTCCTCTGTAAAGTTTTTGAAAACATGGAAGCATTAAATGCTACATCTTGTGTATATGATTTTTATTTGTTGTGTTTCATTATTACCATACATAATATATTAAGATAGTTTTTAGCTTTATTATTATTATAAATAAATAAATATAGGATGAATTCCTCCTCATATAATATATAAACTTTTCAACGATAGCAAAAAAAAAAACTTTTTTTAGGCTATTTAGAATGAAAAATCTCATTTCATTGCAAATTAGACGACTGAAGTATTTATAGGTTTGAGTTGCGGCAGCACAAGCTACAATATATTAGGTTTGCTGCATGACACTGCTATTTTCAGTTCAAAACGATTTTAGTTACAGTAGCTACTACTACTAGTTACAATAATAATAATAATAGTTGTTGTATTTCTTGGAATATATTTGTTATGAATCTTAACTTGGACTAAAGCCCAGCAATTCTAATAGGCAATATAAAATTTAAAAAAAAAAAAAAAAAAAAAATGTTATTTACAAGCAGCTCTTGTCATATTGATTAGTTCAAGTATATAAAATTATTGAAAGGTTTATTGCAAGCTTTAAGTTGGCTACTGAATTTTATCACAGGAATGCACACAGTGAGATTGAGTAGGTAATACATTAATATTTTTTATGGTTATCCATTGAAGTTTTAGATAAATCATAATTAAATACAGAATAGATAATAGAAATATTATCAATTTATTTTTATATAATTAATTACTGTATGCTACAGATTATTGATGAGTTTCTATAATAAGTGTATTATATAACTGAAGAATCTAAATGGAGATTGACAAAAAATAATTGTCCTTGCATTTCAATACAAAGCTGTAAAAAATTAACTCAAGAATAATTCATAATATAAATTTTAGAATACAATTTTTAAATGTTTTTTTTCTACTGCATTTCCTATTGCATAATTATATAGTGCACCCAGAGCGACACCTAGATGCACCGATGATGAATGTTCTCTGGGGATGTGACTAGGTTTTGCTGGTAGGTGAGCACCACACATAACCAACGCAGTAGCACTTTTTGTGAGGCTCTCTCTCTGAAAGTAGCCGACCCGACGCCGCTCGCTGGTCATTAATTACCGGCCGTTGTTTTGCTGCAGTGGACGAACGACGTGGCGCATTGTCCAGCCTCCCCCTTCTCCCCAAGCGCCGGCGTCCATCACTCCAGCAACAAAACTCTGGGAAGAGGGAGGGGGGGTGGGGTGCTCTAACCTCAGAGTCTCCCTAGTTTGTGCCATCTTGGCGGGGAGCGGAGTATCTGCAAATTGCCTCCGTTGGGAATGACGACTCTTCTAATGGCTGCTACTCGCATCACGGACCATTCTGTTGACACGGGCAATTTTTCATCAATTTTTTGTTCTTCTTGTTATTCACGAGTAGTTAAAATAGAAATAATATTACAAACAAAAATATTTTTCTAGTAATTGGAATCAGTTTATTAAAGTGGAGTTATTATATTTTTTTTAATGCATACATAATTTATTAAAAAATAATATTGATATGAAATACATTGGCAAGAATTGTAAATAATTAATAGTAAGTACCTATTATATTGAGCGTAAATAAAACGTATAGATTTTGTATATAGATTTTAGTTCTGACTAATACTGTATGGCCCCAATACACACACACACAAAAATATTGTCTCGATCGATGAACAAAACAAAATAATGACATTAAAGTTGATTAAAGTAATGGAAAAAATGCAAGCTCTGTAGGTTAAATTACTTGAGATTTTGTTTCCAATGCATCGTGAAAAATTTCAATTTTAATCCATTTTATTAGTGTATCGGGCATTCTCCCCTACTTTTTTATATTCACTTTTAAATAAAAATTGAATTTAACACAAAATTATTATTTATGGTTCATATTATAACAAATAAAACACTTTTAGAATCACATGAAATTAGTAATTTTCAAAGGATCAAAGATAACCTCATAAATAATAATTTATTGGTTGTTGTTTCAGTACATTTTATAGTTTCCTATCACAAAAATCAATCTTATAAGAGCCATCTGTTGGTAGTTTTAGTTATTAAACATCAAATTCTTTTTCCTCTCTTTTTTTTTATTTTTTATATTCTTCAGTAACATGAAGGAGGGTTATTTTCATGGCAAGGCAGTAAACACTCTTCGACTACTATACGTATATATATATACGAATCTCTTGATACAAAATAAATGACGGTACTCAATCTTGTTTCGTAAAGAAGTAAAAAAGGGGGTATAGAAGAGTAACGAAAGAGAAGAAAAAAAATATATATATATTTAAGGATAAGGAGAGATGTATTCAAACAAACATACAACATTTTTGCCAAAGTTACACAAGCGGAATTCCTGCTGGTGCTCCTGTGAACGAGAAGTTGAGTCAAGCAGCAGTAGAATACGTCAGGTAAATGACTTCGATCGTCTCGAGGCGGACGCAGCATGGCGGCTCTACGCGAGCAACGTCTGCCTCCGTCGCTGGCTGTGTGAGATGAAAGTGGGGAGGAGGATGCTGTATGGAGCAGGTTGCGAGGCGGAGCAAAGAGCGGCAGGCAGGAGATACACCCAGCTGTACCTATATTTCAACACACGTCATCAGAAATAACACTAACACATATTATTATTATGATTATTAACATACATATGTCAAAAATAAAGTTAAATTTGATTAATTACTTTATTTATTATTATAGTATTTAATGATTTTTGTTTGATTAGTGGTTAATTTAGATATTAATAAATAAATATATTGAGAAATACTAGTTTGACTGAAAATAATTGTGTGGTTCCATACTAGTCAAAATTGCTGTTCTCTGCACAATTTATTATAACCATTTTATATTCTTACTGCTTAGATTAAATTAATTTAAACCTTTTATTTTAAAAATAAGTACTTTTTTAATTAAACTTATGCAGCTTTGGCTTTGGGTGCATGGCTAATTTTAGCCTACTCTCAATAAAATAAGAAGAAGAAGTGCAGCTTTACTTAGTACATTACAATAAAAAATAATCTCATTATATAATCTCATAATTTGTAATATTCCACAGCATAGAACTATTTAAAATGGATTAAGCAAGCCTCAGCCTTTTGACCCACTGAAATGAAGAACAGGTGATTAAATTTGTTTTGTGATTTATGAGAATGATCGTCATTTTAAATTAAAATGCATAAATATTAAAGAAACAATATTATCGTTGAATCTCATTGAGAATCAAGATGGCGCGCCAGAGTGAGCAACGCCGACGTGACTCTCCGCTCAAATTGTCTGTCCTCTCCTGGTAACTATCCCTATCCTATTCTATATATTAATCGTCTTGATTTCTATACTCCTATCCCCAGTCAATTTGATTCATAATCATCATCTCGCCTCACCGCATCCACATAATCCTACTTTGACCCTGCTCTTCGGTCGGCCCACAGGAGTCGACACGTTGAGAATCTTTCAAATTCCTGCCATTCCTTGCATGTTGTCGCCTGCATCATCAACCTACATTATTGCACCCCACACCACACCGTCAACCCAATGTCCTAAAATCCAACCAATTCCTTGTGTGGTTTTGGTTCACCCACGGTAACACGTGGTGGGCATATAGGTACCACTTCCATCATCACCTTGCATCCCACATTCCATAATCATCCTATCCATTGTTCGTCCATTATCCTTTACAAGACCCTGCAAAAAACAGTTCAACTATACAATTGATCCAAGTTACTCAGTACGTGGAATTATAGCCGTTTAGGCTCCTTCCAACAATTGTAAGAAGAAGAAGTTGAATCTCATTTGGTGACGTCAGAGGGACGATACGAGTGATGCTGTATATTATTCTCTCTTGCAATATTGCAATAAACATATCCACTGTGCCCGGCAACGAGCCCACATTCCATCTTCATAACAACGTACTTTTTTACAGGGAAAAATGTGACGAGCGTATATTTGAAATTTCTTCATTTCATACGTCTGTCAAGTTGTGAAATTGATCAATATCAAATTTCACAGAAATAAAGTCTCCATCTTTTCCTCGCGATGAGATTGCTCACAGATTGGAATTTTATATTTCAATACTTGTTACCGTGTTTTGTAATGTATATTATTATAATTAATTGTTCTGATTTGTTCATTTATAATTAAGTCTCAGAGATGTCATTGCTTTTGAAATTCAAGATAAAATCTTTTAGATAAAAAATCGAATTATGCGATGGGGGGGGGGGAAGGCTCTAGAATTTAGATTGTATGCATGGAATTTGAATTTATTTTACGATATCATTATACTAAAGATTGTAAAAAAAATTAAACAGCACCAAGATTGCAACACTATAATACATTAAAACGAACGCAAAAGTAATATATTAAAAATTTGTAACAAATATACATAATAAAATTTGTTAATAATTTTGCAATGATAATTTCATAATTATCATGCATGCATGAGCACTGAGAGTGACCGAATGTATTAATAAGTATAACTATTTTATTCCAATGCTAAAATTTTAATGCATATTATATTATAGATATTTTTATTTATTTTTCAAAATTTTAGTAATACTTAAATTCAACTTCAAACACATAATATCGCGTCATAATATTCCAAATTTTAAGTCATATAATTTAAGTTGATTAAAGTACAAAGCATTACATTTCAATGCTGTTATCCATGTTCATCTTGCACCGCAGCACTCTTCGTGTGTGTTAATTACCGTGCTCGCTCGCGTGACCTGCTGGCTGGTGTCACGGCTGATTATGCGAGAGAGACGACGGGTGGTGGCCATGCAGTCACCACCCCCCGCTGCGATATCGAGCAAATGAGAGGGGGGAAGAAGGTGATCATCAAGCGAACGTCACGCGGACTGCCGTCAAGGAAGTAGGTAATTACATATAGGTGAGGCAATGACTCCATTGGTCATAGAGGGGGTATATATAGTCATGCTTATATACAATTTAAGTAACTGATACCTTGAAGAAAAGTACTACTTATTATATCAAAACCTATAATTTAAATGGTGAACCTACTTATTTTGTAGAAAAAAATAATTTAATAATTCAATTTATTAACCTTATTTATTTTTAAACCTATAATATAAAAAAAAATTGCAGTATATTATCCACTATTGTCATTAATCACAATTATGTAATAAACCTTTTTGTCTGGTTTCTTGTATTATTAGTTTTTTTTAGTACGTTTTAAAAATTGATAATGTTTGTGTAGTGGTTTCGTGAGTTGAATTTTGTTTTACAATTTATAGATTCAATGAAGTGAAGTGTGAACAGTTCGGTTTTGTAGAAAGAACGAGTAAAAAGACAATAAAAAGACGTAATGTTTGCCAAAAGGTTTGATATTCCTTCCTGTCGAGCTAGGCGCGGTGACGCGTGACGCGTCCTGATGTTCATTTGCCGCCCTCCTGACTGACGCGCTTCTCGCCTCTAATTTTATGCCCATTTTATTATTGTCCTTCTGATCATAGTTTTCATAGCGTGTTACTTCGTGAGAAAAAAGCTTTAACCAAGATAAGAAAAACAGGTTTGTATTTTTTTCGCTTTATATATATAAAAAAAAATTATAGACAAGAAGTATTCGTTTGCATATATACACAAGACGTGATAATTGGGACCTAAAACTATCGAAGCTTGCTTGTCTTTTGGGTGGCTTGTAATCATTTTTCATTCGGCTTTTATTCTTCTTAAAACAATTCTAGATTTTGCCGCCCATGGAATGTGACATGTGTATCTTCTAAACTGATCTTTTTTTTTTTTTTTTATTAGAACCTGGAAACTCATTAATGTTGTCTGATTCTTTACATCAACAGCCTATAACTTTAACTATAAGATTTCAAATCTTTCAGAGCCATGTTTGGTTAAATTTTTGTCGCGTTTTATATTTCCTTCTCTGCATCAGCAGCTGTTTTATACTGCATGCATGATGCTGACGTTTATTGTAATGCGCCATTTATGGTGTGCTACGCAAAAATAAATGCTTGTTTTATGTGACCTCCATTCTAAAATACATTTGTATTTTAACTCCTCTTTTTTTTTACATAAAGGTAAAGTAGTTTTTTATGAGAATTGAGATATCAAATATTCAAGTTTTGTCATCATCATCTAGGGAAATATACATGAGCTGGGCATTAATAAAAGTAAAAATTCATCTTGCAACATAGTGTTGCGTAATATAAATGTAAAATGAATAAATTCCTAAAATATTTGCAGCTATCGTATTTAATGAAGTAGAAATTAAACGTTTCATTTAAAAGAAATTAATTTTAGTCTTTTGCGCAGTGAAACATTTTTTATTGCATGCTAACTGCAGCTAATATATTGCATAAAACTTGCTATATTATATAAACTTTGCCAAAATAAATACTTAACATTATACTGGAATTTAATTAAATTTAGATTTACATTAAAAAAATATAACAAATATGCAAGATTTTTTTTATATACTTTTATAAAATATAGATAATTTTAAAACAACAATCAAACTTCTTGTCGTTTTTAGGCGTTGTTATTATAATAAAAAAAATATATAAAAAGAGAGAGAATAGTTTTTAGAAGAGTATAAAATCGTGTTCTTCTCCTCATTTCATCACTCTCTTGCACATGGGTCTCCCCCGTAACTATGGAAACACAGCCGTGGCTGGGACACTGACAAATGATGGACAAAGGGTGACTACGTCCCTCGTTTTACATATGCAACGACAGCCATTTGTCTCCTCCCTCTCTTTACCATCAGACTTTTGTGCTACGTTATATTTTTTTCCTCTCTGCAATGTTATTCTAGCCTGTGATGGCGAAGTGTATCGCGCTCTAACTCTCGTGTTTCCACGCCACTCCGTTGCGTATAATTCCATCCCTGGAGACACTCTTAACAAGTAGTGCCCAAACCCTCCCTTTCAGATCATTATCCTATTGCCCATAAACCTGAGGCGCTTTATTTTCCTTCTTCTTATTCTTCCACGTGTCTCGTTGCTGGCGACTCTTGGAAATTGGATGATCCACAAAATGAAAAGATATGAGATAATTGTGAATATATTAAGTTTGACAAATCTTAACCAATTTACTTAAAATATCTGTTTGATATTTTTTTTATTTATTCTTATTAGCAGTCTCCCACTCCTTTATTTATAATATTTGATTTTAGTCTTCATACAAGTCTGATTTGTATATTAAATTATTTTTATAACTTGTCATTAAACGTCAAAATTGACATGTTCTTTGATATTTTTTTAAATTTTATTAAAGCTTTTTAATAAGTGACAAAGAATTATTTTAATGTATTTAATATAGTTAAACATTAAATTTGACGTACGAATCATTCCACGCATCCCTCTCCACTAGCTCTTTTCCAAAATATCAAGTAATAAAAATTGTTATCTATTGTGCAAATTCTGAGAGTATTGCAAGGAGCATTTTATTATTATCTTACGGACAAGGCGTAGCATCAGCACTCTACAATGCATCAGCAGCTGAGATGAATGGTCCAGCGATGCTGTGGAGATGTACCGGGGAGAGAAAGAGCATTGTGCTCCTCTCGGTGTGGGAGGAACTTCTCTCGAGCTGAGAACACACTTATAGTTCAACCATGAATTATTGCCATGCTGAAAGCCTATAGCTATAATATATATATAGATAGAGTAAAGAAAATTCATGTCAGGCATATACCTTTCAATATAATCTTTATGTTAATAAATAACCTTATAGTATTATCATATTTTATAATTTAATATCTTTAGCCTACTGAAATTTTATATTGAATAAAATATTGATAAGATATATTATGTATACCGTTTTAATTTTTTAATTCTTATATATAGAAAATACATTTAAAAAGGTTAATTACAATGAGTAATTTGTAATATCAAGGTAGGTCTTGCAGCATGTAGAAATTTTGTTCAAAAATATAACCTCGGCGGAATTAGTCTACACAGTATACGATCTCGTATTATATAGAAATACAAAGAAAAGAAGTTGTTTTAATACTGTGACTATTTTCAAAGTTTGCAGTCCCACATTTTGATCTGATCACATACACATATATAAACAAATATAAATATAAAATGTAATAATTATCAATAATATACATTGTGAAAACATTTAAAGTAGAGCACTCAAATAGCATTACAACATTGCGCATTGTGGGAAAAATCCATTATAATATATTTTTTTCATTGAAATTCTATTTTTTTATATATATTTTGTAGCAATAAATATATTAAAAGACAATACAATATTTATTTAAGATTCATTTTTCTAATAGATTCTTCCTTTTTTTAAAAACAATAACAGACTGCAGATTTGTGCATGTTCCATGACATATATTGTTAATGCGAATTAACGCATAATATACACCTCAAACAACATGAATTTTACCCCTGACTGATTTGCAGAACAGCCCTAAGAGATATGCCGAATTGAAATTTAGAGTGTTAAAAAAGCAACTATATAGTATTAAAATTAAAATCATGCATCTCCAAAAAAGAGCATGTTTCCAAAACCTTCATAGACTGCGTGACAACTCTGACAGAGAGGGGTAACGTTCCGGCTGTTCCGAAGTGTACTTACCTCAGTAACAACCTCGTTAGGGTATAATGGCTAATGGCGTCTCCTAGCAACAGCAAACAATGTTTTCTGACGGGTCTTCAGGGTGGCAATACCAATCAGTATTTTTGTTAAAAATTTAACTTTAACAATGGTTTTCTATATTTAATTACAGATTAAGAATTCAAAGAAAATTAAATTAACTTTATTTTTTTTAATATATATATTTAACGACGCTTTTTGAAAGAAAACATGGTGGATGACTCCCGTAAAGTAGGCAAAAAGCTTCGCTCTAGCTTTATTTTTTTTTTTAAAAATACATAGTTTGTGTCATATATATTTATACTGTGCAAAATATTATTTAAATTATGTTGAAAGTATTTATTTGTAATGCAAAGTCATGATATAAAAGTAAGGTTCAGTCATTCACATATAACTCGAAGGCAAATGTATATACTTCCATGACAAAGTGCAGTTTCATTCCGCCTGCTTGCACAGAATAGTGAAGAGAATGTCAATGTAAAATGATTCAAGTTCCGTCATTAGAATAACACGAGATGAGGCATCTCCTTTGTTTAAGTCCCCCCCCCCCTCCCCCCATCGTCTCTTCCTAACTCATCCCCCCTTCCTCCTTTAACATGAAATTCCGCAATGTCATTTGTAACTGTCCTCCAATTCTCTCTTTCTCATTACTCTAACATACCCCATATATAAATGCTGCAGAACTCTGTAATAGCATGATGGCAGAAGAGCAACTTTTGACCTACCAATATTATAGTACTTACTTCAATGCTTATGGATAATACTGTATATATAATATAATGTATAACATACTGGTTAGATTTTAGACTATTTCCTTAATACTTTTGGTGGTCCATTTCTAGTATTGCTACTATGGTGTTTTGCTCTAGAATCGTGACTTGAATTTTACAATAAGTCTTCCCTATGTTATACTCAGGCAAGCAAGCTATACTATAGTGCTATGCTGCGGTGGTTGCCATTAAAGTGTGAAACACTTTGCTGCTCCTTTCTCGGCTGCTGCTTGGACATAGAAGGATTCTCGTCACGCTCTTACAGGGGAAGGGGGGGGGGGTGAGATCCCCATACGTTCTACAGCTACTGCAGTAAACTTGCCACTGCAACATGCCCCAGGCCTGCTGCTTTTGCTTGCCGACTGCCACAGAAAACCAATTATAAATAAGTGCATGGATAGTGGTGGTATAGTTTTTAGATAGAAAAAAATAAATAAATAAATAAATATAAATAATATATTTTTTGTTTTGTTTTTATATAATAAATTTTATTTATAAATAAATAATATTATTCAAAGTAAAATAGAGTACATAAAATTTATACAATTTATTTAAAATAAAATTATATCTTTGTTTTTAATTGAATTTTATAATAATATAATTAAAAGGCATTGCAAATCTAAGTTAGTTGTTTTTATAAGTCACGATGTATAAATTTGTAAACGTAATTTTTGTTTTGATATTTTTTTTCCTAGTAAATTAACTTCATTAAAATGATTGTTGAATTAAATGTGGGGGGTGTGTTGACATCATCAGTGTTCAGTTCGCCGCGCGGATATAAACAGAAAAGAGTCACGCTGCTGGAACCATCGGCGTCATTAGCCCGCCCGCGCTCTCTCCCACTTCGATCTCTCATTATTGGTGTTCGCACTAATTACCTCCTCACAGGCTTGGCTTGTATCGCTGCTACAGATGAGGTTATCTACCCGACCCTCCCCCCCTACACCACCATTGCTTTTGCTTTTTAATCCATTTTTTTTTTTCTCACAGCCTCCACCGTCTTCATCGCCATTATCGTACTCGGCATTAACCATCGCTTAATGGACCGTGTGCTCCCCCTACCCCCCAACCTAACAGCGCCAGCATCATCTCAGACATTATTAGTTTTCATATTCCATCTCGCGCTTTTTAGACCTTTTTTCTTCTCGGTTTTCCTGCTCTCTTCTCTCTCTTCTTCGTTGCTGCTGCTGCTTACTGTTATGTAGAAAAATGATAATGTATTCCAATCTGTCTACTATACCAAGCAGCTAGCTCCTTCTTCTTCTTCTTCTTCTTTTCGTTTTCATATAATATATATAAAAAAGTAAAAAAAAAAAAAACTTCATCGTCTAAGCAAAAATATTTTTTGTACGTCTTGTTTGCTTTGAGGATGATCCAAGAAATTGTTATCTTGCCAGTTTTCTTCTCTTCTTCTTCTTTTGACTTGATAATTTTATCGTAAACAACTTCGATAATAATAAAAAATATATTTATAACTTTAAAAAAATATATATAAATAAGACTTTTTTTATTATAATATAAATTGTAGTAATATCATTTAAATAAATTAGTTTTATAATAATATAATAAGAAAAACGTCATAGTTATATTAACATAATTGGTTTAAGTATTTATATAAAAGGGAACAATGATGACCACCCAAGAGAGCTAATCATTAAATTGTATTATCCATTATAACAATATGATACTTATTGCTGTACTATGTACCAGATGTTATATTCTTCACCCCTTTAATTTCACTTTCCTCTCTCTCACACGTTAATAATATAAGGTTGATTGCTCATTCGGGACTTTTTGTTATTATATATAAAAAAAAAAAATGAAGGGAGATTGAATGGACATACTGGTATATGTACTGTTAATAACAATTGAAAGGGGTGGAGTTTTTGTGGCGGGGGATTTTAAAAAGGGTTAAAAAGGTAAATGTAAAAAGAAAAGAGGGAGATTAAAAATAAAAAGTAGTGGGGTGTATTATAAAAAAAAAAAAAATAGAACATTTTAAGCCGATTGTTGTGAGGTGTCGGGCGTGGTGAATCCCCGGTTAGACGTCTTTATTGAGAGCGGCGGCGGCAGGGACAATGGATGATCACGCGGTTCGGGGTCCCGCCGTGCAGGCCGCGGGGCGCTCACCTCGCGCGATGACTGATGAGACTCCACCTCGTCCTACAGAGGCGTCCTGTGGCGGGACACTCTAGCAGTGACAAGCCCGAGCGTCATGTACCTTCTAGCGGGAATTGATCGTGGACCGATGACAAATCAATTCACGAATTTGTTAAAGATCCATCAATTTGAAAACGTTTATCTGTGCATGATGTCATATGGTGACTTAAAAAAATATCTTTGAGTTATGTGCATGTGGTATTCGTTATTTTATTTTCAACTTTTTTGATAAATATTGTTATTATTCTAATATAGCACACAAACACACTGAAAGAGACTTAAACTAATATCGAAGCACTATTTTACATTGATGTCGGGAATTACGTATAATTATCTTCCAATAAAGTGTATTTTAGCAAGCTAATTAAACTTCTGGCTTAATTGTATATGTAGATTCAGCAATCACTTGCTGTTTAACTCATTTTAAATATCGATAATAATTTTGTTATTAAATTGAATTTTGTGTCAATTCAGTCCACATTTTTATAATAATTTAATTGTGAGTTCAAAAATTTCTTTTAAAATAAGTAATGATTGATTTTCTCTTCTTAATTCTTCATTTCGTTGATGATTCGTTATGCTATGTACACTAAAAATAAGTAAATTAATTAATTAATGTAAGTTCAAAATCTTCTTCGCAAATAAGTAACAATAATTTAGTTTATTTCCATCTTCTTTTGTTGATTATTAGTTCTGCCATGTAAGCAAAAATAGATGCAACGAGAGATGTCTTGCATTTTAAGTGTGTATATTTACTGTTCTGCATGGAAATAGCACCAACAATTACCATTATTGTAGCACCTGACAGAAAATAATTGCTAGACTTTAAATTCTAAGAAACATGACATGAAAATAAAAGCTTGTTATTATATTCAGTATTTGATGTTTGCAATATTTGTTAAAATATCATAGCTTGATATATAAAACAATTAATCTTATATTAGAAGACATACTACTATACAGTGTATAGCATAGCACTATAGGGTGCCTATAAGAACCACCTACTGTGTAAAACGTTTGAAGAAGCTATAAAAAAATAAAATATAAGTAGCTAGAAGCAGAACTGGGTGAGTGATTAATTTTCGAGTCAGCTGATCGTGTTATCACGTGGCTGCCTTAGGCCACGTGACTGGGGGGAAGGGGGACGTCTGCAAGTGACGGGGCTGCTTGTTTGCGGGGAGCCGAGCGTGAGATGAGGCGGGGGCAGCCTCCAGTCTTACCACCGTTGCTCCAGGATCCTCGTGATTGCATACCGAACTGATTGCACATTGTAGGTGGTCATTCATGACTCGACGTATAATAGTCTTTTATTGAGACTACAAAAATTTTAGTATAGAAATTAATTTTAAAAATATTTGCCAATAATTATAACAAAATTTTACATCATAATTAATATTATGTCCAAATTTTAAGCAGATGAGTGTAGAGAGGTAAAATATCAGTGATGTTTATTATGATAATTAGTAATTACTATTAATGGATCAGATATTTTCCAAATGTGGGTGCAATGGCAGAGTTACGTAAGACTAATTACGGTTAAAATGTCTACAAAATTCTGTTATCTTTGATATTCTAAATAAAAAATGTATCACGTCGTATCAAAAAATAAAAAAAAAATGCACTTGATGACGTGGATACTTTTGCAACCTTTTGTTTTACAGATAATAAAATCTGAAGACATAATAATGATTCTCATAAAGTATATTACAGTATTCCACTAATATTAGTATTTTAACATTATTTTATATATTAATTAAAATAATTTTTTCAAATATTTTTGTTATAAAAAAAGGCTGCTATTATCTTTGTACCAAAAAAATGTGCAAAATTAATGGTAGAAGAAAACAAACTAAATAATATGATATAATAATTTACCTGACGTACAGTAACCGCACTATATATTATTATACGACCTCAGAGCTTTCTCCCTTACAATATTACTGCACAGAAACCTTACCTATAACTGAATGAACAAATATATTTCATGTTGCAGCAGAAATATTGCAACTCCCTCGATACGTAAGAAAAAAATGAGTATCTTGTGTATTGTTGGTCTGTATCAGGGTAGCCTGTCTTGCTTGCGTGCTCCTCTCTTAGGGGTGCAATGCGAGGGTTGGGGGAACCCCCGTAGCGATACAAACCCAGATGTTTGTGGCAGCTCTCTGGATGCATCGCCGCGAATCTCTCTCCCCCCCCGCCCCCTCCCTCCCCCAGTCTCTGCAACGGCTTAATAAGCTCGATCAGGCGGGTGGTGGAGGGGGGGGGGCAGGAAATAGAATCGTGTATGAGGAGGCGCACACAGAGATGGAATATTACTTCTGCTGCTGCTGTTGCTGTGGCTGCTTGATTTATTTAGGGGAGGTGGGTGGTGGTGGTGAAAGTTTAAACAATGATGCAACTTGTGCGGACACAATCCAATATGTTATTGAGTAATATTTTGGGAAAATTTAACACATTTCAAAGTAATGTAGAGTTTCATAAATTTTTATAGCACCTTTTGATTGCATGGCATGCAGGTCAGCTATTTTTTTCAATACGCTTTTTGTTACGTAATAAAATTTAATGGTGTACTTTTATTATTCTGTTCTCCATTTTGCATATAATATACAGTGGAAAAAGTTGAAATTAGGGAAAATTTCATAAATATTGAGTCTATAATACATGAATGTTTAAAAATTATTAATCAGAAAAAAATAATTTCATTTGCAAAGTTCAAATATATATAAGCTTATTTTTAAAATTTAAGTTTCAAATTTTATAAAGAAACAATAAATTATTTACAATTTTATTTATATAAATTGTAATAAGGGACATTCACAAAGCCTTAAGGCCACATTTAAGGCTCAATAATTTAAGACCAGAAATTTTGGGTCTAAAAAACACGTCTAAAATCAAGCTTTAAATTATCTAGCCTTAAATGTGGCTAATGCCCCTTAATATTTTTAAATTCTTCAAGGGGCATTCACAAAGTCTTAAGGCCACATTTAAGGCTCGATAATTTAAAGCTTGATTTTAGACATGTTTTTTAGACCCAAAATTTCTGGTCTTAAATTATTGAGCCTTAAATGTGGCCTTAAGGCTTTGTGAATGCCCCTTTTCATGACTTAAATAAATATTTTAATATCGTATATTTCTTTCAAATTTATGAGCTTGTAATTCAACCATCATATTATTATTGATTGACAATCATATAATACATTATTGATTTTTTTTTAAAATTTATTACTTATTTATTATATTCTGATTTTAATAAATTGTATGATATGAGACATTTATTAATACATAAATATAATAAAACTTGTCATTATATCTATATTGTCATCACAATAATAATAATAAAAAAATAACAAATGATCATATCGCACCTACTCATAACCATATAATAATAATATGAGCACGCTTCCTATGTATACAAACCTTATAAGACCAGAAGACAGGTGTAAAGGAAAGGAGGTATTTCGTGTCAAATGTAATTTAGAAATACATCAAATGAAGCGAAAGACAGTTGAACAACACTATAGTGTCCTTATTTGTCATCACAAAAGTAAAAAGAAGATATATAAATAGTTTTATTATAAGAGGTGCGAGAGACACATTTTAAACAGCCCGCGTGTCTTTTGAATAACCGGAAATGATAGAGACGTCCTTGAAATATCGATGGATGGAATGAAGGTCGTCTGAATTTCAAGTGACAAACATGTGAGGGTGACTATAGAAAAGGAAGGAAGGGGGTGTGGGGGGGTTGAAATTTTATTAAAGGTACACTAGAGCAAGTACAGAGTGGTACGGTTTAAAAGTCATTTTAATAATAAAGTAAAAGTCATTTCAATTTATTATGACGTAATAAAAAAAAACTAATTGAAAAGAATTTTTAAACGTAAAATAGTTAAAACTAGTTACATAATTTTTAACCCTAATTTTTATTATTATAGAGTTATAGAGATCAATTATAAAAAAAAAAAAACATGTTGACTTGAGAAAATATATAATATGGTTGTAATAATATATAATCTTAATGTATATCATTTATATAAAATTCCTTTTTAAAACTTATACTTTTTAACTATGTAATATTTAACTCTTCAAATTAGTCACTATTGTCGTGTTTTCTTTTTAAAATACATGAATACTAAAATACCATTGTGACAAAAAGTTATTATTCTACACTAATATAATATACTTTACGAGTGGCCTAAATTTGTTTGACTATAATATTACAGACTAATAAAATATTTTGATAGCCTAGTTATTAAACCACCTAATCAATAAATTTTTAAACTTGACTCAAAATTCAACCAATGTTTTTCCTAGTCCCAATTTGAAGTTAATTCCAACAATATTGTAAATTAACAATATATAATAAGTTGCTCCAGGCAATTAAAAGTATTGATTGCAATAAAAAAATGCTAGAAAATTAAAAAAAAATCCTTGTGGCCCGTCAGTTTTACTCAGTTAAAGAATATATTAATTTGTAATACACAAATTGAGTTTGTTTCAAGGTTTATTATATGTATACCTATGTAACGTGTGCAAGGTAATTTATAATAATTATATTTTACTGTTAATTTTTAAGAAAACTGCATGTCCTTTTTCTCTGTGTTGTATTATGTACATGGCAGCCACAAGAGGAATAAATAAAAAACATTTTATTACATTTTTAATAAGCAAAATAATAATAATAATAATGAAGTCGCATTCTATACCATTGTTTCAATACATTTAGCAATTAGTAAAAAAAAAAACGTGCTGCAAAAACATGCAAAAATTACAGATAACTTGTAAAACTGAATAAAAATTTACTCCTCATATATACATAATGGGGAATTCTCTTACAACTCATATTTTAATTTAACTACTATATTATGATAGGGTACATATTAACAATAAGTTTGACTTAAGTTTCAACTTTTTTAACTCAAATTTGGGGACTCTGAAGGGATTATTGGAATAGGGGCAAAATATATGCAACCTGCGCGCAAACCTGAAAATTGTGACGTAGAAACTCCCTAGTTAACACACAACAACTGCCTGATACCTGATATCATAGTTTGAGCGTCAAGGAGTCATTGGCTATAAATTTTAGTAACACGATCGAAATCAGCACGTTTTTCTACCCTATATAGTATCAATAGTTTTGTCTCTAATATCAGTTTACTTTAAGAGTGATGATCGAAAATATAAATTTATTGCCGGAAAATTTCGCCTGCTAGGCAGTTTCTACGTCACGTTTTGGCGCTAAATTCAAAAAGAGAGAGATTTTTAAAAAATTTCCATGCCTCCAATTTTGAAAATTGAAACTTTTTTGTTTTAGGACATTTAGTTTCAAGGCATAGAGCATCTGAAAAAAAATTAAAATATATGTAGGAGAATTTCCCATTAAGAGTCTGCTGTACTAGATAGTACACATACCAAATAATACAATTAGAAGAATTGCACTTTTTTTACCCATAAATCCAAGCCCTACACAATTATAACAGTGCTAATATCCACCCATCTCACAATATTTTGACATCACAGTTACAGTGACGACACAGTCCTGTGGGTTGGCTTACTCTATAAGCGGGTGACAAAGTCAGCATGCAGACGGACTTTGCCGGCTTCCAAACGACCTCCTAACGTTATAAAATATGAGGAGGACATTTAATTTTAGTTCGCCTTCGTCACTCTTTTATGTACCGTAGATTGATGGTTCTGAAGGTGAAAAAAAAGTAAATGTTATTAAATTATATTTTATAGAAATATATTACAATAAACTAATCTGTACTTTGCTACTATGTATAATAATGTATGAATTTTTGCAATATAGAATAATAAAACTGATGGACAATATCTTTTTTTGCAAATTTTGTTGTCAATATTAATATATTAAAATTAAAAAAAAAATTGAATGTTTTGAGTTATGTTGATTGCTCCTAAGCTGAAATTTTAACCTCCTACACCCCTCCTATTTAATTAGCAGAATGTTATTTGTATTAGTGAGCGATTATATGAGTGAATCTTAGGTATTGTTTTAAATTAAATATCAGTTAAGGAACATAATAATACAATTAATACAGATTCCATTAAAATATTAAAGGAGCACTACAAAAATACAATTAAGGGTTGACAAATAATTTCAAGTTAAATTTAGACATACACATTTTTTTAAATATTTGAAAATATTGTGTTTAAAATCCAACTGCATTAATTCGTGAATTTGAGAATTAAACTTAAATTCAACAAAAAATTATATTACTGGTTGCCTTCTTCAAAATTTCACATTACCTTTACATTCAGAATTTCATATTTAAATTATAATCCTTTTCATATAATAAGCATGCGTGGGTGGGCCTAACATTATTTTTTTTTTTTATACACACATACACATCATATGTATATAAAGTCTTTATCATTATAATATAAACATTAAAATATCAATTGATATTCTTTATGAATATTATATGTGCAAATTTTTTTATATGTATTTTTATTTTGACGCTCGTAATTCTAAGAAATATATTTTACATTATAATAAAATATGGTATTGCATGCAAAATACATATTTAAAAAAAAAAAAATCTACAAGAGACAACATGCTTGAGAGACTACTGCATGATGAAGACAACACTATGCAGTCCCACGCGTGTCGAGAATCACACGCAGCATGCATACCACCAGCAACAATATCATCGTGTCGAATAAAACACCACCGTGTCACTTTTACATTCGATACAGCATAAGTCTTTCTTCTTACCTTACCGTTATATCTTTTTATAATACTGTCTGTTTCCGTTTACAATCAAACAATTTATTGTTGTCAACTTTAGCGTTAATATTAATTTATCATTCTATATAAAATAATATTTACTTAATTTTAGTATTACATAAAATTAGTAAATTTTTTTTTTTTATATAAAGCTATCAAAATGTAATAATAATAAAATATTATTTTTAAATTTTATAAATAACGATAGATGGCAGCATTTGACGGGGTGAAAAAGATTATGTTATATATATATATTTTATAGGGGGTGAAATGAAGAGAAAGACATGTAGAAAATTTTTATACTATTTTTACTGTGGTTTTATGGATCGTCTAAAAAGTCAGTGAAGCATGCAACCTATAATGATCAAGTATTATAATGTAATTTTATACTATTGCATGTGCCATATATGCCATACTATATCTACATCATGATGCAATTTTTATGTACTTATATATTTATATCATAAGGTAATTTGAAGCCTGTCTTAAATATATGAACGTAAGAATTTAATTGAATTCAGTTTGTGTAATTTTTATTTATTTAATTTAAAATTGTTATAAAAAATAAATTAAACTAGAACTTTCTAATGGACAACATAAATGAAAATTTTTTATTACAAAAATGAATAGAGGGTACCAAATTATGCTATTCTGAATTTTTTCAGATTTTTTTGAGACCCAGAACTATTTTTAAATAATTATTGGAAGTACGTCCACGCCCCCTGGAGGCGTCAATAGGCGTCCAGTTTCTATCCTTTTTATTAAGGATTCAGGGGTGCCAACTGAAATCACAGGACTTTCAATATAATTATTTAAAAATAGTTCCGAGTCTCAAAAAAATCTGAAAAAATTCATAATTTGGTATATACCCTGTATTCATTTCTGCAATAAATTTTTTTCATGTATGTTGTACATTATAAAATTTCGAAATATATATTAAAATATTAAATATATAGTTTCGAAGACTATAAGTATATAATATAATGTTTTTTCAAATAGAAAATAGAGTACATAGAAGAAAATGTCAATATATTTAATATTTAAATTTATAATAAAAATATATAAACAAATTTAAGGTCAAATATGTCATTCTTATCAATATTAACGTCAAGTTAGTTTTTTTAAAGAAATGATTTTCCATTGTGTCTTGATTAAGTTTAATAATAACATCATCACTATTAGCCAACATATTTGAGTAGATGTGACGGCGTTTCGTGCGGCGCCACTTACTCTTTGATAACGTCCTATCAAGAGGAATCACTCACTTTTCATATGGGCTTATTTTCCCGGCCTTGACAACTCATTTTTACTCGTCCATGATAACAACTTTGATTAAACAAAAAAAAATTACCTTTACATCAGCGCATGCAGTTACAGCACACACGTTTATAGCTAGGGGTTAAAAAATAAAAAAATTATATTTATAGCATGTTTAATATGAGAATAAGAGCGAGATAAAGGGGGAGGGGGAGTAGGGGATTTTGATATGATTATATATAACAAAAACTCATTAGAGTTAAAAACGTTTTTAAACTGGGTGAGTGTATTTTTTAATAATTAATCATGTACATCAATTACTTTTTTTTACTACTACTCTCTCTCTCTCTCTCTCTCTCTCTTTCTCTCTCTCTCTGTAATCACAGATTTTTCACGGGTATAAAAGCAGGAAAAAAAAAATATTATTTTTATTATTGCGAGAGTCGTTCTGTAGCTATGCACGCTGTAATTAGAGGGCCATTAGGCGCGAGCGGTCGGGCGGGAGGCGGTGAAATATGAGCACATGCCGGGCCGGAGTGCGGAGTGGTGGCCACGACGGTCCGCGAGATAGACGACCCGCAGAGCAATAAAACTGCCTCCACTCGCCACACTGTTTATACTCCAATACAGATACAATCAGCAATGATTTAAAAAAATCTAATGCCATAGATTAATACCAATATTTTTTTTTTACTCTTTTTTTTTTCAATCAAACATTTAAAATTTCATAAAATTATAATTTGTTTTATTTAAAATGTAAATATATCAAAGAATTTATCTAACTCAATAATCCTTTCGTGTATATAATTTGTTGTTAAGTTGTCATCTTTTGTCTGATTTTGATTAATGATATTAAATTAATTGATCATGGAGAATTAACCATAGTACCTTAAATTTATATTATCATAGGTTTTTAAGTTTAAAAAATTCAACAGTGCATTATGAAAATATGCAGTTTGTATGACGTTAGTAATATTGCAACGAGTACTGACGAGCTTCTCTCTCGGCTCGATGGCCGGGCCAGTGGGGCGGAGTCGTGAGGTGAGAGCGAGCTCGGCCAATCAATAAAGTGCTGTAGCACCGCCGCGGAATCTCCTCTCGTTGTGACGAACCACTGCATGCAACCACCTCCTCGCTCCTCGCTGCATTCGCTCAAACTCGCGGAATTCCACATAAAAAAAAAATGCAAGGAAGGCATGATGGACAAAAAAATTTAATGAAACTGACACAATGTTTTGTTATAAAATGGTTATTACACACATTGTTCTGACAAATAAAGTATGATTTTAATAATAAATTAATTTATTTTATTACTTAAAATGTTATATTGTAAAATTTAAAGGTATAAAATATTAATTATTTTAAAGCATGGGAAAATAATAGCTTATGATATAAATCTAAAGTATATAATGAATTATTTTACTGAAAATAAAACAAATCAATAAATTCTAATTTTACTAAATGGATTTTAAATTATAATTTTTTTGAAATTTTCAATTAAACCATTTAATAAAAACAAATTAAGTTCATTCATTTAAAATCTCTTTGTGGTTATAAAATACCTCATGGAAAATTTATAAACATTTATAGCTGAAATTTATTGGTAAAGAATTAATTTATAGCATTGACTATAATACAATAAAGGCACAGTACAGTATTTACCGTACAACTCGTGACAGTTTGAATGTTAATCCTATTTGTTCAAAGATGCAATATTTCAATTTTTTTCTTGTTAAAAATTCAGTTTTTCACCACGCGAAATTTTTCACAAACAATTAAAGTACGTGTAATGCTATTTCGAGGTGTGCTTTCATGAACTATGATGGCAATCATTATTTGCCTCAGGTTATATATGCAAAGCATTGAACGGGTTTTCATTTTCTTGTTTCCAATATTTGTCATTTTCTTATACATTATGTATATAAATAAAAACAACTAAAATGCTATTTTGCATGTGAGTATATTATATATTTTTATACCTTCCTTATATTCTGTACTCAACATGCGTTTTCTCTGTTATAATATGTATACTGGCAGGTAGGCATGAGGAGATCAAAAATATGATTGCATATCTCCACTATTGACGAGTCTTTGAGCTGCAATCGACTTGTGCCCTTTACCAAATACAAGGTCACAATCACTGAGTTCGATACGTGTGAGTTACGGGTGAGTGTCCCACAACACTGCTCACTTGTCGGTTCGGTGGCATACGTCACTGTCAGCCGGCAAGGGCTGGGGTAAGTGGCTGCCACCTCGCGTCAATATCTCAGGTGAACCATGATGCCTTTTTATATCTGAGAGCTGCATCAGGAGCAAAACAGCATCCGCTTGATGCATTCACTCTTTCCTACCTTTTCTTCATTAGCACGACAAATGCTTTCCTCATTTTCCAACTCAAGGAAACGGTAGATGACTTTTTTTTTTAATAAAAAAATGTAGGGTTGAATAAAAAAGGAAACGAGATAGAAGAAGGGAAAAAAGGAAGGGGGAAAAAAAAACGAATTAAGGAAAAAGGAGAAAAATAAAATGAAAAAAAATCGTCACCGATTGGTAAGTTTCCTCTTTTTTTTTTCTTCTTCTTCTTGTAGAGAGGAAAAAATGAGTTAGGAGTTTTTGGATAAGAAAAGAGTTTGGCTTTAATGACATAGGGGGTGGAATGATTTGGTATGGGTAAGAGAGGGAGGGAAGCTGAGGTAATTAGTAAACCTTGTCAGTTGAGTGCGAGCTAGCAAGTGAGAGAGAGAAACCTTTCGCTTCTTCAGGGAAAACGAGACCCCGCGATTTGAGCTGTCAGATACAGGCTCAACTCTCTTCCTCCCACCCCACTCTTTTTTTTTTTTTATCAGACTCAGCATTCATTCCGTTTTCCTCCCTCTACCCTGCAGCGATATTCTCCAGCATTTCATTTCCCTAATAACTGGAGCACCATCCATTCAGACAGCAGCAGCAGGAAGGCATGTAATGTACACATACAAGTCTCACGTACTTATCACGTTCGCCCAGCCACAGAAAAAAAACACGCAGCCAGAAGTCTCTGCTTGGTACAAATATAAATATAAACTTTGCGAGTATAATTCCTCTAGGCCAGCAGGTAATTATCTTGTTGGTTTCGTACTTTTTTTTTTCATCCCCCTTTTTGCTTTACAATATTTTTTCTTTACTCTTTTTACAATTTTTTTATCCTCTCGAGCGAGCGCGTCTCTCTCTCTGATATCTCTTCCTCATCCTACTCTTTGTAAAAAGCTTCACACAATAAAAATTTTCCTCCTCTTTTTTTTTTCCAGTCAACCACACAAAGGTCTCTCTCCTTAACTTGCTTATACGTTATATAGAATTATGGATAATTTTTTTTATATAATTTAATATAATACAAAAGAAAGAAAGACATTAAAGCAGAAAAATAAATTTGTTTTAATTCATATATATATCTCATTATTTAAATTATATTTTAATTCAAAGGATTTAGTAAAAAAAAACTAATTTGTATTTTTGTTTGTATTTTTATAATCTTCATATATGTAGAATTGCAAAGTCATATAGTGTTAAAATTAAAATGCTAATTCCATGCGTCTCATACGCATTATAATGTGTACTTGTATTAAGAGTATGCATAAATAAAATTTAAAATACATATTGTACTGTACACCTCGGGAACGCTAACCCTTCTCTGTTTGTTGTTATGGAGCCGTATAGTGAATTGAACTATTTTCATATTTATATTACTAGCCTGGACATACTTTTTTTACTATCTAAATTTTAAACCTACAGAATTCTCTTTAAATATCCTTTGGAGTTGCAATTAGCCAGGATTAATAATCACGCGACGTTTATACTGCATCTGTGTAATTATAATTAATAAGCAATGACATTTGTAGAAAAATACACATTATTTTGGAAAGATAATTCAATGGAAACATGATTTAATATCAAATAAATGTGTAATGCATGACATAACTGAATTATGCTAATAATTTTTAATTATTATATACTAAACAATAAGTTCTTTTTCATTTCCGTGATCTACTGTGTTTTCTGTGTCTAATTTATCGGTGTATGGTATCCAATACTTTTAAAATAGAAAAATGCAATGTAAGAGAATAAAAGAAAAATCATCTATCTTAAAAAAATCATCCATCTTGTTTTAGATCTCAATTTCATCTGGTAATGCTTCTCTTTCCTGCTCGCTCGCTATATTCGTTCTCTCCACTACGGAGCTCGTGTAATTATAATCGTCCCGGAAATTAAGAAACGCACACCATTTCACTTCACCCCTACTACTACTATATACGAAATGCTTTTTTTTTCATCCCCTAATTCCCACCTCATTCTTTTTACCCCTTAGCTCATTTTCTACTTTTTTTTTATATCTAGATGAGATTAACTTTTTTTATATATAAAACAAACAGCGTAGAATGTATATAAAAAACTACTTTCTTTTTGTTTAAATAAAAATTCTAAAAAAATTCTTCATTGGTATTTAATAAAACATAATACCTTACTAAAGCATTAACAATATGTAAAAGGGTTCTTATTGTTGATTTCGACATGGGATGAGTGGAGAGAAACACGTGTCAACATGAAGAAAAAACGAGGAGACTCCACCCGATTTAAGAGAAGGAACAATGAAGTAAGTATCCCGCTGTGATGCGCTTAGCGGCGGCGGCGGCGGCTTGTGGTCCATAGGGATGCTGGGAGAGATCTTCCCACGTCCTTTACGTTGATCTGACCTCACTGTATAACCAGGTTGCCTGAAATTCAGGGGTAACCTTCTACAGGTCTCAGGTAATTGCCTTACAACTGACCTTTTGAAAAATAAAATAATATAATTTAAAAGCTGTATTTTTTTTTTATTAAGAAAAAAGTAATCCTATAGGATTGAATCACCCTACGTTTTTTTTCTTTAAAGTTAATTATATCGAGTTTCTACAAACTTTAAATCCTTCTTTATTTTTTTTTTCTCCTTTTTTTTTCTTACTCTCTTTTAAAGTAATCAATCTAATCGATTACTTTTTTTTTCCTTTAAACATAATTTTACAGAAAAAAAAATATATTTTATAAACTTTATATTTTTACACCTATTGAATAATTAATCAAAATAAAAAATTGAAATTAAGAGGTAATATTTTCTTTTTTTTATACATACCTATATATCAATATATACGGTGATCATCGTGTTATATATAGCATTGAAGATGGACGTTTCTTGAAAGAAATGAGAAGTTATGAGGCTTAAGATTTTTTTTAGGTACAAATTACTAACGGGTAAACTGTGCAAGAGGAGAAGGGGGAGGAAAAGATAAAAGTTTGTGGGAATATATACGTCCTAGAGCAAGGTAAGCAAGAGTTTACTCTCGCTTGTATCGTGCGCGATTATTACAGCACGAGAGAGATATAGTGTGGGAAGCAAAGCTTCTCTATCTGTCTGTAACCAATCAAAAAATGAAACCTCCTTTTGAGGGTGTTGTCAGATTCACAGACAAGTATATGTTATAATATTAGGACGAGTCCAGCTTTTGGTTTTAGAAAAGTAAATATTGTATATAAATTAAATGACAGTGGTTGGTTTGTAACGCTATATATATTATATATATATATATAATATAGCACCTCATCATTAGCTCATCTATCATAACATGCTGTCAATCAGAAAGGCCGCAGTATGACAGCTTTGATCGCTTATATATCGCTCCTACCTCTCAACTAGACTATAATAATAATATACAGTATTACTAGACTGAGTATGCATGTCGACTGTCTCATGAATACATGTGTATATGTATTTTTTTTTAGACGTATAGATTCTATCAATAAATTATATTATCTTCATTTAAGGCAATAGATTGAGATATATAATACATTTTTCTACATAAAACAACAATATTAATTTATGTATTGTTTATATGGAAATAATTATGGTATTTACGTAATAAACAAAATTAAAACAAAGAAGAAATATCTAAAAGTTATTTTAAAACAAAAATAATAATTTGTTAATATAATTGATTGCATTTAAATTATTTTACATAAAAAATTTATTTGCCTATAACAATTACAAACGTTATTTTAGCACCCTTCTTACAATAAACATCATTTTGTTATTCTTCCCTCTCACTTCTCTTTTATTTAACTACTAAGCAGATGAATTCCTACTGTTTTATGGTGCGTACTATTTGTTTGTAGCCCAACGTCGTTTACGGTTAACGACTAACGCACCAAAAAGAGGGAGAAAAAGGGGAAATACAACCCGTGTTGTTAATTGTGTAATATTTTACTGACATTACTTACCATATATACCTATTATTGACTGACACTATTTACAGAGAATTACTTTTTTATTTAAAAAAAAACTTGTAAAATAACAAAACATTTTATTGTTGATATTTAATTAAAATTAAAAACATTAGAAACACATAAAAAATCAACTGCAAAATCAGTACTAATATGACGAAAAAAAAATGGAGTTTTTATTATGAGTTTTTTTATATTATATTAGGCGAAAGGATTTATAATGTTGAGAGAGAGAGAGAGAGAGAGAGAGAGAGAGAGAGAGAGAGAGAGAGAGAGAGAGAGAGAGAGAGAGAGAGAGAGAGAGAGAGAGAGAGAGAGAGAGAGAGAAAGAGAGAGAGAGAGAGAGAAATAGAGAGAGAGAGAGATGGAGGGTTGGAAAGGGTAAATCGAACGATGTTGTACGTAAATTGGTGCTGTTAGCCAAAATATATATTATTTATAAAAAATGTTTTGTGTGTGAACAAAAATGATAAGTGAGCTTCGACAGTGCTGTCAATACACTGAAAGTAGGCTCTCACTCTTCTCTCCCTGCTGTATATAAATTTTTGCAGCAGCTAACGATATTAATGTAAATCAATGTGATGTATCGACAATTTTTACCCATACTGTCACGATTAATGGTTTTAGATAAGAGAAGCAACAATCACTGTATAGTATTTATTGACAAAACATTGGCTGCCTTGAATGAATTACTGAATGTATAGCATGACGAACGGGTTATTTTAAATTTTACCCATGATTTCAAATATATAGTTTTTCATGTCATATTTGTAAATATATATGAAGAGAGAGTAATATTTAAAATTCATATCGTTATATGACGAAGTATGATCAATGAATATTTTAATATCACATTTACATTTTTAAATATTTAAAAAATATATTATAACTAAATTTATACCGTACATTATAATAATATTTGTTATTTATGTTCTAATTTAATCATGTTTTCATAACTAAGCTGTTAATCATACAATTGTATGTACTCATACATTACACATGTTTATACTGCATAAAATATTAGATTATGTATTTACCAAATTGATTTATTATAAAATATTAAACAAAAATTTATATCACAGTAAAATTTAATTTTCTGTTCTGGGTTAGACATTTTTGTATTATGTAATGGCTTCATGGTACTAATTAGAGGCTATCTTAAAACTTCGACCGTCATTATTGCTATCCTGGTAAGCAAGAAATCAAACATGTTTTACTTAACCTGGTGTTCAGTTTATTTTTTTTTCTTTGTATTGGGTCAGCTGCATTTTAGGGATAACATGCATATTGTAGCAATTAACATTGTTGCAAATATTGTAAGCAGATATATATTATATGATTTGGGCCTTGCTTCACTTTTAACACTTTGCTATAACTGTGTAATAATTTATTTTAAATTAATACTTAAAAATATATACAACTGAATGAATTTCAATTAAGCAGTACACATTTTTTTTATTATTATTATTTGAACCTTTTTGATTGTGCAGAACAACATGTGTCAATTTATAAATAATAAGTTTAATTAAACATTAAATTAATGGAATTTGTTTATTTAAAATAAAGACTATTTTATTATTGTAATTTAAATTGTGAAAAATTCGATAGTAAATCTAATTTAATGAAATGAATGCAATTATAATTGAATGCATTGAATATTTTGTTGTGAGGTCATCCAGAAGACCAAATGGCTCCCCGGGTGGCGACTGCGACATTGGCGGTCCCTGACACCGCGTGGTGGCGGTGTGCATCAACGGCCGGTCGACACGGTGAGACAATCCGATTATGTCACTGGCTTTTGTGCGGAACATGAGGAGGGGCCACTCGCACCTCCACCAAGATCGTATCGCCCAAACGATTGTGACGTCACAGCTCTGACGAATCGTGCCGGAGCTTAATACGGCGCGGCTGACACAAAGGATCATGGAACACAACTTTGTCATGCTCAACGCTTAAAAAAGATTTAAATTTTTAAACTCTTTGTGTCAAAAAGAATTTAATATAAGATATGCAATATTTTTTTATACTGTTTAAATTATAATATCCTTGGTTCGATTCTAGTATTTAATTCATTGTAAATTTTGAATTTTCCCATGAGAGGCATATATTTATCTGCATGATCATATATATATATAGCAGTGTCTAAAAATAAAGTATAGAATGTCAAGAATATTCGTAATTATACATTCTGCATGTGTATACAAATTAAATCAACCAAACAATCCACTAATTAATACAACATAGGCTCTTGCATACATGTTACGGCAATTTCAGGCCCACAACGAATGACGGCAACCATCAAGTATAAGGCTGCACTACAAGACTACAAGTATACAGTATATTATGTTGTCATTAATCAAGTATGGTGGTACTGGCATTGCCTTTAATCACCTAATGCAATTATTTTTAATGTTATTATAATAATATTTTTAAATTGGGTGAGGTAAAGTCAAGAACTATTTACCAGTATATAGTCGTTGAGTAAAAATTGAGTATAAAAGCTGTGCATAATATACATACTACATGCATGAATATTTTAAAAGAAATAAGTGTAACCAATACTGCATTTTTTTTATTCTTTATAGATATTGTTTTAGATTTTTTTTTTTTTTTAAAGATTTGACTAAATTTCTATTCTATTATATTCATAATGAAAGCGATCTAATTGAAAATATTTGTGCATGGTGTTGAAACGTCTGAAGGTATGCAACTTTTTAAGCTGCAAAATTGTAAAAAGAAACACCCTCTATATCAATACTTGATTTATAAATTATTAAAACATAGAGAGAATTACTTGAAATTTTCAAACAATGTCAAACGTTACTTGACAATGTACCATTTAATTTTAAACTTTACAAAAAAAGCTCCAACTATATCATAAATAAAAAATTATTTTTTCATACTAAAATATTGATAAGTGAAGATATCATCTGTGTAAAAAATAAAGTTAGTTTAGAAACTAGTCAAGTAAAACGAAGAATTCTTTTTTTTATATATATTTGAGTCTCGAAAGTAAGAGTGGTGAGCAGAGAGAGAGAGACTGGGGCGGAATGAGTGACGTACGACTGGGCAGCCCCTCCACCCCCAATGTTCCGGCTTCGTGGTCACACCCCAGGGATCACAGAGAGATAGGGTGGAAACAACGAGCCCGTAAAACATTGATGCCACGTCAAGTTTGGAACTGTTCTACTGTGTTGCGAGGAAGAGAATGAGAGGCCTTTTTTTTTTTTTTGGTCACAGAATAAAAAAAAAAAAAATGAGAGAATCTAACAGAGAGAGAAAAAAAAATACACATACACATATAATAAAACATTTTTTTATAACCATACCTCTCTTACACATATACTCTCTTTTTCTCTCAAATATCAACTAAAATGAGAAGTGACACATTTCATGTCATTTCTGTACAAAGGTATGGTAGAGACCTACCCACTCACCCGCCTATTGCTCTCTCTCTCTCTCTCTCTCTCTCTCTCTCTCTCTCTCTCTCTCTCTCTCTCTCTCTCTCTCTCTCTTTCTCTCTCTCCCACCCCCTTTTTTTACTATATAAATTTATATATACAAGCAATATCACTCTTTTTCTCATATTGCTTAGTATATAACATTCCCAGCATATTCAAAGTCTGCCTGCTTTTCCATATATAGTTATATACACACCATCAACCAGCAAGCAAGCTAGTGAGCGAATACAGGCAAAACTCATGAGAAGAAAGAGCAACGTTAAAATATGCATTCGCCTGTCAAGTAAGCAAGGAACGAGAGCCCGACGGGTGGGTGGGTGGTGGCAACCCCTAAGTATGAATCCTTCATAAGCATAGTGACGTTACTGCCGGGGAATACTATACTTGAGGAGGCTGTATATGAGATAGCGGCACTGAGAGAGAGAAATATACATCAGGCTGAAAGCTTATATACGCAATAGCACCAGAATTGCTTGCTATATATTGCTATCCCAGGTAGAAAAAAAAAGAAGAGAGAAACTCTACTCGTGTATTTTTCAGTTGAAATGACGCGAGAATACCTAACTTTTCCTCCTTTTTTTTTTGTTCTTTCTTGCATATAAAAGTTTTTTTTTTTTTCCAGAGAGAGACATTCACTTCTTGTTTTCCTATTCTCATACAAGCAATTCTCTTTTATTTTTTATGCTTTTCTTTCTTGTTGTTTTTTTCTACTTAAGATTATTACAAATTTTTATTGTTATGTTTCTATGTTACAATCAGTGTATTACAATAAGAGTCAAGGAATGTGTTTTAAAGTGATTATGTTATAGCATGATAATAATCTCATTTAGTACTGAATAAAATTTACATTTTCTTTTATAAATTTTGGCTCGTGGCTCAAATAATTTTGAAGGGTAAAATTCATTCTGTTAAACTGGGAACTTTAAATATTACTGTTGTGGATTTATTTACCAACAAATTTCTCACAAGTATCTACATGAAATTGTAATTGAAAATTTGATTATATTTATATCATATAAGGCTGCAATTTATTCAAGACTTATATTTATTTAGATTGATTCTTTGCTGACATTGCAGTTCCAATAACTAAAAAAGTGAGACATAAATCATTTATATATATTTTAGTATACTACACATATTAAAAATATAGGTTAAAAAGAACACCTATTCTAAATATCTTATAAATTGAACCATTATGCTCTTCATATTAGGTGTAAGTTCACAAGTTCATAACAATTCTCACAGATGGGTAACCGAACGTTGTAAACAATTTTAAAAAGTAATCTTGCAGCACCATTATATTGACTTCAGTCAAATAAATTATTGTTTTGATTAAATTTTTGTAATTATGCATTTAAATCTGCACAACTTTGTATCAAATTTATATACATATTATATAGAATGTACAGCTCCAGAAAGATCTTTTGTTACCTTGCATGACCATTTCTGTGGACTATGTCAGGCTCACTGTGCAGGCTTTGTCATGAACTTCAGTTTTTCAGTAATGGACTTTCCTCATTTCCACTGAATTTTTATAACATCAACCCATGCATACCGTACTGAATTTTCAGCGTCCATAAATCATTCAGGGGTAATGAAAAGCTTTTTCTTGAGGTATTCAAACATTTAACTTTCATATTAAATTAAACATGGGGTACAATATTATTATATCTTATAAATAAAAACATAATAATATGATTATATAAATTTATTAAATTAAAAATTTATTGTATAATTCAGAATTGATTACTTTCAAAATTTGACATAGACAAGAAAGTAAATATATTATATATTATTATGTTCATATATTGAGGTGGTTGTGCGTGTATAATGCTTGCAGCACTATCTCCAGAGAGCAGGCATGTAGTAGCCGGTCTATTGTATCTGTGAAGTGATCGGACGTTGCGTCCCGACGGTACCGGCCATTCTCTAGGAGGGAGGAAAGTTGCAGAACGGTAATTAAATTACGTTACACCGGTATATAGCAAGCAGTCTTCCCAGGGAGCTTCCAGAAAGTTACTCTTCCACCGCTTGACAGCAGACGCTCAGGGGCCTAGATGTACAGACGAACAACCTTAAATGTTATATATAGACTAGGAGAAGATACGTACACTATACATAGTGCTCTGTAACTGTATATATCTTTATGTATATGAATACATTTTAATGATTGACAGAATTAAAAATATTACATATAGACGGTATTCAATGATTTTTCTAATTTTCGCATATAATTCTTCCTTATAAGAAAACTTCAACTCCATTTGTTTGTACATGAAGATGAAATTTTATTGTAAGGATAAATTTTATATGCAAAATTGTATCATGTAATATAAAAAATTTATAACATGCAATTTTAAATAAATCATGTTATTTTTTAAAATTTATATTAAAAATTATATTTATCAGATAGTAAAAGTGTCAACCCTTTTAATAAGAATTTATGATGAATTGAAAAATTTTAAAATTATTATACTACTATGATATGTATTAACATAATTATGAAGATAGGAAAATACTGAAAATTAAAATTTAAAAAAAGAAACTTTTGAAAACGATTAATATTTAATGTTAATTTAATATTTAATTTAATTTATTTAATATTTATTTTAATTTAATATTTAATTAAATATTTAATATTTATTTAATATTTAATGTTCAATTGACTCATTTAACAGACAAGAATATCATATCATACTACAGAAAGTACAATACCATTTCATTTATATTTAACATTTATGCATGCAAAATTCCCATTGAAATTCTCATACATTGCGCTTATAATACTTCTTTTTTTTTTTTTTTTTTTTTTTTTTCTTTTCCCTCCAACTCAATCCTAAAGCTGACGAGATAAACGCTAGCCAATTTCCCCTCTACACTCTTCTAATCGCTCATGGTGGACATCTAAAATCCATTCTCCCCTTTCCTCTTAATGCCACTAGGGGTATTATACATATACGTATATATATAAATATATACGTTGGTCATTTCAAACCGTACATCTCTGCATTTTATCTTAAAAGTACCAGATAGTTGCAATACGGGATGGACACAAGTAAGCCTGTGAGGGCGCGTGCTGTTACCCAGCATGCAATGGAGAGAGGAGAAATGTATGTTTGCGGATGAGGAGGGAGGGTCTGATGACCAAGAGTCCCGTGATCGATAACGGGAGATGAAAAAGGGGACATTGCGGCGGACATTAGATAAGAGAAGCTGTTTGCTTGCAGTGGAGGCGGCTATATAGCGGTGAGCTGGTCAAACTTAGAGAAGGAGATGGTAGCGGTGATCGTGCCACTGCGGGGACCCAGTTCACCACTAAAGTATCAACAAAAAAAAAAATAGAGCAGCATCTTTTAGCAAAAGAGAAGGCGGGGTATATATGTGTGTGCAACGTTACTGACAGAAGGGAAGAGATAAAAAGAAATAAGCCGTAGGATGGTATAGGAGGAGGATGGAAAAGGACATTAGAGGTTGGCGGACAGCCATTGGTCATCCTTGGCCTGATGCGTTTGCTTGCTAGCTAGCCCGTTCCCTTATACCAAGTTCATTCCTGCACTCCGGAAATTGTGTCGCAAGCCATCTCTACCCTCTCTTTCATTTTCTCCGAGTATAGAGTCATTTCTTGAATCTCCAACACATACACCCCCCTCCCCCCTTTCTATCACCGTCCGGTTGCCGGTCCCCGGAAACTGGACACGGTCCGCTTGATCCGGTCTACGAAGTCGATTTTCGACAGAAAATGTTACTTGATGTATGATTTTGTTCCCACAGCTTTTCCGGTTAGTAGTGATGCTATACTATGAAGCCACCAGTATTACATTTAAGGTAAAAGAGAGAAAATCTGCTAGCTGTGTATCTGCCAGCTAAACCCTCCTTTTAACTCATCTGTGGCGCCCACTCTGCCCCAGCAGCCACCGTGGACGTCAGAGCTTGATATGACGGGTAACGGACAGCGAGCAAACAAGATTAGAAACAAAAAATGCTGCTGCTGGGGGTGGGGAGACAAGAGAAAAGCGAGGCAAGCGAATTTTCTTGCTTTATGCATATTCCATTCATGATTTTTTTTTTTATTATTTCTCTCTCTCTCTCTCTTGTCTCTGTATATTTCATGTATATAAAAAAAAAAAAGTTAGATTGAGAAACAGTGAGACATACAAACAATAATTAATGCTTTTAGTTTTATAAAGACAACAAGAAATAAAATGTCATACTATGCTGCCATATAACACAAATATATTATATATGTCTGGAGTAACAAAAATGTCACGTTTGGTAAAAAGAAAATTGAGATTGTAGATATAAGATTGGATTGCTGTGGTGAAAGACATCTTCCAAACAAAAAGATTTGGCACTCAAATTTTATACCACATTTCTATTCCGCTTATGGTTATTGCAAAAAACCTGATCCAATATTTCATTCTTTCTATTTTTTTCTTCTCCTATTTCCTCCCGATTTATCTCTCGTCTTTCTTATCAGTCGTGACATCTTCGATCGAAAAAAAAATAAAAAAAAAATTTCAAAACAGACACCAAGAGGAAAAATATATTTATAAAATCTTGGTATATGTCGTAAACATCTTATCCATAATCATGGAAAAGCTATAATGCAATGTCTTTTCTATAATAAAATAAGAAAATGACAAAGTATTGAATTGGGGGATGGTTTCTATGCATATATCAACATATATAATTCTTCTTTATTTGCATATTTTTTTTCTTTTCTCTCCTTGAATTTTTTTTGGTGACATTTTCTATTTTCACAAAAGGTATTGAAAAGAATAACAAATATTTTCATTTTAAATATTGTCAAACATTTTTTATCATTTTTAACTTAAAGAAGGAAGAAATGAATTACGATACCTCTTGATCTTTTCTATATGTCAAAAATATTTTGGTGTGAAAAATATTAAAATAATTATTTTTTTGAATTGAACAAAAAAATCGTTGTTTTTTCATATAAACCTGTGTCTATAATGTCGCAAAGTATAGCCAACCACAACATTTTGCTCTCTGACACGCATCTTGCAAGCTACTCAGGCTCCGCTGCTACTACTGGCTCTTTTCTTGTGCTGGTCTTATGCTACAAGCCGAGTTATGGATGGCTAGGAAAAGGAAAGCAATATATTAGACCCAGACCCGGAAAGAATCCAGCGCTTTAGAGAGAGAAAAAAAAAGAGAAAAAAGTAACGAAAAGAAAAACGTAAGAGCAGAGTTCTATAAGGGATGTAAGAGGGTGGGGAAGGGTGGAGTACAGAATTTTATATATATATATATATTTTCTTTTTCCTTAGCTCTCGTTTTCTGAGAGGGCTAAAGGTTTTTCTTGGACGTTCTAAGAGTAAGACTTTATATGTGAGAAAGATATTAGCGTCAAGTTGGTGTAAAATTGTGGCGTCCACACATATACGCTAGCTACTGTGGGTGTGACACTATAATACTGCAATGTTATAGAGGGTGCTGAAATCCTTACGTAACTTCAGCTCCATAGACTCACTAACAAGTTCATCCCCCACAGCTATAGTCTACACGTATATATATATAAACGTATTCAGCTTCTATGTATAGAACTTCATAGCATGTGTATAAGGGCAAGGTTTTTCTTCTTCTTATATGGCCGGCCATCAGATGAGATAGACTTAGCTAAATTCAGATGAATGAGTTGAAAAAGGACAGACAAATTGGGTGGGACGTAAAAGTAGAATGTTCGTAACGACTAAGACGACCTACCCTTAAAAAATATATAAAAAAAGGAAACTTTACCATAATAAAAATATATAAAAGTAAAAAAAAAGGAAAGAAAAGTTAGAGATAGAAAAGTACTCGTATATAACAGGGGAGAAAAAAAAAAAGAAAATTATTCGATCACATTTTAATGAACAAAAGTCCTTGATGTGAGTTGAGACAATTTTTTATTCTGCAATTCTAAGATGAGAATCTTTAAGTTAAGGAAAAGTATATATATATAGAAGGAAGAAAAAGGAGCAAGAGAGAGAGAGAGAGTAACGAAATGGATTGGAAAGGTTTTCTCTTCTTCCCCCGGTAGCAATCAGCTTGGGATAACGATAAGTTAAGACTATGTCGCACGGCAAACTTTTGTTCCACCTCGTTTTCTCTCTCGCGGGTGGGTGGGTATAAGGAAGGCGGAGGCAACCAGGCAAGCAGGCAGGGCCCAGGGTAGCTTCGTTCTCTACCGTGTTGGTTGTTATTGCAGGCTCGGGGGAGAAGAGAGCCGGGCGAGAGAACTTGGAAACAAACACGAGAGAGAGAGAGAGAGAGAGAGAGAGAGAGAGAGAGAGAGAGAGAGAGAGAGAGAGAGAGAGAGAGAGAGAGAGAGAGAGAGAGAGAGAGCAGCTCCCGGGCTCAGGGGGAGGGGGGGGGGCTCGCCTGTGCAGTGTGATTGACTACCGTACAAACTCCATGCAAGTATGATGAGAACAAAACACACACTTCTTTCTAACTTTAATCTGTGTTTCTATCAGTTTCATTTATACATGTGTATATGTGTGATAGAGTTAAAATTTTTGTATCAACCGCAGAAACAACAGATAATATTACCAATTTTTATAACTACGTACACATGATGGTGTTTAATACGGTTCCGTTGACGACGGATAATGATAATGTTATTCTTATGAGGCGTCGTCAACGGATACATTGATGCGGAACGTCATATGTGAATGTATAGTGTACAGTATATTGAATTCAAGTAGCTTTTTAAAACATTATACTAAAAAGTAAAAATTTATTTAAAAAAAATACAGTTTAAATTAAATATATATTACATATTTGAAAAGAAATGTACTTTTTCTTGTTATGTATTAATTGTTTATAATTACATCATTACTGACGAAAATTCAATTAAAAAAGATTAAGACTTAAGGAAATTTGTAAGAGTAGGTAACATTGTAATTACCGACATTTAAGTGAAAAAGCAATACTAATTTAACATGTTCCAGTAGGTCCATCACATCAGCTTGGTCGTCTTAACAGTGACAAATGACTAACGGCAGGCGCCTCGCCTCATTGTCATTAGCAGAGTTAAGCAGAAGGGGGCGTGGTCTCGTGAGATTAGCGACCAACCACGTGACCACGAGCAGACAAATTCCATTGAGTCCTTACACTGTGTGCCAATTAAAAGAAATACCGCAGTGTGATTTTTATGCTTAAATTTTAATAGCTTATTTTCTTAAAAGAGTTGATAAAAATAATATTGTTGTTAAATTGAAATAAGGATGTTGATTTGACTTCTTCCAATAAATACAATTAATGTGACTCAGGTTAAACTGTTTAGAGTAACAAAATCTTAAAATTGATCCATAAATGTTTATATTCTTAAATTTTACATACGAGTGTTAGCACGTCTAAAAACAGAACAGAAAAAATTCAAGTCCCCTTGCTGTATAGTTGACCCGCAACACAGTCGTGCAAGAAGGGTTGCAGGTAGTTCAGGATGTTCATAACTCTCCGGTTCTTATCCGGGACTCTTGGAGGGAGCTGCCGTGACAACCCCACAACAATGCAAAAACATCCCCCCCCCTACCACCATGTTGACAACAATGCAGACAGGAAAGTGTGCACATTTCACACGGAATGGGTCAGAGGTATTTCATTATTCGCTCCTTTGCGTTGTTAACATTCTTTTTAACTTTTGCTCTGTTTATCGTCAACATTTATTTTTTTAAAACTTCTTTTCTTCTTTTTTTGCTGTTACAATAAAATTTAATTTTTTTAAACTTATCATCTCTTTTGAAAGAAGCCTTGATTTAGAATTACAAAAATAAAAGAAAACAAAATCATTCTTCTGTGTTTTTTTATGAAAAAAATTATAAAATAGCATTACTATTATGATGAAAAAATATGAAAAGTAATAATATATACAAAAATAAATAAGAACTTTTACATTTAATAAAAATTCACGTTTAGAAATAAAAACAACAATATATCCAAACTAATATATCATATTAATCCATGCTTCATTTAGTAATATAATGTATAGAAAAATATAAAGTGTAGAAATAAAGATTAAGATGTTAGATTTTTATATTGATTTATATATATTTTTTTTTTCTTTAAGGGGGCGAATTCGTTTATTAAGAGATGTGCAAGAAGCCCAGCCTCGGCGAGTCACGATCGTAATAAATCTCACAGTGTATGGCGACGTCTGCTCCTGTGCAGAGATCATCTCTCGCTCTATATCTATTGTCTGGCTAGCGGTTGGACCTCCCTCCGCGAGCCAGGATGCTCCCCCCCCCTCACTTTCTAATTGACGTGTGTTGAATTAATTATCGACGTCTTTCTCACAAGTCACGTCGGTGATACACGTCCAAGTTGTCATATCGAGATATACAATACACTAAAAGCTCATAAGATTATCATTACACTAGGTAAAAAAAAAAAAGAAATAAAAAGTATATAAAAATATTATATATAGTATGTTTATATTTATTAAGATGTCATAATTATTATTAATTGAACATTTACATGTATTAATAAATAACTAGTAAATTAATTTCCTATTAATAACAGAAATAATTTATTATTTTCATCAATATATCATTTTCTTAAGATAATTTTATTAATGTTAAGGCTTTCATAAATACATAAAAATAATTAAAATCCTTAAGTTCATTGACACAGTTAATATTTTATTTTTATTTTAAGCATTAGATTTATATTCATTTGCAAAGCATCAGCAGTATATTTTTTCCACGTTCTTTTTCTATCTAATAAATATAATGTAAATGTATTCTATAGAAATTCACATTACATTACAACGTTTCTATAATGTTTAATGTATAAATATTTTTTTTTTTTATTCTTTTTATATTTTTAAACTCGATCTAGTTAAAAAGCTTTAGTATATGAATGTGATAGGAATGAAGCTATTTTCATCGAGTTTAGTGTGTGTGAGCTTTCTAGTAGCTCGTGTTTTGTGCTTTCTTGCAACAGTATATATATATATAAAAGCGAGGGAAATGGATTCTGTTGGTGCAATATAGGAAGTTATAGGGTGAAAGAGAGAGAAGATAGTTTTGCATTACTACTTTATAAGGGCAGATGAGGAGAGAATGCCGTTCATCAACGGTTCTATATAAGAGCATCCTATAGCTAGTATATATAGCCCGTCGTATGCTGAGAGATAAACGAGAGAGAATGAGCACCATTGCAACCAGATACACCATAGCTTGCACACACACACACACTGTTCTCTCATTGCTTGCAGTATATAACATAGAATGCAGTCGTCCTTTCTATACTAAAGTATAACGTTGAAAAATAAAATTATTTTTCTCTTTCTTGATGTGTGCACCATCGGGAGAAGCAAGTGATTCATGTGCTATGAAACACAAGCTCAGTTCCATCTACTGGGTGGTCATGGCAATGCTGTATATATATATATATATATATATATATATACAGTCTAAAGTTGTCAACCCATACATACATACTATAACAGTATAAACCATGGATACAAAATATTATAATATATAAAAAAAATAACAGAATGTCGCTTAACTTTTTTATTTTAATTTTTTTTTTCTATGCGTATGTTGTCGTAAATAAGTATGGTATATATGTATATATTCCGCTACAATTTGAAATATGCACTTTTAAAAGGTTGGAAAATTGATTGTAAATCATTCTGTGAGGCATAATAGAAAGGGAGGGGTAGTTTTATATATATACCGTGTGTTTGTATGTAAAAAAAAGTATTACTTTGTTCCTTTTTTTATACATATATATATTTTTTTACATTTGTATGTCGCGAGTGAAGTGTAGTGTAATGTAATGTAATGTGTGTGTGTGTGTGTGTGTGGTAGTATGAATTTATGTTTCATTTACATCAACTAAAAACGTCCTATACCTATATAGTTATGTTGGTGTATATAAACACAAACAAGAAATTACATAATACCTTTTTTGTCATATTCTCATTTGCTTTTTTTTTTTCCTTTTTACTGAAAACAAACATATTTATGACATAAAAACAATTTATCATATGAATAATTTTGATATTTAAAAAGAAATTCAATTACAAATTTTACCATCAATTAAAAAAAATCATGTAATTGAAATAAAATGCTTTGTTTAATATTTTAACAAAGAATAAATATTTAATATTAACAATTGATTTTAGCTTCCATGTATAAAATTTAATTTATACTGTATAAATTTTGATACGAATTAATTTAAAACTAAAGGAGAAAAAAAATACTTTTTATTTTAAAATTAATTAATTATTTTATATATTTAAATGCGATTTCTGCTTCTACCAAAGAGATCAAGTAAAATTCTTAGAAACAAGTAATAGTTAATGACTTCATTAACCATACAACGCGTTTAGCATAGAATAGCTTTAACAAAACAAACTCATCAGTGATTATTCAGTCATTAACGAACTTTTTATGCAGATTACCTTTTTTTTTTACCACTTAAACACGAGACTACAAAATAATCACGTAAAATATAATATATTTTTTTTTTTACAATAATAATACAACAGAAAAAAACATGAAAATAATGCGGGTATGATCAAAGAGTTCACATTCTTTTCCTAACTTGAGAAAAATTCCTTTTCAGTCATGCTACATTGATCGTTTTCACATATTTTCATGTTATATATATATATATTTTTTTTACATATATTATATTCTGATCACACTGATAGTATCTATAAAACAAGTTCTTATTATTATAAAAGATAGATTAACTCCTTATTCCGACAAAAGACATATCAAAAAATATTTCCTATAAGATTTAAAAAAAAAAAAAAAATACTGTATTATATAAAATAATCACTTGTAACTTTTGAAGAGATATAATATTATAAGTATATTATCTTGTGTCGTGTTTGTATGATAGGCGGATAGGTTTGGTAAGACTTACATCTCAATCTCTTTGAGGAGCTATATACTGTATATAACGTGGTTTGCCTACTAACGAAGTATACGCTCATGCATACGACATTGAAAACGTTTCTATGTGTGGTGTTCGTCGCACCGACCTATGAAGATGAGAAGACCAATGCTTGCATGGTGGTGTCAGACAAGCGGGGGTCTTTTTTTTTTTTTTTTTTTTAAATACATTGATCATTCAATAGGTGTGGTATTATAACTAGAAAGAAAAATGAAAACGTGTTGGTGATTCTTTTAAAAGCATATAGTCAGCGCACATTGACACAATGGCCTTGATGGGCTCAGCAGCAGTCAGTATTATAATAAGAGGTAGGAAAGGTGTGATGGTCATAGCATTCAATATTATATTGACAATATTAATATATGTATAGAAGCAATATGTTTGGCGGCATGCCGACATTATAAAAGAAACCTACCTTAAAATACAGTATTTGGCAGCTATAATATTATATTATTGTATGTTATTTGATATTCATTACTGCGTACTTTATATAATATATATATATCTATAAAAAAAAAATACATAAAATTTTCTCATATTATAAACATGTGCATAATTTTATAATGAACCATGATTATGAAAATTTATACATAATTTTATTACTTTATTTTGCTACTCTGTAATAATTTACAAGTAGTGATAATAAGTAATGATGCTATTAAATAAATAAATGATTTAAACACTAAAACGTCAATGCAACGCATGAACATACAATAATTAAACATGTAAAGTGCAATTTTTGGCAGGACTCCTTAATAATAAAATTTAATAAAAAAAAATTGAGAATTTTTTAAATTTACCAATACACTTAATTATAATTCATCAATTAAAACTAAAGCATATATTTAGCCATATAAACTCATTAATTAATAATTACCTGTATAATAACAAATTGTTTATAAATATATAATTATAGAGAGATATTATGCTATAATATATACTTATATATATAACTACAATAATGAAAAGAAATTACAGTATTTGAAAAATATCAATATAATATATAAAAAAATAAATTGATAGTCTTAAGAAATAAATTTTCAGAACGAGAGTAATGAAGTAATGTTGGCATTTGCAAGATTGAAGTTGGATGATAAGTGCTCTGGTTATTGCACGGGAGAACTCTCCTGTCTGAGAAACAATCTCCCGAAGAGAGGCGGTTTGCGTCAGGCCGCGTCTGATAGATGGTTGGTGATTACCACCGCTACAGTCGACTTGCCCACAGCATTCTCACGACTATCTCCTACCACCTCCCTCACATTGCCAATAATTGCATTACTTCAGCAAAGTAATGACCTTTGCCATGATAACTCAGTTTCATTATTTTTACCCTCCCCTCCCTCTATATATATCTATCTCCCTGAATTCAACCAAAACACCCCGATTATTTTACTCAAATAGAAATCACGATTAAATGAAAACAACAATATTAACTTTTGATTGTAATAATACCTGTTTTTTTTATGAATATATAGATGGAATTACAATGTTTTTAAACATATATATATATATATATATATATATATATATATATATATATATATATATATATATATATATATTGTAATGAAATATTTATAATTAATATAAATTATCAATGTTGAGATTAAGAAGTGTAATTATTTTAATTATATATAAATTGCTGGTTATATGTGATTCAATAAAACAATAACGTTTTGTTTTAATTTAATCTATATAGAAATTACAGTAACAGGTTATGTTTATCATACAATTATGTACCTGCATGATTTCATCTATTTTTATAAAATATTAAAATACAACACTTATTATTAAACAATGAAAAGTAATGTTCAATTATTTTATTAAAATATATTAACTTATTACTTAAAGTTCAAAGTTATTTAATTACCATAGATAACTATTAATTAAGATTAAGAACACAGTTAATCATTAAAGAATTATTGATAATACTTTACAATTATCATAATTTATTTAAAATAAAATATATTTCTTTCGAGCGGGGCTTTTGCGAATAACCGGTTGTGGGCGATTGCAGCGTCTCTAGCTGGTAAATTGTTCCGTGCTTTTCCCCGCGTATCTACCACCGTATAATAAGATTTGCACTGTCAGGCAGCAGGCGGGGAGGTGCAGTCAGCGTGCAATCGATGCTGCTGGGGTTGAGGGGGTTGGGGGGTCTCTGCTCGCATCAATACCGCCCTCGCCCAGTCGCGCAACATTAACCCCAAGTAATTTGGTGGTCGCAGCATCACCGGCCAAGCGGCAGAAACTTTATATTTCCTTCTCTTTTATCATCAAAAAATTGCATGTTCCACACAAAGTTTGGAGTATAAGATGATTAAAGCCTATTCTGTATTCAAAGTCTTTTCAAGTAAAAAGATAATGGAACTAAAAGCAAGTAAAGAACACAAAAGAAAAAATTGAGAGTAAAAAAAAAAAAACACAGGCATAACGTTAATGACTATTAAGAAATTTTAAAAGCTGAGAAAGTATTATTATCATTATAATAATAATGAATAAAAAAATTAGTTGGTTCGTTCGTGATTCTTTAGTTCCTCTCTCTCGACTGACCTTAACTTTAATCACGCAAGCTGCTAAGATAAAGTTTAGCGTCCGTTTTTTTGTATGTATAAAATTTAATAAGAAAAGATTTGCGTTCATTTTTCATTATAAATTACTTTAGAATAATTTTTATGCTTCATTATGAAATTTAATTGATCTTAAAATAACTCACAAAAGACGATCTAATTTTTCGTTAATTTTTTCATTTTATCATTCCATTTTACTTCATAATTTTAATAAAGAGACTATCATTGCAGTTTTATTTTTGATTAAGTTTATTTAAAATTCTTAAACATCTTAAAAACATACCAAAAAAAATAGAGATTGATAAATGCAATACAAGAAAATATCTTTATGTAATGAAGTAAATTAAAGTATACAAGTTATTTTAAAGTTAAATATGAAATAAAATATAAGCAGATAAGAAAATTCCTTGAAAGTAGATTCTATATACAAATGAATCTTTACGAACAATTTATTATAGCTTGTATATACAACGTAAGTGACTTAGAGCAAGCAAAGAGGAGGGCTACTTGTTACTTGCGCACAATGTAATCTACGGGGCAGGTAGGTGCGATAACGCGAGTTTGTGGCCCGCCAGCGGCATCTGATAACAACCATATAAGCTTGCTCTTCTTGAGTCGGTCTTCTTCGTTCGCCACGCGCGACATCAAAGCCCCTTTATATAACAACAACAAACGATTGGAGAACCAGATTGTTACTGAGTGTGCGGTTTTTATCTTACTGGTCAACAGAGTTACATTTCCGCTTTTGTTGCGTTTTCCATTTAAGAAAAGATAGAAGAAAAGGAATACGAAAAAAAAAAAAAATCTTATAAGACGGATCTGCAGCTTTCGTGTAGATTTATGTTCTGTTGGCGTCCGACATGAGATTTTGTCGTTGCCTCGGTCTGGACCACGACAGACGTATATCTGCACTATCTCTCTCTTCTTCATAGTGGTGGGGGGGATAATAGTAATATGTCATCAAAAACTTTTCCGTCATTTGAAGGGGGTTTATGTAAACTCACTTGCATAAATGTTATGGTCATAGAATATTCATTCTGGATTAAAGATAAAGAGATTTCATTTTTCTCTCTCTACAGTATAATTTACATTACTTTAAGTATGAATAATATCAAAACTGATATATTTTTATTGTGTCAGTTTTATTATAAATTTTTAAGAATGATGGATGCTAATTTTTTTGCAAGTCGCCTGCAAGTTTTTTGGTGTATGCAACCAGTCGAGCACTTCAATCAAGAGGGTTGCATTTACTTTTTTTTTTTTTTTTTTTTTGTAAAGCACAAACTTTTTTAAACAAATAGTAAAATTGCAAGTATAAAGGAATAAAGATATGTTACATATATATAATTAAGCTTTTGTTTTGTTTATAGAGGTTATGGTCTTCTTTTGTATAATTACTGAGGTTGAAAATTTTTAAAAAATTATTATTACTCTTTTAATAATATCAACTACATTAATTGAACTTGTAAATTCAATGTTATGTAATTTCTTTATAACCTATTCGTTTTATTTAAAATATTAATATACATAAAAATAAAATTAATCAATATAAAATAAGTTGTAATTAAACAGGTACATAATACATATTTTTTATTAAAAAAAAAAGTCTTTTAATTTGTTAAGTCATATCAAAATAATAAATGATTGGGCCGAAAGCTTCTCAAGCGTACGTTTAGCGTTTGTTGTGGTTCCTTCAGACAGTGGGGTGGGGGAGAGAGAGAGAATTCACTGCGATGGCGGCGGAGAAGACAAATTTACCGACGTAAACTTGAACACGTCGTGCCATCTATGAACATTTAAATAAACTAATAAGTAATATAGAACCATTACGTAGAAATGGCTCATATCGTAAACATTATCACCCCCGTTTTATTCTACCCTCCTTCTTCTTCTTACTTCATAGAGCGGACGTATTCTACCCATAATGGCAAGCAGAACAAAATGTTATTGGCATCACTGAATGGTAACTGCAAGCAAGCACACAGGTTGCTTCTTTAAAGCAATGACTTGCAGCATTTTAACACACAGAGTATTCTCTTTCGCATCTGCCGCCCCAAGCTACGTAAATCCGCCCTAAAATAACACTGTTGCTTTTTTTTTTTTCTACTTGATTGTTTGTAGATAATATAAGATAAATTTTGAATGCTTATTCTTATTCGTTACGTCAAAGATTTGTCATGTAGATTAATTTTTATAGAATTATAACAATCAATGGTTTTTATTATATAGAATCTATTATTATTATTACTTTTATACTTGCAACCTGTTAGCTCAGAGAAATTCTTTTTTTTTTTTAAATGTGAACAAATTATTAAAGAGCCAAGGTGTTAAATTCAATGGTATTTTTACTATACAATTTTATGGACGAAAATTATTAATGACCATGTTAAGTTCTTTAACTTTATTAACAATCGCACATGATAGTATATGTTTTATTTTTATGGGAAATTATGAAGATATTTCACTCATTATCTTATGTGTTATGTGTATTTATTTCTATAATAGACTACAAATTATGACAACGAAATTTTATTTTAAACTTTTATTTGACCTAATCACTGTTTTTAAAATCAAAATATGGAGCTTATTTTTAACGCTAGTATATATTTTAATTATCAATCAACGACTTTGATTTAAACATAATTACCAATAACTTAAAGCTACTTGAAAAATTGCAATTAAAACACTTTATTTATTCATAAAACAATTATTAATAAATAATATTTTATAAAAATAATTTCATTCATTGACTATATTTTTTTTTTCTCCGACCTATAGTAAAGAAGTGGTGATAAACAATTTCCAATCTTATTTAAATTATTTTGAATAATATTAAATTATCAAAAAAAGTCTTAAATATAATATAGCGTGTTTATATACAATTTTATAATATTATAAATAAAATCAAATATTCAAATCTGATTAAGTAAATCAACACGAAACAAAACAACATTTTTTATTAATCATATAATATAAAAGAGTAAAGGGCGTAAAAAAAAAATATATTATGAACGTGTGTTTGTTACAAGTTTATTCAAGCGACGGTAATGCGGGAGTGGGCGTCTCCTCCTTGTGCGCCTGTCTGTGCAGTCGAGAAGAAATACGTTTTGCTGACCTAGAGCGCGAGGAGCTCGCCGATCGTGATTTATCTCGCGACACAAAACTAAAGAAATAACCACGGAAAAAGACGACAACGTAGAGATGTTTCAATCAAAAGTCTCATTTAGATCTATGGTCTGATAATTAGTTTTAGTTACAAAAAGAGTCGTATTTTTGTTTTAAGAAAAATTCGCAGCTTTTAAAGTAATTTTAAAAAGAACAATTGATTGATACTAATTAATCTGCGAGGTGTTAATTAGCTAAAGTTGTATTTAAAATGAAAAAAATCTACAAGCACAAGTCAATGGAGTATTGACCTCAAAATTTTTTATTGCAGAAATGGATAGAGCGTGCAAAGTTATGCTACCCTGATTTTTTTCAGATTTTTTAGAGCCCGGGAACTATTTTTCAAAAATTATTGAAAATCCTTTTTGTGACGTCACGTGGCGGCAAGTCCTATCTTTTTGTTAAGGAGCGGCGTCTCGTGACGTCACAAAAAGTACTTTCAATAATTTTTTAAAAATAGTTCCCGGGCTGTAAAAAATCTGAAAAAAAATCAGGGTAGCATAACTTTGCACGCTCTATCCATTTCTGTAATAAAAAAAAATTGAGGTCAATACTCTATTTCAGGTTTACAGTAACATTTTGGGGGTTGCATTTCAATATTTTTCAACCCCTTATAGATCATAAATAATTAAATTCAAAACTTGGAAAAGTACGGATACTTATACGTATTTTGGGTACTGAGATATTATACAGGTCTTATAGGAGTGTTTTCTGAATATGAGTGTTTCAATGTAAGGTGATATAAATCTTATAACAAAGCCCAAACACTTAAACTATATCTTACATAAAGAAGTACGGCATTTGTATATTTATTATGAACTTCAATATAAATGCATTTCTCTTATATTGTGAACTTTAATATATATTTTTCTTATTATATGGACCTTTTTTCCCACACTCCATTTTTCCATGTTGGTGCTTTGATGCGGTGTGTAAATAAGCCCAACTGCCTTCCAGTATTGAATAAGATCTCGTAAACATTTCAGTGACTGCTACTTTGCTGGCAAAGGCGAGCTATATCGTCATGCAACGCAAAACTTCTATATATATTATATTATATTCTTTGTTGACTGCATGGTATACGATCCTACCCTTACTGTTTTTCAGATCGAACTAAATTATTTTTTCTCATTTATAAGTTTTATTTTGATTGGTTGTTATAACTGGAAGTTTTTTTTTTAACTGCAAGTATAAAAAAATAAATTAATAAGTTTTATCATCAAGAAATCAGATTAAATCTTATAGAGGGAGACTCATTTCGTTTCTTTTCAACTCTTTTTAACATTCATTTTTAAAATTAACTTGATAAGGATTGCGTGTAACCTTTCTATGAGGTTTTCATTTTCTTTCTCTCTCTCTCCCTCTTTTTTTTACCCTTCAACGTTTTGTATGTATGTTATTTATTTGATTTTTACTCTGTTATGACTTTATATTAGTCTTTTCATCAGTATAATCTTAATTTAAAAAATAATAAAAAGTTATTTTAAATCAATAAAATTGTAATAAAATATATTTTATATACAACAGTATCTAAATTCCTTAATTGAATAATAAATATAAACATATATTTGCATGAAATTGCATGCATGCATTCATTATTTGTTAATGAACAAGTTATAATAAAAAGTGTTATTAATTTTAATAGTTTGATTGTATAGCGTATAGCTAATCATAATATTGTATGATTAATTTTATAATTTTACAAAATGAAATCACAATTGTATTTTATTAATGAAACAAAAGTATACAACTCCAACCAACTGGAATGTTATAATACCACCATAATTTGATTTGCTGCAACTCAAAACCACATATTGAAATGCATCTCAAATCTATATCATATATACAATTTTGGGGATGATAGTTAAATAATAAGTAAAAGTTCATTGAAGACTATATTTATGTATTGTTGAATACATTGCAGCACAGTGCATAATATAAAAAGAATAAAAGGGGAATGTTATTAAGATTGCCAGCTGTAAATTATAAATTAAATGTATTAAGGCTACTTGGCAGTTCTTATAGAAAAAGTTTATTAATTTCTTCAGTATCTTAAAATAATTTGAGCATTGTAATATCTCACATAATGATTTAATTACTAATTTAATTATTTGTTATGAACTATCGTAACATATACTGACGCAAAAAGAATTTTTGTTATTGCATGTATACCAGAAAATATTTTCCTAAAACCAACACATTAAAAAAAAACGTCATAATCATTTTTTTTTAAACTTTCCAAAGTTTTAAAAAAATAAACAAATTATTGCAGGCTGTACTTTAGTATTACTTTACACATGTGTAAATTATGCATAATTTATCTTATGTTAATTTGATTGTTTATTTCTGCATATTTTTTCTTTACATAATGTGGATATTTACTAACGTATATATTATATAAACAAGCAAATTATTATTATAATATCAACATTACAAAATAGAATCACACCAGTTTCTGTTTTACTAGTCTCAGAAGTTACAACTCCTTGCACCTCGAATCCGTCCAATTTTCTCTGCACGTTAGTGTACAGTGCTCACCACAAAGAATGCCACGCAAGTTCATTAGCTGTGCTTGTTTTCCTCACATATCTACATGTACCTGGTAGTACCACCATGGCAGTGAACCAACATATAAAGAACGAGAATTCTTTATATTTTGCCCCCATGGCGCCATCATATCACAGTAGGGAGTATCAATTAGAATGTAAATTTAGTATTATAAATTATGCATAGACATTGGTACCTAACTTATAATACATAATAATAATTTATACATCAATGTGGTGTGTACCTGTTTTATTCATCATGGATCAAAATAGTACTTAAAATTAAAGAATTAACACCCTTAAAGTCTATGTGGTTTTAAGTACAAGTATAATGTGATTGACAGATCACGGTGTGAGGTACAGACGCGACAAGATTTTCTTTACAGGTGGGAGATCAATGTGAAATACGATATACTTAATATAAGCTCGTTTAATACATTGTGATCATGATATCAATGTTCAAGGTATCTTATATACAAATATAATCAGCGTTGCTTAAAATAATCGCAAAAATAAATTTATGAAAAGTAAATAAATTTAATATTGAATTAGATGTTAATTAATTTAAATCAACGATGTAATTATTGATGTCACTATTATTTTTAAAAATAAGAAAGGTAAAGTGAAAGAATATTATTATTTTATACACATGAAGTATATTTATAATAAAAGGGGAGGAAAATATCTAAGTTTTTCACAATCCACGTTAAGTTTTAATTGGACTAAACTTACTGTGGTTAGTGAAAAACCATGCATTATCTTTCCTTCGTGAATTCGTGCGTCCAATAAGAACAAAAAGTTTAATTGGAATTGTGTAAAATTATCTAAAATTTTAGCATCACTTCCAATTTTCCTATTTTAAAGTTAAAATTATATAGAACCATAATCTTTAATGTATTTTTTGTTATAAACTAGCACTTAAAATTTTAATATTTTTTTCTCATTTAAAAAAAAAAAAGTAATCACGCAGGTCTTAAAGATGATTACCTGACTTTTTGAATTGTTTAAAATTAACCACAAAGAAAAAAAAAAGCGTATAAGTCGATTAGATTAGATGGCGTGTTTTTCATATTAACTATGCTATAGCAAGAGAGCTCTAATGATCCTATATAGCGAGAGAGAGAATAAAAAATGATTATATAAGTCGATGAGGGAAAAGGAAAAGGGTTTTCCTTGGATCTGCGTGTCTACAAAGACTATAACATTGATGGGCTGGGTGGCCTAATTACCATTGGGCAGCCAGCAACTTCGTGCAAGCGAACGAACGACGATCACAACCGCTGAGGCAGGCGGAGCAAAGAGAGGGCGAACCACGGCCTTCTAACTTTATTACTTGGTCACGTGTCTCTCTTACTTATAATACACCAAAGTTCGCCCTTACCTTTAAAAAAAGACCATGCATATTTATATCTATAAGAAAAAAAGTTTGCGTTACTAAAGCTCGTTTTTCATAGTTTCTCATATCGTTTGAGTATTATGTATATATATTTTTTTAATATTATATTTTTGGTCCTAGTCAGTACCGGTGGTTGGTTCGATATTGTTTTTTTTTTATAAAATAGACCCTCTTTGTATTAAAAGTCGCGTGTATATATAGATGTATAAATATATATGTTTACCATATAAACTATACCTTGTATAAACGTGGTAACTCATAAATACGAATCAGTACATATAAGTGGGAGAGAAGGCTATAGTGCAGCAGCTTGCATGTAATATGTAGTAAACTATGCTAGAATAATATCATGATCACGATCAAATATAGCTGGCCTTTAGGAACATATTATACTATATAGTCTTGCCCATTTTGTTAGTACGTGTTCAATCAGTGTAAAGTAAAATAATGTAACCGGTACCTTACACGACATGGTGCTGAGTTGCTGTTGACAAGCAAGCTCGCCACGACTATCAAAAACCATATAATACACCACACTTTATGGACTTTGATAAACAAAACGTTACATACAATTTCTGTCTCACATTCTTGCTCTTTAATTACGACTCAATATAATCATGATATATTTTTTTTTTAAGCACGGAATTATTTATTTTTTATATTATAATAGTTTTTTTTTATTAGATGTTGTTGTTGTTCTCGTACTAATTACTATTGTATAGTTACCTTGTTTTCCCTAATCAGGTAATTCCTTATCTTATTTTTTTCATCTTTTATTTATTTATTTTTTTACTCTGGTCTACTCGTTCAGGTAATGAAATTCTGAAGTTCTAATTATCTTTAGAAAAAGGGATAATAAAAAAATAGGAGAGGAAGAAATCAAGTATCCGACGACTGTGCTGCCTCTTACGGAAGATTATGAAATAAACAAAAAAGTGGTGGTCTGATCTAGCGCCGCAGGTCCAGGGCCGAGCTTACACGCTTCTACGCCCAATAGCAACCCGTTGTTGTTATGTTAGACATATTTAATGATAGCCTTTTCCACGAATCTCACGGAAGCTGGATATTTACGAGCTCAGCAAAGCGTGGTGTAGTGGGGAGAAAGAGAAGTGGAGTGAAATATGGCAGATCACTCAAACAACAAGTCAAACTCAATGTCAAGTTTACCTACATAAAAACGTGACAGCTCAAAAAAAAAAGCACAATCTATTGGGGTAGGTCAAAAAAATATTATAAACTCGTATATTATTCAAACTATATTATATTATACAAAGAAAAGAAAGTATTATTTATTTATAATGCACAAATGAGCATATATGATACCAAAATTTTTTTAATTTAAATATTAGCAATTATTATTATTATCATCATCAAAGAAATTGAATGTAAGAACTCTGTATTCTGTAACATTCATTCTGTATCATTCATACATAAGCTTTGTAGTTGATAGAGTGCATATAGAGTAGACATGCATATCTGACATAATGTTATCCGTAGGATTTTTTTTTTTTTTTTTTTTTTTTTTGTTACGCGAGTTGAAATTGTTACCATGTTGACAGCATAATATAGGTTTTCATTAAAAAATTAAATATTAAAACTTGTCTTAATGGCTTTTAATTTTTCATCCAACACACTATTAAAAAAAAAAAAAAAAAAAAAAATAGAAAAGTTTAAAATTTTAAATGAGTTAAAAAAAAAAAACAAATTAATTTTTTTTAACTTCAAGTTCACTTTTCATTTTTAATTAAACTCGTTATAAAGGAGAGATTAAGTTTGTAAGAAATTCAGCACGCAACTATATAGGTGCAGCTGCTGAGATCTGATACAGTTTTTGGGACCATGCTAGAGAAACACGATGAAGAAACGTAACAATCTCTCGCTGTGTGATAACTAACTTTGTAAGTTAGGCAAATTTTCTATTACTAACGAACTTTGCTCTCGCGGGTGTACGAAACTCAACTCATATTACGAAGGCGGGTGGATGCAGGTGCTCCCTCCATCTCATTATTATTAAGTTCGCTACACTCCCACCTTCTCTCACGTACTGCACTAATAATAATCATCACTACACTTGCCTCTGACGTCATTGATATCAGAGACTTCAAATATTATTTATATCGAAGTTTCAATTTGAAAATATGAAATAGTAGCTAATACTATTAAAAAAAATCAGAAAAGCGTTAAAAATCGTTTTAAATTATAAATGAGAGCTCAATAGTATGAGCCTCTAAAGATTTAATGTGCGTTTTATTTATTTTATTTATTTTTTGTTCACCCAAGTACATATACAAAAAAAAAACATATATGACAAACAATTGAGGTGAAAAGGATAAAATACACGGCACAAGCAGCACCATAACACAGTATGTGGTATTATATCCAATTTATAAGAACAGAAACAAAACAAATGCATAATGATTAAAGTTAATAAAATAAAAATAAATGAATGAATGAATGTACAGTAACACTTCGAGACACCACGAACTTTACTCCTGCCTCACTTGCTAACTGCAGCTTCAACAGACAAAGAGATTTGCAATTTCGGGTGAGGTAAGACAATATCAAAACATTTTATATTCACCACACCTCCATATATATAGATTGCGTGGTAGCGCCCACAGACAAAGCAAGGGGGTAGTGTCCAGAGGTGTACATTAAAAAAAACAAAAATTTTAGTGCAGTTGTCTATAAGAAATTTCACTGCAACCCTATGTGCTAGACAAGTTGCCTGCATTACAGGCTGAAACGGTAGGGGAATATTTTAATTCAATAACCGTACCTTTAAGTATACATTTAAAATGCCAGGAGACATTTTTTTTATTATTACCTGAGATGAAAAATTTTTATGAAGTTTATGTACTAAATTTTAAAATTACAAGTCACATAATTAATTAAGCAATTAGAAATAATCGCAAAATATTTTTTACCGTACGCGTATTTTATGTAGAACTTTTTATGTCATATATACTGTAAATTTAAAACTTAAGTAGATAAATTTTCCAAAATATTGCAATCAAATTAATATTCCCTGCAGAAATCTTATATAGCCTTGATACGAAAATTTGGTATCAAAATTTTGCTTTATAGAATTCGATTTAAAACATTTGTGTGAGTTTATAAATTTGAAAATGACTTCGGTACAATTCTGGAGGGAATGTAAAACCAATTTTACTGTAGCCTAAAAAAAAGTTACTTTAATGCATTTTTCACACTGCAGTTGAAAATTGAATACTACTTTCCTTTAATGACTTTTATTAAAATACTACATCCTTATGTGATACAAAAATATTAAATATAATGACGTCACGTGAATCTTTATGTCTCTGTACATTATTCTTGTCACTTGTACAGTACATTCAGCGTATTACCGTAATTTTCATGTACGTTTTCATGCTTACAAAATCCCATATACTTTTACTGTATACAACTTGCGCAAAGTTCTTCTTCGAAGTGAAGCGGGTAAAAGTATCTGAAAACAACATGAGTTCATGAATGTTTTTATTATTATTATTATAATAATTTATAATATTATAAGGGTATAAAAAAAGCTGAATAGAATTAACTTTGACATGAATTGCGTCTGACAAGTTAATGTATCCTATATATAAGAATAAATTTTTAAATTCTATACTTAACTTAAATATGTATACATATAAAAAAAAAATCAAGATTGAATATAAAGAAAAATGTGGTTTAAAAGAATTTTTATAAGAATAATTTGGTATAGAAAAGAGAATAAACGTTTTAATCTTGATTCCTTTTGTTTAAAAAATCAAGATCAAGTTTTTTTGATTTTTTTTTTTTTTTTTTTTACTTTGGCAGTTCGATTTATTTTGGTAAAAACAAGACCTAGTAATGGTGTTTTGTTCCTCATCCACATGTAACATTGCAAGAACTGGACGTGCGCCGTCGTCAATTATGTCACTGTCATGGCGACGCGCGCACTGCGGTACTAATACTGACTTATCACATGAGAGTTGCATTAATTTCATCCCACGCTCCCCCGATAATAATCTTTTCAACTTTTGTAATAATTTACTTACTTAATTAACGTGTGAAATGTAAGGATAAAATTGTTGGATTATTATTTCAAGAAAAGGAGCATTATCAATTAAAATCTTCGATACAACAGCTACTATAAAGATATTATAATTAGATTCAACTCATCATGCAGAAAATACATAGAATCAATGTATTTTTTCTCTCATAAAATAAGTGGTAATTATAAAAAATAACTCCCATGCAATATAATTTGCATACATTATTATATTAAAATTAAAACATCACTTTAAAACGTTTCAAAATTTTGAAACACAAACAGCTTATGGTCAAATAAAATAAATTCAATTTCTTTATAAATTCTATATATTAAAATATCGAAATAATCGTTTTACACCACACATACCTGTGTCTTAAATTGTGTTGAACCTATAAGATCTTAACAACAATTTAAAAGGGAATTCAAACAAATAAATTCATTTTTAATTTCTTATAACACGTGACATTTATATACGACATTATTATTTTCATTTCATAAAAAATTGATAATATACAAATTAAAATTACTGTAATTTGTTGAAGATTTTTGTTATGCAGAGGATTTAATACATTTATGTACGACTATATACAAACCGTGTATACAGTATGAGAATTTAGACTTATCCATTAATTATGGACAAAGATCGTCAGAGCTAGGGGTGGTCAGAATTCAATATTTTTAAAATATTCATCGGTATTGGAAAGGGGTAAAGAAAATCAGAGCATGGTATAACCAATAGCATATACTAAAATTTATAATAAATTTTCTTACCATCATCTATTCGTTTATGGATCTACAAAAATGTCATATTGTAGTTTTTGTACTAATTTTTAATCTACTCATTGTTGCATCATTTCATCTGTTTGTTTTTACCTGATATAACTGAACACTGTATACGGAAGCCTATATAATTCATCGGCTTGATCTTGAAATATTATGCCAGCAATTCGAATTTTAAGCTGACATAAAAATAAGTAATTGTGAAGAGTGCATATACGCTCAAGAAGCTAAAAAAATAAAATACACGCACTTGAAAACAATTGTTATAGCAGCTCACGTAAATTTACACACCTCGAGACAAACTATCTTCACCCCTCTCTGTCTCTGGAGAACATCACCTTTATAAAATAGAGTATCGACCTCAAAAAATTTTATTGCAGAAATGGATAGAGCGTGCAAAGTTATGCTACCCTGATTTTTTTCCGATTTTTTAGAGCCCGGGAACTATTTTTAAAAAATTATTGAAAGTTCGTTTTGTGACGTCACGTGGCGGCAAGTCCTATCTTTTTCTTAAGGAGCGGCGTCTCGTGACGTCACAAAAAGAATTTTCAATAATTTTATAACTATAAAAATAGTTCCCGGGCTTTAAAAAATCTGAAAAAAATCAGGGTAGCATAAATTTCCACGCTCTATCCATTTCTGCAATAAAAAAATTTTGAGGTCAATACTCCATTGCCAAAGCTCAAGTTTGGGGGTGAAATTCATACTATCTCTATATCAAAGTCTTAATTTTTATTATTTTTAATATTTACATAACCATGCAAGCTTCATAACTCAACTTTATAAGAGTACTATTTTAATAGACCTATTTAGATATTTAGTACACCTGTTTAATGTAATTTGCTTGCATAGTAAAATTATGTGTTGTATAATTAAAATATTATAATTTTTAGTTCACCCATATATAGTCAATTCTCATAATTTAATACTTTTAAAAATCTATAACATGTTGTTAATGATATAATAATATTGTATGAAACTGTTGTTTTGATTTTCTATTCTTAAATAAGAAATATTTAATTTTTACCATAACTCAGTATATAATATAAAAGAACCTTAGAATGTTTCAAACGCTGCAAAAGATTGAAAAACAAAGATTAGATTGGTGTTATTTATTCTTCTTAGAATAAAAAAAAATATAAAAAGTTGCAGAAAGTGTGTGAGGTGTGTTAGCGACTTGGAATGTGATGCTCACTTGTCACTCTTTTCATCAAAATATAGAGCGTCGTTTACATGCCTCTCATATATGTTTTTTTAACAGTCTAAAAACACACACATAACATTTTGTAACCAAGAAATCCCTTAGTTTCTATTTTACAAGCAGATGTATTTTATTTCCCTTGTATAGACCGCATTCTTTTATATCGGGAGCCAAGGATGCTGCGCTGCTGGACCAGCCAGAGGAATGTCATCTCTCTCGCAGTCCATAGGAATCTCCGAACAATGGCAACCACCGGATCACAGCTGACACGACTCCAAATCCTTCTGGTATAGAAAAGGGTTTCCCTGATGGTCTAGCTAGATTTTTAAACAACCTGCCGATGTATTAGATTTCATCACAATTTATACGTGACATCAGCGTGTTTCTCTCAATTGTTTAAAAACTAGTCGATTCTTATAAAAATGTACAAAAAAATATTGTGTTTTGTTTACATGTAAAATAGGCTTTTATTATTATATAAATTTAATAATAAATTTGAAGCGAATGATGTCATATTAATGTATCGTGACTCTTGATATATAAAGATAGTGTGAGTAATTGTTACTGCTCTATAAGTCTGAAATACCAACATTATTACTTCACTCCCGGATCTTGGGTATCAAATTCCCTTGCTTTACTTTTGTCTCACAATAAGAAGATAGTAATGCTGGTTTATATATTTAAGTTCTTTCCTCAAATGTATGCGTAAATAATATAATATATGACTGTGAATCGTCATCCTCTGCTTGTATTATTACCTGCAAGGTATTGCTACCTCAACACATGGAACATTTTTCTTAATCACAGCTCTTGAAAGTATCATTATTACATTTAACAAGTACTTCTTTTTTTATAATAATTATTACTTTGTCGCCTACAATTAATTTACACTTCACGCAACGTAAACACAAGTATAATTTGTACAGTGACAATGTAAACATAGAACAATAAATAATTATAACTAGACATAAAAATGATTATTATAAAATTTTATTTGAACTTAGATTAATAATTTTTGGACTACAATTAATTATAATATTTTTATCAATCCATTTTATAGATTATTTTATTTTATTTTTATATTTTTTATCTCAGGGTCAAAAAACGGCACGAAAAATCATGTTAATAGAGTACCTTCATGTTCTTGATGTACTGTAGGTACAAAAAGCGGACAATGAATAAACTGGGTGAAACTTCTTTATCAAATATTAGATCTATAGTTTTATAATTACATGCACTGGTATTTTTTTTTCATAATTCTTTGAACCCTTTAACATTCTCAAAATCGAGGAGCGATGAGGAGAAAGACGCTATGACGTCATAGTCATGCAAATATTTTACATGCAAGCATAGGGAAAGATTTCTTATACCTGTGATGTAATACCATTTTTCCCTTTAATTTTAAGGGTTCAAAAAATCTGAATTTTTTTATATTACATAAACATAACTTGAAATCTTGTATCCGAATATGCAATAAAATTTTATGCAGATCAATGTCAATTATTTAAAAATACATATTTAGTACATGTTGTTTAAACTTCTTGTCTAGTTAAGGGCATTGGGTGTAGCACCGGTAGTTGGCAACACTGACGTATCTTCACCATGTTAATTTTTGATCATTGCTCCTCGGAGTAATTTTTATACTAGAGCTAAGCTGATTGCTGTAGTATCAAGATAATTAGTAGCCCAAGTGCACAATTTGGCTAAATAAAGCCTGATGTAAAGAAAAGTATTTTTTTTTATATTTTAGAAAAATGCATGTAATTTAAAAAATTACTAAAAAATACTTTTCTTTAAATCAGGCTTTATTTAGCCAAATTGTGCACTTGGGCTACTAATTATCTTGATACTACAGCAATCAGCTTAGCTCTAGTATAAAAATTACACCGAGGAGCAATGATCAAAAATTAACATGGTGAAGATACGTCAGTGTTGCCAACTACCGGTGCTACACCCAATGCCCTTAAAGCTACGTCAAACAGTGTGAACAAGTCTTGGGACTACCTGTTTAAGATCCTGTTTGTTTATACCTGATGTAACTGAACACTGTATGCAGAAGCTGATATAATTCATCGGCTTGATCCAAGAAACTTTCGAGCCGTCACCTTTGCTTCGTGACCCAACGCTAAATTTTATAATCAAATGTTAAACTAGTAACGTTGATGTAAGTTATATAAACGTGATTGTTTAAATTCCACTTTTAAAATTTATCTCACCTTACCCGCGATGAATATCAGCGTACTAACAAAACTGAAGCTAAATACTTTTCCATGATTTCATCAACGTTGTAATCAAATACAAAATCTGTAAGTGAAATTTTTTTATAGCACCTCATTTTTTCTTATATGATGCAATAACTTGAAATCATAAATATATTATATGCCATCAATCCAAAATTAATGCTTAAAATAAATAAATAATTATGAAGATTGAATATTCATATTCAAATCTGAACCCAAGAAAGTCCTATATTGCTTGATAAAATAAATAAATAATTTTTCTTCTTGTGTTCTCAAATACAGTTTGATAAAAAAAGAAGTCAATATTTTTATTTTTTAGCGAGACTCGTATACAATTTTTTCTGATATTTTATTTCAAACATTATAAGATGGCATATATCTGTGGCTTTCTATAACATAATATACTAAAGTTCAAATTTTACAAATCTCCTACCTGTATTACAAAAATTCCAAACTTCTTTTTATATTTAAAATACATTTTTTTTTTAAATTGAGAGAAAGGTTAAAGGTTAAATATAAAGAAAAATATTAAAAAATAAAAAATATATACATAGAATTTGAGTCGTTGTGTTCATCATAAAAAATATGAAGTCCTGGTGAGAATCATCCTCCATGGATTTACAAAGGTAAGAGATGCTGGACCACGGTGGAGGCTGCTTCAAAATAACCGGTCCCTAAAGACAGAGCTAAAGAATCTTTTTCTTCCTCAACATGGTCTTTATTCATCCTACATTATCTCCTAGACATTATAATAAAAAAAAAAAAATGTTATAAGGTCTTTTGATATAGAAATATATTAGATCAAAAAGTTGAAACATTTAAATAGTAAAAGAATATTTTATGAAAGACCTATTCAAAAATAGTATATTATGAAATATTGAGATATTGAGACAGTAAAAAGAAATGGAGAGAGATGACAATATATGGTGATATATAAAAAAAAATAGCTCCATTGTATAGCTTGTTACGTCCCAGACGACAGGTGTCACCGGTGAAGGATGTAATGGAGGGAGGGGCCACCTTCTTTGCTTGCTTGATCGCTGATGCAAGACGTAAAGCGCAACGGTTGTGAGGTCCTCTCTCTTCACTCGACACCGACACCAAAAACTTTTTGACGACACGACGCGAGTGAGAAGAGAGAAAATAAGAGATTGCATCTTTCTCGCGACTAATACTCAGGGACCTCCTGGAGAAGGATGCGCTTGCTTGGCTTACCACATGTACTGCGGATGTGCTGCTACAGCCAGCCAAGCAGCAGTAGCAGCAGACAACGTTGCACGCGCGTGCCTTGGTGATTAATGTCTCTTGGCTAAACACCTATATAGACGGTGTGAATGAAATCCTTTTACACTCCCTCTTTTCTTCCTCTTTACTAACACCTACACGTCGGTATTTAGCCACACACTTCTGTCAATGTATTGCAAGATACTTCTTTGATATCCATTGACACTACATAATATATTAAACACAATTTCTATGTTTATTTATTATAATCTGCTGAAATAACTTAATTATATTCTGCTCATTTAAATGTAAATATTTACAAAGATTTTTTTAGGTGAATTTTAATAATGCATTAATTCAATAAATAAAAATTAAAAATTTTTGCTTCTATATTTTCTAATAATTAAATAATGTGAGTTCGATCCCAGGAACATCAAACTTTTCACAAGTGGCGGTTTGCTACAGAACATCCACTCGTGTATCCGGGAGGTAGTTGATAGCATCCTCCATCAATTGCCAACCATCCTGACTGAAGTTTCCATGGTTTCCTCAGTCGCAACCAGGCGAATGCTGGGATGAATCGCTATTATAGGTCATGACCGCCCCGGTTTGGATTAAGGGACCCACAAAAGTCGGGTCCACGAAGAGCCGGAAGGTTAAATTAAGTCACTTAATTGTGGCCAGTACCCTATAACAGGGTTCAGTTGAAGCAAAAAAAAAAAAAAAAAAAAAAAAAAAATGAATAAAAATAAATAAAATAATTAAATAATGTATCAATTTATATATACATCAATCAAAATACACATATATGATTAGATATTATGAAATATTTTAATTCTTTTTATAAATATATTATAATAATTTATGTATCTAGTAAAAAGATGATAAAACCCATAAAATATTTCTAAAACTATTATTTATATAAAACTTTATCAAGATAAAATAATAGAATAAAATAATATTTATATTTAAATATACTAGCAACGAACGGATAGTTTAGGGTCATATTGGAATAGTTTATAACCATTTGATAGCCGTATATATCTGCACAGAATCAAAAACCACAACATAAGGAGAAAGATATTCAAGACCAAGATATCGGTTTGCTTATACCTCACTCTTGACAATGCGTATATATATGGCTATGATTCTTACGGACGGTTTCAGATTGCACTCGTATCTCCGCTAACATCAGCTGTTCTCCCGCCTCTCCCCTCGATACAAGAAAGTGTCACTGCATGATGCAACTTTGCGTGTCACTTTATGCACTTGTCTTACAAGTTTCACCGCCATGCTGCAGGTTGCACTGTTAAAGATAAGTTTCTATATAAGAATTAACTAACAAGTTTAAAAGATTAAAACTACTGATATTTTTGTTAGCAATTAGGATAGCTTCTCATTAAATATTCAAGCAACTTTTTTATGTACTTTTAGCTTACACATTTAAACATACACGTTTTTTTTTAATTATTTTTTCTATATCTTCATACTTACGCAATTTGCGAATATATATACTGCATATTCACCATATACTGTATGACTGTATGTGAGTATAATATAATAAACTATAACATAATAAATAAAAATATCAAAAGTACGTGTATATCCTCACAATGCATCTTCATAATGGATAAATTGTTAATTCAGCTAATTTTTGTACATTCTTGTCCGAAAATTTGCATGTTACCCCTAAGTTGTCAAAAGAACCGAAAGTAAAAAATGTCATCATCATATCCGTTTACAATGGACGCGATACTATCAACAGCATTTTCAAAACTATAGCAGAGACCTCCATGTTTTATTTCCAGAAAATTTGATTCAGTAGAGTATCTCGGGACGGTAGTGCCACTGATCTGGCCACACAACACAGAGCAGCACACAGTCAAGCAATGAGACTTTTTGGTTTTAAAAATTTGCCGCCAAGAAATTTAATCACGAACACTATAACATACTTTAAATGGAAAATATGCAAATGTGTAGACATTGATAATTAATGTATATAATTATATTTTTGCAGCTAGATCCGACTGCCAGATACAAAACACGCAGTTATTTTTTGTGATAAGAACTATATACAGGCTGGTCATGTTAATTATCCATCACATCATGAAAGAACCTGTACCTGTATTGCAAATGTTAAGCTTATATTTTTTTTAAATCACAAAGTATCAGATTTATTCACTAAAATTGGTATTAATAACATATGTTTATAAATCTTTGAGGTCCATCTAAAATTATATTTTTTTATATTATGTCTCTGCATTTAGTTTAATAACATATTAGATAAAATAGAGTTTAAAAACGCTTTACTTAAACCATTTTATTATATATAATTAACATTTTTTTTAATAAAAAAACTTTAATTTTAGTTCTGTGAACTCTCTAACGAATTCCTAATCTACAGCAGGCAAGTTAAAAGAATTATGTGGCCACGCGCTCTGATGGCAGAAAGGTCCCACCGGGTGTTTCGTCCCATCCTCAGGGCCTTTCTAAGTGTAATCTAATGATAAAATTGCATTTTATTTTATAAAAACCTTTATATATTTTTCTACACCTTTTTTTTTATATTTTCTTCTCCTTTTCGTTCCCTCAATTATAGCTCACTTCAAATGACTATCATCAGTGGAGCTACTTTTTAAGCCCACTTTAACGGTGGCGCCGCCTTAAGCTACAAACATAGCAATCTTGCCATTATCTTGTTTTCTCATGTGTGAGCAGCAGGTTCATAACAACTGTAATATAAATAATAAATACAAATAAAAAAATAATATAACTTTGATATCATATATTTATAGTAATTTATTATAATATACAAATTAATGGCAATTATTTTGAATTTTTTTATGCGTACTCAAAAATTATCATTGCGGTTGGTTAGTAATTTTATTACCATTTGGTTAAACTCAAGATTTAATAATATGTCAAAACACATTGTCATTTAGTTTAATTCTTATCTGGTAAAAATATTCTTGTAATATAATTATGAGAAAATTATAAAACTTTATTTTTCACATTTAAATTTCTTTTACAATAACTTGAATAACTGAAAATAAAAAATCATCGTGAAAATTGTTTTAGTATCTAAAAATTAAAACAAAGATTTGTGAATGTAAATATAAAAAAAGTTAAAATGCAGTCTAATTTTATTCCTGTATTATTTTAAGAAAGCTAAAGTAACATCATGTAAGCATTTTTTTTTAATTCTAAATAAATTTATTTATTTTTATATTTTGATTTCATTTTGTAAACAAATTCTATGTATGTTTTTTTTCCATTGAATTAAACTTGTCTACAAAATATCTAAGTTATCATAAATTTTAATCTAAGTTATAATGGTCAGGTCATGTATATCATGTAAGCTCCCACCATGTTATATATAAAATTTAATATGATGTTTCCAATACCCCTTACAAACACTCTCAACTAGAGAATTCTGCTTACAATGCTGCACATCAGTACCATACTGCAACCTTGATCCGCATGGGAGTGTTATTATAATAATGGCCACCTGTTGCGTAAAAAAAGGCGACACTCTTTTGTTGTTACCGCTGTATAAAAAGGAGGGTTTGACTGAAGAGATGAATAAGTCAAAGATATCTTTCAAATATTCCCACACTTTTTCTCTCTCGAATGTCACCTGTGATCATAAACAGGTGACTAAATATTTTTAACAGGAGAAATTTTCTTGGATTAATTTATACAGGTAGCCGAAATATATTAAAAAAAATACATTATTTGTCAACTTAATAAAAAATTATTGGTCTATAATATTAGAAAGTGTGAAAATAATAATGCTTTTAAATGCTTGTCTAGAATTTAAAAATTGATATTTAAAAAAAATCTTATTGATCAGATTTGTTATGTAAGAATAACAAATACAATATTAAATAAATTATATTATAAATCTGTAGTGATAATATGCTTGCTTAAATCTTGTATAATTTTGTTGCTTAGAAATATTATAGTAAAAATATCTGAATTAATTTAATTCGATACAGAAGATGTAGATTAAGAAATAGATCGAGACCCAAAGATTAGTGACTGTAATACCTCAAATCTCCGAGTCTTTTAATTCTTTAAATGCCATCATATGATCATAGCTGTAGGACCATCAAAAATACCTCTCAATGTGTTTATAAAAAATATTTAACATTACTTATGAAAATTATGAAATGCTTATTTAAATATTTTAACAATATAAATACAATAGCGAAATTTAGTGCGCATAAAAGTATAACTATAAATTATATGAATGATATATTATTATAAAAGAAATCCCTTTTTATTATTTATACTGTTCCAATTTATTTTAAATACATTTAAATATTTATCAGACCTTCACATATAATTTTGACAGTTAAAAAAGTGTTTTTTTTTTTTAATAATATTAACATTAAGATTAAATATTTCTTGTTATTATTTTTATTCTATATACTGTTGGATGCCAAACTGCTTATTAGAAAGATATCTTACGGCGGCGCCATGGTGTTATCAGCCAATCAAATCTGTGTATTTTGGACATTCCACCAATCATTATTACAGCATCCTTGCTCCAGCATGATGAGGAGACTCAAAGTTTATAGACGCCTGACGGCACCACACCGGCCCTGCAATTACCGAAAGACTTGCTCGGCCTTCTATCTTATACTTGGCTCGCTCGTTGGAGAGATTTCCATCAAACTTTGTGGTCCCTCCCCCCTCAACATCAACCAAGCAAGCAGCAGCAAAAATCTCATCATCATAAGATTCCATAAATTAACTATTTATTCTTGTCTTTATATAAAAAAAATCTAGTGGTTTCCATTTTTATATTATGTAAAATTTTATAAACACGCACAAAAAAGAAGGGAAATTTATATAAAAAAATATTAAAAGCTGTGAGAATAAATTAAATTAATAATTTTTATCCAATACAATTATTTAAAAATAGAAATATATTTAAAATTAAATTGTTATCATATATAAATGAAAAATTCTCAGAATATATTATATGTTTTTAAGTACTGATGTTTTTTATTTAAATGATAACAATGGTATATAATAATGTCTCATCTGATATTTGAATCACGACGTCAATTTTACTCTTATAGAACCATTGTTAAGATTAAAGTATGTTAAAGAAATTGGTATAATACATTTATAAAAGTGTTATTCAATCTGTTTTTTTTTTTTTTTTTATTGTGATAGAAAAGCGTGAAACTTCAATTACACACACTGAACTGTCTTTTTTAATGCAATCAGGTTTACCACAAAGCATCACAGAAACAGCGTGTGTCGGCTCATACATACAAGCCACATGATACACATTCATGACTGACTTCAACCCTTCATTCTGTAAAAGCCAGAGCAACGTTATGCAGCCTGGTCTACAATGAAGAAATCATTGGCTAACCTAATTGGAGGCTTGCTGTGCAACACGCAGTGCCTGTCAATCATTTGGACCAGCTGATATGTTTACCTTGCCCCACGAGCCATGAATGGTAAATTAAATTGCTGCTCACCATATTTTATTATTTATTCAAATAATAAATCATTATTATATACTTTTATTATTATTATTATTACTATAATTATTTGCATTGTTCAAAATTTTATTTGGTCTAGTTTTATTTTACAATATATAATTATAATTTATAGTATGTTTTCAAACTGTAATTTTTACTTTAAATAAAATGTTTGTTTTGACATGGAAATAAGCCTGGGTGATTTTTGAAACAAGTAATTTTCATTCACTTTTTTTTTTCTCTTTAAATAAATGTTGAATGAGCTTTGTTTACGAAGCTTTTATTAAGTAATAAAAATTTTTAATGTTATATTTATTTTGATGGATGACTTTAAAATTACACTAAACTACTTTATTACAGATATTTAATATATTTTTATGAAAAGCATAACTGAAATAACAATTTACTTTATTTATTTTATAAACGTTCCAAAAAGTTTACTTGTCATTTTATATTTTAAGCACACAACATAATTATAAAGCATGTAACGTGAACTGTAGCTTTATCATCGTTTGATGATAACAAAAATAAATCAAAATAAAATTAATAATATTTAGTTTATAAAAATAAAGTTTAAATTAAAATATAAGAATAACCCAAATTTTACATGACATCTATTATACGTAAAAAAGTTATCTAATTTCCATTCAAACATTGCTTCAGTTTTTGTGAACTTTATGTTATATTATACAGCAGTGTCACTCATTCAGATTTATGTGGCCACATTGAGTAATTTATTGTTAGGTTACATGCATGCAGTTGGAGTTACTAAATTTCATTTTGCAGATGAATGTGAGAGTAAAGTAGCCAGAAAATTGTAAGATTATTTAAAATTGAATATTTTTTTGTAATAATATGGCACTGCTTTTGTATAATGGTACGATTCAAACTTTCTGCATAATACGTCAAGTCTATAATGGGGTACTGACCGGTATTTGAGTTAGCAATACTAATAAAAAGTACTGTGAATTCTATGAAGAACGAGCCCTATTAGAGCATTCTACGACAATTTGCTGATTTTCTATGAAATTTTAAAACTTTTTTTGATGAAGTCATTGCATTGAATCTTAAATGGGAAAATGCATCAGTTAACATTGCTAAAATGAAAAGTTATTGCGTTAGGAATTTGAAACCTTCATTATCGTGATTCTAGCACCTAAAAACCTTGCAAATGAAGTTTTGGTTACATTTCAATATTGAGTATGGGATTTGGCAATGCTAACTGATCTATTTTCCCATTTAAGATTCAATGCTATGACGTCATTTTTGAGAGGTTTTAAAAATTCATATAAACTCAGGAAATTGTCGTAGAATGCTGTAATAGAGCTTGTTCGTTATGAAATTCTTGTGTCTTTTGAAATGTTGACAAAAACTTGAAACTTTTTTTTTTGGTCAGTACCCCATTATTGTTAAAATAAACATAATTACATATATATGCAATTTGCCCTGGTTCTGGGTTGTTATTACATCTCGAGATAACGTCATGCAATCAAGCAAGAGTAAAGTTCATGATGTTCCGAATTCAATTGAAGACGTGCTTGGAAATTGTAGTTAGTGCTTGGGTGTATGACCATAAAATTCAAGCCTATTCTCAAAATCGAATCAAGAAGAAGAAATTGAAAATCACGGTGGAATCAATAAGCATTAATGTATTTATTTTACTTTCATGATGAGGCGATGCGGCTATGCAGATAATGAAATGCTCATTGCAGATTACATTCTAATATAAGATACAATGACAGCTAATAAAACGTGCACCGTTGCTGCAGTGGCATGCATATGCATGTTGACTGGATCACGCGAGGAGCGGGAACGTCAATCAAATTTTCTACCCCCACTAACAACAAAAGAATTATACCTGTCATATTTATTGTATATAGCTATAAGGAAAGGATGTATGTTTAAAAATAAATAATAATACTTTTACATATATACTATTTTTATCTCCTTGTTATCATATTCACACGAGTAGAAAACTATACGCATGCAAAAAAAAAAAAAAAAAAAAAAAAAAGCATATTTACACGTACCTGTCATTCATTTCTTAGTAAATATTACCATTATATGATTATATATACAGTGTATATTATAGTTACTTGAGAGTATCAAATTTAATAATAAAATACAAAATTTAGGAATTTTAATATAAAGTTGGTTTTGATCTATGACCTTATATAATGTAAATGTATAATATAATGTATATAATATTATATAATGTATTTTTTTTTAGTTGTTAAAATTGAGTAAAAATTTTTGATGAACAAATTATATAAAATAATGCCAATGATGACGCCATCATGTTTTATTTCCAGATAGTGAGAATAAGAAGAGAAAGAGCTCATTAAGCAGCTCGGCATCTCTATATACAAAGATTTTTCTTGTGGGAGTTTGTTGAGGTGCTCCAAGTATTATAACCTCTGTTCTTGAAGAAGTTTCACCGCCACAACAGAAAGACTGAGAGGCGCGGAGCATTTTCCCACCCTCCTCCACCTCGCGCTCTCTTCGCTTTTTGTACCTTTGCATCAGCAGCCGTGGATGGGGCCGTGACCCCTGCATGGGCACCTGTTCTCGCCGTCTATATGTGAGCACCTCACACCATTAGCTACGCATGTATGATGCAGGTATATAACATACCTTCTCTTATATATATCTACCCCATACCTATATATATAATGTAACAAAAAGAAGTCACTAGTTTCTACCATAGCACCAGAACAGAAAAATATAATATATATATTTTTTTCTATATAATATCCCTTAAAGCTTTTATCAAAATCCTATTCAAGACGAACTTCAAAAGACCAAAGGTTTCTTGATCTCACATCAGCCGTGGATTTAACTAAAAAATATTTGTGTTCATAAATCTTTGATAAAAATACTTTTTATTTGTTAATGCATTGAAAGTTATCCTCTTACAAAACTGTTCCGGTCTTATTGGATCAAGGATTACGATTTGCTTGATGTAGCTATTGAAAATGTTTTTTTTAACAACGATTTGGTGTGCTGAAAGTCCAATAAGCACCTATTGTCAGCTTTAAAAAGGTGAGCTCATATCAGAAGAACAGAACACATTTTTTTGTTTGTAAAAGTATAAATTTTGTAAGATATTATATATACTAAATATATGCTATGGATATTAATCAATAGTAATCTATCAGAATTTAACTTGTATATAACTTAAAAAAAACTCTTCATTAGGATAAATTTAATAAACCCTGTAAGAGGTGGATTCACATGGCGATTTTTATCATCCGACGTGACGCGAATAATGCGCACTTGCTGTAACATATATCCATTGGCGGCCATATTTGGCGATTAAAAGAAAAAGAGCATCGTAATTAACGCGATTCTTGGCGAATTCGTCGCCGCATAGGATTTCACAGCTTTTATGTCAAAATCGCGTCGCATCGCCGTTGTCGCCATCTGAATCCGCCTTAATACCTCCTTTATTGCAAATTTTTAAAGTTAAAATTCCTTTAATAGTCAACTTTAATTGATAATATATTTAATTTCAATTCTGTTGCGACAAAATTGAATTATATAGAAATAATGTTTGAAACAAGTACAAAATCGCCATTTTGCAAAACTTCTTTTCATGTGTTACTACCACCATCAAAGCATACAACTCCTCGGTGTTAGTGATCCAGTTTGATGCTGCAATTATTGCGCGATCGAGTCGCTCGTTGAAATCTCCGAAGCATACAACGACGCTTCTTGCCGTGCAGCACCATAACAATCTGTGCTCTCCTGTTCGTCTATACAACGTCACGAAATCTCACGGACGAGTCACGATGTAAGCCAAGACTTCAATTAACCTCTCTCTTAATATAAGACGGCCTTGCAGCAACATCTTATAAGCACGCCTTGTGGCCATCTCATAATGCCTTTTTTTTTTTTTTTAAAGTTGCTTCTCCCTATAAGCGCACCTTCTTATTAAAGCCAAACCCTGAGGGCTCATTGGCAACAGCAGTGGTGGTGAGGAGCGGCGGCCAGCCGTGGAAAATCGTTTCCCGGCTGCTATTACATTAACTGTTCTAACAATATTATATTATATATATTTTTTTTTTTAGGGAGGGTGTATAATATATAAAATAAAAATGGCGTTGCGTGTTTATAAAAGGCGAGAATGAAAAATAATAACAATGAGAAAATATTAAAACAATGAAAGGTAGGGCTAAGTATTTTGTAATACATGATCATTAAAATAATCAACCATCAGAAAATATAATTCTTAAAAACAAAATACGATTGATATTTCCTGTATTTTTCTATACAATCAAAATAAGTAATTGTAAGTTTGAGAAAAAGAAAATAATACGTTAATAAAATTGTTGTTTGTGTTTTATTGAACACATCATTAAATATTTCTTAATATAATTGCTCTATAGAAGAAGTTTTAATATTTTTATTACATATGATAATGAGGTTCGCTTGTTATGTTATATTATATACTCTCAATGAAATAACAGGCTCCATTAATTATTACTGGGAGAAATTTAATGACAAAATGACATACCATGAGCTTTTTAAAAAAATATAATTATTACTTTAGTAATATCTAAATGATAGGTTACAATATTTTTATATTATAATTCATATATATATATATACTTATATATATTGTATACAAAATCAAAACTGTCAAATGACAAAATATAATATAGGCCTAAGAATTTTTCTTATTATTATTTTTTTTAAAAGATATCATAGCCATATATTTAAAAAAATAAAATTAAAGATATTATATAAAAAAAATATATATATAAGCATGCTCGCAACATAAATTGCTTTTGCTTCTTGTTAATAGCTGGCCCCCGTGGAGTATAGAATAGTATGGAGGATACCCATAATCCCACCTTACGTTCTTTTTCTGACATTGGACCCCTGCTGTTTTTAAGGAGAGAGAGAGAGAGAGAGAGAGAGAGAGAGAGAGAGAGAGAGAGAGAGAGAGAGAGAGAGAGAGAGAGAGAAAGAGAGAGAGAGAGAGAGACCAAGGTAGTATAGGGACCCACGGCTGGCTGGCCGCCCGCTGTCCTCTCTGCAACATTCACACACAGGTACCGCGGTGTGCATGGTAGACATACGTAGACCTTCTCGTACTGATGAAAGTGTCGTAATTACCGTGAGATGTTTTCCATGGTAACAAATTTCAAAAAAATCTATCAGACGTCATTTCAAAAAGTATACAAAAAAAAAAAAAAAACAAAAAGGTTACGACGACTTATTTTTATTTACATTCTTATTTTTGGTATAGTCTAGACTTGTTAGATGAAAACAACACAAAAAGTAAAAGAAAAATAAGTTTTAAGTTTAATACATTTTGTTAAAAGACGACGTTAAAACAACATAGTTTTTATTTTATTTTTGTGATAAATGATGGAGTTGCAACCCAATCTCCATTGTAAGTATCAGTTCGTGTGTGTGTGTGTGTGTTTTTGGTTTGCAGACCAAATGAATGGCCATGCAGTCTCGCCGTCTCAGTCGAACAACGTTATAGAGAAGGTCAAGGGCGGCAATCTTAGTTACATTAATCAAAATAATCACCTGATAAATTGCATATACTTTTCAAATGTTAAATTTTCTAAATCGTTTAGATGTCATTGAACTTTATTAGAGATTATTCCTTGATTTGTGATTAAAAAAGTAAAAGTAGAATTTTCTGTCCTATAGGAAAGAAAACAAGAAGGCAATTCTTTTACTACACTCAACAATCAACAAGATGTCCATGCAGACCTTAATATAGGGATTTTTTTTAGTAAAATAACAACTGAAGTTCAACATTTTCCCGTTGATGGCACCCATCCATTATTTTTTTTGTTTTTTTAATGCGTTTGCTTGCAAGCAGTTTTTTTTTTTTAAAACAGAGCTTTTATATTATATTATAATATAAATTATAATTTACAATATGGTCTTCTTGAATTTGCATTATGTTGTCTATCAAATGTAATACACTTAACAAACTGAATGTGAAATTCTGCATCAATTTCTATACATATTTATATTACAAAAAGTTAAAATAAACAGTGAATCTGAACTAAAGAATTTATCATCCTTAACTTTTAATTCAAGTTTAAAGCTAAATCGTAAATCAGTTTTTTTTTATTAATTACCGCTCATTTCTTCTCAACAATACACTCATATTTTTTACATTATATAGAACTTCAATCGTTAACAAAGAAAATACAAATCGTGCTTTAACCTTCGTTTTCAAGAGCTATTGAAAACAAAATGGTTAAAGTGTTAATGTCACTACAATACCTTTCATATTTTTTTAAGTGCTATTATTATTATTTTTTTGAGAGCCGATTTAAAACTGTATTATTATCATATGAATACACTCTTTAATTTTTTAAATATAATAATTTGACAATGATATAACGATTAGATATAATTTTTTTTTTTAAATCATTTTATTTTTCTTTAATTTCAATCCATCATTCGTATTAGAGAGTATCAAAGTTTATAATCTTTCTATACATATAGTATTTAGTTAATGAACTTTAGTTTATATTTTAACAATACAAAGAGGTCATATATGACGTCATAATGGTCAAATAAGACGTTATTATCTATACAGTCATACATAAAAAGTTCATGATGATGCTATTTTTTTGTATATTAAAAAAAAACATAAGAAAAAAAAATGAAGTCAGTTGGAGTTGTAATTAATGAATATTAAAGATGAAGTTGATAACGGTTATATAGTGACTGTTGTTCGTCCGTATGGTAGTCTTATTATGTTAGTTCACTGTTAACTTTTGATAAGCAGAGCCTACTTGGTGCTCATATGGATAAAAACAAGGTGCTCTTCAAGTCAAGGTCTTGATAAAGTCGTTGTATTATAAAAGACCTCCATGTGAGCTTATATATATGAAATTTATAAAGGTAAGTAAAAAGGCGCCCCCTAGTCGAGTTACTGTTGTGTCATGGTGACTTTAGCTTGCACAAGAAAAAAAAAATCTATAGGTGTGTATATAAGGAGGTATATAGAGTGACTATCGTTGCACAGTTGGGGGGAATGAAACGATGGCTTCATCGCAACTTCTCTTCGATCGATCGTCGTCAACTTTATACCATCTCTATCAAAACTATAAGTCCATAATATATATATTGAATTTTGGTTTTATAATTTTGAAATTGATTATAATTGCGTGGGAAGATGTTAACTCTTACCTGGTTGGCATAGACGTTACTTCAAGCGATATTTTATAGATAGATAATAGATACTGCATGTATATATATATATAGACTGGATAGAGAGATCTCTTTATCATGGACCGTGAAACTACATTGTAATGACTCTACACTCTATCGTATAGAGCTAAAGAATAAAAAAAAAAAAAACATGAGAATGATCAGATCAAAATTTGACAGCATGATTTTTATACTCACACACAAAAAAATAATACAATTTTTCATCTTCCAATTGAATTTGATCACCTTAACTAATATCATAACTTTTTTTTTTTTTTTTTAAGATTGATTGATTACATGAAATTTATTATTTCATGCTTAACACGCATTTAAAAAAATCAGAATCAATACCGAATTTCAAAAAAATAATACTAAAGAAATTTTCCTTTATAGCAGGTTAATATTTAATATCTGTTACACCAAATATCAAGCTGTGAGAGCTTTAGCTTCAAACTCTAACAATAAGCCTTTCCTAATTAAATACACTACACTGTATATTTACAAGAGCTATATACTATATAGTAAATTTCCTTATCACAAACATTGAGAGGCTTTGTCGCTAAAGTCAGTCAAAATTGGGTATGCAGTTTAGTTAAATTGGTGTATAGAGTTTTTGATATTTCCAAAACAATTTTCATTGATTTTCTAGTATTTTGTGGGACAAAATAAATAGAGATTAATACTATTAAAGGAGACTTTTGCAGGGCATGCCTATCATTCGTGAGATGTTATAATATAGTAAACAGACTTGAAAATGGTGTTAATGAAGAATATGGGAATTTTTTTATTTTTTTTTTTAAATATTATTTACAAATACAATAATATTATACTGTACAGTACTGAAAAATAAGTGAGTTTCAAAAACTTTACTTTTCAAATTAAAAAAATATTGAACAAAAGGACGCATACAAAATTTATATTAATACAATATTATATATAAGTAACTGATAATACATTTTTAACCTGTCAAGATAGTTATATAAAGAAAATAAACATGAAAATGCGCAAGTCACAAAATATAAAAGTTGATGACTTTTTGAGTTGCGGTTTGCATGTGTTCCTAATCATCATGAATATAGATTAACTATATATAATAGAAATCAAACTTTTATTATTCATAATAATATAATAACGTTGATGTCTACTATTAATAAATATAGGACGACATTAATATATAGAAAATGAAGTAACTTTTTGTTACTTTGTAATATTATTAAAATATATATCAACTAAATTTTTTTACATTAAACAATTTTTGTGAGAACTAAACCATATGGCAAATGATAACAATTTTTTTTTATATGTTTTTGTATTATGAGAGTAAGTTTTATTATTATATATTTTTTTTTCTTGTCTTATATAGAGTAACTACAAATTTTTTTTTTTCTGATGTGGGTGTGTGTTGCAAGGTGCGTGTTATACAAGGAGGGGTGGAGGGTGCGCGCGCACCACCCTCAGTACATTGTCTTTAGTCACGCCACCTTCCGTGATCAAGTCACACCTCCCTCCCTACCGTCATAGCCTAATGAGAATTCAGCGAGCTGCAAGCTCAGAGAACAACCGCCATTCTAATAATGAAACTTGCTTACTAACTTACAAAATTAAGAATATAATATTCAGTTAATTACAAAATAGCGTATCATGAATTGTCATATTTTTATTATCACTACTATAAAAGAAAAGTAATGTATACTTCAGCATTGTTTGCGCTATTGAGGAATATTTAAAATCATGCTAATTATTATTTTTGCATAATTGTGAAATATTATTAGGTTGATTACATTAATTTTATTGTATAACAATATAGTTGTTAGAGTGTCTACTCGATCAAAATTAGCTTTAATTTTTTTAAATTTGCGCTTAGGATGTTGTGATTTTTATAATTTTTATTTTACCTGCATGGGGAATTTGATTTTCCATTGCATTTCACGTTTTTTATATAATATATTACATAATTATGTAGAGCTGACATATAATAGGAAAATTAGTACTAGAAATTTGTGCTAGAAAATATTAGAACAAGGTTATAATGTTTTTTTTTTGTTTTTTTGTAGTTTATTCTTTAAATGCTGTTAAACAATGTACAAATTAATGTAAGTATGAATATTTATACAGCTGCGTATATAGTAAATATCATTATTATTTCAAATTATATGTAAATTATTTATTTCTCTCAAAGTTTTTATTTATTTATTAAATTTCCAATTTAATTGTATCAGTAGAAAAACAAAGAATTTATAAAACCCTTACACACATCAATAATACTACGTTATATTAAACTTTGTTGTAAAAGTATCAACAACACTGTCCTTATTATTATACATGGCCATGAAGCCGAGTGCGGCAATATTGAGTTTGGGGCTATGGACGAACGTGCTGCGATCTATAAAATTATATATGTAGGCAATACCACGCGGTCAAATGAGGGCTTCATCATGGAATATTCACGAGACTTCAACCTCCCCTGCCTGCCTGCCTGCCCCCGTTGACCACAACGCAAACTGTAATCAGCCAGGCCATTGCCACAGAATACTAGAGTGACGACCATCTTATGAAATATGCATACACCAACTAGTTTTCCCTAAAGTATATATATATAATTATAATATGTATGGATAATTTTATTCATTAATAAAAAGTCAATTTTAATATCCGTTTTTTTTATGTGTTAATTATATACTATATTTTAATAATGATTTATATGATGATTGAGAGGGTTGGGATTTTCATATATATGAGAGATGAATGTTCAATATGGCGGATGATTGGGGTTGCGTGCGGATGATATAGAAGGAGGAGGACCGCCCTGTGGATTATTATTAAGGCAGCCACACCCCGATCTGCAGCAGCTTGTAGCTCCATCACAACGCGGCGGCTTCTTGAATGGCCTTCATCTGCAAGCCAGCTTGTGGCCAGCAGCAGCAGGAGCAGTTCATTACTTGGAGGAGACGTCTTGGAGCAAGTTGGTGGAGATCTCAAAAACTGATCCCGACTCAATCATCAATCAATACAATCAAATCCTCCTCTCTCTCTCTCTCTCTCCAAGCTGCTATATAATACTAAGACAGTCAAGGAGTTTCGTTTTGATATAAACAAGTCATAGGTGGGTGGCTACAAAGGCAGGAAAATCAGACAGAGATTGTGTACAGCTATATAACAGCTTGATGCTCATTATCCATCCACAGCTGTGTCTGTATATAATGATACATAATATTTTTTTTATATTTAATTGATGAAGTTTAAAAATTATTGGAGTACCTTTCAGACATATTATTTGATTTGCTAGGTTAAATTCTATTGTTATAATATTACAGTGATATAGCAAATCATAATATCAGCTTATAATTTATATTATAACATCACTAACTTTGTTATTTTAATATATTTTTACATTATTAATTATTAAATGCAACGTTTTTGAAACTTTATATATACAATTATAACGCTGTTATAACACGATTTAAAAATAGCATGTACATCAAGTTGTTCTATTTTTATTTTCTTATACTGTATATTATTATTGAGTATAATTGTGTGCGGGTTTACTAATAAATTTGTTTTGTTTTTTAATGTAACATAATTTTTCAAAATTATGTAAATAGTGATGATATATAAATAATTTTATATTTTGTTTATTAAAAACAATTCCAGCACGTCATAGCATTGCATGTTAAAACTTCAGTTTAATATTAACATTGTTAAATGCTTGTGTCATGCAATTTAAACAAAAAATACTTATAGGGGTTGTTTTTAAATTTTTTGAAAACTTATAATTAACATTACATAATTTAACTCTTAACTTTTTTTGAAATATAAATAACCCTCTTATTAAATAATTAATATAATACGATAATGTCATCTTAATAATAATAATAAATATATAGGGGTTTGTATAATCCATCATAAAAAAGTTTTTGATCTTTTTTTTTTTAACAAAAGGTTTTCAGTGACGAGCTGTCGCCACGTTATCTTGCATATCAGCTGCTGTAGAACATGAGAGAGTGAGGGCACCAAGATGGCGTCGAGGTACTGGTGATCATTCTTGTCACTAGGACGGCTTTGTAAGACCGCAATATCACCACCTGCAAATTCCTAATATTATAACACAATGTATTCTTGATTAAACGCCTACACTTCAAACTTCCTTTTTTTCTTCTTGTTCTCATCATTAAACAATAACCACTCCCTTACTATATATATAAGTTAAGAGAAAAAGAATACAAGAATATCATATATAGTGATAATGATGATGACATATATATTTTTCTAATGTAAAAGGAGTGTCCTATGTCATGTAAATTGGATTGTCTATCATGTTATATTTTTATATACATTGTTGTCGTTTGTTCTTGTGTATACTTGTACAAAATTATCTCACCTTGTTAAAGTAAAGGTATGCTTCGAGATGGTCAGAATGTTAGTTCTGATTTGATGCAGTTTAAAAAGACATTGCATATATTTTCAAGTTATCACGAACAGGTGTAAGAAAGATGTTGTATCCCAACTTAAGTGTTTATATATGCACCACGCCTGCATATATATTTTATACTGCATGATAATCAACCTATAAATAAATGGCATATAACAGAGACAATTTTCAATCAGAGGTGTACAAAATAAATTAACATCTTTAATTTCAAGAAGAACAATAATAAAAAATTATATTTTTGCCCCCATTTTAATTTTTTTTTTAACTGCAATGCAGTGAGTTGCATGTATTTTTTATTATAATTTTTTTATCATAAGCGTAATGTATAATCACGATGATGTTCTGGCTGGCTCTTGTATATTTTTTATATACCTATAATGAGAACTCCTGGGAAAATATGAAATTTGTTTCACCTTGTTAATTTTATTACTAACAGATATTTGCAATTTTTTGTTATTGTTATGTTGTTATCTTTTGTTTTTGTTTAATACTGCGTGATGATGATGAGATATTTTTTTTTATATATAATGAAATGATTGTTGATTACAAAGTTTAATAAAACTCGATTACATTTTTGCCTAGGTGGTAGGTAGTTTTGTTAAAGTGGTGGTGTAATCATAAAAAAGTAACGCCCATCCATCCATGATGGAGTTGCTGTGCCTACGCCTTCTCTCTCTCTCTCTCTCTCTCTCTCTCTCTCTCTCTCTCTCTCTCTCTCTCTCTCTCTCTCTCTCTCTCTTCACTCATTGCTGCCTTTTGCCTGTTTCACTGCTGAACGATGCAAGGTAGGATAAAAAAAATTATTACCGCGGTGGCGTCGGCGGCAACTTACACATAGCTAGACTACAAGTATTATTATAGCTGTCTAAAAATTGCCACGATATGCATGTCGGAACGTAATTTTCTGATGAAGCATAAAAACATCATGCAATCTTTTTAACTTGGTTAGAAAGCCAATAAAAAAATAACCATTATTAAAAAAAAAAATAATAATAATAAAGTAAAAAGAGGATGCTCTATGTTGATTGGTTTAATGATTTTGTACTCTCTCATACGCGTGCATGAATTTCAAAACTACCTTCATTTTTTTTTTATTTTTCTGGGGGGAAACTATTTTCATTATTATCATACTAAATCGATAAGAATAAAGTAGAAAAGTAGAGAGAAAAAATGTATAAAATTATATATCAAACAGGAAAACATTTATATAAACATTTTTTTTAACCTAAATCACCTCTTTGCATAACTAACGATATACTAATATGTACAAGCTTTTTTGTTGATTGGATTTAAAAACAAAAAAACAATGAATTATAGTGCGGTACGTGGTAACAAATTTGGTACTAAAGTCGCTGGAATGAGAAACTATAAGGATGCTTATCTGTCAGGCATGTTAACCCAACATGCATGCCATGATGCACCACTCTGTATATACAAACTGCTAAGCCACAAGAGCATGCATGCAGATCGGAAGTGTGCTCTTTGTTCCGCAAGCAAGCCACAATTACCTGCACTTACGTCCTATGACGTCATTAAATATATGATAAATGTCAGAATGTACACTGAAAACAACAAAAAATGTCCATCTTCAAATTTTTTATTTCACATGAGATGAGAAATTTCAACGCCGGAAATTTAGTTGGAAGTTTAAGTATGAATAAAATTTCCTTGATCTCAAAGTTTTAAAATCTAATTTAAATTCTATTTCACTAATTTCACTACCATATATTTAGTTAGGTGCAAACATAATTTTATAATTATGGTTGTGTTTATTAATAGCCTCTAAATCCTACCCCCGAATAACATATTTTTTAGATAAATTACTTATAAAATTCTTTTTAAAAGTTTTTGCTTTTTTCCGTGTGAGATATTGTATTAGAATCTTAGGGATGACTATATATTTATGTTTTTTGTTTTCTTTTGTATTATTTTGGACTTAAAGAAAAAGTTAAAAATGTCCACTATAATTAAATGAGCTTGATTTAATTTAAATAAAGAATGTATCTTTTGCACCGGCCGGCAAGCTTTGTTAAAGCTTTGGCTGGACAATAACTTGTATAACTAAATGAAAGAATAAAAAAAAAAAAACTTTTATTGCGATAGATTAAATAAAAAATGCGACATTATTAAATTTGTAATATTATAGATTCTTTCTATATTAAGAAGACTGAATTAATTTTTATAATATCTCTTATACAAATCTGTGAGGTGAATAATTTTATCATATAATAGCATGTATATAACCTATTCAAATGCTAAATTATAATTATTATTCTGTGACAAAATTGATAATTTTGAATAAAATATTTTTTATTATAATTTACTTAACTGTTTTTAAGGTACGTATTATTTCACTAGGAACTTTCTGATAACCCAGAGCATATGAAATTATTTAGTGCTAATATAATCAAGCCTCGCATCCTCTGTTGAAAGGTGCAATGGACTTGTGACATTTTTTCTTCAATTAATGTTTTTCCTATTTACTGTTTTTTTTTTGTTTTTTTTTTTTACGATTTTGAGTGAGAATTATTTCAAACGGTGCTTATTAAAAACTAGTTTACTGCGGGGAGTACATATCGTGCAATTCATAACGTTACTTCTTTATAATAAATTATACTTATAACAGCTCCATTATAACAGAAATGCTGATTTTAAATTAAGAAGGTCGAGAGGAGCAACCCCAAGCAAGGAGGTTGCGTGACAAATTCTTACAATGAGAGCAGAAGTGTATTTAACATTCATGATGTCGCGAGGTGTACATACGCAATGAGTCGCTGCTGCAGTTGTTAAGGATACATATAATGTTCATCACACACGCCACACTTTATATTCTGGTGCTCTCATTCAGGCAGTGATTACTGTAGCTTGGAGTCATAAATTTTTCATAAGACCAAGAAAAGAAAAAATCTTTACGTTTCTAAATATATAGCTTGGAAAATAATAAAAACTGAAATGCAAGATAAAAGTTTTGGATTCCTCTATGCATATTTGTACTGGGGGTCATTCACAAAGCACTTTAGCTAAAATTTAACCTCGATTTTTATATCGGGTTAATCAAGTAATAAACATGATGCTAAACAAACCAAGGGCTAAAATATAGTACTAAAAAAATGTTGGCAAATTCCCCCCCCCCATGGTTTCTTAAGTATGAATATTTTGAATTAAAGCATTAAATTTGATAATTAAACACCAATAGCACGATTGACTTTTTTTTCATTATAATATTTATTCATAAATTATTTATTTTAACGTATATGTCCATATAATTATTCAAAAAAAAAATCAAATAAAAATTTGTGATTACAATTTAAAACAGGTACAATTTGTATGTACATGGACATGTATTGCATTATATGTTTTTTAAAACTCAAGTTGCATAGACTTGTATCTGACATTATATAACGAACATTTCTTATAATTAGAGTACATAAATCAACAATTTAATTTCTATTTATATAAAAAAATTATACATATATGAACATAACAGGCTGGCAATATTAGATTGAAAGTTCTTTCATGTGGTTGTACAAGTATAATTACGAGGAAAATAAGTGCAGAGAACACTTAGAGTATAATAATATAATAGACATTAAAATGGAATGCAGTTTTGTATTACGATTGGGTAAGAATAACTTAAGAAACAATTGTTTCTTTTCAAGTTCAGACATTACTTTTAAGTGTAGGCATTATAATGCAAAAAAAAAAAGGGTCACTACTTGGGGTCATATTGAAAGGTGGTAAGGTACATCTGTAAAATTTTTTTTGCGCGCGACCGCCATCATGTTTTACAGACAACAAAGTACCTATATATTCTATGTTAAAAAAATATATATATGCATGTGTGGTACATGAATAACATTATTATATATATAAAGGAAGAGAAGAATAGGAACCATATAATACTGAATGCAGAAAGAACTAAACGTTTTACTAAACTTAACTTATATACTTGACCTTACGGATTTCAATGTTTATCGATGTATTCATACAACGTTCTGAAAGTTCCCCATGTACTAATCGACTTATTGTGTACGTTATTTGCAAGATTAAGTTGTTGTTATCCATAAATTAAATTATTATATTCGTGAAAAAACAATGAAGCAATTTATAAATAACTTTGTATTCATAGATCAGTACAATAATTTTTGACACGTTTATATTTTCATTATTTATATTATGGCAAATTATTGCACCATATAATATCTATAAAAACTGCCAGGAATAATCTTTAAAAACAAATTTAGATTCACTTTATATGCATATTTGTTAATCTAACTATATATACATATAATTTGCTGATTTTTATGAACTAAGTTCAACAAAATTTAAAACTGTCTATTTCAATGACCTTCCCTATATTGTGTAACATTGCAGCGTCGTCATGTTCTTGTTTAAATTTTAGTGTTTTTATTACCTTATTTAAAGTACCTTCGTGTTAAATCACCAAATTACAAAAAAGTGTCAAATTATATCTGCCCTTATATGGAGGTAACTGATATATTTAAATTTGCAACTAAAAATTTAAGTGTGAAATATGTGAAAAGAATCACATTTTAAATTTCTTGCATTTTCATTTGAATTACAAGACTAAATTATAAATTAATTATTCGTTAACTACATTTTTATATAAACTGGAATAAAATCAAAAAGGAAATAATAAAAATTCAACTGAGATATTTAAAAACTAAAAATATTAAAAAATATATATATTATATTGTTGATTATAATAGGTACCATTTTGTATATAAGTTTTGAGGCAGGTGCGTGCAATCAAGTGCGGTGTTATAGCAAGTTAAGTCTGTCGGCCGATGAAGGCCTGTCTGCCCGCAAGGCGATCTAAGAGGTCTCGGGCTTTTTTTTTTCCTTCCAAATCATCGGTTATACAGTAATATGAAAATAGACGGGTTGTAATAGAATACCCTTATTACCAGTAAATACTTAAGATGAGGATAAGAATTAGACTAAATAGCCCACTATAAATCTAACACACGCATTGCCTGACTGACAAGGAGGGTATATAATATTATATAAATATAAGTGTCCACGGTAGCATATTGCCACAGGCGGACATATTTATACGGCAGCAAAAATGCATTCAATTACAGCAGGCACACGACCCAGCAAAGTGTGATGATGGATACTTACAAGTTCTTGGAAATTTATTACCAATTTTAGGAAACTTGATTTTCTTGTCAAAAATATTCTAAATTCTAAAACAAGATACTTTAAACTTTATATAGTATACAAAAAACTATAATAGTATATGACATACTAAAAATCATAAAAATTCCATTGTATTTTTTTATTATGGCTATTTCTACTATATATACATAAAAGTTTTTTTGTAATAATCATATTGTTGTTCCGTATAAATTTTTAAAAAATACATATTGAAAAATTGAACTTTTGATAATAAAAATTCACAAAATATTTTAATATCTTATATAATCATTAATTATGTATTCTTTTTAAGTATACAAAACGTTATAGTACATTTTTACATTCTTTAACAAATAATATACCTGAATTTTTTTTATTTAGTGTTTGTTAAAATATTTTTATAGCATTCCTAACATTTTTGTATACCGTTTGGTGCGAGAAAACAAGGCAGTGATAACCACTAACTACCAACAAGGCATTTATGTTGACCTGCAGAGGGTATGATAGCCATCTTGTCAGACTTAAGCGCCATCTTTATATTACACCAACCAATTAAGAAAGTTTGTAATTGTCCCTTTGTAAGTTCTTCACTACATGAGACAAAGTATAATAATACTTGGTGCAACATTTAGTCTACAAAAGTGTATTAAAACAACACCATTTCTCAATCTTATCACAAAATTCTGTCACACATTTAAAAAAAAAACAATGTCTGTGATAGTAATAAGAATTTCTTTAATATAAATTAAACTGAGTCACTATATATATTTTTTTTTTTAAATAATAAAGTTAAAGATTTTAATCTAACTTATATTACACTTTTTGTTACATTAAACCATTTTTATCTTATAAACCACATATAAACACACACACTCACATAAACACTGACCACTGAAACTTCTTCTTTTTTTTTTTTTTTTTCTTCAGACATGGCGCTTTATTTTGTAAAAATAAGGCGCCATGAATGTCTACTTGATGTCACCAAATACAGTAAGTACAAATATATAAAAATAGTTATAAACAGAGTGATGTTGCTGCTGTTGCTTAGTTGCGACTATAGTAACCACGAATCTACAACAATCTAACTGGCCAAACCAGCTGAGAGAAAAGAAGCTATGCTTATAACAACACCAAAAGAAGAGGAGGGTTTTTTTTTCCTGACAAGCGTGTAGCCTTGCCCATTGCTGACACTAAACAATAAATATAAAAAAAAAAAGGAGAACAAACAAATGGTCTTTTTCTCTTTCTCATTTAACTCTCATTTTTTTTTATGCAGCAGACTTGTTGGTCAAACTCCAGACGGTCTGCAAGATGGTTTGGAAATCTCCTCACGATCCTCCGACACAAAGTCATCCATCTTCTTTGAGTCTTCGGGACAACGTCCAGCTGCTATCATCATCCCTTGCAGAAACCACCACTTACACTGACAAAAGTATAGGTCATATCAAAATAACCTAGATTGTATTATATTCTTGACAGTTATGATATTTTACAGTAGTTACAGAACTGCTGTTACTAAAAACATTTATTAATTTTATGTTTAAATAAAATATTTGAACATTAAATTTTTCAAACATAAATTTTAATATTTTTATTCGTGCTCTTTCTGATTGGAAAACGTTGGAAAATGTAAAACATCTTGGGGTATCAAAAGAGAGAGGTAATAAAAATGTTTGCATTGAATATGGTGGGTAAATATTTTTATATAATCTATCGAACAAGAAGTATACATACATATTACAAAGTGCTTTAAAATTAACTTCATTATTTTATTAATATAAACATTTTCATTGTTTAACTTATTATTTTAAAATTAAAGTCTAGCTTTTATAGGAGTATTTATGCACACACTGTAATAATTATATTAATCCTGCATTATAATTAAATTCAAATCTATAAAAAAAATCAGTAAAAGAATTTAGATTAAATTTTCAATATAAAATTTTTTATAAGATATTTCCAGCATTAAATTTCCTATATATATGCATGCTGAAAGCAAAAAATACCAATATAAAATATATTTTTTAAGAATCAAATCCACTCTCACTTTTTATATACTTCGGTAATGTTTATCATCAGACTAGCATTTATAGTGGACACTTGGCATAGTGGTGGGTCCAAGTCGTAATCGGATAGTCTGGAGTTCGATCCCAGGAACCATTGGATCTTATCCAAAATGTCAAAAGAAGGTTGCATGACACACTGGTACACCCGGGATCCAACCTTCCATCAATTATCGACCAACCTAACGGAGGTTTCCATGGTTCCCTCAGTCACATCTCACAAAGAAATGTTGATATAACTATAGCTAGTTTGAAATACTATAATACACAAGCAACGCTATGATATGTTGAGTTAATGAAGATTGAAAATTTTACATTTAAATTCAATCTACTAACTTAAATACAAGTATGGTTTAGAAAAATAATAATAAAAAAAACTAATGCGTCAGTCTATAAGTTACTGTACGAGTTTATCCACGAGTTGAACGCTTGGAAGCACGAATTAATTTGTTGTGAGGAGCGGGCGCGGCGGAGTGGCGGCAACATCGGCTCTAGTGGCCGGCAAGTCCGCGTGGCTGCCTCGCCCACTCGGAGTACTGCGTCATCATGCAGACGTGCTGTCCGTGCGGTACAATAGGAACACTCGTCCGAGGATGGCGGTCCAGCGTGTGATCAAAGTGATGCATCGCACGGAGCCTCATCCCTATATGCTGTACTGATGAGCAAAAACCTGGAAACACATATAGTAAATGTCATAGAAATTTATTATTTTGTATTTAACGACCAATAAATTGTCGAAACAAAACATAAATATTTTAATAGCAAAACTATTTTACTTTAACATTTATTAGGTTGTAATAAGGTATTAAAATTTTGACTATTTTGATTTTTAAAAAATTGATTTAAAAAAATTAACGTAAATAGTATAGAATTTTTTATAGTACTTACAATTAGAGATTTTAAAGACAACGTTCATTTTTATCAGATGTATTATAATAAGTTAAATATTGAAGGATCATACTTTTTTCTTGCAGTTATCTGAGTTATCCATAACTTGATAAATATACTAATAATTAAATTTTCATGTTTTATTATAAAAAATAATGTTCTAACTTTCTTGCTATCAATATGAACATTTAAATCATTTCTTTAATTTAAATTCATTTATTTTTCACAATACTCTCATAAAATTGATTATATTATAATTTATAATAAGTAATAAGTTTTATTGTTTATTTCAATTGAAGAATTTTGTTTTCAATGGGTGGGGCGGTAAAATAAAATGTAAAAAAATAAAAACATTTTATTTGCGTAATAAATGCAAATGCTCGTACACCTCGGGAACGCACGAACGTTATCTGACGTTTGTGGGCCTTGCCAAGCATGCAGATTTTATAATAGGATAATGCGTGGATATCAAACGTAAGCTTTTTGGGGATGGCTATACTACTTATTGCTTCTCTTCGCTCTATATTATACCAAAACTGCAAAATAAATCAAAACATTTGTGATGTAACGTCAGTATTAACCGTGTACCCTTTCTGGACATGCATCTTTTACTGCATTCATGTTCGAAGATATATTAATTATGCGCATGTACTGTACATACCAAGTATAGCGGCATGGGTGTAGAGTTAGTTGCATACCAACAAGGCGTGGAGATTTAAAAGGCTGAGAATAATTTATATATTTATTATTGTTTACATCCATTTCTTAATCTGCATTTATGTAAACTATATACTTTCCTCAAATCTAACGATTGGTAATATATAAATAGCGTTAAAAATAATATTAATTCTATTTATTAACATTATATCAACAATATTTTAAAATTTATTTTAAACAAAAGTACAAAATAATGAGTATAATGACATAAATTAATATATGTGCCAAAAATGTTTGACATAATGAGGACAATAGAGTTTAGTGTAGAAATGGCACTTCTATGATGCTATTAAGATCAGAAAGCATTGTTTCAAGAGACCATAGTATAGTGTGGTCCTGATTTGTATGCTAACGACAATGGAGTCAGCCAGCCAGTAGCAGAAACTACGGAAACAATTGAGTAGCGTCGAGAGAAGTAGACGAGAGAGAGGCACAAGAAGCATATTAATACGGAAACTTGGCAAGTGTCTCAAATAAGAAATTCTATTTTCTCAGGGGAGTTAGTCATTTCCTTAAATTATGGTAATTTTAAAGCACTTTTAAAACAATTTCGAAAGGAACTTCTTACTATTCTTATTATACAAATGTAGATGAAGAAAGGAAGAAAAAAAAGTAACAAGAAAAAAAATATATATATAAATAGATAGTATTATAAGGGTGTGTATATATTTTAGCAATGCGCATGCTGCTGGTTTTGGTTATATAGCAGCAGCAGCAGCAGATATATTTATTCCCTATAGGGAGCAAGTTGTGTTGGAACGTGGCAAGTGTAAGAGAAAGTTAAGTAGTGTAAGAAGGTATAGAAAGAGGAGGGTAGTATGGCGAGGGAGATTAAGTCTAAAGTGTTGTACTTAGAGCTACTGCCGTGATGTTAGAGAGAAGAAGCAAGTTTAGTAAAAGAGTATGGGGGGGGGGAGAGAAGAAGTAGAAAATGCCGCGAGAAAAGAGATCCCCAGTGGCAACAAAGTAAGGAATAAAAGGCGTGAGAAGACAGCGATTTGGCTGGTTGCCATGGTGATTTCGCATTGCAACAACCCTCTTCTTCCCCACTCGATCTCGTAGGAATTTAACTAATTGTCAGCGCATTCCGCACGTCAATTAGAATTAGCTGGAAGAAACAAGAGGGAGAAAAAAATATTTCATGATCTTTAAAATTTGCCTTTTGTAAAATGTGCTTCAATAATAAACTACTATTGTGTATTGTAATCAATTTATAATTATTGTAAAAAAACAAAACCTATTTTTTTTTATTTAATTGAAAATAGGTCTTAAATTTGAATCTTTAAATGAGAATTTTAAGCACATAATTAATTTCTATGATTATTTTAAATTCAGTTAAAAAATATAACCATTTTATCTTACTGATCAGTTTTAAAGAAAATATATTTACAATTTATAAATTTAAAAAATAAGGGAACGATGATTTTGACATTGATGGAAAAGTTAAACACAAGAGGGGCTCCCGCAATGCACGCGGGCGGTGCTATCTGAAAGGTCGGATCTTTTAGATTTGGGCTGCGAGAATGAAGTGGCAAGATGAACTGCGGACAGTGACGAATAGGAGAGAAAACGAAGCAACAGTCCTCTCCGTACCTCGCCGATCAATCATAGTCCTTTTTGTCCATGGAGTGCATTGAACAAGTAGACCATGAAGTTTTACAATCATATTCGAATGTATGTGTTGATTTGTGTATTTCAGGGAACTATTCTCATGGCATGATTGAAGTTTCTTGAAAATAATGTAAGAAAATAAAAATATATATGGTGCACTATATATTTTATTTTAATAATAATATTAGCAATATATTGGTACGTAATCTACAGTTTATCTATATATATGGCAGTATAATCAGTATGATAAATAAATTTTGTAGACAGTAATAAAAATTAATAAAGGTTAATACATATATCAAGGAAATAAATTTTTACCCAGCATCTATCCGTTATATAGTCAGCACTGTACTGTATACCTACCTATAAGTATATCATATTTATATTATCAGTATATTATGTAATATGTATATCAAGTACATACACTCCATTCAAATTCAACTGTTCAGCAAGTATTCATGCATAATGGACAACATACATGAAAATTTTTTATTGCAGAAATGAATAGAGGGTACCAAATTATGCTACTCTGAATTTTTTCAGATTTTTTTGAAACCCAGAACTATTTTTAAGTAATTATTGAAAGTGTGGCCACGCCCCCTGGAGGCGTCAATAGGCGTCCAGTCTCTATCCTTTTTATTAAGAATTCAGGGGTGCCAACTGAAATCACAGGACTTTCAATAATTATTTAAAAATAGTTCCAGGTCTCAAAAAAATCTGAAAAAATTCAGAGTAGCATAATTTGGTGCCCTCTATTCATTTCTGCAATAAAAAATTTTCATGTATGTTGTCCATTGGTGTATAATGATTATGCTTAGTACAATCAAAGAAGGCATGAAGTATTAGAATTATTTTCTTAAAAATTTGTGTTGAAAACAGCGAAAGTAATTTCTGTTGCCTTTACTGCATTTGGATCGGTATGATCAATAAATTAATAAAAATATGTGTCGGCAGCTAGGTACGTGTATATCATTATAGTAATATTATATAAATACACTCCTCCCCTCTGAACAGTTCCCTTTTGCAACCCTGCTAATCGCCATTGTGATATACTCGCAGAATATGGTGATTAACAAGGCTGCAAATGGAACTTTTCAGAGGCGTGACTGTACATTTAAAATCATCAACAATAAAATTATTCATCCATATTTTGTTTATAAAAGGCAAGACCCCAAAATATACCTATAACAAATTTTTATAAAAAGAAATACCTGCAACTCAATTCATTAAAATGAGAATTGCATTAAGAAAATTAAATTAAAATCTAATTTCTCACTGCACGCGCCATCTCTGAAGCGCACTTTAAACTAAAATTCTTTTATATTTAATTCTAAATTAATTAATTAATTTAATTATTTAATTAATACTAAAAGAAAGTATTTAGAAAAAAAGGAGTAAAGAGTAAAGAAACATTTTTAATACTTGCAACAAAAATATATAAGTAAATTATTTAATTACACAAAGTACAATAAAAAATTAATGTTTTCAAATAACATCCTGATTCATATCGCTCCAAGCCTTAAAAAAAGACAATTATAAAGAATATTTTTGTTATGGCACCGTAATTATTTAATTAATAATAGTTACAAAAAAAATCCACCAACTTTTTATTTAGGTAGTCTGAATTAATTTTAAGACTAACGAAGCAAAGACATTATCATTATATTACTAACAATAAATTTCCATAAAATAGACAGATGAACTAAAAATGACAATAAATAATACAAAAAGGAAATATTTCTATAAGAAACCACCATAAACCGTTGCTACACGTTTTATTTTTGTATATTTCTTTAATAAACATCAGCGTTGAAGCAATCATATTTTAGGATTTCATCATAATTGAGCTAAAGGGCTCATAACAAAATTTCGAGATTATATTTTATTCTTCTATAATTTTGAAATTTGTGCTGAGTGTCTTTAATTTCAGGGTTTAAGATAGCATTTTTCGTCTTTAGCTACACGCCCTTAAAGAAAAAATAATATCTTTTATGGTTTTGCTATGAACGGTTTTGGTGCACCGTGTAATTAAAACTGGTTGAGAAGATGGAGGTGGGGCCGGCAAGCGGTGAGTCGGCCGAATTCCTGAAGATGAACACCCTCAGGTCTCTTCATAACGAAAAAATTATTTATAAAACTATATAGGAGTGGAGCCGTACCTGAAAATGCCAATGGGGCTCATTTTAGAATGATATTGAAGGAAGGCTAGATATATACATTTTATGATGATATGGTACTGCCCTTCTGGGAATATTATATATAATATAAGAAAGGTTGTGATTAAAATATAATTATAAACTAGAAACATTAACTTTTTTTAAATAAATTTCAGAGAAATACATATATTTTTTAAGTATCTTTATTTATTACGAAATGTGTAATAAAATAATGAAACTTGCAAAATATACTGCATATGGTAATGTATATTTTGTATCTCTTAAATACCAAAGCGACCATCCGTACAACAAACACACCTGTGTAACACGTACAGTATACACCCACACACTGTAATACCTGCAATTAAATTAAATGTTGCGTACATTGAAAATAATTACACTTGTATAAAAATAAAACTTATATTATACTGTATATATGTTTAGCTCTAATATAAAGATTTACGTAGTTAGATATATTTTTTTTAAGCCTGTTTCTAATACATTGAACTTAATGACTTGCATAAATATATATAATAAAAAAAATTAAGTGTTTTAAACGAACGAACGGTTGAACGCGTTTTGATCAAAGTGATGCTTGTTAATATTTTTTACGTCTATTTCATCTGATATATATCGGCAGGTTAATGCTACTGTAAGTTTAAAGATTCAAGAATCCATTTCTCTCCTTACCTCTCAACACAACAGAATGAAAAATGAATCTGTAAAGATTCGTTCTCTACAATTAGACTTTCAGATATATGTCAGTTTAAAAATGTTACTGCTATTATTTTTTTTTAACATCACACTCATTTAATTATTAAATTAATATATTTGACTTAATATAAATTATAACTGTAAAGAAAAATTACTTGTATAATTATGCTCAATACAAGTTGCTGACCTTCTTAATATATATAAACAATAAAATATTATTTATATTTATTATTATTTCAATACAGTATATTTATTTAAATAATGTTTTGGTTATTATTTTTCTTATTATCACCAATCAGATGTCAGTCAATATTTTTGAAGTTTCTGATTGGTTAAATCTACCTTACCTTAGGGTTTCATGGTATAATGTTACACCATACCAAGAGCTACTGAATATTTTTTTTTCTATTTTGAAAAAAAAAAAAGCTACAGTTTTATTATAAGTGGTTCAAAAACGTTAGTATATATAGTAGTTACATATATACCTTTTTTTTTAACATAGCCTTGAATCTTTATAAGATTCAAATACGCTTACTAGTTCTTTTTTTTTTTAATATATATATTTTTTTTATAAAGTTTCTTAATAACACATATTATCCCTGAACGAAGGAAGGTCAGTAAATCATGATTTCCTCCCTGTTAAATGTCAAAAGTACGAATGGGAGATCGAGTAAGTCTTGCTCTCTTTGCCTCTCAGGTTGTTTTTTTACTGCCTCCTTCTGCTGCTGCTATACCCTCACCTGCCGACTGCTGCCATTATATACACCGAGGCACAAACGAATGGACGGATGGCATCAGTAGGCCTTCAAGACGTTAAAGAAAAGGAATGTGATGCCTTCTTGCTATGGTTTGTGATGCCGCCTCCATATTGGGTTATGCTAATGTTCTCATCCTTATAGCTCACGGCTGCAAGAAAGCACCAACCAATACACTTGTAATATATCTCATCATCATACCTAAATGTCTTCTAAAGATCTATACAAAACGAAAGAAAAAAATGTTTAACATATTATAAATTAAAGAAACGAACGACGGGTAATCGGTCGTTCTTAAATGTTAATATATAACTTTTGTTATTGTAAAATTTTCATTTCATTTTGTTTTAATATTAAAAAATTAATATAATTATATAATATCCTTATATAAAACCTATAAAGTAGTTTGTTATTATTTATTATGGTATTATTCTTGATAATTATTTGGATGCTAAATACAATTTCGTTACTTAAAAAATAATTTCAACAATATTATGTGCTGCATGCTACATGAAAAATATGATTTTATATAGATTAATGCAGGTTCTGTGATTAACCGTCACAAATTTGGATCTAATATTATCAAAATTTTACATAGTTGCATTGTATGGTAGGAAATTTAATGAAAATATACAATAAAAAAATAATAATAATGTAAATTTAATTGAACTTAAAAACACTTCATTCTTGGTTATAAAAAAAAAAAAAAGATTTGTCAGGCTTATTACATTATTACTAACAGGTAAAGTATTTAATTGAACCTTGTATCCTTACAACTCCGTATTAGAGTTTTTTTTAACAATAATTTTTTTAGAAACCCTCATGATACTTCACATTCAATAATAATTAAGTGTTTCAGAAAACTTATTTGTCTGAAAATTTATCTTCTGCACCTCCCTCCCCCTGACACTAAGGGAGAATTAGGACACTGATCCGGTATATACATTGAAAACTGCAGACTAGTCAACACATTATTTGTGCTGTAAATAATATTCTTAAAATAATATGACGTCACACTTTAATTTTGTAATTAATAGCGTTATACTATCTATTTAAACAAAAAAATTGCATGCAGTTCACAGGTTTACACTCCCCCCCATGATGGTAAGTTAGCAAATGTCCCATTTAAATATAAAACAATAGCCTAATAGCCGAGAATAATGATATATTTTTAATTTTTTCACCTAACATATGATTGTATATTAACATGATTAAAGGGGTACTGAAGGGAACACTTTTTTAATATCATCTTATCAACAAAAATAAGACCGATTCACTGGTAATAATCATTTTCTTGTTGAGGCCCTCAAATTTGAATTTCAGGGACCAACGGCTAAAAAGTGAAGTTGTGACGTATTGGTCTGGCCACATGCGATGTCCAGTAGAAATTTTATGGCGAGATGAGAGCAGAAGCGGCGATACCGGATGTTGGCTGTCATTAAAATAAACACAAATTTTCAACGTCCATGAGAAATCATCTTTCGTCTTTTTCAACGATTGGGATGAAATCACAATTCAATTCCCTATCTAGCAGTACAAAAATTATTTTTCTGTGATGATTAGAACAATTTATAGTAAAGTGCAATTGCATGAAAATGCATTCATGCAATTCTCAATCTCAGCTAATATGCATCGCACAAGAACAAAATTTATACTAATCGATTGGAAATTTTATCATCAGTTACGCACTATCATTAAAAATTACGAAAATTGATGATTAACAAAAGTTGAAATTTTATATTTATTTTATTATTTCATTGACACCAGTAAGATTTATGATTTCCGGTGAAGCGCGGCGACTCCGGCGACGGCTAACATCACCATCGCCACTCCAATTTTTTTCCCATATTACTACATTCCCGACAATAAAATAAAAATATAAAATTTCAACTTTTGTTAATTACCAATTTTTGTAATTTTTAATGATAGTGCGTAACTGATGATAAAATTTCCAATCGATTTGTATAAATTTCGTTCTTGTGCGATGCATATTAGCTGAGATTGAGAATTGCATCAATGCATTTTCATGCAATTGCACTTTACTATAAATTGTTCTAATCATCACAGAAAAATAATTTTTGTACCGCTAGATAGGGAATTGAATTGTGATTTCATCCCAATCGATGAAAAAGACGAAAGATGAATTCTCATAGACGTTGAAAATTTGTGTTTATTTTAATGACATCCAACATCCGGTATCGCCGCTTCTGCTCTCATCTCGCCATAAAATTTCTACTGGGCATCGCGTGTGGCCAGACCGATACGTCACAACTTCACTTTTTAGCCGTTGGTCCCTGAAATTCAAATTTGGGGGCCTCAACAAGAAAATGGTTATTACCAGTGAATCAGTCTTATTTTTGTTGATAAGATGATATTAAAAAAGTGTTCTCTTCAGTACACCTTTAAGACCCGGCGAGAGAACGTCTTGCAAACTCTAAAAAAATTTTTAAGAACATATATTTAATTTTAACATAAATTTTAATCACATTATATTAATAATGATCATTTACTACAGAAAGTTTTTATTTCTTAAAGAATGTCAGTCCCGTGACAGTCCCTAAACAAGAACTAATTTATTAAAAGTATTTATTTTGTTGTAGCTGTTGCAAAATTGAATCGTCATGCCATCTATTGGATACGAAATGAAATACGAGATTTTAACGCCTGAAAGATATGCAACTTATTGTGTCTTGAGGTGAAGAAATTAGCCTATGTGTCCAGGAGTTTTATTTTGTGGCAGCCATAATTCTCATCTTCATGCAGATTGAGCGCATGATTTTTTCTAATAAAAACATTTTTGAACTTAATTGTATAAAAATTAAAATTCTACAAATTCAAGAATTACATATAATTTAATACAGAATATGACTTATTGCCATGATTATCACCAAAATCTAAACTATAATATACTCGAATTCCGGCACAACTGCACAACTAGCTCGAAAAAAATACCTACATGCACCTACACTGCATGGCCGTCCGAGTCATTTAGGTTTTCGTCAGAAACGCCCCGGGAGATTATTTTATTGTTTCGTTTTTTTTTTTTACAAGTATAATAATGTATAACTTGTGCATTACATTCTTAATTATTGTTATTAGTTTTGATGTTGTATATTTTTTTTTATGTCTTAATTCATGTGTGTCAACTTTAGTACATTTTTATAAGTTCTTGGTTCTGTAACTGTTGCCAAATAATAATTGGTATTTGAGTACTTGTGTCGGCCAGTGCATGATGTCCGTCGTTATAAATCGGCTACCACTGGCTGAGGAATTAAATTATAATTAAACACGACGAAGACCAAAATGAATAAGACGCTCGATCTGCAGCTACGAGTATATAGTGATCGAGAAATAATATATATTAGTCATCGCGATTTGAGCAATAAAGTCCAAAATAACTATACAAATATTTCACATGCAGTCTTTGCTAACATATACATTTAAAAAATGTAATAATAGAATTTTTCGAATCAAAAAAGGCAAAGCCCCCTTTTTTTCATATGATAAATTACATGCGAGATTTAATATAATATTACAATTAAATAATTAATCATGTCTTTTAAGGGTAAGATAAAAAGCCCAATCTTTAAAAGTTCCCACACATGAAAATTATGAAACATATCTTAAAAAGTTCAATTCAGTATTATTATAGTTAAAATATCAGGTATTTACAAATTCGATCTATAGTTTTCGAGTTATGAATTTTTAAAGTTGACTAATTTAGCACGGAAGTTTCATTTCTGCATGTTAAAGTTGTCAAATTTAAAAATTCATAACTCGAAAACTAGATTGAATTTGGAGTCTGCTATTTTAGTTATTGATAGGATAGGCTCGGGATAGGGGATATAGAGGAAAATATTTTAAAATGTGTTTCATAATTTTTATGTGTGGAAATATTTTTAAAATTGGGCATCTTACCCTTAATATTAATTTTAGTGAACAGTAATTCATAAATTAAAAATTTTAATGACAATATTAATAATTGAATATTGTTATTTTAATTATCTTGTGGTATTTTGGATTTTTTCTATGTTGTATTACTATTTTTTTTTGTTTGTTTGTTTTTATAGCTATTTTAAATTTAATTAATGTTTAGTATATGTAGTCACAATGTATCAACCGATATTTAATGTGAATAAATAAAATAAATAAATTATATAATATGAAAAGGTGAGTTTTTGTACAATAAAATGTGCAGCATAGTGTACCTAATAGCTGCAATGAGGTAATGTATTTTTACCATATTCCCTTTAAAAATCATTTTGCAAGCTTGTAACATATAATGAGATCTTGAGAACCAACTGAAAAGTGCTGACATATAATTATATCCAAGCTTAGTAAAGCAATTTTCTATTCTATTCTATTCTATTCTATTCTATTCTATTCTATTCTATTCTATTCTATTCTATTCTATTCTATTCTATTCTATTCTATTCTATTCTATTCTATTCTATTCTATTCTAGTATACTAGAGTATAGTATAGTGTGATTAATAAAATAGAATGTCTTCAGCTTTTCAGTTTTTTATAATGTGATGTAAAATGTTTATCATTGATAATGATGTAATTATTATCATATAATAAAGAATGTTATAAATTATTAATGAAATTAGTTACTTTAGCTTTAAAGCGAGGTTTTAGTACAAATTTACTTTGTATTATTATTCTTTTTAAATATACATAGGAAATATATACCATTATATTATATTATTGTTAAATATATTATATATTCAGGAATTTATTTTATTCTCTCTCAACCAAGTAATTAAGTAAATGAAACACATTTTAACTAAATGTGAAAACAATACATATCTTAATTATTAAAAGTTTTAACATTTCTTCAATTAAATTTCAATAATAATATTTTTTTAAAGTTACACAAAATTTGTCATCAACTTCTGGATTTGGTTAAAGTCTACTGAAGTCTATTGCAGTGTATTGAACAGGCGCGGATCCAAGGGGGGGGGGCATGGGGGCGATCGCCCCCCCCCCCCCTCAAAGGTCCCGAAATACACTGAAGGTATTACCACCCACCACCCGTCGCCCCCCCTCCCACCCCAAAATTTAACATTGCGGGATAGGGCACCGCCCCTCCCAAAGCCGCGGGCTGGATCCGCCCCTGGTATTGAAGTTATTTTTGTGAGTTATCACTACTTTTTGTTGCAAAATTTTACTTGTGTATTGTTATTGTCTGATTATCTTTATCACTACAACCAAAGTGTAAAAACTAAACCACTTCAATTTACATAAGTTACTCCTAAATAAAACAACATTTTAAATAGTTAATAAAATTTAATTAAATGAAAATAAATAAATATTGATTAACACTAATAATCTTATCAGTTGAGATTCAGTAAGAAAGTAGGAAAGAAAACAAAATTTTGAGTGATTGATTTTGTCACTGAAGTTTCTTGAGGAATCCTGCAATGGCAGGCTTTTTCACCTGCAACCAAACGGGATGAACATGTGTCAGTAAACAGGAAAAAAATGTGCATAATGCTATAAACATTTATATATTCTGTTATTCAATGGTATAAACAGGGGAAAAGGAAGGGGGATGTCCCAAATTAGTGGCCATTAATTAATTTTTTAAAAATACTTCCAGGGCTGTAAAAAATCTGAAAAAAATCAAGGTAGAATAACTTTGTACTCTCTATCCATTTCTGCAATTAAAAAAAAAATGAGGTCGATACTCCATTGCTCTGTTCATTTAATAACTCTCTGCAAGTTGCAAATTTGTGAATAGCCTTTAAATAATAACCCCCCCCCAAACAAACAAAACAACAACAACAACATACTGTATTCTCAAATTGAATGCAATATCCAATTTGTTGACTCACCTTGGTGGCTGCTCGGTCCAGGTGGGTGAGGTCTGCGATGGGGGCCAGCACGGGCCGACCATGAGCACACTGGAAGGGCACCTGGCACGATGAGAGGCACGCCAGCAGCAGCTTGCACTCCCCCACAGACAGTGAGTCTCCGAACTTGACCGCCCCTGCAACATGAAGACAGAACTACTGTCAGGGCATAATAGGGGGAGGGGAGAAGAGTAAAACCAAGAAACCAGGATGTAATCAACCTATTGCCTTACATTTAGAAATTTGAGGACACCAAAGCACTGATTCTGAAGTATTTCAGTTATTACACACTACAATGCTCTTACTTCAAATTTAATAAGCATTTTATTTTAAAATTAAATTTTATTCCAACATAAAAATAAACTTATTACTTTACCAGCAGGATTAAAAACAAATATCTTTTTAAAAGACTAAATTATATATTTTTTAATAATTTTATTGGTAAATATGTAAAACCATCCATTTCATTAATCTTATCGTGTTATGTATGACACAGCAAAAAAATAAATAAAAGACAACTGATACTAATGAATTATTGATACAAGCTTTGAACATCACTATACCTCATTATCAGACGTGGTGACTCACCTGTGCATGCCTCCGAGTTAAGCACCGCCTGAAGGGTAGGGGGCACCCTCGCCCCAACACCCCTGGTCTGCAGCAGGGCGTGTGCTTGCTCACGCACCATGAACGTCAGCAGATCCTCCAGACTGCGTCCTCGTGACCCCCTCTGTTTACACACAATATTAAAATTAGATGGTAAAGAGCTCAGTACTTTTGTTTCAATTTACCAATAGTGAGCTTCAAGTAAGATAAATTAAAATATTTATAACTATAGTATTATAAAGTAGATGTGTCATAATTGTCATTAATAATAAGTACTATAGATCAGTCTCAAATTCATAAAAACAAATTATATCATGTATAAAAAATAAATTTAAATCTCAGACTTGGAATAAAAGTTAAGAACACTAAAATTCAAAAGCACTTCCTTGGATGGCTCACATAGTACTGAGAACACCATTTCCTCAGCCTCACCTGCCGCTCGTCTCTCAGCTTGAAACACGTTGGCACACGCATCACTCGAACGCCAGTCTCGCCAACTGCCTCAAACTGCAGCCCCAGACGCTCAAACTGCTCGTGGAAGCTGAGCATGACTCGCACCTCACGCGAGCTTAGCTCCAGAGTGACGGGAGGGCAGATCTCCTCCGAGCGAAACTCGCTCGTCTCCGGGTTGACCTGGTACTCTGACAACATAGCGTTGAACACAGCTAGTTAGGAAGAGTATGAGGGAATAATAGTGTGAGCAAATTCAATGTATACTATACTGAATTATCAATCAAATCAAGAGTGAATTTCTTTAAGGGCAAGATAACGCCACCAATGTTAAAAAAAAAAAAAATATCCCTCACAAAAAAATTCTGAAAAAAATTTAAAATGTTCTCCTCTACACCCCCTATCAGTAGCTAAAATATCAGGTATACAAATACGATCTAGTTTTTGAGTTATAAATTTTTAAAGTTGACTACTTTAACATGGAGAAATGAAACTCCCATGTTAAATTAGTCAACTTTAAAAATTCATAACTCAAAAACTAGATCATATTTGCATACCTGATATTTTAGCTATGGATAGGGGGTGTAGGGAAGAACATTTAAAAAAAAAAAAAAAAAAAACAGAATTTTTGTGTAAGGGATTTTTTTTAACATTGGTGGCGTTATCTTACCCTTAAGCATGATGAGAATTCCTAATTAAGTACTGGTAACTAAAAATTTCATTAATGCATTATAACAATGCATTTTGTTAATTCCGTCTATTTTTAGATTTAATTTTACAAGCAAGGTTTCAGAACCTAGCTGTGATTGAGTTAAAGGAACATTTTTAAAATTTTGGTAACATACTGTAATTATATGGATCATTAATTAAAGGCATACTAAACATGACACAGTATCTTTTATGGGGTAAGCCAGCAGCATTATTATCTCGGGAGTCTACAAATAGACCTCTAAAGCATTTGTTTCTTACTCACTCCAATTGAAGGCAAGTACATATAATATAAAAGACCATTTGCATACTCCTTAAACATTTTTTAATATCAGATCGGCCACGTCTCACTCACCTCTGGCGAGTCTCTCCAAACGCACTCTCTCGTGGACAGCGTGTTGGTCAAACAACACAAGGAGGTGCTGCTCCCTCTCGCCCTGCACGGCCGTCAGCACGAACTTGTTGTCCCACTGGCCCAGCACCTGCACACACCTGATGTTGTAGTCTCCACAAAGCCACAGTCCACAATTTAAATATCTTCCTAAACTGATATATACAGTATGCCCTCACGCCCCTCTTCCTTGAAATTAAATAATGTAATGTAAAAAGAATTTTTAATGTACTGTTACAATACTATTGCAATCTTAATTTTTGTTATACCTTGAAAGTGGATAGCATTTCCTTGCTAAACTTGTACTGATTGAGAGAGTTGTGGACTTTGACAAGAGCCTCGTTGTGCTCGCAGGTGTTGCTAATCGTCCGTTCGAGAGATGAGGTAGACTCTGACTCTGAAAGAAGCTTCTGGACCAGCTGCTCAAAACCTGCGATCAAATCATTTTACCAATTAGATTGGCAACATTATAGCAAGGTGACTCATAGATGTTGGCAAAAAAAGTTTAGCAATTTCTTTTCATAAAATTTTAACTTCTCTACAAATACAGTAAATTGAAAACAAAAGGTCATTTTAGAAATATTTGTAGCAAACTTTGACTGCTGCTAGCCTCTATCTACTATCAAAGTAAGAGTAAGTTGTGACCTTCTCTTCATTGATGAAGAATTTACATTTTTTATGCAGACTTTATAAAATATAATAAGCAGCTAGTGCATTATACTGTATATACAGTACTAATTAATCCTACAAAATCATAAAATAATAAGCTAAAATTCTATGAAGTTCTGTAGTTCACTTTATGCGATAGAGTTACTGTATCTATAAGAAGAGAAATGAACTATTCGTGTTATAAAATGAACAATACATCAAGCATTACAAAATCACAGTTCATTGATCTAACATGGCCTTGCCTGGATGCATAAAAGAAAGGTTATTCTCATACTGTAGATATATTGATATGATGGATGAAACTTAAGTTCCAGAGAAAATACAGGCATTTCCTGATTTCTTTTCTGTGCAGAGGTTATCAGAGATCAGATCAGGCCCGGGTCTAATTCATGAACTTTTTGTGTAAAAAAAATGAAGTGCAAAGGATCATGAGACCAGGCCATCCCCATGTGCAGATGTGGTGCTCACCTGAGGTCTGTTGGGGGCGAGGCTGCTCGAGATTGCCCCATTTGACGGAGGCCAGCTCGGATTCGAGGCTGCTGCCAGTCTGCACGGCCTGCTGAAGCTGCGACTGCTCCTCACAGCTCAGCTCCACCGCACCTTCCCGCGGACTACCAGAGGGGATTTGCAGGAGAGGAGAGGAACCTTTGGGCATGAATGAGTGGCGAGGAGTCATGGAAAATCCCAGCTGTTCTGTGCACAACACAGGAGCCTGGTACGAAGTGATGCCACTCGTGGCATTAACATAAAACTTTCTTCCTAGAGGGTCTATTCTTTCTTCCCACTTGCTTCCCAGAGATGCAGAAACATTCAGTTCCTCGCTAGTCTTGCCTGAAAAATTTCTACTCTCTTCACTTGAGACAATCACAGTTCCTTCCCTTCTCTTTGGTCCATTTAACTTTGCTTTCTTGTTAATAATATCACATTCAACTGCAGTACAGCGTTTCTTGAGATCACTTCCTACTTTGTTGTCTTCTGATGACTTGTGATGGCCCTCCAGCAATGCCGTACTCTCAGTACTTGGAACGGAATACGGGACGGCCAGAGAGCCAGTCAACTGAAAATCCTGAGGTTCAATAGGAGGGTTGGCTGACGATTCAGGAGCATAATTACTGGGTCTACTGGTATTTCTTATATCTTCTAGAATATTATTTAAAGACTCGGAGACATTGGATGTTTTTGAGAAATCTACAACATTATTTGTCACATCTGTACATTGAGATGATATAGACTCAAAATTTGTATGGTACTGAGAATTCTTGCCATCTGAAAATATATCTGTATCACATAGAGATGTTGGGCCACAAGACTTAAAGTGAGGATTTATGTTATTTGTTTTGGTATTAACAATAGAGTTCCAAGAGATCTGACAATCCATTTCATCAGAGCCGGAACTTCCAGAGTATGGGACCAGACTAGTGCTTCTTCTCCCGAGTTCCTCATCAACTAACATTGGTGTGGATTGTAGGTCAGCGGAGTGACTGCTATACTCATGAGAGTAGAGAACTATCTCAGAGGCAGGTGTGTCTGAACTTGTTGATGAACTAACTTGATAATGACTGGAAGGTCTTGAGCTAGGTTGTGTATATGGTGCAAGTTTCTGTAAGACTGCAGAGCTACACAGAAGGTCTTCTCCAGTCTTTTCACCTGTGCTCGACACTTGGTGGGCGTTGCCATCAGGATACACTAATTGTTGTGGCCCAAGGTGTTGCAGAACTGATGCTGAGGATAATAAATCTCCACAGAAAAGATCTGATATTTCTGAGATTGGATTGGTATTGTTGAATTCAATAACTTCAGCCGGTCCAAGTTGATGTAAAACTGAAGCTGTAGAGAGAGTATTTCTATTTATGACATTAGATACATCAGTGTCTATTTGATGATTACTTAATGGAGGGTCTAATTGTTGCAAAACTGCAGCACTTGAAAGCATATCTTCATTCTGTAGAAATTGGTTTGATGGGGGCTCTAGAGGAGATGATATGAGATGGGTTTCAGCGCTTCTTGCTTCATCTTCACCTTGGAACACTGGATTGATTAATTGGATGCTGGAGGGATGGGAGGTTGAAGTTTCAGTGCTTGTTTCTGACCAATCAAGGCGTGACAGACGTTGCATTTCTGTGATTTGTCTTACTGTTGGAGATTCTTCAACCTGCGAGCTCAAGTAAGAAACTTGATAACTTCTAGGATTCACTATTTGATTTCCTCTTGCAAGATTTTCCATTTCTGTAATATGTTTATTTAGTCTACTAAAAGGTGTATCGGCAGGAGGAAATGAAGAACTTGTAGAAGCTGGACTAGCAAATTTCTTTCTTGATTTGTTCATATGACTACAAGGTTCATAACGACTTCTACTTATTCTCTTGTCATAAGAAAAAAGTTCTTGCAACTTTCTATCATTCAAGTTTACTGGGTTGTCATTTAAAACATAACGAGAGGAATGCTTGCTGGGTAGAAAGTCTGCACTAAAATGGGTTTCAGGTTTTGGTGATCTCAGTGGGCTCTGAGCAACTGATTCAGGCAGCATACTGTGTCTTGCAACATTGATTTCTCTGCTTATTTCCTCTAGTGGACCTCGCAATCGGGCTTCCATCTTCAGGTAATTCTCGTCTGACGACGAGTCTGAACTTGCAATCTGTGGAGATTCAACCGGAGAACAGTTGCTATGCGGTTCCCTGCTAAAGTCAGAAGCCCAATGATAATTGTCTTGCTGTTGCCATCTGTCAGTGCAGTCTTCATGGCTCCGACTTTCATTTGTTTCTTGAGGCCAATGTTTATAATATTGTTTTGATTCCATTGATTCATAAGTTTGCTGAGTGGTAAAATACTGGCCATTATCAGAAGCTTCTCCATAAGGATATTCGTGATGATAAAATTCAGAATCAGGAATATCTTTGTTTTGAGAACCAATCAGAAAAGCATTTGGGGGGATGACAGTCTTGGTTTGTTCTATACTGAGAGGTTGTTGTCCTGAGTTTCTCAGGGTCATGGTAGTTGAAGGCTGGTAATGATGGTTCACTGGGAGCTGGGCAACATTTTCTACTGGAGGAACGGGGAGGGAGCACGTGGAAGTTGGAAGAGATTCTATGGAAGGGTGTGAGGCAGGCCTGCTTGCTTCTTGCACTGTTACAAACTCAACATCCTCTGGGCCTCGGTTCTCTTTTTCAATGCTTGGCGCTCTGAAAGTGTCTTCAGAATTATTTTCATATGAAGCTAGCTTCTGTGGAAAAAGACTGGAAATTTGAGGTATAGTAGATCTAGGTAGTGTATTAACTTTTTTAACTGGTGGAGTTATTTCACTTGACTTGTGTTTGAGAGAAAATATTGTAGCAGGTTTTTTCAAAGTACATTTTTCTTTCATTATATGATGTGCAAATGATCTTTTTACAGCATTTGCTGCTAAACTGTAGATTTGTAATTTTTCAAAGTAATCAGGCAAATTTTTGGTTTCTTTTTCTTTAGTTTTTAAAACTTCAATTTTTTTATGATCATTATGTTTTTTTACCTTTTGTCTGGCCTTGTACTTAGCCCATGTATTGACAGGTGAACTTGAATCGTCAGATACTTTATCTTCTCTCATCGAATCATCTTGTTTGGAGGAGAGTGCTGTGTTGACTCGAAGAGAGGCAGGCATTGGGTTTTCTGATCCACTGTCCGATGAAAGGGCTGCCTCTGACTCTGCATCTGCCACGAACGACGATTCTACTCGTGTCGGCTCCCTGGAGGAGGTTGGCTTCGAGTTCTTGTGGCGCTTTGCTGGCAGGCCCAGGACTGCTCTGGCGATGTGCAGCTGAGGGGACGGTCGATGCCTCCTCTTGTGACTCGGGGCGGCCTCACTTGCAGACTCCTCTCCACTGAGCACATCTTCTCTGTCCAGCTGGTCCATTTCATCCAGAACAGAAGGCTCATTTCCATCAGACAGCTTTGCTGCTTCATTTGTGCCCATATCAGTACTGGGGACTGTCAAATTTTCTTTGTGCAGGAAAATCTTGACGGCTTCTTCTGCAGTGTGCATAACTTCATCCCAATTTTTGAACTGAACTAATGTTTTTCTTGGATCTAATGTAATATCATAATCAGTGTACGGACAAGTTAGATTAATTACAAACACTGGATACTTTGATTTTTTAGCCAATGGCATACCAAGTCTTTCATTCATATCTTTAGGAATTGGTAAATTCAACCATGGACCTGGTGCTTTCAGTAAAAAGCTTTTTGCCAGAATCATATTGATAAGTTTATTAAGTTTGGTTTTTACTACAAGACGCTTATTAATATAGATGAATTGTAGTGTTTTCTGATGATATACATCTGTTCCAATATATCCAGAGATATTAATTTTTCCTTGTGTATAATCTATAGGACGTAAACAATTTGCTAGTTTAAGACCATATAGATTTCTGAAGGCTTCTTTTGTATTTTGACCTTTACGTGTTTGCAGGATTAATTTTCCACTGGCATCATTTCTTAAACTGAATGATACTTTAGGATGCACGAGGGCCAAGGACTCAAGCTGGGACTTGATCTCTTCGAGATCCAGAGGCTCTTTGATTCTCTTCCTACGGACTGGCATGTTGTACAAGAAGTCTTGCACGGTGACGGTAGTTCCCTGGCCAGGGCGCTGCTCCATCGTCTGGCCCACTGAGGTGCTCTTGCCGTGGGCGAACACCTTGCTGTAGGTGTTGGTGCAGCCTTGGGCCCTCGATGAGATATTCAGGAGACCAGACACTTCCCGTAAGCTTGCCAAAGCTTCTCCGCGAAAACCAAACTTGCCGAGTTGTCCCTGGAGCTCAGTCAGGCTGTGGCACTTGCTGGTCATGTATCTGGAACATAAGTGTACAGTTATTTTACATTCATGTAGCATTCAATACTTTTAGTACTGAAGGAGGATACAGAGAGAAGAAAATTTAGCACAGAATATGTATAAAGGACATCAACACTTTTCTCTAGATAACAGTAAAGATAATTTAAAAAAAAGTGACTCGTCAGTTGCAAGGGAATGTTAGCCGGTATTTTATTCACATTAAAATACCTGTTGGTACATCATTATATAGATCACAACAAATACCTTTCAAACCTTTGGGAGAGTGAGCATTTTAATTTTAGTTAAAGTACAAAAAATTAAAACTTTACTTGTCTCTTGCTTTACACGACACACTGAGCTCTAAATATATGCAAACATTATAAGATGATAATATAGTGTTGATCTTGTTATAGTAATTCATATAGAATTTTGAATATCTCTTCAATCTAAATATTTACAAATAACATTTTTAATCTTAAAGTGCCGATTTGGGTGTGTAATGCAATAAGAAAGCAATTTTTCAAATTCAATCAAACAAATTTAATGTTCATACATTACTTGAGAAACAGTCATGGACATTAAAATCATTAAATGCTGTTTCTCAACTATATTTACCCATTAATTTATACTGTATTTCTGTAATTTAAATTAGTTGTATTTTCTAGAACACTATAAGCACATTTCAGGTTAAATGAAGAATATATTCATCACCTTTTCCCAATCAAATCAAGGTTCTTCTTGTTGATCCCAAATCCATTATCAATAACTTGAAGTTTGTGAGAGCGGAAATCAACACGCACAGCGACAGATGTTGCTTGTGCATCAAGGGCATTGGTAACCTGCAAGCAAACAAACAAATAATACAGCATGCCAGGGGCGGATCCAGCCCGCGGCTTTGGGGGGGGGGGCTATTCCGCAATGTTAAATTTTGGGGTGGGAGGGGGGGCGACGGGTGGGGGGTGGTAATACCTTCAATGTATTTTGGGACCTTTGGGGGGGGGGGGCGATCGCCCCCATAGCCTCCCCCTTGGATCCGCGCCTGCAGCATGCAACAAATTGTTGACAAAATGGAAAATTGACGATTTATATTTTAGTTTCATTTTGTAGCTGAGATTCAAAATGCAACTCGAGAGCAGAAAATGACCCGGTTTATGCGATAGGGTAGGCAAATCAATTTCCCAGTAGGAAATCAAGATAAATTTCAATGTTAATCCTTTTCTTCCCCCTTCACATAAAAAACTTCAACTCACAATGGTTGTAGCACACTACTATTGTTGATAATGTCCGTCCGATGATTCTTTTTTCATTGTTAACAGTGAGACGATGTAAAATACCTCATTTCACCTAGCTACCAGCTTTCAGTACTATAGACTTACAGAAGTATAATGAAAGATGAGTTAATCCTCAATGACAAGCTTCAACTTAAAAATGCCGCAGCGCCGCATTCTGACATCGCTCCGTAAGGTCAGGGCTATTCTCCGATAACAATAGGAGAATAACCCTGCGTAAGGTTTGTTGGGAGAAAAATCTTATTTATTTTTTCATTCAAATTCTATACTGCACAAAATCTTGAATATTTTTTATGTCGTGTTAAGTGATTTTTCCCGTGGCTCATATGAATTATTAATCTTGCCCTTCATAAGAACCGTCGGAAAAAATTAAAAACCAGGTACCGCTGGGTTAAAGGATAGGAAGCTTGATAGAACATGTCGTCGCGCACAGTTCGCGCGCTAGATTTTCATTGGCTGAGAGAATCGTTTTGTCACAGTTAAAGCTTCTCATTATTCATAAAGCAGTTTTCAGACAATTGAAAATTGCTACAAAATTAATGTCGCAAGATGCTGTATGCATATAACAATATATAATATAATAATAATAATATAATATAGCTAGCACATGTATGCATATAAGTTCCATAACAAAATTGAGTTGACTTTGTTTTTGGTGCGTCATAGGATTTTTAAATTATGTGAAAGCAGTCCTATATACTAGCTGACTCCGACAGTCTATGGACAGAAATATAAAACAATACTTTGCTTTCAAACATCAAGCAGACACGTAATCGAAAATTGCTACGGAACACTGTAGAAAAATCAACCTCCCCTTGATATATTTTTTTTTTTTTACAAGGATACACCCCTAAGAGCTTACAGCTCGCAGCGGGGCACTGGGTAGGGATAAGGTAGGGAACGGATAGTGGCCACGGCCTGCATGCTTACGCGTCCCAGCATTCGCTGAGGTGAGACTGAGGGGCTCGAACCGTGGAAAACCTCAGTCAGGACGGACACCTCTACTTTTTCTCAGTGGACCAAATAAGCGATGTCCAAAGCCTGATGCATGGGGAACCACACACAAGTGCATCACTGCACTGGGTGGAAAGCGAGACGAATTTACCCCAGGGAGGGAGCAGCGTATTTTTTACTTGAAAATATTCATACATTATGCTACAGTACCGGTACGGCGTCTTGCGGAGTAAATTCCATAGCAATTTTTGATCATGTGTACAGTATGCATAATTAAACTCCTTTATGGCCTTTATGCTTTATATTAGATAGGCACAGTGAATGCCATACTGTACTGCATACAGTATGCATACGTATTGTACCACTTATACCAGCTCAGTATACATACAGTGCATATTAATTATTATAATATATGATACTACATGGTACATATAAAGAAATTAGCTTGCTGACATCTTCTTCATACTGTGTACTGTATACTGTATATAATATAATAATATATAATAACAATAATATATAATATATATTATATATGTATAATATATATACACAGAGTATAAATCAAGGATTTACATACAAAATCCTTGGTATAAATACAGTACAGAAAATCCTTGATAATTACCAGCTCAGCAATACATTGCGATGGATTTGTTATCGTAACTCCTGCTCGTAGTAGGGAGCAAACTTCCTTGGGAAGCTTCTTGAGATCCATAGCTTATTCAAATAAAAATAATTAATTAAGGAAGGAAATATTTAATTAAAAAGTTTCTCCGGTTTTTTGCTTGCTTCTTTGCAACTTTTGCCATGTTTTGATTTATGTACAGCTGTTTTATAAAACCGCGTTACGATCGCGATCGCGCACTTCCGCGCATTTAGTTCAAAATTTGAAGCAGAGATGGCAGTACAAGTAAAATTACTAATATTTTCCGCGAAATTTTTAAAACGATATATCAGCATAATTCAGAGATTTCAGAGACCATAATTAAATGTTAAAATAAAAGGCAGATAATTATGAACTTTATGACTTATGGTGACCTATTCATCTTGTTAGGTCAAATTAACTTATAAGAGGAAGGTTTATCCCACTACTATTTCATGTATTATATAGCAATTGGCGTACTCCATTCGATAGTTGATACCTCCGATATATTTTATATATTTATGCAACTCGATCAGTACTCCTGCCTTCACTGTTTCTTCTCCCGTTGGTGTAATTATGCTACAAACTCTTAATTAAGTGAAATAAAAAACATTAAATATCCTTTAATTGTCAATTTATTGGGAAAAAAAATACATTAAAATTTTTAATTTTTAGTACAAAAATTAAAAAGTTTAATGTATTTTTTTTTCCAATAAATTGACAATTAAAGGATATTTAATGTTTTTTATTTCACTTAATTAATAATAATTATATAATATTTTTTTTTCTGTAAATTAAAACCCAATCAACCGATTATTATCAATCAAAACATATAAAATTCTATAGCCTTAAAAGAATATGCAGCTCAAAAACATAACAAAGTAAATCGTGTTTTAAATTTTTACTGCAGTATATAATACATTGTCTAGTAAAATAATACAATGAAAAAATAGTAAAAATACAAGTAAAATTATCAAGTATGAAAATTTTATCATTCTGCAAGTACATCTTTCAAAGTTTAGCAATTTAGTGTACATATAGCAGTTTAATTTTAAATCAAATTTAATTAATATACAACATTATAACAAGGCCAGCCAGGGAAAAAATAGATACAATAGAAACAGTACAAAACTAAATTAATTACAATTAAATAGGAGGAGTATAAACACACATTAATTAAGTGATCAGCTGGCCATCCCTATATTTTGTGACACGACTTGTTTGAAGATAAATAAATATTTAAATTTTGAATTTGAATTAAAATTTGAAATAATAATAATAATAAAAAGCCAACAAACATAATTTATGTAACTAGAAAAAAAAAATACATTAAGGGTATTAAGGTAACTTGCCCGATGTTAAAAATATTTCTACATATTTCTACACATGAAAATTATGAAACATATCTTAAAATGTTTTCCTCTTCATACCCTATCAGTATGTAGTTAAAATATCAGGTATACAAATTTGATCCAGTTTTTTGAGTTATGAATTTTTAAAGTTGACGAATTTAATATAGAGAAATGGAACTTACATGCTGAATTATAGTCAACTTTAAAAATTGATGACTCAAAAACTATAGATCGAATTTGATATACGATATTTTAGCTTATACTGATAGGGTATCCAGAGGAGAACATTTTAAGATAATATGTTTCATAATTTTCATGTGTGGAATTTATTTTAACATTGTAAGTGTTACCTTACCCTTAAATGCCTAATTTAATTTGGTTCATATACATCACTTATTAGTTTAACTTTATTTTCAAACCCGTGCACTCCAAAAATGACATACAGTATATCCATCTGTATATTAATTAATTGATTCACATTTAATGGAAACAGATTAAGATTTTTTTTTCCTAAAAGCAAAAGCAAAAAATAAATAAATAAAAATAAAGAATAATCACACAATAGTTTATGAGCTCTGTAAAATTTCCTAATTTTGTGACTCATTCAAAGTAAAACGGAGGTCACAGTTCACTCCAACTCCCTTTACATTTTCGCAGTGTGGAAAAATTCATTCACATCCCACAACTTAGGTCTGCATTACTAATCGTCTTTGCTTTCTAGAGAGTCTCCTTGAAGCAACTGCCAGTTCGTGCCAGACACTGGTCAAAGTAAACCAGGTTCGCATGATAGTGGAGGCATTTGGTGGCTCCCAAGGACCACATGGTCTTCAGGAAGCGACCAATCCGAGCAGCGTCCTTGGCACTGAGCTCTTTGCCGTTTTGGACGTCAAGCAACAGGTCCATGACACTTTCCACAGCCACCCCACAGGCAACTCTGTCTGCCGAATTGCGGAAAGTAAGAGGGAGAATTTCCCAAGGGGATTCGGCTCCCAAAGGCCAATCCTCAACACAAGCTTCACAGCGACACTGGAACTGGTAATCTGTCAAACCTTGCTCCTGTCTCTCAGCTTTTGGACAGAACATGAAGTGCCAGCCATACGAGATGGTCACCAGGTCACCTTGCTTCATGGGCTGGAGAGCGTAGAAGACCTCCACATTGTCAGTATGAGCCACCTGGGTGACATTGGGGCTGCAGGAGTGGGAGAGCATACTAGAGGAGATGCGGACTGCAGGTGCCAACGAGTTGTCATTTTCCTCTCCATTCAGACTCATGAAGTGTTCGCTGACATCAAACACATTAACAGCCACCAATTGCTGTAGCCGCACCATGAAGCTTCCGAATCTTGGGGGTAGAGCCATGACTTTGACAAGGCAAAATGCTGTGACGCAGAATCGGAGTAAGTTTGAAGGAGTACGGAGCTTGGAGTTGCGTTCCAGGTGATACAGAGCCTGCAGAACAACAAGAAGACTATAATATATGTATATACTGTGTATGTATATATATATACATACAATGCAATGGTCCAAAGCCAGGGGAACCACATAGTGGAAAAGCGCAACGTTTTACCCCTGGGTGGGAAACGTGTTTTTTTGTTGAAAATGGTCATCCATCCAACTACTAACCACGCGCGGCGTTGCTTGACTTCGGTGATCTGACGAGACCCGGTCAAGCGCACTGCGCCACACCTCCCAATATTATATATTAGATAGACTACAGTGAAGGTCTATCTGTGGACGGCCTAGAGGTAATAATGCTGCTGGCTTACCCCGTAAGGGATTATGTTATCACTGCAGGATGTATTGTAACCTTACTATAAAATACATACATAAAATATCATACAGTGTGATAACTATTTTGTCACCCAAAGAAAATATCACATGCCCAGACCTCTAGCTCCCCTACCTGAAAGTTTGGCTTCAGCTTGCCGTCGGTGAAACCCTGGGTGCGAGGGTCATCATTGGCTGGCAGGTTATCAAGGTAGGTCAGGATTTTCTCCTCGCCCTCCTTGCTAACAATGCGAGCCACAAGGAATGACAGATTACCCATGTTCCAGGCAAGGAGCTTGGGCATCAGTGAGCACTCCAGAGAGTGGTGGGGGGCAGAGAGGCGACAGTCCTCACTGCAGAACATGGCCTGTAACATAACATGGTGACATATGTACATCTCATTGCAGGGCACCATAAAAACTCTACTCCTGCCAGATTATAACTATGTGCATACTCATGTTCAAAAAAGAGACAAAAAGAGATGCAGTTTTATAGTTTTATTAGATTTATTGAGAAATATTAAGAACAATTAATCCTAGCATGGAATCCCCAAATAAATTTAAGCTTAATTTTCTTCCATTAGACTTCATCTAAACTCTATTGCATATCAGAAGACAAGGACTTCACAGAGGTGATCAGGGTGATTTGGGACAGCTGTAACTTAAATGGTGATATAATGAAAATGACTTTCAGAAACAAAAGAGGTTTATTTTTAACACAAGATCTTTTAATTCTTACCCAAGTACATTTTTCACAGGGAAGCAGACTTGGGCAGCGCTTCAAACAAACATTGCAGTGGGTGTAGAAGTAGGGAGCTTCCAGGAACGCAGCGTAAGGACGCTCCACTATCAGCACATCCCCTGCAATAGAGGATATAAAGGACCAAGAGATGGTGCTGACGTCTGCAAATTTTGCTTTTTGCATCGAGGATACGGCAATAATATAGCATGGGGAGAATAAAAAATTATCAAATATGTAGGAAAGAAATCACTTACGAAGTTGAAATATTTTTTTTATATTTGTCCGAAAGTATTTGATAACTAATTATAGTGTTGTCATTTCTGTAAAATTATGCTGTGGCTGCTGACAGAGCATTTACATGATTTTACAATGTTAATCATATACAGCAATCCTCGCCAGACGCACGTAGTTCCAGCAGTTACTACTAGGGGGCGCATTAATTTTATGACGCCATTACAATCACAAATCAAATACAAGAATACTGTTTATCAGGGTATCAGAGAACTATATTACATATTTCCATACATTATACTGGAACTGATATACTATATAGCTGCAGCATATTAGTATGTATTTTGCACAAAACTTTTCAGAGAAGTGTGTTTATAGCTGACCTATACAGATTCGAGTTCGTCACTATAATATATGCATACATACTTTTGCTGCATGGTTTAATTCCTTATATATATTCCTGGTGATGTAGGCAAACTGCATTTTATTGCAGGTTGACAAACAAATTTAGTGCACGCTACATATGTATAATGATGTATATACACACCATAATATATGCATATACTTAATACAGTATATATGCATACATGGCATCATCGGAGTTCTCTGGACTTATTTCAAGGTTACCAATATTGAAACAACAATTTTTTTTTAAAAACTTGTTTCAGTTTGCACTTGCAGCATTTCTACTAACCTGGGTCTATGTCTCTCGTTGCGACGATATGGCGCCCCAGTTCCTTGTTGTAGCGTAAAGCAAGGCAGTCAGATGCACCTGACAGTTCAGGGTTGGCTCCGTAAGACAACTCCGGTAGGACCGGTAGTTTTTTGTCTTCTTTCAGCGACAGCCCAGCTATGTCCAGGTCGCTGTCTTTCACACATTCTTCCTGCTTTTTTCGGGCCTTCTCTTCAGATGCTGCTTTTTTGCTCAGCTCCAAAAGGCAGTCATCTTTCCGGGTGCATAACTTACTCACAGTCTTTGCAGCTTGCACGTAGCCCATATGCATATTATGCATACCAAGTGTGCGATCAATTTCTTCAATACATTCTTTGAACAAACCCATTCTTTTTAACACAGCTGAGCGGTTGCCATAGGCAAGAGAGAGGGCTTCCGAGCCTGGTGGGGCCACGGCAATGCTTTCAGTGTAAGCACGGAGGGCAGCGTACATCATACCTTGTCCGAAATGACGATTACCGGTCTCTCGAAGTTTTCCAGATTTTTCTGAACTCTTCTCTCTTTTGAGGTGGGCAGGAATTTGACTGGGAAACTTATATTTCTCCAGCACAGGCACGACCAGATTGTAGCGATCTTCATCGCTCTGTGCAGCAAAAATTTCAGAAGCAAGTTCTGGATAGTTATCATTCACATCGTTGACTGCTGTTGCATAAAAATTGTCAAACAGCATTTTAACCTGCAGGTGATTCGAAAGAATGAATAGGAAATAGATAATAAACCTCTCAAAGAAGCTGAAAATATGGAATCACACAACTACTAGCTAACTTTAGACGCAAACGCACATGTGGAATCCCCTAAAAAGTGAATTTTTTTTATAAACAAATGAGTATCAGCTGATTCACATTTGCGGTTTAAATTTGAAAAGTTTATTTTTATTTATCAAATTTTACAGACACCCTACGGTCTCTACAAATTTTATTGATTATTTGTTTATTCATTCATTCATTCATTCATTCATTCATTCATTCATTCATTCATTCATTCATTCATTCATTCATTCATTCATTCATTCATTCATTCATTCATTCATTCATTCATTCATTCATTCATTAAATTCATTCATTCATTCATTTATTTATTTACTGCGTCGAGCGTGTGTGGTTACTGCATGGTTAAGTATTTGAATATGGGTATTATAACCGTTTCAAGTAAAAATTACATTGATCCCTGGGGTAAATGGAGTATCGACCTCAAAATTTTTTATTGCAGAAACGAATAAAGAGTGCACAGATATGCTACCGCCTGATTTTTTTCAGATTTTTTAGAGCCCGGGAACTATTTTTTAAAAAAATATCGAAAGTTCTTTTTGTGACGTCACGAGACGCCGCTCCTTAAGAAAAATATAGGACTTCCCGCCGCGTGACGTCACAAAAAGGACTTCCAATAATTTTTTAAAAATAGTTCCCGGGCTTAAAAAAATATGAAAAAAATCAGGGTAGCATAACTTTGCACGCTCTATCTATTTCTGCAATAAAAAATTTTGAGGTCGAAATATACTCCATTCGTCTCTCTTTCCACCCATGCCACATCATGCCAGTGCAGTAAAAAAAAAAAAAACTGTAAGCTAAATCTATATTTTATATATATTATTGTAAGTATAAAAATAATATGCAAGCATAATGTGAAAATTATGCTAATGACAAGGAGTATGTATATTAAATACTAATATATATATATATATATATATATATATATATATATATATATATATTAAGTATATATTATAGTAATGATCATTATATTATAGTTTCTTCGACTTGTATTTTAATATTCAAATTTTATGCTGCACGAAATATTGAATATTTTTTAGGCCTGTTCGTAAACCCTGCTCGGTGTACACTTTCTACACCCAATCGACCTTATATCCCATGTACATAAGGTCGATTGGGTGTAGAAAGTGTACACCGAGCAGGGTTTACGAACAGGCTAGTATGTCGTTCACATCCATGTATATACATAAATAAATAAGAGAATAAAATAAATGGTAAGTAACTAAGTATATAAGTGATCTTTCCCGTGGGTCATGACTGTCACATGGATTAATAATTAATCTTAATTGGATAATTGTCCTTCATACATTAATTTAATTATTATAGAACCATCGGGAAAAAAATAAAAACCAAGTATACTGTATACGCCGGTTACGCCCGCTGGGTTAAAGGATATAGAAGCAGAGGTATAATTGAACATGTCACTGACTTATTGTCATTATTATTATTGGCTGAGAGAATCGTCTTATCAGAGTTGAAGTTTTTGAATTTCTGAGCAATTATGCCAAAATATAATTATAATAAATAAAAATTAATATATAATTATATTATATAAAATATATATTTTTTTTGAGGGGCAACTTTTGAAGCATGATATATAATATATTATATATTTATATAATTAGTATTGCAAATTACACCAATATTGTACAAGTTTTAAAGTGTTATATTTACATTATGTGTTAATTCTTAATTGCGGCTATGAAATGAACATTACCAGAATAATATATATTATATACTAATAAAATTTGTATCCCATTATTGACCATCATAAATTGAACAGGGCATTAAATTTAATTATATCATTCAGTTGTTCTTCATGCAGGCCGGGATCTATTATAGCTAATGTAAATTTAAGCTATATAAGCCCAACCCTTATAAAGTGCGTAAGTAAAATTAATGTATAATATTCTGTTAAATATTGAAAGAAAATAAATAGAAATTTTGTGTTATAAGAAATACGTTTACAATAAAGTTAAAAAATAATATATTGGGTTGGATGGAAGAGTGGTCCTAAATAACACGACCTTCATTATACCTTCAATAAAGATTGTTTTATTTATTTAAATATATAATATAATTATCTATTAGGTAATATGCCACTCAAAAATCGATCATAATAAAGAACAAAGTTTGTAATAATTAAATTTTGTAGCTTATTATATTATTATTTATTAGTGACGTAAAGAAAGAAGTATATAAAAATTACTGGAACATATTATATCAAATGGACCACAATATTTTTTTGTGCATTCATGTATTAGGAGAACATAATATGATATAATAACACGATAATTATAATACATATTATACAGATCGAAAGTGTTATTTCCGCATTTCGTGGTGGCTAGAAAAAGTACATACCAGTTTAACCGATAGTTTCACTCTCAGCGTAAGTGAATGCGGCGAGTGATTTTTGGCTGATACCTGCATGGCACCTATAATAGAGTGACCACCATCGCACGATATATAGAATATGGAAGTACGCTGTGTGTTTCCGGGGTGACCCAGATCCGGTGCGTGCCTTCCCTTCTCCCAGGTATATAAGCCTGCACAACCCTTGCAGAAGCACATTCGCTCCCAGACCAGAGCAAGTAACACAACAAGCAATGGCAGCTTTCAAGGTAGTAAGATAACTATTTTATCTAATTACAATTAAAGAAATTAATGATAATTAATAGTTTAATACTTAAGATTGTATCAATTTAACAATGCAAGAAACTCTCTGTTTAAAAGATATTTGTTCCAAAATTACTCAATTAATATTTTATTACAACATTACTATAAATAAAACTTGTCGGTTTCTATTAAGTACACATCTGAAATTTACTTGCATATTTGTTACAGGTTATTGCCGTGGTGCTAGTAGTCGTGTCGGCAGTTGCTGCTCAGTTTGGAGGATTTGGAGGAAACGGCGGCGGATACGAAGGATTTGGAGGTGGAAACGGAGGTGGCATTTCAAACGGCCTTGGAGGAGGATCTGCTGGAGGCTACGGTCATCAGGAGGAATACTACCATGTAAGTTGTAAATATAAAAAAATATCAGAAATTCAATGAAATGTCTAATCTGATTGTCCTTGCAGCACCCCAAGTACCACTTCGAGTACGCTGTCCACGACGACAAGACACATGACGTGAAGAAGCACAGCGAACACCGCGACGGAGACAAGACCGAGGGAGAGTACAGCGTCCTCGAGGCTGATGGCACCACACGCACCGTCAAGTACCAGGTGCATGGCAAGAGCGGCTTCGTGGCCACCGTGACCCGCTCCGGACACGCCGTACATCCTCAGGTTCACCACCAGCCTCAGCAGCAGTACCACCATGGAGGATACCAGGGAGGCTACAATGCTTAATCAACACCATTTCATATCTGTGATCTCAAATTCATACTTTTCTTATGTAGCAACGTGTCTGTCATTTCACTTTTCATTATCATTATGTATATACCTTTGTTTTCATCACCAATAAAACGTTATTTCTTATAATTTTGTGATTTTTGTGTATGTTATGTTTAACTTTCTAAAACCAACTTACCATGTGTGAATACTGTTGTAAATAGTAAGAATAATTCTCTTATAATTATATTTTATTTCTGCATTTGATTCGCAAATCGAATATATTAAATTTGATGCATAATATAATTCATTATAAAATTCAAATAATTCAATTATTTTATTTTGTGTTGATGAAGACTTTCATAATAATTAAAACTGTTATGATTTTTTTTTTATATTAAATAGCATTTTGATATAAGACATTGATTAGTATTGAAACATTGCAGGCATTATAGATAAATAATTTAATTGTCGTTACATAGTTTTGAGCTAAAGTTAATTTTTTTTAATTAGATGATCATTTTTAGTGCAACAACATGACATATTTATTATAACATTATTTTTAAAAATATGACGGTAACTGACTTTATTAAGACACTTATTAATACAAGATGGCAAAACAAATTTTATTATAGAGCCTTCAGCTTTTTATAACTTAGAATTTGAGCGATCGATTTACCATCTTGAAGTTTGGCGAATCACCTCACCTTTGTTCAAAACGTTATCATATCTTTAAAACTTTTTTTTTTTTTTCCTTTCTAGTTTTCTGCAATAGGGGGTGTAGATGAACTGTTTTCCATACAGTATAATAGGTATAAAGTTGAAAGTGAAGTACACTGATTTAATAAATATATAATATCATTAATTTTCGATTTGATGTAATGCTTAATAATATATTATACATCCATATAATCATACTTTAAATTTTTAGAGTTTCATGACCCAATATATAGACAAGTCATATTCTCTGTTATTATAACTAAACTGCAGGTTAATTGTTGTATATACCTATAATATATTCATATTATTCATGCTGATCATAGAGTACACTGAGTAGAGCATGTATGTCTTCATTGTTCGTATATAGGAAAAAAAAAAGGATTGCGTATATAGGTGTATGAATTGAATTTACGTGCTATTTTGTAACTTATCTAACTGTTGAATTGATGCAAATATTGTTTAATATTGAGTTTAGTAGAGTGAGCGATTGCATTTTTTTTAATATTTTATTTTCTAAAAATAGTTTAAGCTGCTCTCTATTGAGAAATGAAAACCGAAAAATTCCATCTCAAATAGTTTCACCACAAAAAATTCCCAAAGTTAGTGTTTCGGAGGCCTTTGACGTGCAGCCTTATGGAACATAAAACCGCGTTTTACTCCAACATTTTCTGAACTATGCTACCATTTAAAAAATACCTACGTAATCTATGATGAATTCTTTAATGGATTTTTAAATCAAAAAAAATTACGGAGCCGTTTTTTCGGAAAAAAATCTTTAAGTTTTTGCGGATTAATTCCCATAAGGATTTTTATGATTTTTTCCAAAACGACCACGTAAAAAAAATTATTTGAAAATTCATTAAAGAATTCATCATAGATTACGTAAGTATTTTTTAAATGGTACCATAGTTCAGAAAAAGTTAGAGTAAAACGCGGTTTTATGTTCCATAAGGCTGCACGTTACAGGCCTCCGAAACACCAACTTTGGGAATTTTTTGTGGTGAAACTATTTGAGATGGAATTTTTTGGTTTTCATTTCTCAATAGAAGGCAGCTTAAACTATTTTTAACAAATAAAATATTAAAAAAAAAATGAACTCGCTCACTCTACTTTAAACAACGTTTATTTTTTTTTATATTTATGATCCAATTTAAAAGCATGCCAAGCACTGTGTTAGTTAGGTATATAATTATAATTATGTTAATAATCATAAGTGTAGAGCTTTTTATCTTTTACACTATAATGGTGTTTAACCTTTTATTCAACAGTTAAAAAAAATATTATGTGGCAATTTTCTAAAACAATATTTTTAACTTAAGGGCATTGGGTGTAGCACCGGTAGTTGGCAACACTGACGTATCTTCACCATGCTAATTTTTTATCATTGCTCCTCGGAGTAATTTTTATGCTAGAGCTAAGCTGATTGCTGTAGTATTAAGATAATTAGTAGCCCAAGTGCACAATTTGGCTAAATAAAGCCTGATTTAAAGAAAAGTATTTTTTTTATATTTTAGAAAAATGCATGTAAATTTAAAAAATTACTAAAAAATACTTTTCTTTAAATCAGGCTTTATTTAGCCAAATTGTGCACTTGGGCTACTAATTATCTTGATACTACAGCAATCAGCTTGGCTCTAGCATAAAAATTACTCCGAGGAGCAATGATCAAAAATTAACATGGTGAAGATACGTCAGTGTTGCCAACTACCGGTGCTACACCCAATGCCCTTAATATATAATATATTGATCCTCTAAAGAATGTGAATATAATATAATTTATATATATGACGACCGTACCAGGCGTAAATGGAAAATATATTCAAGAACTAAGTATAGGAATTTAATGAAGCATAAATAATTATTAAATATTATAATTATGTTATAAGCTGCATGATGTTTCACGCAGATTTTCTACATCTGTCCCTATATCTTATATATTATATATATAAAATAAAATTCATTGATTTCAATATGAATTTTAATGTATATAGATAAAAAAAAAAATAGAAAGAAACATGCGTGAAAGTACATTATTAACACACATGGTTTAACAAAAGAAAAAAATAATTCTAATACATTTTGATATTCATGTTTCGTGAATTTAATGACTGGTCTAAAAATAAAACAATATTGGGAAATAAATATTAACTATTACAAACCACATATATTTTACTTCCTTTCACCTTTTTAATTCCGCATTATTAAGAATGCACAGCGGGAAGTTGAGGGCCGGTTCCGTGGCAGTGACCCCAAGTCGCGGTGTTTACCTGCCATGAGGGGTGGGGCTCGCTTACTGCTTTGCTGGGGGACGAGTGTCTCCCATGAGGTATATAAGACCTATCTACCGAGTCAGAGTCACTAAATCGCCACACTTCATCAACAAGCAATGGCAGCCACTCTCAAGGTATAAAAATATTTGTATTACTAAAATTGCAAAATCAACTAATTTTGTAAGTGTGAATTAATTAAACTATGTAGTCCGAAAGTTAAAACAATTGCTAGAATATATGATTTTGCAATAATTTTTTCGTATTGAAATATATAGTAATTAAAAACCCATCCCACAAAGAATTGTTTTTGTCCAAACTAGAAAACATGAATTAGGGTTTTAATTTTAAGCAAAACCTATTTTCAAAAATTTTCATGCATGGTTTTTCAGCTATTAGCAATTTTTTTATAACCAAAATTGATTACTCTTCAGGTCTTCGCGCTCCTCGTGGTTGCGGTCGCCGCGGTGTCGGCACAGCAGGGCGGCTACGGAGGTCACCACGAGGAATATTACCACGTAAGTCCACCTCAACATTTTCTGATGACAAACTTTGTCTAACCTGAGCTTTCCTTGCAGCACCCCAAGTACCACTTCGAGTACGCTGTCCACGACGACAAGACACATGACGTGAAGAAGCACAGCGAGCACCGCGACGGAGACAAGACCGAGGGAGAGTACAGCGTCCTCGAGGCTGATGGTACCACACGCACCGTCAAGTACCACGTGGATGGCAAGAGCGGCTTCGTGGCCACCGTGATCCGCTCCGGACACGCCGTACATCCGCAGGTTCACCACCAGCCTCAGCAGCAGTACCACCATGGAGGATATGAGGGAGGCTTTGGAGCTGGCTTCAGCGGCTGACCTTTTCTTTGTACCTATAAATCTCATCTCATTGCTTTGTTTTCTTCGCATCTCATCATCAAGTTGTACATATTGTTTCATCAAAAATAAATATTAATATAACAAAATATATGTTATCTATTATACTTTACCTAATTATAGTTTAAAGGAAAACTAGTATAGAGTTATCAATAAATTTAGAGAATTTATTAAAGTCATGAAATTAAAAACATTATACTCCAAACAAATCTGTAGTTATACTGTATATATATAGTACATTATTTTGTATTAAATATATTGTATTGGAAATATAATTGGTATAAAATTTATTATACTATTTTTTGTTATGAACTGCAGCAATAACTGTACCGTATATAATTTATACAAGTTGTGAATACTCCAAATGTGTATGTGACATTTGCGAAAAATCAGGTCGTGAAAATAGAAATATATATATACTTATATGAGACTAGAAAATCTAGAAATTAGAAAATAAATAACTTAAGAGCTCTTGTAACTCTCATAATATAATATAATTAATTTTTGCTCTGTAGTTCGATAGTATAATTATATATACATACCGGTACAAGTATACATTTGTTTCATTAAAACAATGTATTATATTTTCATTTATGATTCAAAATTCAAATACAGTAAATAGTGGCGGGCATGAGTTATAGAGTATGATGCGAGGATGTGAGACATGCATGAAAAAAATTAATTAATACACAGCACAATTAATCAATTAATTGTGATTATCTCTAAGGATATCAATTTTCATATAGTTAATCTTGTCAATTAATACCTGCCCTTGTAATAAAGACCTATAATAAAGAACATATAACAAATCATAATTAAATTAATACAAATTAACTTGTGATTAATTATATTTTATTATATAACTTTTTTGAAAGGGTTATAAAAAATTAAAGTCCTAATAATGCTATTATAATACAAAAATTTTGTTTCATTGAATATTCTTCAATCTTTCTTCGTATATATGAGACTGATTTGTTTATATAACTATATTGTACCAATTGTTTATTAAACACAAAAATAATTGAAAATAAATAACATCCGTTCTATAATTAACATAAAATTTATAGCTTATATGGTAATATTGATTTTTTTTATAGAATTCAAAGCATTTTTAAATTTATAATTATGTTGTTATCGATTATCTTATTTAACAGTGAGGGCAAACTGAAATTAGCATAGTATAAATTACCCTGTAAAAAATTCTAAATAAAACTTGTATTACACGATAAAATTTTCCATAAAATTTTTCCTTACAAGAAAATCTCATTTCCATACAGACAAATGAAGTTGAATTTTTCTTGTTATAATTTTTTTTTTTTTATTAATGAGAACAATTGTAGCCTATATACCAGCTTTGAATGAGATAATATTGAGACAAGATATGCAAACTGCCCAGTGTGGCGTGAACTATTAATTAAAATAATAATAAAGCAACTATATTAAACACTGTTAACCTTGATATTTTTATACATAATATAAAAAAATTGTTAGCAAAATTACATAGTGGGAATCCTACTATGTATTGTTGATTTTAACTGACTATACAATTAATATATGCCATGAGTACAATATATAATGCATGTTATGTGTATAAGCTTTTATTTTAAGCAAAAAAAAAAAAAAAAAAAAAAAAAAAATAGCAAAAACAAAACTAAATATTTATATACATAAACATTTTCTATACAATCGATATCCCCGAGAGATTAATCAAGATATTTTCTCTTCGTAATTTAGAATCAACGCTATGAATTAAAAATATATTTGCTTTGAAGTATAAAAAAAAAATACTCTACCTGAAAGAAAAGTTAAAAATTATAAATTATTTCATAACAAATTCTCCATTAATTCCGCATTTCTGAATATTACTTGATCTTTTGGTTGACCAGTTCTTGTGCTGCCTGGAAGTGACTGGCTATTTCCGTATGATAATGACCCAATTACGCGCTGCACGGGCAGGCACGCGCCCCCGTGTGGAGAGAGGGTACCCACGTGGTGTTGGTTCTGTTCGCAGACTCTCGTAGTATATAAGTCCGAGACACCTAACTACCGTCACTCAGTCACAGTACTAAAATCACAGAAATGGCAGCAGCTCTCAAGGTATACCACCAATCAATGTTTTATTTAGTAAAAATGTAATAAAAAAAATAATTGCAGTAAAAGTAACATGATCCATGCTTGTGATTGAAAACAGTTTTTAATTCGAAATTTCAGAAACAAATTTAAAATCATAGAATCAATTAATTGTCAATCAAATATGCCATCATGTCAACCGATAATATCACTGTTATAAAAGTTAAGATTTTTTCCTATCCTTCAGCTAAACGTTTAGCTCTGACTTTCAATCGCACTTTCTCAATCACAGACTGCTTTATTACTAGAAATTACAGAGGTATAAAAATAATAGAGAAATATTTATTTCTGACAATACAACAATTATAATTTTCCCTCATATCAGGTCTTCGCGCTCCTCGTGGTTGCGGTCGCCGCGGTGTCGGCACAGCAGGGCGGTTACGCAGGTCATCACGAGGAATATTACCACGTAAGTCCACCTCAACATTTTCTGATGACGAACTTTGTCTAACCTGAGCTCTCCTTGCAGCACCCCAAGTACCACTTCGAGTACGCTGTCCACGACGACAAGACACACGACGTGAAGAAGCACAGCGAGCAGCGCGACGGAGACAAGACCGAGGGAGAGTACAGCGTTCTCGAGGCTGATGGCACCACACGCACCGTCAAGTACCACGTGGATGGCAAGAGCGGCTTCGTGGCCACCGTGACCCGTTCCGGACACGCCGTACACCCTCAGGTTCACCACCAGCCTCAGCAGCAGTACCACCATGGAGAATACCAGGGAGGTTTTGGAGCTGGCTTCAGCGGCTGATCACCATCATCATTCCTCGTCATAAACTCGTCATTATGTATATAAATCATCATCAATAAAACTTATTATGTTCCTATACATCTGTAGTTTTTATCACAATTGGTTAAAAATAATAGAAAATCACCAATCGGGCACTATATTCATTCTGAATCAGAAAAGGTGTCAGAGAGTGGTGAACTTGCTTATACTTCTAGACATGTATATTGATTCAAAATAAGTTTTTATTGGTATTTCAATTGATTTAATCGACAAAACCACTTCGATCAAGTGATTTTACATAAGAGGCAGGCAGCTAGATTTAAAGATTTTTTATTTTTTGCACTCCTGTGCTCATTGCTGTAAATTTATTATTTTTTCATAGAACTCAAAACATCAAGTGTGAGGGAGGCATCTGAATCTTTTTATTTATTTATTTATTTATTTATTTTGTTTTCATTTTCTACTTTTTTTTATAATAGAAATTAAATTGTTTATAATGGGGTACTGACCGGTATTTGAGTTAGCAATATTAATAAAAAGTACTGTTAATTCTATGAAGAACGAGCTCTATTAGAGCATTCTACGACAATTTGCTGATTTTATATGAAATTTTAAAACTTTTTTTGATGACGTCATAGCATTGAATCTTAAATGGGAAAATGCATCAGTTAACATTGCTAAAATGAAAATTTATTGAGGTAGGAATTTGAAACCTTCATTATCATGATTCTAGCACCTAAAAACCTTGCAAATGAGGTTTTGGTTACATTTCAATATTAAGTATGGGATTTGGCAATGTTAACTGATCTATTTTCCCATTTAAGATTCAATGCTATGACGTCATTTTTGAGAGGTTTTAAAAATTCGTATAAAATCAGGAAATCGTCGTAGAATGCTATAACAGGGCTTGTTCTTCATGAAATTCTCGTGCCTTTTGAAATATTGACAAAAACTTGAAACTTTTTCTTTTTGGTCAGTACCCCATTACCACTCTACAACTCCATGCACATAATACTTTTACATATTTATAAGTTTGTAAGATTCAGTTCTGGCTCAACTGACAAGAATGTGTGCAATTAACCAATACAATTTTATTAGGCTTTCATAATGAAAAAAAAATAAAATATAAAAATAAGAACATAAATGTATAATAAGGTTAATTATCAGCTTAATAAGTTTAAAAATACATGACACTGACATTTAGTTAAAGATGCAGATTTTTCTTTTCTTTTACACGGTGATAATTAATAGAATTAAAGAAGTAAGTGCTTTAATTATAAGTGCAAAATTGCTGGTAATTTCATATTTAATTGTTGCCTTTGATTGCTTAATACTCAATGTAAGCATGGCCAAATATATTTTTAACCATAACATAATGCTGTTATCACGATGAGGTATTGTTACGGTACATGACACAAAATTTTAAGTACTCAAATAAGATCACAGCATTTAATTGTCTATGATGTATATAGAATGCACACAATACATATTTTATGTAGAGGGTCAAATGCAATGATGGAGAGCATAAAATAATATACTAACTATATAGACGGGAGATATAAACGAATAATATGACGTCAATGATGCATGACTCAATGAAGTGGAGCCATGGCACATGCGTACCGTATGATGTATGCATGTATATAGTACACACAGTATAGGCTTACATAAACTAATACATGTAATGAATTCATGAATGAAATTAATGATAATTTTTTTACAATTCAAACAATTAATCGGCAAGTTGGATATTAAAATTTTCAGTTCTTTCGAACTCTACTGCATGGCCTATATATATGTTATTATTTATTACTTTTTCTAACCTCTATCATGCTAAAATGATATGTCCTTGTTGAAAGTAGTTTTGTGCGTACAAGAAGTCACAAAGACATTAGTTGATGGAACAAAGTTTTTATAATGGAGGTATCTACATAATTATGTTTTATGAACGTATGACTAAAATCACTACAAGTTAAAAATCAAAAGAATGATTGCCATACAACAAGGATATAAAATATTAATAATTTACGACTTTTTTTGGATTTTTAAATTTTCAGTGTTTTCGAATTCAAATTTAAGTTATTTTGAGCACCAATGTCTCAATTGTTTACGAATAAAATAAAACAGTAGACAACAAGTAAGTCCAAATAAGTATGAATTTTGTTATACCAGAATGAATTAGATCCACTTTTGATATAAGAATTAACTATTAATTACTATGCTTATCAGTTTCTAAAGTTTAAGTGCATCTTACACAGTGAGAAGAATCTATATCGTTTAAATGTCATAACAAAAGTATAACAAGTATAATAAGCAACACAAATTAAGTGGTTGTAGTTTCATTTATAACTAATTGAAAAAAAAAAAAAAAAAACATGAATTATTCACTATTCTTATCTACGCACAAAAGCACGCAGCATGGTAAAATTAAAACTATAAATAAATTTATGTTACGTGGAAGTATTAAACCTTTTGCGTCATACATGTATTTTTTTTATTAAAATTAATTCTACAGGTAAATTTCTTTCTAAACTTGCCTTTATAATAACGTAGCGTGACTGAAATATTTCCCTAACAGACACGTGCCAGACGCCTACACAAGTTTATTGATCTCGTAATAACTAATTTTCTCTTATTACTTCCAGTTCAAGTAAATATCGTTAGGTCCGATACCTTCACGCGGTGCCAGTGATCTCGACTTGTTTCCGCTATCTGCGTGACATTCTCTTGAATGTCAGACCTCCCCCTCCCCGTGGACTTCCGAATGTACGGAGACCAAGACTGGACACCCTCTCCCTTCTATCACCACGGTCTGATATAAAAGCACTCGAGAATTGATCTATTTCATTCTCTCCTGCAACACAAAGTTGTTCACATCATCTCTACAATGGCAGCATTCAAGGTACATATTATTTATTCATTCATAATTTAATGATATGTATTTAGTAACTAATTTTTAATTAATTAAAAATTCGCAATTCATTAATTAAGCTATATGAAAATAAAAATGATTTTAAAGAAAAAAAAATGCAAATTAGGCACGCTGCTGTATATTATAATAATCTCTCCTAATAGACCGTAGTGCTAATTTGTGCTAAATATATTTTAGCAATACTTACCAATTAAAATGTTCATTGGGGATGATTGGGGGGAGTGGGGTATGTATTAAATTTAATCATTCTACTATTGTAACTTTTATAACGGTCATGGAAAACATTAAAAATTTAAAATGGACAGCACTTGCATATTTAGATTTAACTTAATTAAAGTAACCACGTTTAGTGTCGTAGATTTAGGCTGACGCTAACCACGGTTTGTGAGAACCCTAGATAACTCTTTCATGAATCGCCCCCAATATAATACATACAAATGGCGTATACAAAAATATTATTAAAAAAATCATGCATGGGTAAAAAAGTCAAAGTTGGTTATAACATTTGCAAAAGTTTATTAGTATAATTTTATGATAACCGTAAAGGATTCTAAAATGCTACGAGTATATATAACTTTATGTTCATACAATAATATGCTTGGTCTTTAACACGTTAGTTGTTAGTCGCCACAATATGCAAACTAACCTGGTGGTGTGCTCCTCAGGTTCTCGCAGCCCTCCTCGTGCTCGTCGCTGCGGTGTCTGCCCAGCAGGGCTATGGTGAACACCACGAGCAATATTACCACGTAAGTTTCTCAGTCACCATAGAAGTAATTTTTTGTTTATATACAATTTCATAATGAGGGTCTCGTCAGAGAGCTCTCTGGTATCGTAATGGTTGATTATATTCGTATAATGGACAACATACATGAAAATTTTTTATTGCAGAAATGAATAGAGGGTACCAAATTATGCTACTCTGAATTCTTTCAGATTTTTTTGAGACCCAGAACTATTTTTAAATAATTATTGAAAGTGCGGCCACGCCCCCTGGAGGCGTCAATAGGCGTCCAGTCTCTATCCTTTTTATTAAGGCTGCAGGGGTGCCAACTGAAATCACAGGACTTTCAATAATTATTTAAAAATAGTTCCGGGTTTCAAAAAAATCTGAAAAAATTCAGAGTATCATAATTTGGTACCATCTATTCATTTCTGCAATAAAATTTTTTCATGTATGTTGTCCATTGTTTGCAGTTATTGATGGGACAATCTCTCCATCTCAGTTTGTTCATTTTTGTTTAAAATTCAAGAAAAACTTCCAGCATCCCGATAATTTAATATGCTTAAAAATTTCGTTATATTAATTGCTTCTTCGAGATTATTCACAGAAGTAAAGTTGTGTTGGCTGTTGTATTCTGATTGTACAGTATAATTATGAAAGTAATATGTAAAAAAAAAAGTACTGGTTGATTTTATTCTTACAATTATCGTTGTTTCTACAGCACCCCAAGTACCACTTCGAGTACGCTGTCCATGACGACAAGACACATGACGTGAAGAAGCACAGCGAGCACCGCGACGGAGACAAGACCGAGGGAGAATACAGCGTCCTCGAGGCTGATGGCACCACACGCACCGTTAAGTACCACGTGCATGGCAAGAGCGGCTTCGTGGCCACCGTGACCCGTTCCGGACACGCCGTGCATCCTCAGGTTCATCACCAGCCTCAGCAGCAGTACCACCATGGAGGATATGAGGGAGGCTATCAGAGCTACTAAACGTCACACCAAATATCTCATCTCATCCTGCTTTGTTTATCATCACATCTTCATCTTCATTTTGTATATTATTTCTCAACAATAAAATGTTTACGTTTAACTTTATTGTTTTACTTTTTACCTCAATTTTGAATGTGCTAATTTGCATGCTATCAATTATTAATCTCACTACACTTATATACTAGAATTAGTTACTAGACTAGTACTTTTTTAATTAAAACTTGCATTGAAAAATTTAAATGTGCCTTCACTTTATTGTTATTGTGTTATGTGTCTATAGGTGGAACTAAATTATTTTTTTCAAGTGATATATACAATACATATATAGTTTATTTTTTCTAGTATCATGTTCTTAATTAAATCAGCTAAATCTTGCCAATTATTTAAATCGCCGCTGCATGGAGAACCAATTAAATTAAACTTTTTATACCTTTAAACTATTCACATATAATTATTAATATGCACACTGGCCGTCATATTTATATAGGCTATGCTCGGAAATGCTGGGAAATATTCGGCTCGTGTTGGGTCATCAGTTAGATTATTTGTTGCAAAAAGTCAACCAATGATCGTGGATATATTTAAAATACGACAAAAACCTAATTAAATGCGATGCGCAGTGAACATGATCCAAAGTATAGCAAGTCTTTATTGGTATAGGGTAATTCTGAAGGGGGTATATCCATCCCTCGGCTTCAGGCACTAATTCTGTCTCGAAGATATTCTTTGGTTTTGCGGGAAATGTAATAAAATATAATCGGGGACCTTGGGAGAAAGGTCTCTTTTTAATCTGCTCATACTCATGTGTTTTGAGTAAAATTGCATTGTATATACGTATTAATACTAGAATGTCAACTTTAAACCTTAAACATGATAGAGAATGAAATATTACGTGAATGCTAATTACTTTCTAGAGTTTACAACAAGATAATTTTTTTTTTTTTTTTTTTTATGCTCAACTTTGTGACCTGTGTTCCGGTTATTTAATTAATGACCAAATAAATTTCGATCATGAAACAGGTTTTGCTTATGTTTAATTATAGATTTTCTTGTTAAAAGATTTGCTAATATTACGACTTTCATATTTTACAATGTAATATTATCACTTATCAGTTATTGTAAAGACATGCATTAGGTAAAAAAATATATACAGAATAAAATTCTATTGTTTTATATGAATGTCATGCAGTGTTTTTTTACTAAAATTAGGGCTGTGTAACTATTTACATCGAGTAGTTTTGTTTTTAGAAGAAACATTTCTAAAAAGAAAATTAAATATAAAAAAGAATATATTTCAAATTATATGTTGTATATTTTACATGAGCAATTATTATATAATATAATGTAGATATAATTATGTTACTATAAAAACGACGCTTGCGGACAAGTGTTACATTAGGCTTTCTTTCTTATATATCTAAGCAAATATAAAACAACACGCATGCATGTGCTAAAAAACATATAATAATGAAAACAAAAGACGTGGAGTTTAGGGTTTTTGTTTCTTCGTTGTAAACAAATACCAGTAAATATCTTGATTTGTCATTTTTAATTTATATTTTATTTAAAGCAACCTTCTTCTGTTGCTATTATATTGCAAATTTTTCGTTTAAATATCAAGTATTAATGATTTGTGTAAGGAAATTTAAAATTTTTAATGAAAAATACTAATTTCCTGTTCCTGATTTTAACCATGCAATAATATAAGCATATTCATTTTTGTTTCTTTAGTAATAATATTGTAAAAAAATAAGCTTTAAATTTTATAAAATAATGTGATCAAAATAGTCTAACTTGAATCTGAATTGATAAGAAGCATTCATCCAGTATGCTATAAAAGTAATAAAAAAATAAAAAAAAATAAAAAAAAAACAGTTTTGTGCTCGTAAGTGTACATAATAAGTACACTAAAATAAGTTTAAATCAGAAGTCTTTATTCAGCTCGAGACATCGTAACTCCGAGGCTCATTTTAAATTACAGATAGAGAGAAATATGCACATGATATTTTAAACTTTAAAGACTTATAAAGCAACACTCGCAAAAATGTATACTACATGCAGAGCCAACTAATGATACTGTACAACATACAAATTAAGTCTAATAAGTTTCCTCATAGACGAGGTGACAACTTACTAAACGCCAGGAAAGGCAAAGAAATAATTTTGACAATGAAAAATTAAATATCATACAAAAAGCTCAAAACTTTAAAATCTTTGAATTATATTTTTGTAAATTAATTAATTACACTACCCCAGCAGTCCAGCAATCAAACGGGTTGATAAGCCATTACAAATAAAGACTAATTATTTCACTGATAACGACTTGTGTAGTAAAAGAAGTTTGCAAACTCGATTTACCGCCTGGACCTTAACTACAATTACATCAGCAAGTTCATAATGTATGCTGCATTTTGTTAAATGATTCTTGCGATGGCTTATAAAACTGTTGAAATAAATTAATTTAAAACACGTTGTTAGACGAAACTAATTTATTTAAAGCATTTTTTGAATTAATTGTACACTGAATACAATTTATAACAAATAATAAGATTTTACTAGTCATGTATGTCATAAATACGGTTGAGAAAATGAAAGTATCGGAATTTTACATCAAGATATTTTTAATTAAAAAGCTGTAAAAAATTAAAATTTAAAGAAACAATTAATCGGTAACTACAAAGCGTTACATTTTGTATTAAAACCACATATTTTAACTATATTCTGTCTGGTTTCTCTTACAGTTATAAATTTCTTATAAGTCTCTCGTCAGTAAGTTACTATTGACGTTATAATTATAGTCCCTTCTTCTCATGGATTTGACGTGATATTGAGGTGCACATTAATTTGACGGTGATGGTACAGCAAAGGAGACGGTGATTAGACACGCTGTAGACTAACACTCCCACCCATCACAGTCCTGATATATAAGTCTTCAGCATCTCCTAGACAACATCAGAAATAACTCAGATCAGAACAAACATGGCAGCAGCTCTCAAGGTAAGTGTAAAGACATGGCCTCGGTATGGAAACTAATTGAAATTATTGTTTATTTTTTAGTAACTAAATTTGTTAAGATAACTCATAAATCAACAGGGTTAATAGACAATAATGGTTGCATTTTTTTTTATTTCATAATTCGAAAATATACCTAAAATGATGCTTTTCTGAATTTTTACGGATTTTTTGGAGTGCGGGAACTAATTTTAAAAAAATATTTAAAATACCTGAATTTGGGTGGTACACCTGATGGGACAACCGTGACGTCATTTGTCGTGCTGTGATTGGCTGTTGATGATGTCACGGCTGCTGTGATTGGCTGTCGATGACGTCACGGTTGTCCCATCAGGTGTACCACCCATATTCAGCTATTTTAAATATTTTTTTAAAATTAGTTCCCGCACTCCAAAAAATCTGAAAAAATTCAGAAAAGCTTAATTTAATGTATATTTTCTAATTATGAAATAAAAAAATGCAACCATTATTGTCTATTGTACAGTACATTTAAACTTATAAGATTTAATTATAATATTCCAATAATCGTATTGTTGAAGAACAATTTTTGTTAAACATTTCATGAATTTGTTTTATTGAAATGGACATGTTCTGCTGTTATTAAAGATATAAAAGCACATATTATTATTGAAATTAATCTTTATAGTTATTTAAGAACAATATTTTAAAAACATAAAACAGGAATAGTTGACTATATACTACATTTGCGACATTATATTAAATGAATGGAAGTATTTAAAATAACTATTAACTTATGATATTGTAATGCAAAAGTCTCGAACATAGCTGGGAGAGAAAACTTAATTGTTTATCTGAACACTAGCGTTTAAAAATTTATTTTTTAGACTATATTTAACTTTTAACAGCTTTAACAAAACATTATAATATTTATGAAATTTCATATAATTATACAAATTAATTAAAAGTGAATTGTTAAATATTTCTAATTCTGATTTAGTAACAAAAGTCTTTAAAATTAATTGTTTAATTTCAGATGTTTGCGCTCCTTTTGGTCACAGTAGCCGCTGTGATTGCTGAAGATGGTCATCACCATAAGGAGTACCACCACGTAAGTCTATTAATAAAAACGTCACCTCAGAAAATGAGTGCTCTTTGGAAGCACTACAAGAAAATATAGACTTTATTTTCATGTAGCATAGTCTTTAATGGAGTACCGACCTCAATTTTTTTTATTGCAGAAATGGATAGAAGGTGCAAAGTTATGCTACTCTGATTTTTTTCAGATTTTTTAGAGTCCGGAAACTATTTTTTAAAAATTATTGAAAGTGCAGAAAAAGTGCCGCCTCTTGCCGCCTCTCTTAATAAAAGATAGGACACGAAAGGGACGTGGATTCGAACCCGACCTCGCCAAAACTTTTTAGCGATACTTCCCGGTCCCTAAAAAATCTGAAAAATATCAGAGTAACATAACTCTTCATCCTCTATCCATTTCTGCTATAAAAAATTTTGAGGTCAATACTCCATTGTAATGAAACCATTGTAATGTACTGAGGCGACGAGATAGAAATGACGTTCAAAATCAATATAACAATGTTGTTTCCACAGCATCCCAAGTACCACTTCGAGTACGCTGTCCAAGACGACAAGACACATGACGTGAAGAAACACAGCGAGCACCGCGACGGAGACAAGACCGAGGGAGAGTACAGCGTCCTCGAGGCTGATGGCACCACACGCACCGTCAAGTACCACGTGCATGGCAAGAGCGGCTTCGTGGCCACCGTGACCCGCTCCGGACACGCCGTACATCCTCAGGTTCATCACCAGCCTCAGCAGCATGATGCTCTGCTAGGAGGGTCCAGCAGAATAAACGCTCTCTTCAAGCCCTACGTGTGAGCTTGTTGATCTAACATAACAGTTTTACAGTTCCTAATTCAACCTAAATCCTCTTCATTCAATGCCATAATCTTAAAACTGTATTAAACATTATTTGTTATACAATGTTGCATGCTCCAAAAATAAAAATTATTGTGATATAAACTTACATTCTGACTAAATTTTTTCCTTCAATTATAAGCTTTATTGCTTTGTTTTATAATATAGAGTAAAGTTTAGTGAAATCCAGGTTTACTGCATAGTTAATGAAATATTTTGTTAAGTAAAATTTAAATCCATATTGTAATGTAAGTTTAGTGCTATGCAGTCATTGCGTTAATAATTAATATTCAAGGTTATTACTTAAAAATTACATTTTTAAAAAAAAAAAACAATTTTGAAAAATTAATTTTAGCTTAAGTATAATAAATAATAAACATTAGCTGTATGTAAATATGCATTTGATGATCAAAAACAAATATAAGCCATTGAATCTGGTATATAACTGTATTATATAATATTACACGATACATTTTTTTAATACAAGCAATTTTCTTGTATGGAAAAGTTGTATGTACATACAATAAAATAATTTCGATTTTTTTTCATCTTTCATACAATACAAGCAATTGCTACAGGATATAGCTTTTAGCTTGAGTCCAAATTTGTTATTTGGGTAAAATTAAAGAATTTAAAAATATTGCCTTTTGCAAGTGGATATGAGCCTACTATAGTCAGTACTAGCTCCATCAATAACAATTTATTTATAATTTATAACATTTGATGAACATTCTTTTTGCACCACTGTATCTCATTTTTATTTATATTTTTACTTTTTTTACATTATTGTTTGTAGCAAAATATCTTAAGTGCCCATTAAAGCACTTCATGCGTATATACATAAAACATTAACAAAGAAATACTTACAGTATATGAAATGAATACTTGTGAGATTTGTATAATATTATATTTCTAGCAGCAGTTGATGCCAGTTTGTTTTTCTAATAATCCAAATTTTATTTGTAAACTTTGTAGTTTAGTTTAAAATTTTATAAGATTTTTCGCCTGGCCAGGACATTTCACCTTGTTCTAAAGGCAACTTTTTCATCACAAAAAAGGGCAATTGACATGCAGGCGGAGGGCGGGTAAAGTGACGTTAAGTTTTGATGCAGAACAAGTTGCCTAACCTCAAGGCGAGATGATCAGGCGGAAACTTTTATGAATATATTTCAAAACTAAATTGTGTTGATTCCTAATCATGAGTTTTACTTCCGCATCTTTGAACTTCTGTCGTTCCTCATACCAGTTTATGTCTGGGGTGTCGAGAATTAAATCTCGCGCGTGGGGAAATAGTCATCAGTTCTACTAGTAGAGCTGTAGCCTGACTGCTGCAAAACGATTTACATTTTATAGCAAACATAAATATCAAAGTTCAAATTAATAGTTCTCAATCAGTCAGAGCATTTTTTAGTGCTAAATTACCTGAAAACATGATCGGGAACTTGTAATATAATTAATATTATTGTACATAAGATTTCTGTTTAACTCAAATAAATATAAAAATTATATGTTAAGTTAGTTATCATAGTAATAAATATATAATATTCAGATTGTAGTTGAGATGTAATTGTATTTTATTTATGTGTACTGTGATTATTTTGTTGTGTTTGCTTTGTCTGTTTGTTGTTGTTTTTTAATTGACATGATCTAAGTTCGTCTATGTACAACCTAAACGATTGAATAAAAAATTTGAATTTGAATCTAATTACATAATTTATACTTAGCACGTACTGTGGATTACTACATATAAAAAGGAAATTTTAGACTAAATTAGGTGCATAAAAATGGGAAATTCTACACACTAAAGGCAAATAAAAAACTTTTAAGTTTCAAAATTAAAATCCAAATTTTGTATAATTCAATCACGTCAATTATTTGGTAAAATTACTTGCATAATGGGGACACTATTTTTTTTTATTAACATATTATGTTTTTATAACATGCTTTCACTTAATTTGAAATATAGTTTTGTACAGGGACTAATATTATCCAAGTAAAATGTTTACTTCAATCCTACTTACCTAATTTTTAGTCTTTATAAGTTTATATGCATGAATAATAATATTATATGCTATTTAAGAAAGATTTTTTATTTGTTAATTCTCGGTAGTTTATTGTCACAAGTTGCTTAATAACTTTTAAAATTCCAAGCTGCTCAAACTCTGCTTAAGGGAAGTATTGCAGCATTAAATTAGCATGGTATAATACAGTATATTAAACGTATTACACATTTATCTTCGTGTTTTATTCAGTATGAATTGAATTAAGTTGTGATACATTCCGATTTCACATTAGTATATTTTATTTTAACTTCCATGATACAATTTTCGTAAAGCAAAATGAATGAGATTACGTATACTTTGCCTATCATGGTACAACTTAGTAATGATTCTCTTAGCTACCATTTCTAGGCTCAAGCGGGCTTGCTTTTATAATACCTATACAGTTTTAGCAATAAAATACCAGTATAAAACTTTTTTTTTTACACAGATATATAAAAATGGATGTTGTTAACAATAATGAATTTTGAATAATGCTATCTTCTGCCTGTCTTATTATTTAAAAGGAATGTGCTGAGATAAAATTATATAATGATATTTTTAGTAGTAATAAATACCTTGAATGTATTCAATAGAAACTGAACGAAATTACAATAGCCATGTACTAGTCTGTGCATGATTTCTCGAGCTAATTCCGCATTACTTGCGGCCGCTGGTTCTTGGTCCGGTCGCTCCCCGGAGAGGCGTTTCCGGTTACCTGTGACCCGAATATTAGGCCCATGCACACCAGTGCTCGGTACCTTGTATAAAAGCCACTGAGCACTAGAAGTCGGCACTCGTTCTCCACTCTCAGCCCAGCAAGCAATACAATAGCACAGATATGGTGGCTATCAAGGTACTATACTAATATGGAAAATTGGCATTATCTATATTTATCGCTCGATAATTAACGTAATCATAGATATTCAGTTTTAACAATACTTTATTTGAACAGTAAGATAACAAATTAAGTAATAAATCTAGAGCTTGTGGGTCGCATATTTGTTGTTAATAGCTCATCAAATTTTGATATTAAATCTTTAACTTTGTGATAACAACCTAATATTAAAATGTCATTGCTTTTAAATAATCTATTTTTCAAAACGCAGTATCTCCATAAATAAGCATTGTTGCTATTGTGTCTAGTTGGTTTTGAAATTATATTTAAAATATACAACATTACAAATTACAACAATTTGATTCTAATATAAATCTCGTAATACCAAATTAATGTATACTATTAAAGTGACTGAGATGTTATTTGCCTATAACACATTTTATTTGAACTATTTATAGTATTGATGTAATGTCTGTGTCTAAATTTAAATTATTTCTTCCTCCTCAGGTCTTCGCGCTCCTCGTGGTTGCGGTCGCCGCGGTGTCGGCACAGCAGGGCGGCTACGGAGGTCACCATGAGGAATATTACCACGTAAGTCCACCTCAACATTTTCTGATGACAAACTTTGTCTAACCTGAGCTCTCCTTGCAGCACCCCAAGTACCACTTCGAGTACGCTGTCCAGGACGACAAGACACACGACGTGAAGAAACACAGCGAGCACCGCGACGGAGACAAGACCGAGGGAGAGTACAGCGTCCTCGAGGCTGATGGCACCACACGCACCGTCAAGTACCACGTGCATGGCAAGAGCGGCTTCGTGGCCACCGTGACCCGCTCCGGACACGCCGTACATCCTCAGGTTCACCACCAGCCTCAGCAGCAGTACTACCATGGAGGACACGAGGGAGGTTATGAAGCTGGCTTCAGCGGCTGATTGCCATTCATCTACCTATCATCTCATCGTATTTCTCATCATTCTTTAAACCTACTGTGATTTCTTGCATCTTTTTGTACATAATACTCCTCTCCATCATCAATAAAACATATTACTTCTATATATACATAAAGTCTTTTATTTAATGAGAGAATAATTATATTACATTCAGGCATGTATAATTCTCCAAGTTTTATACTCAATTTGAAATAAATTTTAAAATGTCATTGCTAAGTATTAAGTTCAATATTAAAAAGTGAAACTAGCTCCTATTGAATTAAAGTAGGAAACACATTATGGCTATAAACTGGCTTAGCAATGACTTAACAATCTGCCAGTATTAAAGCATGGCAGTTACGTGAAAATTGTCAGTCATGCATGACACAATCCATAACAAAGTATGAAGGAATGTAGTCGACACTCCTGCTGTCAATTTTTTAGTTACAGCGTGTCGTGCGTCATTTAATCAATATCACATCATACCAATTGACCAAAAATAACTTCTGTTTTTATGTTTCTCTGGACTTCTCTAAACTTTTTTTTTACCAACAATACGAAAAAGAAAATGATCCACATCAGGTATTGGAAAACCATATCACTGCTAGACGTGGCTGCACAATGACTACCTGACAGATATATAATATAATACTCGTATATAAGGAAAATGTATTTTTTAATTCCTCTCAGAATTAATTTGTATTAATTAAATTTGGATAAACCTGTTCAAAAACTTAATTGGCTAAAAAAGTATTGTAAAAATTATGTGGAAATGCCTGTATAAAGAAAATTACTCTCTAGCATGCAGTACAGACGGTTTTATTTATTAAGTAATATTTAGTCTTCACTAAATTTTAAAAAAAAAAAGGTATTCGTTTGGTTTTATATTATGCTTATGAGTCAGATGAGACAATTTCAATTATTTAGCAAGTAATAATGTAAGCCTATGGAAAAAAACAACATAACAAACAGTAATGCCAGTTCTTTAAGGTATAACCTGAGAATTTGTCTGTCAAGGTCAAGAGGCGTGGCTATAGTGGCAACACTGTTTGCACTGGAATGAGCTTAAATTTTTAGGAGGGGGTGGTGACAACAGTCCTTGAAAACGTTGCCACATTTCTCATCACATATAGGAAACGATCATCGCCACGGTTCAAAATATATGAAAACAATTCAGAAAAATAGTCTAAAAAATTAGGCTTTAGTAAAAAAAAAAGTAAAAGAATCTGTTGTATAGTTTTTTTGCAATGCTAATTAACAAATTTAACATTGGAAGGATACAAAATTCTCATTTAAATAAATTAATTATAATTAAACCAACGGTTAAAAAATTCCGAAAAAATTCAGAGCTAATTTGACGATTGTTGTGAGTCCACCAAATTAATTTGAAGAAAATCTGTTGTAGCAAATTTTTCGTCCAAATTTCTCAGGTTAAGCCTTAAATTATTATATTCTTACGTGTCATATCAGTGTATGTTAGAATAACTAATACTATATTTATAGATTATACTTAATCCCTTTTTTTTATCCTATTTATATTATTATATATTATTATTGTTCCTATGTGCCTTTACTAAACCCGTAGCCCCAATACTTCAATAGAGCGATGCATTAATTAATTAATTTATGCGCTATATATAACGTAAGAAAAAAATAAAGAATAATTTCAGGAATTCACAATTGTTTTAATATACCTCGATCCTCATTATTATTTCATTATTATTCATTTCATTATTATTGTGCTTATTATTATTTACTACTATGTATTATGTGTAAATTATATATTTTATTATGTGCATGCTCGTTTAAAGTTATATTATTGTAGATCATAAAATTATTTATGTTAATTTTTTAAAAAAAAAATGTCTATAAACGTTTTATCATGTACAGCAACAAGAGAAATAAATAAATATTGAGTAGTACAAAACAATCTACTAAAGCAGCACTGAAAATCATACTTCAATTAGGACGCATGACTTATTTAAAATCTTATAAAGTTATATTAATACATTACTTGTAACATATGACATGCCAATGGAATTTGTTGGAGAAAGGAGAAGAAAGCTATATAAAATTAATTATTATTCCAAGCTTTAGTGCGTAAAATATTAAACTGTGTTTTTTATAAACACTTATACATATTTGAATGTGTACCCAACCGCAACAGTGTGTAAGAAGCATAATATATCAATTAATAAATACTAACTATTTAAAGAAATTTAAATTTAATTTAACAGTGTGGTGCATAAAATTAGGCTGCTTTTATGAGTTGGTGGGGAGTAAAGACAGCATCATCGCGTTACAAAAAATAATATATTAAATAAAATTGTGTAGACTTTCTTATAAGAAAAAATTATTATTATTATTATTATTATTTATTTTTTTTATGTGTCCAGTTTTCAAGCAATAAAGCTATAATTCTACTTAATTTTGTAAACAGATTTTTAATCTTTATTATAGATATTTACATTAATTTCGTTATATTTATATTATATTTTTTTAATTACTTATCAATTTTTGAAATAATAAATATTCATATTGACGAGGTTCGAAAACTTTTAAGAATGATTTATACTTTCTATTTTCTATATAAAGGAGATTTGTCTAAATGAGAGAAAGATTTAATTTGCATTATTAATAATAACACACTATCACTATAAGTATTATTAATGAGTTTGTCTGTTTATATTATATGAAACAATGTAAATGCAAAACAAAACAAGTTTACTTTCTGATAAGAGTTTTTTTTTTGTTTTGTTACCTGTTCTATTAAAACTATACATGTATATATGTTGACATCAAAGCTTTATAAATTTATCGCAAATGTCTTGTATATCACTGTGGAGCGCACACTGCATTCATTATAATTTACGATATATTTTTCACTCATTCATTTATATCTTGGGGGATTATACGTACCCAAAAAGCTCCTTAGCACTACTGTAATTTATGCGCCAATTTCATGAGCGATTGGATTATTAATTTTGATTCTCAATCAGGCATGATGCGAAAAAAAAAAAAAATAAATAAAAAAAAAAAAGTGAACTTAATCTTTTCAAAATTGTTTTGTAAATTATCTCTAATTATCTCTATGGCTTATTTACCAAGACCTTTTCTAAATAACTTATGATATTAACATTATTAACTTACATAAGGCTCAATGTTAAACCTTACATAAGGCCCCATGTTAAACTTCTACCTCAATTTTTACAAAACTGACAAGACGGATGCACTTCAAAATTTATATGCCACCTATTGATGGCAAGTTCAAAGCTCCCTGAAAATCTTATTGAATTCAAGAGGGCCGATTCCGATATCTCAATCAACTGAGATTCATCTTTATAATACAATTGAGTCTTTTTTATTCTTTAATTAATGTGTCCTTTGTTTGTATAAAATGTTTATCAGATAGACGGGTAATTTAATAATAAAAAAGTGATTGTTGTTAACAGTTCCAATTTTTGAAAGGGACGTAAGAAGATTCACAACCTTTCGTTTCCGGTAGAAATCTTCCTTTGTTAATTTACATTAATTGAAATATTTAATCTACATCATCAAAACTGTAGAATAAATTTAAATAAAATAAATGGGACAATTATATATATGTATGTGTTGGCAACCTCAAATATATCGATACTTGTTACACTGTGTCGCCTCAAAATGTCATATAAACCACGAATTTTTTTGTGCAAATAGAGACCTCATGAAGCTGCAACAAAAATTTGTGGTGTTCTTGGCACTTGTATGCAGATAGGGAATACCATATAATCTTTTCTTTGATTCTGAGGTGACGGTTATTTGGTTGCAGGCAGCTCAAAACTTATTTTATTGCTTATAATGCCTTATAAGTACTGGAAACTTCATAATTTCAAATATTTGCCCGTCAGATGATTGCGGTAATTGTATAAAAAAAATGCATCATATAACAAAGTATTAGAGCTTTCATAAAAAAATACATAATATGAATTTTATCATGCATGCAAAGTTACAGATTTTACGAATTTCTGCTCTAAATCATATCAAATAAGTAAAATTCTTTTCCTTAATGACTCTAATTACTTAACAATAAAAAGCATTTATTTGACATTTATACAAAACATGTATTAACACACCTCTTTTAGTTTGAATACCCTAAAAAAACTGAACCAACAAGGTAAAAGTTTGTATCCAATTATATACTGAAGAATCAAAAATAGTATTTCTACATCGGAAATAATTTTTTTAAATATATAATGTGGATTTCCCTATATATTTGCCGTAGGGTTAAAACAAGTAAGTAATGAAGTAACTGAATGATATAATATTGGCACAAAAAGTTTGGTCTGTTATTACACCATAAGCTGCGTCGAGGAACTAAACTGGTTCCTCTGACTGCCGGTCGGGAAGTGAACGTCAAGTTTCCGTAATGTGACCATAGCACCCGCCACTGACCCAGATCCCGTCCGGTGTGTGCAGGGGCACGCGACCTGCCCGCCCTCTCTCAGTGCACCTCCTCACAAGGTATATAAACCTCGGATATCCGATGGTAAGGTACACTTGCATCTAACACAGCAAACCAACCACACTAAGCAATGGCAGCCATCAAAGTAAGAATATGATTTTAATATTATAATTTATTAATTAGTAATTTCATGAAAAACTTAAAAAAAAAAATAGTAAATACAGCATTACATCAAGTCATAAATTATTATTGTTATCCAGAAAAGGTTCTAAAATAATTAATATATAATATTTATTTTTAAGTAACATATTATTTCTACTTTATCGGATATCAATTTTTACATTAAAATTGTTTTTCGTATAATTAATGACCCTTCCTTGTGAACTCGTTCTATACTGATGTACCAGATTGCAGACAACTAATTAACCTGGTGGTTTGCTCCTCAGGTTCTCGCAGCCCTCCTCGTGCTCGTCGCGGTGGTGTCTGCCCAGCAGGGCTATGGTGAACACCACGAGGAATATCATGTAAGTCATCACATCTGAGAAAACAGTCGCTTCTGAGATCGTCGAAATAACTCTCACGTTGCAAGTCTAATCAATGCATTAAAATAGTCAGATTTTGTGTGTATGCAAGTGCTTAAATTCCTTGAAATAAGAGTGGTGTCTTACAATAAAACTGGTCCTCTTATTTTATCATCTAATTTACAATAATAAAGAACGCTGTAACTGAACTTTATTGTTGCACGCAAGCAATAATTAGTATAAAAATGAAATGAAAGTGTGTTATCAACTTCATGCAGAAATCATAAGATGCGACCTGTTTATTTTAGAGCCTTAATAATAATGAACAGTTATACGGCTTGAGATTAATCAAATTTATTCTTTTCCTATCAGCACCCCAAGTACCACTTCGAGTACGCTGTCCAGGACGACAAGACACATGACGTGAAGAAGCACAGCGAGCACCGCGACGGAGACAAGACCGAGGGAGAGTACAGCGTCCTCGAGGCTGATGGCACCACACGCACCGTCAAGTACCACGTGCATGGCAAGAGCGGCTTCGTGGCCACCGTGACCCGCTCCGGACACGCCGTACATCCTCAGGTTCACCACCAGCCTCAGCAGCAGTACCACCAGGTCCATGTTCCCGTCGTGCACGTGCAGCCCCAACACCATGTGGTTCATGTGCCCCAGCACCAAGTTGTCCATGTTCCCCAACACCATCAGGTCATCCAGCACCACCCTGTTGTGCAGCACCATCAGCCCCAGTACCATCATTACTAAAAATATCAGCATTTTTATATAGTACCTTGTAATTTCTCATCTCGCATTTTTCATTCTCTTCAATTGTTACTTTTTCTTCATCAAATTTGTATATAATTTTTATCATCATCAATAAAGTCTGTTATTGCTAATATATTTATATGTTGTTTTTACTTTTATCATCCAGTTTATTGTGATCTTGACTGGGATAATTTAATTTGGAACAAAATACGATGACAACATAGTATTCACTTTAAAAGATAAGATTTCATCATAAGGGTAAAAAATATAGCATGCCAAAAGTATTGTCATTATTCTCATCAATATTAAAAGTACTGTTATTATTTGTTGCAAGAATTAATTTCTTTATTTTATAAGTTTAATGCAATGTAATGTAGATTTATTTGCTTATATAATCATATAATCTTTTCGACTACATAATATAATACATTAAAAGTATTTTATTGAAATAATAAAATTATTAATTGAATTGTTCAGCATAAAACTTTTTGTTGAGGTTAGAAAACACGTGCTTTAACTAACAGTTAATTTATAAACCAAACTAACCGCAAGCACGCAATCTGTAAAAAAAAGAATTAAAATTTGTTCAAGTCATGCTTGCAAAAAAAAAAAAAAAAAGGACAGACTTATATGCATGGTTTCTTGAACTTGCTTTATTTATGTGTGGGCTTTATTAAGATATAGCTTTCTCTGGAGCATTATAAAATATAGAAACGAAAAAAGAAAATATTTTATCATTTTACGGACTGTTAAACATAAAAAAAAAAAAATATTAAGCGTCATCTTCTTAAAATTTGCTGACAAATTGGCAAATATTTTTAAATATTTAATTATTTAAAGTAAACCTGAGCTTTTAGAAAACAAGACGAGATAACTGACGACGATGATGAACCATCATAAATTAACTACGTAGTGACTTCATTAGGGGAAGAACCAACACAAGGAATTTTTATTGAAATTAAATTATACATTAATGTTTTCTTGTTGCTTCATTTTTTTTTTCAACTTGCATAATTTTAATTTAAAAATATATACTCTTTTTTCACCATTAATATTTGAATGAAATAATCTCTTTGATTAGTTTGTGTAAATATTACAAACCATATAAAGGACCTTAAGTTATTTATAGTCGGTAATATAGTATATAGAATAATAGTATTATTAGTATTTACTGTTATTACATAATTACATTCGTCATCCTCGTCATCTTGAATTCTCATGCAGCACAAATCGCAGCGCATTTCATTATCTTTGGAAGTGCCAGAGGCATGCAGAAATGACAACATAATTATTATAACTTGAATTTCTATATCCATGATCCTATTTAATAATTTTATGGCATGCAGATTGTTCATAATGAATTAGTATGTACTGCATGAAAATATTATCGAATTATAACTTTATAAAATATAATAATTATATTATGTAATAAATCTGTATATATTAATTATTATACTGCTGCGTTACAAGGAATAAAATAGACATTAATTTTAATGTAATAATATTTTGTCGAATCACTTTATTATGTATAATTTTTTTCACCGATATTATAATTATATAGTGTGAAGTTATTGACTGCAACAAAGAAAATTCCATTGTTTTGAAAATGAAAACTTTAAATTTTATAATAGTCAAACATTTTTTGTGTTAAAATATAAGCTACTTCCTTATTCATGAATGGTCAACAAAGAAGTAGCTGCTATTATAAACACTATATATTAGATGTGAACGTTTTTGTGTAAAATTATTACTTCACTTTCATACTCTAGTAACAACCGCTAGGCTAACAGCTGGCTTAGAAAACATTCCAGTGGTATAATTTACCAGAAATATTTTTTTTATGCCAACATTTTCACAGATTTTATTCTATCTTGTTGTTTTTTATTGCAGACATTTTTTTGTTTATATAATAAATTATTAATGGAATATTGAATACATTATATATTATTATAGATAAAAAAATTAATTAAATAATAATTTCCTGGTATTTATATTTTCAGCTTTTTACCTGTTAATTGTTTTGAGAAAAGAATGGATTACAGCTATTGTAACAAAGTATATTATAATCTAAATGATCAGTGCATGAATTGTCACATAATAATACAATTTTAAGTCCGCATTATGTTAATTAATTGATATTAAAAGTCTCCATCACTTTTCTTGATGATGAAGTCATTAAATCTTGATGTTTTTAAATTTATGTTATGTGCTGTTCATGGTGAATTTCATGATTTATGGGACTATAATGTAGCATAATGACAAATTTATTCGAACCATCAACTTTGTGATTATTTGCTCGTTATATATAACTCTCATAAACGAGCTGTATCATATATATTATATGCGTTTAATAAAGTGATACAAAATTATAATTATTTAATTAAATAAATATTTATTTTTCACTTTACCTTAATAAATTTTCATAAACACAAAAGATCCCTGTGATTATAGTACAATGCTTTTTATAGTGCAATTAAATACAATTTAGCCTATTTTTTTTTTCTCCATGGCATTAAAATGTCAGAGAAATAAGCAACTTTCTCATAACTTGGATACAAATTATTTTGAGAACTCTATTTGGCATTTATTAATGTAAATGTAAAAAATTACTAAAGCTATTATTAAACAATATTTTGAAAATAAATATCAGTCTATATAATTTAATCCCACTCCCATTAAATTCTTTGAATTTTAAAACAGCTGTGTTTATAAAATTTTAAGTTTAAAGATGATACTGAAAGTTACAGATAACTGGTAAGTAAATTTTTTTATTATTATCTTTATTGTAAAAGACATTTTTCTATTGTCAATTAAGTACGCTTCCCCTTAAATTTCTTGAAAAAACATGGTATAGTGCGTTCAAATCTCCAAAACATAATTAAAAAAATGGTCGAAGATTTTAAGATTTTTTAGTTTTTCTTAATAATTGTAAATTAATCAGGCTACAGTGAAGACTGATGTTATGTGTAGCCAATATAAAAATGTTAAACCTGGACGTATTGTATTATTACATGCAAAGTTGCAAAGTATTTTCAAAACAGCTGGCGAATTTCTAAGTAAGTTTTATTATATATTATATTATTATATGTATAAATATTAATAAAGCTGAACATTTTCGTACTTTAAATAATAATAAAATATTTCTGTACATTATACTGTATAGTTAACCGTATAGTTAACCTTATATTCATTATGTGACATTTCTTTCCAATATTAGATTATGAAAATAATGAAACATGACATCTGATATAACGCAAAATAAACATGCATATTTATTACATTATATAGTACTATCATGTAATATGATCAAATTAATTGTAACAGGTTTTATTTCATTTCACATATCACTTGAATTTGGCTATAGCATCTACAGCGAGCGAGCGGACTTACTTTCTGCCACGCAAAGGTGGCCACTGCGCCAAGTCGGGAAGTGGCGGTGCGCGGTGGCTCCAGTTTCCGGAGTGACCCAGATCCGGTGCGTGCCTTCCCTTCTCCCAGGTATATAAGCCTGCACAACCCTTGTAGAGGCACATTCGCTCCCAGACCAGAGCAAGTAACACAACAAGCAATGGCAGCTTTCAAGGTAGGATCAATATTCATTTTTTTTTTAATAATTATTGAGATTCGTGATGGTGCTTTCCATGTAGATTCAATTTTTTTGTTTACTGTTGTTAAGATATGAAGGTTATAAAGTGTTTATAATAATTTCAGTGAAATTTGAAGTGAAGTGGCGTATATATATATATAACAAGTAATAAAATAATTTGTTTGAGGAGTGTGATGTTTATAAAGTAGGTGACGTTTAATACACTAATGTAAACTATGTTGTGTATATAGAAAATTCAGTCATGTGATCATTATGATTTAAATTACAAATAAATTGCTTAATTGTTTATTTATCTTCAAATGTCACGCATTTTATATAGTTGTCCATTTCAGCGATTTTTTAAAAATAACTTGAGAAGCTACATTGAAATTAAATTGTATGCAAAAGAAATTACTTTTATAATTACTAATACTAGAACTGTTTTAAAATAAAATATTCTATATGGAAAATTGTAAGATTTCGCATGCAGACGCAAACGAAAGTGCAGTTTAATTATCGTATTGTTCTCACATGCAGCTTGTTCAAGCTAACTACGCATATTTTTTTACGAGATTAAAGTAGAAAAACATACATAGCTAGATTACACAATATGCATCGTTGATTACAATTCAATGCTAATACTACTATGTGATCCTCAGGTTCTCGCTGTTACTCTGGTGGTTGTCGCCGCAGCCTCAGCTCAATACGGGGGCGGCCTAGGAGGTGGTTACGAAGGTGGCGCTGGAGGTAGTTTCGGAGGTGCAGGAGCTGGTGGATTCGGAGGTGGCTTTGGAGGATATGGAGGCGGCCAAGTTGCTGCCATCAGCGGTGGAGGAGAATCTTCTGGTTACGGCCACCATGAGGAATACAACCACGTAAGTTAACCTTTCAAGCGTTAGAATGTATACAGAGACTCATGTGATCAATATTTTCTAACCTGAGTTCTCCTTGCAGCACCCCAAGTACCACTTTGAGTACGCTGTCCATGACGACAAGACACATGACGTGAAGAAGCACACCGAGAGTCGCGACGGAGACAAGACCGAGGGAGAGTACAGCGTCCTCGAGGCTGATGGCACCACACGCACCGTCAAGTACCACGTGCATGGCAAGAGCGGCTTCGTGGCCACCGTGACCCGTTCCGGACACGCCGTACACCCTCAGGTTCACCACCAGCCTCAGCAGCAGTACCACCATGGAGGATATGATGGAGGCTATGACGCGGGCTTCAGCGGCTAAATTCTATCATCTTTCATCCTAAATATTCGCACCTATCATTATGTATATACATCATCATCAATAAAGTCTGTTATGTTCCTTGTTAACTTTTGTATTTTACTGTTTTCATTTGTACCAGCAATATTGGTAATTTTAATACATTCTCAATAGAAATTGTTATAAATTATTATAGCGTTTTTTTTGTTTAATTTTGATCTTTTCAGTGCCATTTGCAAATATGAAAGATCATCTATATGTTTCTGTCATATTTCAAAAATTCTCCTAGCTATGTCTCTATGTAATATCTTCAACGAATAATTGTATAGTTTTAAAATTATGAGACTTGTTCGTAAACCCTTCTCTGGTGTAGCTGGTATATTATTCCGTGTACTCCAAGCAAGATTTACGAACATGCCTCTACTATTTACAGTATATACTATATTATATGCTTTTTAAAAGCTATAACCCAGTTTCTACCTCAAATTATCAAGAAAAAAAAATTAGTACTCTTTAGAAATGTAAAATTGGTAGAATTCATTGAAGAAGGCAGTAATTCTAATGCATCATTTTCTTATTTTTTGTTCAACACTGTATTATATTTTACGATTGTTCAGATTTAACAGTTAGTTGTTAAGTTAGGTTTGCGTTTTTGAAAAAGTAGAAAATTTACACTCATTTTTGAATAGACACTAACATCAAGGATATTTGTTGCAAGAATCAGCAAAGTTAAGTCTGCATGTATGGTTACAACTACATTTTGTAGGATCTACATGATATCAGGTATAACAGATTTTGTTCAAATTAATGTATAATTTCAGTATTTTCAGTTAGGTTTGACTAAGAATTCAGGGTAATTAGGAGCACCAGAGAGAGAACTCTGAAACAGTTGAAAAAAAAAAAGTCCCATAAACCAACCACGTGGATTTTGCAATATTGTAGAATCTACTGTATAGTTGTATAGCTAATAAACAAATAATGTATTTAAAAAATAATTACATTTAATTTTGTTTTAGATTATACTTTATTTCGAATGAGTACATATTACTTTCTATATTAGAATAAATAGCTTTTGGGAACTAAAAAGCACTCGGCAATTAGGAACTCAATTTACAGTATCTAAAAAATTAATAGTTTTTATATGTCAAAAAGTTAAAAGATCCCCCGAAAAATCAAAATTATATATAAAAAAAAATTAGCTTCAGAACTGTATTAATAAGTACACATAAAATTAGTTATCACTATATTAAAATATTTATTATGTGTATTGTTAAAGGTTTAAAAAGAAATAGGGGAGGAGGAAAATAATACATAATTATATAGAAAACTAACATTAAAAAGTTACGAGACGTACACATATTTTTTTTTAAATATAAAAATAGATTGATGTTGGACTGAAGGTAGTGTTAGCGCTTGCGAGGCGGTGCACGGGCGGGTCCAGCTGGTTTGTTACTCTTGATGTTGGCGCAGCGCGGGATGTGGCGCTCCGCAGCGCCCTCCGAAAACTTTCGCGAGCAGTGGGGACACTGCGTGTAATCTGAGGTGTCGAGTGGCTTGGGGGGAGGAAGGTCACTCAGCTTGCCACCAGCCTCGAGGTGCTGGGTCACCATCTTGGCGTTGCGGATCGTCTCGATGAATTCCTCGTGTTTCTTTCGCCAGTTGCTCTTCTTGGGCGCAGCCTCGGCGGCCTGCAGCAAACATTCATCATCACACACAAGACAATATATTAATTAAATATTCAAACATGCGAGGCTCCCTTGAACCTCAAAGTTAACGTTGTGAAAATAAGGTACCGCTCTGAAAACCTGAGAACTGATAACCTTTGTAAAAACGTAAAATATTGATTTTGTGGATGCCATGGAAAAAGAAATTATTAACAAAATGTTCTCTAGAAATATTTCCTTATTACGTAACTATACTTAATGAGAAATTTAATTCCGTTCTGAATTTTACTGACCATATATAATTTAGTTATTATTATACTAATTATATATTTACATGCATGCAACGTTTGAAGTCATCAGCAATAATAATATATAGCAAACCATAAGGCATAATTATTTGGCCTCATATTTTACAATACATCATATTATAATATGTATTGTTATCAACAATTAAATTACCTGCATGAGAGACATATTATCTGAGATAAAATGCAAAACAAGGAATTGTTTGTCTCACGCAATGCAGTGACAATTTTAATATTATGCGAAGACATTAAATTTGAGAATTCATCTTCACCGAATGATCTTCCTCACGACAATTCATGACTGCTTGACATTACAGCATCTTGAGCGACCGAGCTGTACAGAGTGAACCACAATTCGCGTGCCAACTTTTTTCGTAAATTTGGTATTGCAAAAATTTTCGTACAAACTTCAAATTTGGTACACTTGTAGCTGAGGGTTGTAAAATTTAGTTCAGGGTGTTAAAATTTTTATTGGACATCAATAACACCCCTTTCAGGGGTGGTTTTTAGAAAAATTATTTTCGCCTTATGGAAATTCAATGTTAAATACAACTTTTTTTGAAATCATTGTAATTTTGCGCAGAAAGTTTCTAGCATAAGGTAATCGACCCTCCTGAACTCAGAAATAATTTTAGATTTTTTCCCCGACGCACCCCTAAGGGTGGAGACCTACCCCTAAAATCCATTTTCCTTAAAAATTGTGCTAAAATTATGAAATAAATTTTCAAGGGGTAATCGACCCTCCTGAACTCGGAAATAACTTTAGATTTTTTCCCCGACGCACCCTTGAGGGTGGAGACCTACCCCTAAAATTCATTTTCCTTAAAAATTGTGCTAAAATTATGAAATTAAATTTTAAGGGGTAATCGACCCTCTTGAACCCGGAAATAATTTTAGATTTATTCCCCGATGCACCCCTGAGGGTAGAAACCTACCCCTAAAATTCATTTTCCTTAAAAATTGTGCTAAAATTATGAAATTAATTTTCAAGGAGTAATCGACCCTCCTGAACTTGGAAATAATTTTAAATTTTTTTCCCGATGCAACCCTGAAGGTAAACTGCTACCCACCATATCCTTCATTCTTAATAATCGAGTAGAAATTGTAAATTAAAATTTTTTCGGGATTTATCGAAATTTTCACAGAAAACAATATCCCATGCAGACTCACCCCTTCACTTGCAGCATGACTGTGGTTTCACTCAATGTGCCCACCGTTAATTGGCGTGATGGCACATGCTGGTCCACTCAACGAGGCTATGTGTGTATAGGTGCATGGCCTCTAACATCTGAGGTGTGATCAATTCCATGCAACGTCTGATCTCCACTTTCAGTTCGTCAATGGTCTCAAATCTCTTCTTGTAAACATTTCGCTTCAGAAAGAGATTTGAGACCATTGACGAGCTCAAAGTGACAGACGTTATGTGTTATGTGGAATTGGTCACACCTCAGTTGTTAAAGGCGCGCACACATAGCCTCGTTGTGCGGACCAACATTTGCCTTCACGCCATGCAATTAACGGTGGACACATCCATCGTCATGCTGCAAGTGAAGAGGTGAGTCTGTGATTTCTTTTTATTAAAGATTCCGATAAATCCCGAAAAAAAATAATTCACAATTCCTACTCGGTTATTAAGAATAAAGGTTATGGTGGGTAGCTGTACGTTGACCCTCAGGGTTGCGTTGGGGAAAAAATCTAAAATTATTTCCGAGTTGAGAAGGGTAGAGTACCCCTTGAAAATTAATTTCACAATTTTAGCACAATTTTTAAGGAAAATGAATTTTAGGGGTAGGTTTCTATCCTCAGGGGTGCGTCGGGGAAAAAATCTAAAATTATTTCCGGGTTCAAGAGGGTTGATTACCCCTTAAAATTTAATTTCATAATTTTAGCACAATTTTTAAGGAAAATGAATTTTAGGGGTAGGTCTCTACCCTCAGGGGTGCGTCGGGGAATAAATCTAAAATTATTTCCGAGTTTAGGAGGGTCGATTACCCCTTGAAAATTAATTTCATAATTTTAGCACAATTTTTAAGGAAAATGGATTTTAGGGGTAGGTCTCCACCCTCAAGGGTGCGTCGGGGAAAAAAATCTAAAGTTATTTCCGAGTTCAGGAGGGTCGATTACCCCTTCAAAATTTATTTCATAATTTTAGCACAATTTTTAAGGAAAATGGATTTTAGGGGTAGGTCTCCACCCTTAGGGGTGCGTCGGGGAAAAAATCTAAAATTATTTCTGAGTTCAGGAGGGTCGATTACCTTATGCTAGAAACTTTCTGCGCAAAATTACAATGATTTCAAAAAAAGTTGTATTTAACATTGAATTTCCATAAGGCGAAAATAATTTTTCTAAAAACCACCCCTGAAAGGGGTGTTATTGATGTCCAATAAAAATTTTAACACCCTGAACAGATTTTTACAACCCTCAGCTACAAGTGTACCAAATTTGAAGTTTGTACGAAAATTTTTGCAATACCAAATTTACGAAAAAAGTTGGCACGCGAATTGTGGTTCACTCTGTATAATAACAACGTCACGTGACAGACTTGCACGTTCCCCAAATCAAACACGCTAATGATGAAGGTGACATTGAGTCCATGTTAGGACACGCTATAATACTTCTGGTGAGCTTAATGACTGCTACTTGCATATCATCAATAAATTTATACTGAAAGACTGCACGACACCGTAACACGTTAAATTGCAAAGGTAATCTACGTGATTTCACAAAACAATATATATGATTAATCATTTTCTGTCAGCTTCTTTGCTTAAATATATCTGATGAGTATAGAAACGTACACAGGCAAATTTAGGTACCACGTACAGCATTGATTGTATAAAAAATTAAGGCGGTGAAAAGAGAATTATGCAGAAAAAAAAATATATTACTATAGGGGCTCCGGTTCACTAGACATTATTATATTGAATATAATATAAATATAAGCCAGACTGCCTTATATGGACAACAAAATCACAATAAATCAGTCTTCCCTCAAATTGGTTAATTTATATTATAAATCTGTGAACTTTTTTCATTGTTAACCGCACAAGAGGACTATATACAATGTATATATATGCATTATCTGATTTGGCCCACCAGAGCACCAAAAGTAATGGCATTGTCATTGCTAATTACCCTTTCTACAAAATTAACGGCCATTTTCCATAAGTTAACATGCAAATCAACAACAAACTGTCCTATAGACATTAATGTACCTGCATTACTTATAGTTTACAAACAACGAGCAGAAAGAACCTTTGCAATACATTGTTAAAAACAACTTATGAACAGCTAATTTCAGACATTTATAATTTTCAGTCGAGATTAATGGAATATACAATCCGTTATGCCCTGTTAATGTATTATTACCTTCTTGGCGGGCGCGGAGCCTTTCTTGGTAGCCTTCTTGACGTAGGCCTCGACCTCGGTCCCCTGCACTCTCATCTTGACAGGGTCGAACACCTTACGCTTCTTGGTCTTGGTCTTGCGACAGATCTCCTCGTGCTTGGCGATGCGGTCCTCGGCGAAGCGGCGTGAGCACAGCGAGCACGCTGCCATACCCGCGGGCACCGGGCCGGGTGACGAGGCTCTTGGTCCGGCGTCCGAAGCTGGAGAACCGGCGGAACCGCGGGCAGACGACGAGGCAGAGGACAGCTTCTGCAACGTCGCACAGTCAATAACATGCGTAGAAATTCAAAATTCAAAATTTTAATACAATTTTTAACCAGCTATGATATTATAGTACTTAAATTTAGGTCCTGTAATATAAAAGCGGGCTTAAAGCATTTTCTTTAAAAAGTCGTCAAAGCAAGATTAGAAAATGACATTTCCTTGTCTATACCTGGTATGCAACATAATTCTTGCAATCTTATTTAAGGGTATAATTTAATAATTATACATTTTAAGTGTGCGTTAAATGACGTAATTTAAAATATAATATAGTTTATTGGTTTGGGGCAGGATTAAGCATTTGCATTACATATAAAAACTCGTGTTTCATGCATGTTTCACGGACACAATTAAGTTTTACTTCATTATTTAATAATAATATTTACATAATTAACAGTACGAAGAACTTTAAGAATATCTTAAATCTATAAAGTGTTGTCAGAAAACTAATATCAAGAAAGTTTTCCAACCAATTGAACCTTGTTCAATTATAAATGTAGCATTGAAAAACATTGAAAGGTCAACATTTTTTGTTATATTAAAAATATTATTTTTGTTAACATTTTTAGAATCAATATTCTGTAGCTGGACAAGGTTAAAGGCGGAAACTACGCAGTAACATTCCGAGAAACCCTTGACAAAGAAAATTTTCACGATTAAGGTTGTATGATCACAATCTAAATTTAGATAGATTACACTTCTTGGCCGGCTTGCATGCCACACAACGTAATTACAGACAAAATTTGAACTTAAAAAAAAAAAAAAAAAAAAAAATGAAATTCTTATACTTGTTATCATGATCATAACATGAATAACAGTTATTATTTAAAGGAAACAATACATCATTTACAGACAGCACGCTTATATAAGGTTTCGTTTGTTATATAATGTACATACAGTAGAATTTTTTTAACATAACAAATCAAGAAAAATTATGTACTTTTATTGCATTTTTTTAAGCTACATGTTTATTGAGCTAGAGCTTTAGAGAATGAGCAATAGCTAATAAGAAAATTGGAGCAGAACTTGACACAAGATCAACTTTTTATCTATAGCATTTCAATGATCAAAATGTACATATAATAATTATATTAATTATAGTTGAGCTTAATTACAAGAAACTGTACTTCACAAAATACAATTAAATCTCTTTGGAAAATTTTCTTAGGAAGGGTTAAATAAACATTTAATACTCTAAAATGATAATATTTAAAGCCAATAAGTAAACTACAGTATTCTCCATTACAAGACCCAAAATTAATAAATTTTTACTTTTTTATATATATAAAAAATTAAATAAAGTAAAGAAAAAGATTCGTTATTTTGAGATCTTCCCATAGAACTAGAGTACAGCTAGTACTTGTACACACATATACTAGCACTCACCCTGGGCTCTGGGGAGGCCGCATACGAGCTCGGACCACTGCTAGCACTGCTCCTCACAGGGCTCGGAGGCGTGGGCCGGCGTGCCGGACTAGGCGTTATTTTTGCAGGCGGAGCGACAGTATTGCGGGCCTGCTGATACCCCAAAGTTTTATTAGTCGTAATTTGACGAGGTTTAGACATTATGTTTTTCTATTAATGTTCAGCACAAAACTAGACGTCACACAAATTTTTAGAACCGTCAGTGACAACACTTGTAAATATTTAAAAAATTACAACAATACAAAAAGTAATAACAACATTGGGAGGATTGCGTACTCAATTTTAGTAATGAGGTACTGACCAAAAAAAAAGTTTCAAGTTTTTGTCATAATTTCAAAAGGCACGAGAATTTCATGAAGAACAAGCCCTATTACAGCATTCTACGACAATTTCCTGATTTTATATGAATTTTTAAAACCTCTCAAAAATTACGTCATACCATTGAATCTTAAATGGGAAAATAGATCAGTTAACATTACCAAATCCCATACTTAATATTGAAATGTAACCAAAAATTCATTTGCAAGGTTTTTATAGGTGCTATAGAATCACGATAATGAAGGTTTCAAAGTTCTACCTCAATAACTTTTCATTTTAGCAATGTTAACTGATGCATTTTCCCATTTAAGATTCAATGGTATGACGTCATCAAAAAAAGTTTTAAAAATTCATATAAAATCAGCAAATTGTCGCAGAGTGCTCTAATAGGGCTCATTCTTCATAGAATTCACAGTACTTTTTACTAGTATTGCTAACTCAAATACCGGTCAGTACCCCATTCAGTTACAAATAAAATAAAACAATGAAATATAAACAATTATACTTTTTATGCTTACATCAACGTTGAAATATTATAATATAGATATGTAAAAATTACGAGAACAGTTCGTATAAAATATATAATAATATTGTACTGGTATAGTGTTCTTCATACTAAAAAATTAATAATTAAATATTATTAATGTATATTATATAATCCCATTTAACATAGCATAATGTGCATATAAAAAAATCATTTTAAATTTATAGTAATTCACTAAGAAGTGGGAGGCGCGCTCCTTTAATTACATCGTAATTCATATTTTAAGTTGTGTATGTGTCTATGGTACACCCATATCAATTTTCATTTTGAATAATATTTACATTAAAATATTTATTAAAATTTGTAGTACGTGCTACGTTGAACGACTCAGTATAGTCAAATAAACCTCCCCTAGCTTCTATATATATAGGGGATGATACCAGAAAAGACCCTTGTGAAGAGGAATTGATGCTTTTATACAAATTTTCCCCGCATGCATTTAACACGAGGCAATATCTCACGCAACACGGGAAAAATGTTAGGGGAGTGGTACCATGGCTCGCACTCGTACAGACTTACTGAAAAAGCTATAACCACTACATTAAATTTACTCCCCCACATCCCGTGTGTATGATTCAACCTTTTAAGGGCGCGGCAGCCGCCGTATGGTAAGACAAGTTGACTATTAGGCGGTCGAGGTTCATGAACGGATGACCAATTATGAGATTGCAGCAGGAAAGGCGAGAAAGACTTACCTCGACTCTCTTAGCTGGTGCAGGTCTAAACTTGGGTTCTGCAAGAGACTTGACCGTCGGCTTACGAGGAGCGACTGGTGCATCACTTAAGTCATCATCATCAAGGTTATTATTAGATCCATTACGTAATCCAACGTTAGCCAATTTTCCAAACACCGCTGAAGTTTGTAGATCATCATTAGGTGAAAGTACTCTATTTGCATTTGTATCTCTGATGAGTGACGTGGCTTTGATTGGTCTCAGAGACACATCGAGGTCTAGTTTGGTGCGTGTGTTGCTCGGTTTCGGTGCTGGTATACCGCGGGGTACGGACGGACGGCTGGTTGCGGCCGACGCAACCCCGGACCGCGTGTTCTTGGCGAGAGGGTCGAGCGGGTAGCTGCGGTCCCAGCCGGTGGTAGCAGCAGGACCGGAGCGAGCGCCGCCACGACGAGGCTGGGCGGGCACGGTGGTACGTCGTTCCTCGAACATCAAGCGCACCTTGCCCGTAGACGTGGACGAGGTGCTCGAGCTGGAAGAGGTGCTGGAACCCGCGCTGCCACGGCCTCCAACTCGCTGAAGAGCTCTCTGTTGCTGACTCTCCAGCATCTGAAGCAACTTTTGTTCTTTTTCCTGCAGTTGACGCTGCTGGAATCGCGCCTGAAACAATTAGTAACCATGTGAGACCCTTGCATGGATGTCTAGCAGAGTGATGGAGATACCAGGAGTTATAGTGATGCAAACACGCAGGCCAGATTGGTTTGGTGAATTAATTTATACAATGTATTGCTCCACGCTCCAATATCACACCAAAATGAATATACATATTTTACACAGGAAAATTAATATATTTTGCAATTTGCATTTCTTCTTTAAAAAGAGTTTTAAATCTTCGAACTTACACTAAATAATTAAATTTTAGTATAAAAATAAATGTATTTATTTCAAATTATTATTAAAATATAATTAAGTAACTTTATATTAATTATTTTAAGTATGATATAAAGGCTGTTATCATTTAAGATATAATGCAAGAATGCATTGTATTAAAATTAGTAAAATTACCAAAATTTAAATGTGAAATATTTATTGATGCTGATAATTTAGCATATAGATAAAGTTTATTAAAATATGCTCTTTAAAACATTAAGTTGCCGTAAAGTTATATAAAAACTACAAAGACAATAAATAATCATCATCTCGAGCTATTGCGGCGGAACACCCCCGCTGTTCTGTCATGGGTGGTCTTTAATATTTATACCAAGAATAGATCATAAAACCCTCACGTGTCTCTAAAACGTGAAGTAAGACACAGCTTTCAAATATCATAACAATCATATCTAATGCATACATAGAGTGCAGGATGATTAATTGTACAAACGGACTGACATACGGCATGTACCTAATAAGAGTTTGTATAGAACGATGTTCTTACGTCTTTTCTTATCCTGTATAAAAACAAGGGGTATCTAAATTTAAAATTATATGGTTACATTGGTATAAATAAATTATATCTTCAACAGCATTTAACTCGTGAACCGAAGAAATTTTCCTTTGCCTTTATAGCTATACGCCAATGCATGCGTGTACAAAATAAGAGCAAAATTAGTGGAAAGAACTAAACCAGAATAATTTAACATACAGTAATATAATAATTACATAAATGATCTTAAATGTGTATCTCTCATCTATTATATTGTTGTTCTTCAATGATAAATAATTAATCATATAAAAAACAACACCATAGATCGAAGGAAGTTGTATTGTGTTGATTATTTATTGAAGAAGGCAGGTGCAATAGTGTGACAAAGGTATATACTAACTGAACATCGATATCTGGGCGGCAGTGGGGGAGGTGGGGCGAGGGGGGCAAGCCTGGTGGAGAACGAGAAGGCGGCGGGGGGCAGCGCGGCAGCACGCGCACCAATGTTTCCATGGCGACCGATGTACAACACATAACCAGCAGAAGTGTCTTTCGGGATTTTCAGCGAACGATCGTGATGCAATCTGTTCAATGTCGTGTAGTACATACTACTTTCTTTGCGACACTTTGATTTATACACAATTATATTTTATTTTTGTACTGAAAAAAAAAAAAATACAAATACAAATAATTAAATTATTATGAAACTGCATAAATAAATAATTTGTAAATAGCTGTGTTTCATTGCAATTTCTGTACTTAAATAAATAATCATAGATAATCAAGATTTTTTAATAAGAAAATAAGGATTGATCGCGTTTGTTATTTTACATAAATTATTTAAGAATAATTATATTGATTATTTTCACATAATTCACACACTTCACTTGCATAGTAAACAAAATAAGAATTTAAGATTCAAAGGTAAAAAAACACGATATTTTTGTAAAAAAAATTTGCACAGTAGAAAATAGAAATGTTGACAGAAAAGAACAAACAAACGACGCGTACTTATTACATCAAAAACTGAATAATAAATTCATAAATCCGGATGCACGCAGTTCAGTATATATATGACGTCACTCTGTAAACATGCGCAGCGACAAAGTTATAAAAATATCTTGTTAATTGCTGTATACATATCAATAATTTCTATGTATAAGTGCTCTAAGCACACAATTCTATAATTATACTTGGAAAGAGATTACATCTAATTGTTTTTGTATGATATTTACTATGATTTAATTCTCATAATAATTTTTCCTGCATGCTATGTGCCAAATGCATATTTTATTTATTTCTTTTTTTAATAACTAATAATTAAGCTCTTAATATTGTTATAATTGAGTTGGGATATTGCTATACGTTTTTTACGTTGCAAAATTTCTGTCAGTGGCTTTGGAACGCTTGCAGTAATTAAGGGAAAAATCTAATTATAATTATTTTTAATTTTGCTATAAAATTAACTTTATGACACACCAATGATTTAATTCAGAGTAGGCTTGTGACCTTTCTCAATTTACTTTTTAATGATCTTGCGTTGTTTATTTGGATCATTGTAAATAAAATATAATAGTTTGACATAAAAATGCTGTAAGGTAAAATACTCTCAAAATATATTTTGATTGATCTCCTTCAAAATGTGTACAAATTTTTATGTAATTAAATCTTACGTAAGCTTTATTGTTGCATGAACATGCAGCAATAATTCCATCGTTATACAAATATATATTATAAAGTATAAAATATATGACATATACATCACTTGCAAAAGGAGAAAGGCCAGTTTTTTTATCCTCTTTGATCATGCAGATAACGACCCTAAATCTGCACCTGAATCACTGGGTGAACTTTTTATCGCTTACTGTTAGTTCACAGGACGGCGCTGCATGAAAGCGGATCAAATTACTACGCTTCATTAAATTTTAAATTCATTAATTTACGTATTACAACACAATCTGTCGTCAAACGATCGTATTGAACACCGTTTTATGAAAATGTATGCATATATATTATAGTGAATAATTTCAATTTGGAACTTTTGTAATATTAATATTATGCTTTAATTTGATTTAATTTGAAATATTTCCAAAATTGAATGAGATAATTATTATTTATAGTATTTGTTCTCTATAACGATTCAGTGGTGCATGTAATTTTTTTAAAAATAATTTGCATTTTTTTATATACTGCAGAGTATATCGAATGCCGCATCTAAATTCCATTTTAATGAGATGCAGCAAATTGCTCTGCAAATTAATTTTTTCTCATGCATGTATTATATAATTATGGGGATTTTTTTTTAGTATGATACTTCAATAACACACACACAAAAAGAAAGAAAAAAAAAACACTGCAGGCCAGTGAGATCATCAATAAAAATTCTTTTTGTTTACTTTATATATCACGCATCAAATACACTCAAATACGTGCTTGCGCATGCAATCTCAGTCGGCAAAGATATTCTAACACACAAATAGTCTGTGTATACTGCAATGCTGTTTTTTCATAAGATGCAGTTATTTGAAATTTGAATTTTAAAAAAATCTCGGTTTAAATGACATTTTGACAAAATTATTTAGCAATTACGATTCTGCATTACAAACAGTATATAGATCATACCACGTTGCCATAGCGCCTTCCAGTGGCTGCATCCCAGCTCCTGGCGGCCCAAGATACCCCCATGGCCAAGGAGACGACGCTGGCAAGCCCCGGGTCCGAGGGTTCGAAAACCGGACTGCCCATAACGTCAACACGTCGCCACGAGGGCGCGACACGTGATGACACCACGTGCTCCTCGTCAGGTAGATCAAAAAACGGATTGCCCATGGCGTCGACACGGTGCCACGTATTGGCCACGACGCCAGGCACCTCTTGGTGCCACGTCGTACCTGTGAGGGGATCACTCAACGACTGCTTGACCACCACTGCGGTCATTCGAGAAGGGTGGCGTGCAAACCAGTGACCATTGTGACGTCACACTACACTGACACGCTACCCTTAAGTGTTTAATCGATGACCCAGCATGAACTATAAGACATATTATAATGAACTCCTTACATATAATATTTTCTCAAGATCGGGGCCATCAAGATTATTAAAATAATGTCAGTATAATTTATAGTAAAACCTCTTCTTCATTATTTTTTATATCTATGCACCAGATTTTATATATTAAAGTACTTTATATTCATGTGCTCCAAATTTCAAAATTTGTTACACTTTATACGGCAAGATAATATATACTTTCATTCCTCCACACTAATTTGGTTATATTGATATAAATAAATATATTATATTAATTAAATAAATTTCTAATTTAATAAAATTAATTATTAGGTTAATTATTATATTAACTATAAATTCTTTAAGACAGAATATATTTTATATTCTTCATCTCTTCATGAAAATACTGAAGCAATTTTGATACATTTCAAGACTAAAATTGATGATGATCCATGATCCGTATTACTTATCTACATTACTTTGATTAATTGGTATTGCATGACAGACATATTGTTTTTTTTTAAAAATGAAAGAACAAGCTGCAAGGTACTGGCATAATTGTAATTCAAAATTTTACTTTGTTAAGTTGGCTGGAGACAGAATTTAACATTTAATCTAAGATTTAAAAAAATAATCTTGAAGTTAATTTACTCGCGTGCTTCTTGACAAATTAATAAAGAATGATATTATAGTAGAGTATCACGATTAAAAGCAGCTTATATTATTTTCAATTTTTAAAAGAATTTCAATCCATGCATCATGGAAGTACTGATCTGATAAGCTTTTTATTTTATTCCAGAACATGAAATTTTGAATATCACGTATTATTTTATTTTTGTTTGACAACGATTATTTCAGCATTTCTGTTATTTTATATTATATTAGCGTGTAATGCAAAAAAAAAACATGGTGTCAAATATACATCATTTAACCAAGATATAATAATTAAAAAAAAAATCAAACCAATTTAAAGGGAATGCTGTTGTATATAAAATATAAACCAAGATGAGCGAAAGAAATGCCGAACCACACACGTGATGAGATTCCTTGTGTCTTCATACATGCACTTCCAGATAATTAAATAATAAATTAAGAATAACAAAAGCAATGTGACGCTACTTCCATCTAGTGCCACGTTAGTTTACTTCTTATTGTTATTATTTCACCTGCTCTGCTGGCGTCGCGTGTCAACGAACCAAATAATGACGTCACGCTCACTCAACTTAAATTTTTTACGTTGTAGTTAAAAAACACTTTCTATTTGAGGAGGATTCATTAGAGATTTACATCAGACAAGTCATGTAAGACATAATCATCTAATGATATTGACCGGGGGGCGAGCGGGTCAAGTTAATTCGTGGTTGTCGTGGTTTCCTTCGCTCTCCTCTCAAGAAAAGTTTTTGACATGAAATCGATAAACTTTATTATAATATTAATGTAGACGAGTTCTAGAAAACATTACATCAATTTATATTTTAATTTAAAAAATATCAATTTTAAAACATTAAGTTTAGTAGTTGTGGTTTTTATACTTTAAATATATAATAAAAAATCACTTTCCTTTCCAAATAGTTTCTATTTTAAAATTAGTGAACGAATTAAAATAAAGGTCTCTCAGAACTCTCACTTCTATTTTATAAGAGTATGTATTATTATTATGACCTTTCCATCGCAAAGCACCGCACCTTATATTTTTTAAGTTTACCTTTATAATTGGATCAATTATTGATTTTTATGACAAAATTGATGACCATTTATATAATCTCAATTAAATAATTATTAATTGATGATTAATCATTGTTATAAATATTATGTAATATGAATATAAAAATTATGGGTGCGATTCACGAAGCAGTTAGCCAGGTTTTTAACCACGTTTAGCTTAACCACGTTTAACTATACCTGTTTTACTTGTTAAACCACCTATATAGTAAAACAGGTATAGTTAAACGTGGTTAAGCTAAACGTGGTTAAAAACCTGGCTAACTGCTTTGTGAATCGCGCCCTATATTGCCATATTTATATCACTGAGTCTTCCGGCAACAATTTTGAACCATTTATTATGTTATGCTGTTTTTAGTTTTTTAGTGGTATATAATAATTTAATCATAACTTTTATGTATAACTATTTTAGACCTTCAGGTATATAATATGTTATTTAAAAAATATTTTCATGTTTCGCATTAATATTTTACGTTTAGTTAATTGTACACATGTACACTGATATGATGTTTGCTCCATTTGCAATAATATTCATCACAAATATTCTAAAATTAAGAAATTAAAAGTAAAATTTAAAAATACGATTTGATTATGTTATTTTGTTGTAACTTCTATCTGGTGCTGCAATCATCTCGTACTTCTCCTGAGTGTTGTGTGATGACACGGGACGTCAGTCGGTATCATCAACATCATCCCTTGAATCAGCTGACAGGAGTGGCATAGTAACGAGAGGAAGCGCGCTGTCTCGTATTATGACAGCCTCTTCTATATTTACTTCCACTGTGTTAATAAAAACGACGTGAGCGTATAGTTCGCACCAAGGATAAAATATAAGTGAAGGATAGCTTTGAACGTCAAATTGAATAAGTACGGTCCTCGACTACTTTCGTCAAACTTCGGAACAGTTTCCTAATTGAAATAGCAGAGCCTATAACGATAATTGGTTTATAGTAGCTGACCGATGAAGGTGTTCCTAAAACATGACGTCATTGGGAGACAATTAACATGGTGGCTATAGCGACTGACTTCAAAGTGAGACATCCTAACTACTTCTATTATCCTTGAGTTCACACGGTGACTAAGTGTGAGGAGTGTCTCGCATATACGTGTGACCAATCTGGAAGGAACTCATATGGAGCTTCATACGATATGTTTTCCTGAACATTGTATCAAATGATCACACTCTTACAGTTAAAGTTCAAATATATAATTATTATTAAAGAAATTATGTGCCTCTGAATAAAAATATAATTTTTATATATTATGATGAATTCTCATAAGGCTTCTCTATATTTACATAAAGCAGAGTGTTAAACTATATATAGTGTTAGTCATGAAAACTGATATATATGCGAAGAAATATACCATATATAATGTAATGTATTTTTAAAATATTTTTTTTGCATAAGAAATTGCTCGTCCGTGCCAGACTTGGTGGTATAATTATTATGTAACTATATGAATAGCCTAATCGCAGCTGCACTGATGCAGGGCAAACATATTCAATTTTCGTTATACTTATAAGCATTCGATTTGGTTACCAACAATATATTACGTTTTCCTCGGTGTTTGAAAGAGGAAAAAAAAAAAAAAAAAAAAAAATTGTTTGGTTGCTTCAGGAAATGAAAGATTCCTCCAGCAGCTCCTACACAATTTGCACTCAAGGCGAGTAGCAAACCATGACCGATACATCATTAACATCAGCAGCAGCGATATAATTTCTACTTTAAAGTATAACAAGTTTTAACCACAAACTATGATATACGTACAAAAGCCTTATATAAAGATAGAGAATATAATAATAAATTTAAAAAAAAGTTAATTTTTTATGTCTGGCTTATACAACTGTGACTATAATACAAGATTCAAGGTACTGATAGTATATATACCTTAGAGCTCACGATATTACGTTGTTTTGTACTAGAAAATAAATTACTTTACCACCCACGTTTTGGCCTTGGAGACATGTTGTGACGTCACTATAAGAGTTCAAAATATCGACCGAATATCGTCTCTAATGCAGAACGCACAATAAATTCTCATTAATTACCATTTTTTATAATTTTTTTTATATGAAGTTAATCAAGTAAATCGATGTCACAAAAAAATATTAATAGTCCATTTAATATTTTCTACTGGCCTCATTTTAAAAGCTATCGTACTTTTCATTAGTTTTATTACTTAATGCTGATATGCTTTTTACTGTAGGACACAAAGATGTGATCCACTAGTCTGACTTTTCTATATAGTAAGTTGTATAGACCATAAAAAATATGATCTAATAATGACATAATGATGAACATGCAGCAATTAATTTCCTAGAAGTAACAGAACATAACATGAAATACTCTTTAGGGCATCATAAAATGCAAATTGTTTTTACAGCATTATAGCGATTTTGTTTTCAAGTTCATATTATTATTATTTTTAACTTATTTTATGAACTACTATGATATAACCTCAGTCAAGGCATCAAATAATTATGCTGAAAATTAAATTGAAAAATAATGCGATCTGCACGCACCTCTGGACATCACGAACTTTACTCATGCACTGTTGTTTTGATGGGTATTATCACGAAACAATATTTACATACTTTCGGATGAAAATTGCAAATCTGCATGTCTTGATCATCTTTGGATGAGCTGCAGCGCCAGAGAGTCAGGCGAGGGTAAAGTTCGTGCCTACATGCAATATACACACAACTTTTATGAAATTCCACAATATATAATATTAAATAATATAGTTTAATGTATATTTATAAGAAAAATGACAACTTGATCTATATGGTTATTGGTAGTAGCATAATAATTAACAGTATCTAAGAACTTTCAAGGACATTTTTTATTCATACATCACTGTAATCAATCACCTTATATTCATTTTTTTTTTTCATGTTAAATAATATGTATAATATGCTTACGATAATAGACACATGCAACATGCAATAGATAGTATACATTAATAGCCAATAAAATGATTTTCTGTCATGATGTATGTGCAAGCTCAGATAGCAATTTATAAGGTGAAATGTCAACTAGAATTTCACATTATTAAATTTGTTTCTATTTTTTCATTTATATAGAGAGCATATAAATTTAATTCATTGAAAAAAAAAAAAAAGAGCTCGTTTATGTATTTCAAAGTAAATGACAAGTTGTTCCACCCCCTGTCAATGTCCAAACATCCCTTGCAATGCGTCATCCAACGAGAAGGGAGGGTTGTGGTAATATCCACCCCTAAGAGGAGATTAACGTACACTGTATTGAATAATTCCAGAAACATGTAAAAGTACTCAGTTGTATGAGAAATATGACAGGAGATGGGTAGTTAGTATTATAAACAACTAAAAAAAATCACCCTATAAGCACACATAGCCCCCTTTATATCTTGTATTTTATGAGTCAGTAATAAATTTCACACCCCCGCAGGCAAATATATAGTAAAATAATCACTGACGGTTAAAACATAATAGTACATCATGAAAGCAGTGTTCCGCAACAACGCTGCTGATTGCTATATAGCAGGTCGTATTGTATGCAATAAGTACTCGCCCGTGGCGCTTACACTTGGTCTGTCATTGAAACTTGCTGCTGGTCGCCAGTTACTCAGCGAGTGAGATTGCCAATTGTGTGACAAATTTGCATGTTTGTGACAAGCCAAGACGGCCCGCTGTGCATGTAGCAAAGAGGGGATTTTCACACATCTATTTGACTTTTATATGATTTGTATCTTTATATTGCCAATCAAAAATTAAATTTTAAAAATAAGCTTTCAGTCTATTGAATTTCGATAATATATTATTAACGTTATTCAATTGTTAATTCAATTAATCTACAAGTGCTAATAATTAATTGTTTTTGAAAAAATCTTACTTAAATTAACCTCATAAATACTATAATACACAATTAAAACAGTTATATTTTATATACACATTGTAATGCTATTGTATAATGAACGTGCAAGTTAACTGTTACTATATGATTGCTTGCATTGCGATGATGTCATTGCAATAAAATGATTTAAACTGGAGCGAAAAACAAATACAATACATTCCCATCATGTGTTATTTAATTGTCAGATCATTCAAGCTTGCTAGCATTGATGAGCAATTATAGTGTGATGGTTTGTATAACAAATAACACACTTCGCTGCCTGCCTGCTTGCTTGCCAGACTGTGAGCTCTCAGCTCTAATTGATAATGAGACATTAAATGCACGTGTATGCAGGCAACACCTCCAGTCATGCTACTCTGTGTATGCTTCATTTTTTTGTTGATTATTTTTACGTTAAATATTGAATAATTTATTCATGATATTGATAAGAAGGTCCTTTGATTAAAATGTAAATATATTGCTCTTAATTCATTTTTGTTATTTTCTTTCATAACAAGAGAAAAAAAAAACTTAAAAAACGCTGAATAAATATGGATTAATAATCTGGAAATATTTGCCAAAATAATATTATTATTTTTCATCCATTCATATACACGGTATACAATGTCATGCCCACCAGAGGGTGTATAAAAATGCAACATTTTCAATGGCTTCTTACGAAGATAATTTAATTTTATACACATTTACACCGTACATGTCTATACTGTACACATTTCATAGTTTTATAAACCTCATTAATTATTGATATTTACATTTAAATTATTTGATAAAATATAGAAAAAAATTGACCTGTTAGCGTATTTCTAAAAAATACGTAAGTAGTATTTCCAATGGCATATCTTCTGTGGCCCATCGTAAGTACTTTTAGCAACATAATTACGGTGACGTCATTTAGTTTGTGTGTCAATGTGACATATCAGAGAGTCGCTGCATGAAGTGTGAGACTGAGGAGGTGCCGCCCATCCTGTTGTGGCGCCAACTTGGCCCCCCGAGGTGTACGGACTTGCGTTGTGCACGCACCGCCGTGTGCTGCATAACCGTGCATGGTGTACCTTTAAACTCAGCGTACGACTTAAAAAACTACATGCATGCATGATGTTAAATTATACAAATGTGCTATTTCTTGCATATAATTTTTTCCTTATATTATAAAACATACAAGAAAACTTTAATGTCACTTGTTTGAGTGGAGATACGTACTGGAATTTTCTTGTAAGGAAAAATTGTATGCTAGAAATAGAACATTATTGTATCATGTAGCACCCAAAAACTTAAAAATCTTTGTAATACCAAACATGTATAATAATATCAACGTTAACTTTTAAAGACCTAATGCACATGGTAATAAAATACTTCGATCACCCTAAAAAAATATTTATACGTGTTTATCCAACTTGTTATGGTATGCTGCTGAATTTAAAACAAAATAATATCAAAATATATTATTTTAATTAGAGCGGATAAATAATTGATATCTATATTAATTATCAAATATTGATTATTATATTCATTTTAGATTTTAGAGAACAAAATAAACTATTTACTTTAATGTATTTCATTTTTAATTAAGTACTCTTTTCATAACAGTGATTTCAACTGAAGAGCAGCAAAAAGTAAAATCTTCAAGGAGAACGAATAGAAAAAAAAAAAAAAAAAAATAGAAACCTATATTTCAATTCTTCGGCAGTAACATAATATATAATGACTATTAATATTAACAGTATGTGCAAACAATGCATGTGTCATGTGTATCAAAAACGTAACCATCTCTAATAATAATAAAAAAAGAAATATGATATTATCTCAAACCAGTCACAATACTCACAATCATAACATTCCCGGCTCAATGGCATTATAATACTTTATATAAAACTTCCAAATTTCGTGCTGAATTAGTACTAATTACACTAATTACTAAATTTGGGAGGTAAGAAGAGCACACAGTTTATCCATCCCCCCCCCCCAAAATAAAGTTCAACCCATTTTCAATATTCCATGAAAATGCTCATAAACTAAAATATAATGTATCTCCTATTCAGATGCATGCAAACTCACTTTCGCGCATCTTCTACCAAAAAGGCAAGCGTGTAAAATCACCTGATCATTCGGAGAAGTGACTTTCCATCTTAAATTGTAAATATATAACCTGTTTGTTAAAGAATATTTAAGAAATATCTAGAGCACTTGAATTACTTTTAGTTTTCTATAATCTCGCTCGCTCATCCATATCTCTTTATTATTAACTGTCATCACAACTTTTTACCACGTTTATATTTTTTTGTAATTAATTCAACTCGATGTAAAGTGAAAGATAGTCCCGTAAGTAATGCTCTGTCTACATACTAAACCTGTCCGATGACTTTTTTTTTGTCAAGATATTAGGATAAAAAATTAAAAATGTGAAAGGTGATATCAATGATTGATATGTTTTGGATTTAAAAGATGTCTTATGTGTATTTCAATTCAAAAATCTATTTTTTTTTTAATTCTCATGCATTATAAATGTTGAAACTGTACACCATGTTTTTTTTTATTATTATTTTAGTAGAGAAAAGGGAATTTAGTTCATTTGATTATCACTGTGAGAATTGCATTTTATTTTTTTTCATGTTATAAAAATTAATATTCTTTTATTTTGATATAATTCTTTCAAATCATGTTTAAACGCAAAATTTCACTTCACTTTTCAGCTGAACACTTTATTTCAAATGACTTCCAATTATATTTTAGCAAAGTTAAATTAATGTAATGTACAGTACCATGTTCCTCCCTTGAAATGTCATATTATTTCCTATTGTTTATATAATTATGATTTGCAAGCTATTGTATAAACATGTATATCATGTCTTGCGTATTAAAAAAAAACATAAGTACTTGTTTGCATGATATTATTATATATTTAATTAAATATAATATACACTTTTTCTCTTCACATAATATTACATGGTTTAATTAAGTATATAATATAAATATATACATATACACACAAGTAGGATATCATTCATATGTAAAGGAATATAAAGTTCAATGCTGCAACTATGATATTTAATACTGCTTATTTATCATAAAGAGTTGCTTTAATATGCAACTGCGGTGATGTCGCTGACCTTGCTATATTGCGAGGTCTTTTTACTAAGGAGTTCTTGGCTCCAACCAGCCCGGGGCGGCGCAGAGTTTCACCGCCTTGGTACGAGGAAACGATGACTCACAATAAATTATCGATGTACGAATATCTGCAGCAGTAATAAGTGTGATGGGGATGGTCCTTTGTGACTCACTCTTTTGTTGTAGTTCTATAGCCAACAGCTGTCAACTTTAAAACATAGTTTCCGATTCTATAAATTATTTTATTGCGCAAAAATTTATTTTACCGTAATAACAAAAAAAAAAAAGAAAAAATAGAAACTACTTTTATGTTCAAATAATCTATAAATACGAGGTGAAGGAACGCAAAATAATATAAAAGTAATTTTTTTAATGTTCTTTTCTTCTATTGAAGTGATATAGATTAAATAATATGGCTATTATTAAACCAGCACGTAGGCTTTTTTCTAATGGAAAATTGTCATTAAATTTAAATTTCTTCGATATTATTTTCAATATTTTTACATTTTATTATATAATGTCTACAAAAATATGTAAATATTTAAACCGATTCTATGAAACTATAATGCATTCACAACTTTTTTTAGTTTTCATGCTTAAAAAGTTTTATAACATTTTATTATATTAAACAGATAATAACCTACTATCATACAGAATATTTATATTCTTTTTGATCACCGAGTCCTTATAGATCTAGATTTGATATTAAATTCTCGTTATAATCCACTTTAAGACTAAATTTTTAGTTAAACTGTCTTATTTTGTTGATAATAAATGTCAATTTATGGTTAACTTATTTAACCAAATTGGCCTTGCACGTGGAGCCAAAGGCGTGGTGTTTGCGTCCTCTATGTTGGTTCTCCATATAAGTCTGCAGACCTCGCCGACACCTCGTGGGAGTACCCAACTACGTAACGTAAGGAAGGTCGTTTGGCAGCAACGTCTCGCAGCTTCCCACTCGATATCACCTCGTTAGCTAGCAACTGCTTGAGATTATAGCTGCATGACTACAGTCAATTTAATTTGACATTCTCTCCGGAAGTATGGAGTTTTTAATTTAGTTTTGAAATATTGCAGAGTGGTTAACTTAACAAATCTTGGTTTACGGTAGGAGTACTGGCCTAATATGTGAAATTTTATCGCTGAAATACGAATAGGAAGGACAGAAATCTCTTACTTCCGACTATGTTGGAAGATAAATATATGAATTTGACTGTATTAGTGTGTGTTGCCGCCGGCGCCTCAGTCTCATATAAGGCAACTTCTGATGAAGAGAGAATTTTTACCACTTGTTGTTTGTTTGGTGATAACTAATAGACTAAATTACTTCATTTTTAATTTATAGCCTATTATTAATATTTTATATTTACATACAGGTAAGAATAGAGCATTATATAAATCACTGTCTCATAAAAAACAAAAGATCTTACTTAAAATATTTTTACAGTGCTATCATTTATATATATAAGTTCAAGTGTTAATATTGCAATGATAAAAACATTTCTCTATGACCCTGAGTAACAAGTGTTTTATAAACTTTACAGTAAAAACTATAAACCTATCATCATTAAACATAAACAGTTACGACGAGGAAAATGTGTAATTTCTACACAAACAAATCATTACTCATCGCTGGTCTTTATAGCTTTTGTATTTTAACAGAATGTACGCTCTTTGCATAGGTCTTGGAGCACAATATTTAACTTCAAATACTTCAATCATAGAATTCACAGATAAAAATTATAAAAATAAACACAGCCTAGACCAAGAAAGTGATTTAAAAATGTAACAGTCGGTACGGAGACTTGTCATTTAAAAATTAAAAATGTCTGAAAGTTTTCATTTCCAGCAAAGTTCAAAGCAATAAAAATATTGTACAATTATAACGTGAATTTCTCACGGAGAATATAGGAAGTAGAAGCAAAGGTGTTAAATTTGTCTCCTCTGGGAAAACGCAACGACAGTGCAATAACAAAAATGAAATGCTATATACAAATATTTAACCTGCATGAGAACCTCCTAAAAAATAATATTGTTTATAGCTGAGGATGTACGACTTAATTATAAATACCGTCTAACCAGTCAGCATTAAAAGAAAATACTCACAATATTACAATATTACTATATGCAAGGGAGAGATAACTGAGAATAATTTACATATATATTTATAGCAAAATAAGTAATTTTTCACCTGCATAAGAATATATTTTTATAAAAAAATTATTAAAAATTATATAATGTTGACAGTTATTATAAATTTTAATGTAATGTTATCAAAGAAGGAAAAAAATGTCGTCTAATAGTATTATATATTTATCTAAATTATAACAACATGTGCTATTAACTATTATACCTTGCTTCTGTAATAAGGGTGAATCTTATCTATAATTCTATAAGAATCTACACTAAATTGCGACTTAAAAATTGATTGAAACAATACTTTGTTTACAGTACATTAAAGTATAAAAATAATACAGTAATTCAATAATCGTGTGCAGCCTCGCCTTATGTTTTATGTTACATTGTGTACTTCTTCCAACAACGTGATGCAATCAGAAATTAACTGTTGCGAAGAACCCTGTATGAACAGGTATAATACTACGACTCTACCTGCATCTGCGCGAGCCTAGAGGTCCCTGGTGCGAGCTCCGGTCGAGGTGGCGTGCTTGACTCCATGAGCACCACTGGTGTCGATGGGAAGGCCGAGTGTTGTTGGTGCTGGAGCATCGAGGAGGCCATGTCACAGCTCACAACTACGAACACCCGCATACGTCACATACCTTGCTGCTGCTTATTCCCATGCTGGCGTGACATTATGCTGCTGATCAACGATGCTGATCAAACATGATACTACAGACTGTTCCTGTCTGTGAGAATAGGGCAAGAACCTTTTGGTTTGGTAATGATGTGCAATGAGACACTTTGAAACAAACTTATTTTTACGTTATATTATACAACGAAATATCGTAAGCAGTGGACATATTATTTAAATTCAAGACAAATTTATAATTTTTTGCAATAAATTTGAGAATAATTAGCTAAATTAATTTGAAGCTCACTCTACTATACATTATGCGAATGAATTACAGTCAATTAATTAATAAAAAATACAATTTCTTTCATGTAAAAAGTTACAAGAAAAAGAAAAAAAAAACAATGAAAATTGGAGAACAGAACAAAGATTTTTAAATTTTTTGATAGTACATCGCTGATATGAAATTAGAATTATAGGAAAATGATACAAAGTCACAAATAACTTGAACGTAGATTTTCCTTACCAACAAAACGTGAAGATACGAGCAGCGGAAGGATGTGGTCTAACCGAGACATGCAAATTATTATATATACTTCTAGATGTGTATAGAACTTGACATGCAGCGGAAACAAGAGATTCACTTACACGCTTAAAGAAATAAAAACAATTGTGCTAAGTGTTCACGTGATTAAAGTTACAATGTAAATTGATAAAAAAATTGTAATTATAATGATTATTTAGATATTTCTATCAAAAAAAGGGTGGAGGCTACATTAACATCACTCATTCCAATTCAATTATAGTTATAGGGCGTATCATGGCAAACAGTTTATTCGTGGAATTATTTTTGGTAATTTTTATGACGGCTCGTCAGATACGCTGCTTAGTTTAAGAGGCCGCTGTTATACGGTAACATATATAGACTAACTAGCCCATCACTGGAGAACCTGCACTAGCTGTCCGACAATCAGCGTAATTCTACCACGTAAAGTGTGCAACCATGCATGATATCTCTCCAAAAAGATATACAATTAAAGAAGATTTCACTTGCTTTTATTTAAATTTCACACAGTTTTGAATATTATATTATGTGCTTAACAAAATGACCTAGTTTTTGTGTAAACATTCATTTGATTTTTTTTAACAAATTTAAATTTAATTTATCATTTTTAGTGAATTTATTTTTTAATTACCAGATCAATTGAAAAAATTTCACATAAAAATTAAAATCTTATAATATATAATTTACGTTTAAATCATTTTCAGCTGTATTAAATTCATCATATAAAAAAAAAAAATATATATATATATATATATATATATATATATATATATATATATATATATATATATATATATATATATATATAATATCTAGAGATTGCTTTTTACTTTTGATTGTGTATTCAGTTATAATTAAAACTTAAATACCGTTTTTCCTACATTTCATTTTATTATTTTATTAAGTACCATGTCATTTGATAACTAATATATTATTTATATTTATATATTACTATATTCTCTGCTGAATCATGTTAAATCTAAAATATAATATTTATTATTTATTTAATACTTTGTATTACTTGTTGACTCATAATTTGTTGTTATGCAATTTTCGAGTGTGAAATTTGGTGCCAATGTAAACAAATTATAATGTTTTCTAGATGCACAATATTAAAATTGACTTCTATTTTTTGTATGTAGAATGTAGAGAGAGCTTCAAATCAACAAGCGATTGGGGACCCAATACTATGCATATTATTTTAAATCCTCGAGACTCTTTTGAGACAGCTTACTCACCAATTCAGCAGCAGGCTGAGATCTCAGAGCGAACAACGTAAAAACACTAGCTAACAACAAAGTAGACAGACGAAGGAACACAGAGGCCACGAGTGCGGCTGGCCGTGCAATGCCGGTCGGTAGCAGGCAGCAGCTCCCGAGGTGGCGCTCGCTGGTTGTATGCGCCGACTGCGCGACGCGTCTGCCGCAACCACCGCCGCGCCGCAGCTCTTGCAGTGCAATTTCCGCCGCCTGTCGTACCAGGACGTCGCGGTACCTCAGAATATAATGACGTCACCCCCCTCACATCACGTATAATAATATTAATTAACTTTCCATGGATACCAATCAATCACATATTGTATATTATATAATATTGTTATTCTCACTAAGTTAAATCGATTGTAACACTTGCAAAAACCGGGTCACACTTTTAACGATGGCGTGTTACAAAATTTATAAATAATTCTTATCGGATAATCAAACGTAAGTTGACATTGCATACAATGCAGCGCTTTAGGAAAATATCTTAATTTAGAATAAAAGTAGAATAAAATTAATGAAGAGATCATAATTATACCGACTAATGTCCAATGGTGGCTTCTTTAAGGGCTGGGGGAGGGGGTGCTATATATTCCGGGACGTTTTAGGAGGGGGAGATAAGGGAACACCCGTTGGGTCCCCCACCCCGTGGATCATCCCCTGCCAGTGTCAGTGTGTGGAGACAGAGTGTATGCTAATGGGTACTCTCATCCCTCGATTACCTTTAATCCTCTTCTGACCTAGCTCTTTAAATTTAGATAATATTTATTCATTCGTTAAATGACATCAATACATATTGTACAGTTCTGTGCCAGACAAAATAAGTGAGAAACTGAAATTGATCAGGAGTCGATGATTTAAATCTGTTCTAAATATTTTAATAATTTATTTTATAAGTATGATATGGAGCTGCAGTTCGTGTTTCATTGATATAACTGGGTCTCTTATGTTCTTGATAAGCTCTTTAATTCCGGCCTATATTATCACGTTCATCTATGAAGTAAGCACAGTGTAACCTCCTGTAGAGTCACGTAAACGATGAAAGTTCATGTCACGTGATCTTATATTTCTTAGTTGTGATTGCGTGCATGTCGAGCAGGAGCTAAAATAGTAGCATTTTTTATTATTATTTCTACAACATTTGTTTCGTCATATTATTCTAGATTTAAATTCGTGGGAACTTATAAAAGATACTTGATGTTTTCTTCGATGACAATATAATATGACGTAGAATTTTTGTATATTATTGGATTATTGCTTTTTATATATAACTATTTGACATTGACAGATTTTTTTTTACCTAAATATTAAAAGTCTATAATAAGAAATGTGTCATATATGTCATAATATATCCCACAAAAGAAGACATGGAATGTATAAAGTTGTAAATTATTATGCAAGTTTAAATATTTTTCAATTATATATCAAATTGTTAATATAAATAATCTATTTAAGAATCATGGTTGCATAATATAATATTAAATGCAACCATGATTGTTAAATAGAATTAACATATAATTATGTATAGCCTGAGTACAACATTTTCATTTGATCGAAGGTTTTATTCTAGAGTTTCTGAACTTTGCTAGAGATTCTCATTGAGACCACACATCAGAACATAAAGTAGAAAACAATGTTATTCTCAAAGGCATGAGAGGCACACCGGCAAACCTCTTGCATTTTAAGTGTGTGGCCGCATGATCGGTAAACATCAAATATTCAAATAAATAAGTTATTATTTCCTCAATTAATTTAATTACTCATTGTCAAAAAAAGCTATGAATGCTTGTGAGAATAATGATCGTTGTTGTCAAAAATTGCAAGTTTTATTTAATTCGTTTTCTTGTGCGACACCATTTAGTAATGAACACGCAAAGGAAGCATTTTTTTTTTACCTTATTTTACACAAATATATAGAAATAATATGTATTGGATAATTATAAAGGATATGACATACATTTTTAACTTAACAGTTATTAAATATTATGTAAATTTTATTGTATGTGTTTTACTTTACATCTTAAAATTCTTATAGGTATAGAATGATATATAATTATGTTTCTACAAAAACTCTAAAAACATACATTATAAATTTATGTACAACGACTATATTAATTATGTGTCTGCATATTAGTATAAGTAACCTATTAACAGTATACAAATTTCAGTAAAGATTAATTTGTTTGTTATACTGTATTGTTTACTCAGATAACAAAACTTTTTAAAACCTTACACCAGTTGCACCTGAAATAAGTTAATTGTTCTGATCCACAGCTAGAGTTTGTTGAAATTAAAGCGTGCCTGCTAGCCAGCAACCCACAGAGCGTGGTACTGAAAGGGCTGAACTGAAGTCAAATTAGTTTGAAATTTCTACTGGAAGTACTGGAAGTTATAGTTATGATGAATTTCTTCTATTTCAGTTTTGAAATTTTATGTATGTACTGTACAGTATATTTTAAGTGTATGCTGGGTTCCATTGCGCCTATATGTAGGCTATAAATTTCTGTGCAAGCCTTTGTCCGCATTTCCTGTGTACTGTGTGCTTATTATAATAATATATAAATCGATTTATAATATATCTCACTGCTACCCGTAGCCAACGTCAAATTGCAAAAAAAAAAAAAAAAGAAAAAAAAAGAGATATGTTTCAATGCAAATTTTTATATTTTATATGTATTATTATAGTTTTTCAAGCCCACGTACGAATAAGTACGTTTACAAGAATTCGAGAACAAAGGCAGAGATTGGTATACGTACTTTATTTGTAATATCATCGTGCTGTTAATTATCCATTTACAAGTCACGAAGAATCGGAAGAATATAAATATATATATACACATAGTATATACTTTTTGCCATATATATTATATGGAATATGATGAAACCAAATAAATTTATCTAATAATTCAATTATCGTTTAGTTGAAAGATTTTTTGAGAAACAGACCGACTCCTCAGTGCGCAGTCGATTAAAGCATGTTGATCACAAGTTCATGTTCATGACGAGCATGCGCCCAGTAAGCAGCTGTAAGATACAGTCGAGGGTGACACAAATATAGGCATGAAAATGCAATACAAAGTGTACTTTTTACTTCTCGCCGTGTTTTGTGTCAGCCACTTTTGCAAATAAAAAATTCAATTCTGTAATATTTAATTTGGAGCTTGTAATATTATACCATGCATATAAAATGAAATTTTCATTTTCCCTCTTCTCGAGCAACAAGCTTACTGAGGTCTAAACTCAACTTATTAAAGTAGAGTGAGCGATTGCATTTTTTTTAATATTTTATTTCTAAAAATAGTTTAAGCTGCCCTCTATTGAGAAATGAAAACCAAAAAATTCTATCTCAAATAGTTTCACCACAAAAAATTCCCAAAGTTGGTGTTTCGGAGGCCTTTGACGTGCAGCCTTATGGAACATAAAACCGCGTTTTACTCCAACATTTTCTGAACTATGCTACCATTTAAAAAATACCTACGTAATCTATGATGAATTCTTTAATGGATTTTTAAATAAAAAAATTTTTTTACGGAGCCGTTTTTTCGGAAAAAAAGCTTTAAGTTTTTGCGGGTTAATTCCCATAAGGATTTTCATGATTTTTTTCCAAGAAAACGACCCCGTAAAAAATTTTTTTATTCGAAAATTCATTAAAGAATTATAATCATAGATTACGTAAGTATTTTTTAAATGGTACCATAGTTCAGAAAAAGTTGGAGTAAAACGCGGTTTTATGTTCCATAAGGCTGCACGTTAAAGGCCTCCGAAACACCAACTTCGGGAATTTTTTGTGGTGAAACTATTTGAGATGGAATTTTTTGGTTTTCATTTCTCAATAGAGAGCAGCTTAAACTATTTTTAAAAAATAAAATATTAAAAAAAAATGAACTCGCTCACTCTACTTTAATTGAATATCATGATGTCGTGTAATTCACTATCATATAATATATTATAGCACGCATGATTCATTAAGAACTCGCAATTAATATATAATAAAATAATTACATTCAAATCTCTTGGCTTGCTCTTTACATTCTGTGCATCACATAATTAATTATTTTATTATTATAAAATATATAAACCGAAAAAAAATATGTTTGTTTTTTCAATACAAAAAATTATTGAATGTAACTGTATATTTGAAATAAAAAATACATTAAAAATGCAACAACAATTAAATAAAATTCACTCTTTTTTATTTACTCTTTTTTTTTTTTTTTTTTTTTTTTTTTTGCTCTACACTGCATGCATCTATTTATTTTTTCGTCATTTCATTTTTCTATTTTTAATTCAAAAGGCGTTACAAGTTTTTTAAACGACATATATAGGTATAACCAAAATCAAATCAGTAAATCACTCTGATGCAATAGTATATAATATAATAATATTTTATAATTATTTAACGAAATACTGATTTATTTATTTATTTACTAAATTAAAAATACTTTAATATATTTTTAATTACGGACAACACAGCACTTCAACATCAACTTTTACTTTTTCTGTGCATCCACTTACTTTGTCAGAAGGGCTGACAGCTAGATATTTCCCCTGAGCGTCTCGAACGAAGGCTGGCGGCACACTGTATACCAGACTGTTGCAGTACCTGTATGCCCACAGCCACCGGAGCGCGTGTGGGCATCATCTCCTCAGTACCACAAGTTTACCCACGCTGCTATAGCTCTCGTGGGCATCCCACACTTCCCTTGGACGTACTTTCGCTCCCATGAAACCCAATTTGCCCTTCCGTGCCCTTCGTTAACTCTATAAGGAACAACACAACTTTGCATACAGTACACGACTTATCCGTACTGACTCGAATCTATATAACATTACTTATACTGCTTATATATTGCATTGCAGTATATATATTATGTATTACACTTGCAGTCAGAGGGTTTGTTTTAGTGAGAAAACTACCCTTTTGAATTTGCTCAAACTTATAAAGGGGCATTCACAAAGCCTTAAGGCCACATTTAGGGCTCGATAATTTAAGACCAGAAATTTTGGGTCTAAAAAGCATGCCTAAAATCAGGCTTTAAATTATCGAGCCCTAAATGTGGCCTTAAAGCTTTGTGAATGCCCCTTATAAAGAATCAAGTTTTAAAAATATAAATTTATTTCATTCGATTCCTTAATTCTGACAGAAATATTCAATGAAACTTATGAAACTCTGACAGTAACTCAAGTAGAGTGAGCGATTTCATTTTTTGGAATATTTTATTTTCTAAAAATAGTTTAAAATGCCTTCTATTGAGAAATGAAAACCAAAAAATTACATCTCAAATAGCTTCACCATCACAAAAAATTCCCAAAGTTGGTGTTTCGGAGGCCTTTAACATGCATCCTTATATATGGAACAGAAAAAAGAGCTTTTTACTCCAACTTCGTCCGAACTATGGTACCAATTAAAAAATACATACGTAATTTATGATGAATTCTTTAATGGATTTTCAAATATATATATATATATATATATATATATATATATATATATATATATATATATATATATATATATATATATATATATTTTTACAGAGCCGTTTTTACGAAAAAAAAATATTGAAATTTTTGCGGCTTAATTCCAATAAGGATTTTCAAGATTTTTTTCCGGAAAAACGGCTCAGTAAAAAAAAAATTTTATTTCAAAAACCATTAAAGAATTCATCATAGACTACGTACTTTTTTTTTAATTGGTATACCATAGTTCAGACGAAGTTGGAGTAAAAAGCTGTTTTCTGTTCCATATTTAAGGATGCATGTTAAAGGCCTCCGAAACACCAACTTTGGGAATTTTTTGTGGTGAAACTATTTGAGGTGGAATTTTTTGGTTTTCATTTCTCAATAGAGCGCGAGTTAAACTGTTTTTAAAAAATAAAATATTCAAAAAAATGAAATCGATCACTCTACTTTAATTAATTAATTCTTGATTTAATTAATTATAATAATAGAAACTAATCCAACGTTATGACGTTATGACAGAGAAGCACAGCAAACAATTTTTTAAAAACTCTGCAATGTACCATAAAAGTTATGATTTTTTTGCCAAGCTGTCTGAAAGAGATAGAAAATAATATAATGTAATAATTTCCAAGGAGTTTTATTCAGTTAAAGAGTTTGAAAGTAATAAAATGTCTGAAAAAAATACCATCTGAATAAGTTGTTTAAAATGTTTAAATATTAAAGATCAAAAGTGTACTAATATTTGATGTTAATATTCATAATTATTATTTGTTATTTTTTAATTCTAGTTTTCAGTCTGCATGCTATTTTTTTATTTGTATCTGGTAAATATGTAAAACTGTTTTTATATTTGTACTAACTCACTGAATGACAAGAACTTAATGTATGCTTTATGCAACCAACAAATATTTAAAATAAATAAATAAAAATAATTTTTTTATTTCTTGAAAGCCTATAGGAGTCTTATTAGAACATGAAAAACATTGAAAAATTCATTTCATAAAACTGAGCAATATAGTAAAATTGAAGAAATTTTTATTATTTTAGAGGAATTGTTATGATATAGATATTAAAATAGATGCATCGGGATTGTTTGTGAATCTTCAGTACAATTCAATCTGTACAAATTTTATAATAGTCTTCAGTTCTTATTTCACTTAAAAAAATAAAATTACTGTTGTATGTTAATTAATTGAATTAAATAAGACAAAGGACAGCGGGTGGGAAGGTTAATTCCGCTCGCAGTTGTGGCCGACAGTCGCGCCCGTGCAGAGAAAGTGACTGTTGTATTGCTGCTGCTGGGCACCTTGCTGAGCGTGAATGCCGTCTACTGGCAGTTACTGCATGAGTCACTCGCCACCTCGCGCCCACAACACCTTGAACCAGTCAGCTAGAACCTCACATCTCCTCCGCAGTAGAAACCGCAAAATCGTCTTCTTTGGGGATCGATCTTAATTAAAGCTATAAATATATATTTATAAATACGTACGTACGTGAACACATTAATAATTTTATTAGGTGCGAAGACAATGCATAATGTAAGATTAATTGCTTAAACCTCGCTACACATGCAATATAATAATTATAATATAAACATTAAACATATATATATAATATTTTTTTTTTACTCTTTTATTTATATGTAATATATTTATATGTAATATATATATAATATATATATATATATATATATATATATATATATATATATATATATATATATATATATATATATATATATTATATACATATCATGGTCTTATGGCAGCTCAGCCAAATAAATGTATTATATGAGCCATATTACATATTATATAATATAATGATCGAGACAAGTAAAGCAGATATATTAATTAATTGAGAATGGTTGCCTGCGTACCTATATAATTATTATATAGAAACTTATATCAATATCAGTTATAAGATAAGAGATAAGCATAGGCATAATGTTGTTTACCGTACTTACGTACTTGCATCAACGCCGCATATCAATTAAAAGTATATATTTATATAATAATGTGTGCGCTTCACAAAAACTATACATATTAATGCAAGAAAAAAAAATCGAGATAATTAAGTATTTTAGATTGGACAGTAATTAAGAACAGGGTGTCAAAATATGTTGGCTTATGTATGCATAAGCTTAATTGTTGAAAAAAAGAAAAAAAAATCAGCACACCTCACACCATTCGCGTAATCGCGTTCTGAGCAATCTGAGAAAAACATTTTGATTTGCGCATGCGCAGTGACCCAGGCACATGAATTGCACCCGGCTGTCCCACAACCCTCAACTCCCACGACTGCAGTGTATACAGTATATCGTCGTGGGGTTAATCTGTTGCTGCCCGTCAGCCGTCAGTCAGTTAATTACTCGCCTTTCATGCCAGTTCATGCAGTTACAAGCTTTAGTCTGCTTTTGACGACAGTTCGACGCGCCGTCTTTGCCAAGTCTGCATGATCGTGTCGGTGGTTGTTGATTATACCAACAGTCGAGTTTTATCTATCAAGAACAGAAGAATCTGAACTGAAGAGTCGTTATTATTTGTTTTCTATTGCGTCGTCTAGGTCGTCGCAGGATAAAAATTAAAGTTTATAGATTTGAAGTAAATATAGAGCAATATCTATCTACAAAGCATCGAACTATAAATCAAAGAAGAAGAAATGCCGAAAAATAAGGGTTATTATTTTACATTCTCTAATTTATAACTAATAGATTTGTACTGTCTGTGCATACATGTATGATGCATTTTAATATTATATACAGCCAGCATACGAGTATATGGGTATAATATTATAATAATACAATTAATATGCGATGCATTGTGGGTCTGTTCGTCAATTACACATTATATATATGTGATAATATGTGTATTATTTACGAACAGACAATCAGGAAGAATCGATTATTTGTAATGAAATTTCTGGACACGTATACTGTACATGGAACATAAGATTCATTTTCACAAATTATCGATTCTTTCTGACTGTGTATTTACGAACAGCTAGATCTATATATATTATACATATTATGCATACGCATGTGATACAGCTATAGTGCATAGCTGCATATTATTATATACTGTGTAAAAGTGTGTACAGTCTTTCAAACGTTAGAATATAACCCATGGAAAATAGTTCATGGATGACCTGTCAATCAACTGCAACAGCTGTAAAAAATAGCAGCCAACACTAAAAAATTTTCAATAGAGCTAGTGGACAGAAATATATGTTCATATTTTACGAAGATTTTCACATAAGTCGAGACAGATAATATTGCAAAGAAGTTTCAATAATTTAGCAATTATTATGCAACAGGTATCGAGTGTCTTTGATTTATTTTCAGCTACTTTATTTTTCTAGCTAGTGAAAAGAACTATTTTTTTGTATTTTGTTGGCAACATGGGTCGGAAGAATACAAATCACTACGCCGAAGATGATTGACAGGGGTATTCTAACGTTTGAAAGACTGTATGTATATTAATATGATACAGCGCGACGAGCTAGCTCGATCACAAATATCACACAATGAGAAGCTTCAAGTGCTTCAACTATGACGAAACGATTCTCTCATCAGCCAATGAGAGAATCCGCTCGACGACATGTTCTCTTTTACACGACATAAAAAATATTCGAGATTTTGTGCAGCATAGAATTTGAAATTTGAATTAAAAAAAAAAAATAGATATTTTTCTCCTGACAAAAATCTTACCGAATCTTACGGAGCGATGTAAAAGAATGCGGCGCTGCGGCATTTACGAATCTTAGAATATCTGTAGACACTGGCACCAGCTCCAGACAGTCTAGACTGAATGGCGGCATCTATATTAATATATAAGATCCTTAATATTTATTTTCAAGATGTCCTCCGCGCGCAGTTGAAACCACAATCCACACGTAAACCAAGATTTGTAATAAATATATTGTATTATAATAACATAATTATAGTGTTTGCAATGCATAATTATATGCATATATATACTAGCTTATATATATATATATATATATATATATATATATATATATATATATATATATACGCGTACTAAAAAATATACCGGCCGGTATATACAGGGTGTCCCAAATATATACTAGCTGACTTTTACTGGGGCTATATATAAAATTATTCTTTATTATTTATAGTTATACCATATTATGCTTTATTATAGCTTTTTTGCGCTAATTATATGCATATAATTATAATAAATAACATATATAATATACATATAATATATTGCATGGTAAAAACAAAATTAACTTATCATTTACATTTGACATATTAGATTTTATAAGATAATATTAGATATGTAGATACGGTACTGTATATTATATAGATATGTTTGTATGAATTTATATTATATATTCGATCTAATTAGCTGATTTGGTTGCATGCAGACTTGTTAGACACATTATATATAATTATGTATGTTAATTTGTCTTTATTATAAAATCTAGAGAGTGGCGCGTAATATAATTTTAGCACAGTTTAATGCAAGCAAAATGTTTTACTATATAATTGGTGATAAACACACATATAGCTATATATAGCTCTCTCGATTTATTAGCAATACACAGAATATATAGCAAATTAATTAAGCTTAGTTATATATTTACTAAATTTAGTCTAATTTTATGAGAAGAAATAAAATAATAATAATAAAAAATATAAATATCTAGCTGTAACATTATAAAAATTTAATGTTTTAACTATATATATAAGCACAGACGAATTAAAAGGTGCTTTTTGCTTTAATATTTAAAGAGAGAATAATAAAAAAAAGTAAATTAAGAGATTTTTGTTTTCTCTAGGAAAAGGAGGTAAAAACAGGCGCAGAGGAAAGAATGACAATGAGGCAGAGAAACGAGAACTGGTGTTCAAGGAAGATGGACAGGGTAAGGTTTATTTTATTATTGAAGCAGACTTCAAATAACAAAAGGGATATTTTTTTCACATTTTTTCAGTGCATTTATTATTTCTTATTTGAGATAAAAACACTAAAAAAGTCATGCGCTATATAATTAAAGAACTTACCCCTACTCAACATCTCCATAAATATATTATGTATCATATATGGGATATACACAGTTGATTTTTTTTTCTTATTTAATTTTTTGTTTTTATTTAATTTTTAATTATTGTTTCTTCTTGTACCTAAGCTGGCATAAAAAGCTTTCAAATTTGTATATATATGGAACTTTAAATGTTTTAAAGAATTAAACTTGAGAATTGCATAATTAATACATAATATACATAATAGTGCTCCTTGTTAAATTTTAATACCTTTTAAATACAATTTTTGCTTGTTCCTTTTGTGTTATAGAGTATGGTCAAGTAACAAAAGTGGTTGGCAGTGGCCACGTCGAAGTTACATGTTTTGATGGGGTGAAGCGCCTATGCCACATCCGTGGCAAGATGCGTAAGAAGGTGTGGATCAACCAGAGCGACATTGTGCTTATCGGTCTTCGTGAATACCAGGACACGAAGGGTGACGTCCTTCTGAAATACACACGTGATGAGGCTCGTAACCTCAAAACCTACGGAGAGTTCCCTGACTCAGGTGAGTCTATAATATATATATATATATATAATATATATATATATACTAATCTAAATGTGTATTACCACTTAAAAGCAGCAGTTACTTCAAATAATCATAAATAAACCTTCCAGGCATATACTTTTGTATTTCATATTAATTACCGGTATATATACTATAATAAAATCATATATCATCCCTCCTTCGGAAAATGTGCTATCTCTGCCTATACCCATGATCATATTTTATTTAAAATATACAATATTGAGCTGTCTGCAATATCAGCTAATAATTGCATTGATTTGATATATTGCAGATATTCTACAACTATTTTTAGCATGTTATTTCAGATGAGCTAGGGACCATATATATGCATACAATCATAAATTAAAATCATTTTTTTTAATTGCAGAGATAGTAATATATTATATAATGTTGAATACAGCTAATTAGTATATCCAAGTAATATATAAGCTGAAGAAAGTAAATTTCGTTATGCTGTGCTCATTTAAATTGCTTCATAAAAGGTTTGATTAGAATTTAAAATTACTATAATATAGATTCGAGAATAATGTTTTCATTTTACTATCTATAATATGTCAATTAAGTACTTTGCATATATGTTCCTTGTGTGGAACTTATTGCATCTCACAATCAGATAAAAGAAATCTTCATTTTCGATAAAGAAGATATTGTGGGGTTTCAGTGCGGGTGAATGATGCGGTGAGCTTCATGGTGGATGATTTGGACGACGACATTGAGTTTGGTGATAACGCCAGCAGCAGCGACAGTGACGACACCATAGCCCAGCAAGTAAGCACCCCCTTAACTTTCTATTTTATGAGGTGTAATCTTCCAGGACATAATTTATAATTCTATTGTATTATATAAAAAAAATATACACCTGTACTTAAATTACTAGAGAAAAATGGCTCCTCATAAAGATTATATACATTTTATACACAGTATAATATATAGTATAGGAGAAGCTTCAATTTTTACGGGGGAAAAAAATAAAATAATTCAGAAATCAGAGTTGACATTTCTATGGTAAAATTCTTTTCCATGATGTATGTTAATTATATATACATTAATAATAATATTATTAAATGCTAGAAACTAAGCATGAATAAAACATTTCTTGTTTCTTGTATACAGAAAAGTTAAGCAATTATGATACTAACCTTTATTATTAAATTAAATAAAATAATTATAGATAATTATAATGTATAAAAATATTAGTGACAATAGATTATGCAACAATTTTCCACATCATGCAGTTTGTAAGTTTTGTACTTGCTTATACATAAGTAAGAAAGTAGTATAATAATAGTATAATAGTATATATTATATAATATTATATAATATATAATAGAGGGTAACATAAATTATAATTGTTATAAATAATTATTATAAATATTTTTTAATTAAAAAAAAAATTGACAACTCCCATAAAAACACATCATGATATAATATTGAAGGATCATAGTGCATCATCAATTTTTCATAAATTAAAAATTATTCTAATTATAAATATGTTTAAATATTTTAATATATCAGATTATAACAGTAAGTAGTTGTAAGAACAGTATATACAAAAGAAAGGAAAATGCACAACATTATATATATTGTGCTTTATTTCTTGCATTACTTTGTTATACTATAATTATGCTGCATTTCAGTTGGACTTATTATTAAAGAAAAAATTATATTATGAAATGTGTGCTCTATAGTATGTGTTTATAAAAGACTAAAATTATTTGCTGCATTTATTGTTTGTTTCAGGTTTGATGGTATGAAAGAAACCAGATTTTGCAGCTGATATATTTGATTTTTTTTTTTTTTTTTTATATAAGTACGTCATCTTTTCTTTAAATTTGTGCAGAAGTGTGAAGTAAAAAGAGAAAAATTGCTGTGTATTAAACTATTTGCTACATTATAATCTCAATATGAGTTTGTGTGTTTATTTTATTAATTTTTTTGTCTCTGTTGGTCAGCGGATAAATTAATCCCTAAGTATCTATGGTCGGCATGGCAACCCATCGCATCATGTACTCATCAGTACAATCATATAAGAGGTTTAATTAGTATTATAAGATTCGTCAATACTTAATTTAGTATAGGCAGAAAAAAGAAATGCCTCGGACATCAACAACCGATCATAATATATAATGCCTGATATATATGGCTTACCTGCTTAATTATATATTTATTATATGTCATGTGTATGATATTATAATTATGTTATATTTGTACATCATACATGTAGCATGTAGATAATAAAATATAAAATTTATTGTAGATTGATTTGCATAATTAATTATACTAGTCTTTATATTCGATCATTATATATGATATTATAGTTCAATGTATTATGTAGCCCAATTTCCCTGAATTTGCCAATTTCAATACTAATCTTAAGATTAAAACAGAAAGAAGTTATGGGTTTATTAATATATATATATATATGTGTATTATAATTTTACTGTAATTTTTTTTTGAGCAAAAATGTATATATATATATATATATATATATACACATTGTCATATGTCATATATATATATATACAATGACATATGAGAAGAAGAAATTAATTAAGGACTTTTTTAATTGCTGCAATATATGTAATCGGGCATATATGCCATCCATGATCGGGCATCAATATAAATATTTGCTTGCTATTATTGTTTTGTTAGTTGGGAGTTTTGGTTATATAGTATCTTATTTGAATTTGACCAGAGAAGCATATAATAAGCATATATAATATATAAGCGTCCTGGATATTCTAGAACTCTACGAGCGATCAAGGACGCCGAAGGATAAAACTGCGTTCTTCACTTGTTGCGGGCCGGCCTCTTAAAATTTTACCGCACTTTTACGCTGTCGATCCAAAATCGATGGGTCGAGGTTCGATGGTTCGAATCGCCGAATCAGCTGTGCTTTATAAAGAGCGGGAGGATGCTAAGCTGCTAAGCACCGGGTAAGAAGAAATTGTTGTTTGAAGAAAGTACGATATAATTTGAAGTCTCACCACCTAACTAAATTCTCCAGTGTAATCTGCTTTATATAATTATTGCATAGTCATGAAGAGAGGAGCTTTAATTGTTTTAGAGGGATGTGATAGGGTTGGAAAAACAACTCAAAGTCAACTCTTGGCCAAGGCATTATCTGCCAAGGATCTTCAGGCACAGTATATGAACTTTCCAGGTATGCGTATGATATATATGATAATCGGGTGTGTTAAATTTATTTTATTTACTGTATTGCAATGATTGCTCACCATATATGCGATGCAGGCTCGGACTGGCTACGGTGGAATAGAATAATTTATTGATTCCTTTGACATATATAAGGGGCTAATAAGGCTGGCTCAGGGATCCCTGACTGCAATGGCCTCTGCACTTTATACCACACAGAGCACAAAACATACAAAAAGTGGCCCCAGGCCTCCTTCCAGGCGGCTGCTGCTGCCTATATATAACCCTGGTTGGCCCCTAGCTTCTCAGTCCGAGCCTCAAGCCTCAATTGATTAAATTGTACATACAATCAATGTTATATTGAATACAATTAATACAGTATGGCATATGCATATTAATTATGCATACACCACGTAGCCCGGTAACATTTTTCACTTTTAACAATTTTTATTTGCCATATTTAGGGTTCTTAAAAATTCGAAAAAATTATTAACATGTTCAATGGAATACAGTGCACAGCCCAGTTTTGGATTTTAGTTTTTTTTTTGGTTCCGACCTGCTTTTAGGCTCCTTATAATGGGCAAAAAAAAAAGTAAAAAAGAAAAATTGTAACTGATTATCCAAACCCTCCCTTCCATGAAAATAACAACTGCAATATCTTGATAATTTTTTTACTGGCTCAAAAAAAAAAAAAAAAAAAAATCAAACTGCATCTGTTACAGATCGTCGTACCTGCATTGGCAAAGTCCTAGGTGATTACCTAAGCAACAAGGAAGAGGTGAATGACAAAGCCATTCATCTACTCTTCTCAGGAAACCGCTGGGAACTTGAGTAAGTTGTTGGTCAAGCAATAAAGCATTAAATTTTCTACTAACACTTTACTCATCATTTATGTAGATCAAAAATAAAGAAGCTTCTAAGTAGTGGAACAACCCTCATTGTGGATAGATATGCCTTCTCTGGTGTTGCATACTCTGCTGCTAAAGATGTGAGTATTATAGGAATATTTTAACTACATTAAGACGGCCATATTTTGCTTGATTTTGTTATAGAAGAAGTTAAAAATTAGTAGCAGTACAAATAGCTAGTAACTGATTTTTGCTTTTTTATACTGTATTATGTATTAGTTAAGTACCCCAGCAATTAAAATTAATTAACCTATTAATATTTGTGTATAATTATAGCCCCTACCTCTTCTCCTATTTAATCCACGCATATATATTATGGTATAATTTATACAGTAGTATTATAATATAGATTCATTTGTACAATAAACGGATAGAATTGTTAAAGTTACTGGAATCATAAGTTATATAATAAATATCATATACAGTATAATGATTAATGATTAGCAATTTTTGATTATGTGTTTTATGAGTATTCCCTTTTATATAAAATAAACCTTAAGAGCTCTGGCAACCTGTTTTCTGTATAAAAGAATTAATGTGGAGTTTGAAGTTAATAGACAATAATGGTTGCATTTTTTTTATTTCATAATTAGAAAAAATACATAAAATTATGCTTTTCAGAATTTTTTAAGATTTTTTGGAGTGCGGGAACTAATTAAAAAAAAAATATTTAAAATATCTGAATTAAGGTGGTACTACCTGATGGGACAACCGTGACATCATTTTGTCGCGCTGTGATTGGCTATTGATGACGTCACGGTTGTCCCATCAGGTAGTACCACCTTAATTCATATATTTTTAATATGTTTTTAAAATTAGTTCCCGCACTCCAAAAAATATGAAAAAATTCAGAAAAGCATAATTTTATGCATATTTTCTAAATTTTATGAAATAAAAAAAATGCAACCGTAACTGTGTATTGTTTCTCTGCTAAACCAGATGCAAAGAATAATTTATAATTATACTAATTGTAACATCAACACAAAATTCAGTGATTAGTTGAATTGCAGTGGCATTGCATTTACTTGGAGTAATGAATAATGGATAATTTGCAGAACGAGAGGGATTTGCCATCCTATCAAATAGCTTGAACTGCTGTATGCAGTGTGACAGTATGATTTGAATTTCCCGTTACACCATCTTGTACTTCAAGCTCATTGTATCTCTGTAAACAAAAAATAGTTCGTCATATTTTTGTGTCAGCGTTACAAATGCACGCAAGAGGAGTTGCTGTGATTGTTTATGTGGGTTTGTTTTCAGGGCATGACCCTCAACTGGTGCAGACAAGCGGACGTAGGACTTCCCAAGCCAGATCTAGTCCTTCTGCTTAAGATTGGTCGAGATAGCCTCAAAGAGAGACCAGGGTTCGGAGAGGAGAGATACGAAAATGAACCATTCCTTAGCAAAGTCTGGGCCAACTATCAGCACTTGAAAGATGAGACATTCAAGGTATGATTTTTTTATGCTCTATTGTATACAGATTAAGAGTAAGGTAATGTGAATCAGCTGATTTTTTTAGTCCCATTTGAATAACATGTAAACCTTAGCAAATTCTCAAAAATTTTGAAAAAAAATTGAGACAGATTTGTACCTAAAGAGGCTACAGAAAAAATTTCAAGACAATTATTCGAGCCGACTTTTTTTAAATTAAGTTTTTAGTTTGGCTCTCCATGGGAAAGTCCTATGCTGAAAATTAAAAAATAATAATTAAAAAAATTGTCTCGAATATTGCCTTGAAATTTTTTCTATGGCTTTTAGGCACTAAATTTTTTTCTCCATTTTTTTTTTCAGAATTTTTGTGAATTTGCAAAGGTTTACATGTTAATCAAATGGGACTAAAAAAACAGCTGTTTGGCTTACCTTACCCTTAACTGAATGTTAGGCCTCCAGAAACTTCAATTCTTCAATTTTATATGACATCTATGTATACTTTCTAGATTTATACATATATATAATCATGCAAAATTTACGGTAAATTTTTGGAATCAATAAATGACCAATAATCTTATAAATTTTTCATCACTCTGCATCAAAATTCACTCTTCATGTGCTTACAGGAGATTGATGCTGACAAGTCTGTGGAGGACCTTCACTCAGAGCTGCTGCGAGAGGCCCTCGAGGCCGTGGATATCGCAGCGTGCTCCCCACTCGGCAAGCTATGGACCCAGTCTTAGCCCCAGTTGTGCAGGAAAAGTTACATTTTAAAGAAAATTGTATGCTACAGCCAATTTTTTAAAAAATTGATGGACCAACATTATTTCTTACTATTTGACAAAGCGTTTTCACGTGTCTTTGTTGTTATTTTTTACCTCATATGTAATTGTAAAACTTTATGTCAGTTACATATTTTTCTCTATTTTTTGTAATATGTTGCTAATGAATAGGGGCCAAATATAAAGTATATCAAATTGTGATTTTCAGCACTGTATCCAGTTAGAAAACTTTTCAAATTTTCAGTTTCCAGTAAAATCCAATTTACCTAATATTTTACCTTTGCGAATCTTAATTATAACCATTAAATTCATGAAGATGAAGATCACAAAAAATAATTGCTATAAATATTTCTGTTGATAAAAAATCACGTACCATTGTTTTTAGCAAAGAACATTTTGGTGAAACACAATCAATGTTGTGTGAAGATGGAGGAGGAAAAAAAAAAAAAAAAAATGATTGCGTGCAAAATATTATCTAATTTTTATCATAAAAAACATGCTTTTATTAGACCAAACTGTATTTCTTTTTTTTTTATATATATAAAACTAGACAAAGTTTAAAAAAAAATGTAGGAATTTTAAAAACTAACAACAATTCTCTCTCTCTCTCTCCCCCCCCCTCTCCTTTTTTTCTTTTTTTTTTTTTTTTTTAAATGCAAATTTGGCAATGAAACTTCATGATTTGTTAATATTTGAAATCAGATTCACTGTAATGTACGTATTTTTGTAAAACTATGGATCTGAATCCTACTAATTAGCATAAATCTGTATGTTTTTTTAATCAGTATTTATATACAACATCTACTTTTAGTAATCTTGGAATCTACTAAATTAATTTATTAATAGAGTACTGATCTCAAATTTTTTTACTGCAGAAATTAATAGAGGGGGTGCAAAGTTTTGCCACTCACTGGCAGAGTTTTTACAGCCCTCTGGGACTATTTATTGAAAGTTCAATTTTAACAACCACACCCCTTTTTCGGGCTGCAAAATTCTATTTTATGACATCCATCATAAAATAGACTTTCAATAATATTTTAAAATAATTCCTAAACTTTAAAAAAATATGAAAAAAAAAAAAAAAAAATCGGTTTAGCATAAATTTGTCCCCCCCCCCTTGTTCATTTCTGCAATAAAAAAATCTTGAGATTGACACTTTTTTTTTATTTGATCTTAAATAATTTTTATGCATTATTTTATATTTGTGTTTTTTAACTGTCATAAAAACGGTAAAGTTGCAAATTTGCATCAATTTAATTAATAGTAGTAGTTTTTAAACTTTTAACTGGAATAAAATTCAAAATTCTTTATGTTAATTAATCAATTTTAAATAAAAATGTAAAGAGATAAGAGATTGGCAAAAATTGTTATGTCTATATAATTAAATTAATCTCTTGACAACTTTAATGTATTCCACATAATTCCACTAAAGCTGTAATATAATAAAGTATTGATCTCAAATTTTTTATTACAGAAATGGATAGAGCGTGCAAAGTTATGCTACCCTGATTTTTTTTTCAGATTTTTTAGAGCCCAGGAACTATTTTTAAAAAATTATTGAAAGTTCTTTTTGTGACGTTACGAGACGCCGCTCCTTAAGAAAAAGATAGGGACTTGCCGCTTCGTGACGTCACAAAACGGACTTTCAATAATTTTTTAAAAAGAGTTCTCAGGCTCTAAAAAATCTGAACAAAATCAGGGTAGCATAACTTTGTACGCTCTATCCATTTCTGCAATAAAAAAAAATTGAGGTCGATACTCCATTATATAGTAATTTGCCTTCTATATAATTTATATCAATACATGTACTGTATAAAATGCTGTCAATATATACATGTAAATGGTGTTATAAAGCTGCAACTTGTATGCAATTGCTTGCTTTTATTTAATAGCGAGTCCATGCACTGTACGTTGTGTGTTAATTTTTATAAATAAATTAGTATGAAATATTTACGTTAGTGAATAAATGCATTAAAAAAAAAAAAATCTGCTTGCTTTATCGTCATGAAACCACAACGAAGATTTTTGCAAATAAAATACAGAACAAACGTTTATAAGTCTAAATATAATGGGGGCAATTTGGGTAGAATATAAATTTTGCATTGAAATAAAAATTCTTCATTTTCATTAGTATACAGCTCCTTTAACAGCTAGAGCTTCAAAATATTAGCAACTGTAGAACAAAAAGTGGAAATTTAATGTTTACTTTAAATAATCAATTTAATACCAATAACATAATTATATAAGGAGCTTAATAATTGTTTTATGATGCTAGATTTTGAGGGAAGATTTAGTGAAATCTGGTGAAGTAAACAGTGATGAATGAAAGTTAAGAAATAAGAGAGTTTTGTCAAATTTATTAATAAAGGAAGAAAGCTAAAAAAAATAAAAATAAATGTATTTACATGCAATGAACTATAGGAAATAATATTTGTATAATGGTGAATAAAAACAAATTAATGCAACAAGTTTTGAACTAGATACAGTTACTTAAATTATATAAATTGAAAATCTAGCTCAATTTGAGAACTTATTAAAGAATATGCGAGAGATCGTCAGTTTCAAAATCTTCTCTTTGCACTTTTCGATAAGAGCTTTGTTTACATTTCGCCTTATCACAACACCTGAAAGGTAGACTTTATCAGCAAGTGTAACGATCCGGTTTTGAAGCTGATGGTCTCATATTTATTTAATAATTAAGTACAGAATATGATTTTGTCATAATATTGTAGATCAATTAGTGATTGACGTACGCCTGCGCATACTTTTGAAGTAACAATAGGCTATTTTTGCTATGGCTCTCTAATTTTCTGTTATGATCGAATTGTTCTTAATAAGCTGTTCTAATCATTAATTACTATATGAAGTGTTACACAAGTTTTACTTGAGATAAAAATTTAATTTTCAGATTTTTAATTTTCTTATTAGTAAAGGGTGAAGTATATGTGCCGTATATACCGTAACTACTGCACTTAAACCTGCATGTAGCCAGCATGGTAACATATACATATATTGACCCTATTATATATATTGTTGATGAGATATATTACATATCGTCGCCTCAGAATGCAAATCACGTAACTACAAAAAAAATTGATGGAAATTTGACCCTTATGTTCTAGTGAGATAAGGTTTTAAGTTGCATCAATTTTTTTTGTAGTTACGTGATTTGCATTCTGAGGCGACGATATGTCAATCGATCACTAAAGAGAATTCTTTTATTTGCAAACAGGGACGATACTTTAATAGAGTAGCATAGATGACATATTTCTTTTTTATCAGAATTTTAAGTAGAGTGTGGCTATAAACTTCAAACAGAATTTAAAATCATGCCTGTCTTATACACATATATTTTAATATATTAATACTTTGTTTTATATAAATCCATTCAAGGCTTGAAATACTGAAAAGAAAATTACAGGCATATATGGATTATGGATCAATTGTTATATAATTATGTGTACAACATATCTAAATAATAACAGTGAATTTCAGGAAATGATACTTAAAACTATAATAAAATTGAATAATACTGACAGAGGTCAAAAGATAGACAGTAAATATTATTATCTATTAGAAGATATAACAGATTATTTTTAACCCAGGCAAGTAAGCAAATGCCACGAGGAATATAAACTTAAACAGTAAAAATTACAACACTATCAGGGGGCGAGACTACACACTAGGGTTTGAAGCAAATAAAGATTGCTTCTACCTGCCTGCCAGCTGATTTCTTCCCACTATTTCTTCCCACTATAGTAGGAAGGTCAGACCTTTTCAACGTTATTTCATGTTAAGGGATCAGCTGTACTGGTAAGAGGAGAAACTTTTTTTGCCTCAGCGCAGAGGGTGTAGAAGAGCGGGCGTTAGCTTTCCATAGTATATAGTTCAGTGAACACTATCCATATTTGCTCTCTTGACGAGTGTCAGCTGCCGATTTTGAAGAAGGCGGAGTGTCGCGGGAGTGCGGGGCTCTTGAGGAGCTGAGCTGCATGCCTGGGGTGAGAGGCGTGCTGCACGAGGCCCAGCATCACACGGTGGGTGACACGGTGAGCCAAGCCCTGGCCTAAACCCGGCACCACGCTCGACTCTCCCTCACGCAGGACCGCAGTTGTCAGCTGGCTAGTCGTCACCACCTGGTAACAAATTCAAGTGTCAGGCCTTGAAAAGTAAAAATTACAGGGAGGTGATGCCGGGTTGTGTATTTTACAAAGAACTAGAAGCAGTGCATATATATATATATATATAATATATATATATATATATATATATATATATATATATATATATATATATATATATATATATATATAACTATAAACATACAAGATTTTAGTTTTCTTGTTTTTTGCATTTTAATACCATGGTTTATTCAATTTTAATTATTTCAGTTAATAAATGAAATAAGTAAAAACAGAAAAATGCACAGAAAATTTGAATACAATTTTTATTTAATTTATTATCAAAGGCAGCTTTATCATAGAAAAAACAAACTATAAAATTAACATTAATATAAAACCATACTTGCGTCTTGTACATATATATATATATATCTTGACATAAATAAAGCTGTTGCATATGAGATTGAAAAATTTAAGGCAGACAGTTTTCTACAGGAGTTGGGAGTATGATTATTGTTTGCTTTAACTATAGAGCTGATTTCTGTTTATGTTTACGTGAGGCGGGAGAGGGGTTTCCCTATGCTAACACATTGCGAAGGGGGCGCAGGAGGAAGGGAAAAGAGAAAGTTTTGGCAGGTCAGATTATACAGTGAGCATAGGCAAAATGACGAAAAAAAATTATAAAAAATACTTTTTAATAGTTTTTTGGCGGTGAGATTTTTTTTATGAGTTCTATCGTGTACTGTTAAAGTATTATTAAAGTATTTAAACTTGATTTATTTTATTAAGTTAAGTAAAAAAATTATTGCACACTTTGTTTATATGCTAGTCCGTGCATTCTGGCCCTCCTCGCATGACGTTAGCGCAATCCCCTCTATACAGCATGCATTTAAATTCATAAGCACTGTATTACTGTATACATACAGCTAAATTAAATTCCCAGGCCAACTGCTGCAAACTTGATAAGACATCGTAGATCATTGCGGTACGTTTCTTGGTGTCCTCGCAGTATAGAAGAAATGGTTTACTGAAGCTGTCCACCACAATTAGTCTCACCTAAAAACACAATGAAAACTTGATCAGCGACAACAGCTTCAACATTTTATTGAAAATATATTTAAATTTAGAAAAAGTAATAATGATTCATCAATCTATTTTGTTTGCTAAGGGTGAAGCAATTGTTAATTTACACTATTTACAGGATCCAGAAATTGCTGGGAACACTGCAGTATTTTATTTATTAATTTAAGTACAGTATCAACTGATATTTAATGTGAAAATAAATAAATTAAAATATTACAACAAAATGTTTTGCTGAAATATTTTATGCTAAAAAACATAACAAACCTCCAACAGAAACCGACAGGTGAAAAACAAGATAACTGCTATGTGCAATGAAGGTTATTTTTGTGTTTCGAGATTAGAAATAGCCCTTAAATATGTCTGTCTGGAGGTCTTAACATTAAACAACCATCAAATATAAACATATAAAAGGTGAGATGGGGAAAATTTGAAGTGATTTAATGTAAGCTTTGGCTTCTGTATTTTCTTATGTTTTCTTTAATTAATTTATACTAAAACTGTTCTTCAAAATTTTCAAATATTTTGTCCTAAGCTAAAACATTGTAGTCCTTCAAGATGACAGTCATCAGCAAATTCTGACAGTAGATTTTACATCACATGCAATTATAATAGTCTCATATTTTCTGTCAGCCAGTAAAAAACAAAACAAAACAAAACAAAACAAAACAAACAAAACTTTTTAACGGGTTTCACACATGTTTGAGGAGCACACTGGAGTCCACATTGCCATGGAGTTTCTTGGTGGTGTTTTTGGATATTACAGGGAAGGTGCGAGCAACCCTTCCACTCTCAATGTACAATCATCACTTTAGAAAATTTCCAAAGAGGCCTTGTTAATCGATCCACATGCCCCCAAGAATAACACAAGTAGGGTGACCAGACGTACCGTTTTGACCGGTACAGTACCGTTTTAGAGTACCATGTCCCGGTGTCCCCAAAGAGGCTCTCGGGACGCCTAAATGTACCGCTTTCGGACAAAATTTATAAAAGGGACATTTTTTAAAATTTTTATCATTAAAAAAATAAAAAATTCATAGGAATGTGGTTTTGAATATTTACGAAAATGTACGGACGCAAATGATTTTGCAACTTTGCACAAAAATATCATCTCCTTTAATATTGATGATATTCACTTGATGGAAATTTCCAATAATATATGAAATTGAAAAAATCATTCTCATGCATTGTGACGAGGCCGAGACAAAAATTTCTTCGTCTTTCTTTCTTTTTTTTTTTTTTTTTTTTTTTTTCACAATAATCGTGCATGGATATTACGTAAATAAATAAAATAAATGGAAAATAATTAATATGAGGGAAAAACGCCACAAATATTATTCATACAATCAAGTAATTTTAGCTGTTATTAAGCCCTATTTGAATGCTATAAATTAATTCAGCTATTTCACTCTATAACAAGAGTTTACACTATTTGCAAAATGAACTGCAGTTTGATTAAAAGTATTAATTCAAATTAATTTCTTGCTTTATACTCCATTTTTTTTTTGTATAATTTATCTCGTGACATTATATTAAGTTTTATTTATTTATAAACAAATAATATATATTGCATTATTTAAGTAACACGTACATTTAGAAATATTGTGAATGGAAACGGAAAATTTGATAACGAAATTAAAAAAAAAAAAAAAATCAATATAAAATATTTAAATATAATTTTTGTATTGGGAAAGTATCCTTCGAAGGTATGCTTTTTGAGTATAATAAATTTCTTGTATTGCTTTTGTTTCTTTTTATTTTACATGTAACTTTACAACATGAATAGAATCGTGGCCAGGCCAAGAAAAAAGGTTAATTTTAGGAAATCAACTCACTGGCACAGTTTTCTTGCATGGCGACTATAATAAATCTATTTTTTTCTAATTCTATGAAAAATGTATTCATAAAAAAATGCAATTATTTATATTATTTAAAGTAGAGTGAGCGATTGCATAATTTATTATTTTATTTCCTTAAAATATTTTAACCTGCCCTGCTTTATTGAGAAATGAAAACCAAAAAATTTCATCTCAAATAGCTTCATCGCAAAAAAATCCCAAAGTTTGTTTTCCTAAGCCCTTTAACATGCAGCCTTATGGATTATGGAACAGAAAACAGCGTTTTACTCAAACTTCGTCTGAACTATGGTATCAATTAAAAAATACTTACGTATAATCTATGACAAAAATTCTTTCATGGATTTACAAATAAAATAAATTTTTTTGGAAAAAACGGCTTCATAAAAAAACAAACAATTCATTTGAAAATCCATTAAGAAAAAAAAGTAAAAAAGGGGGCGTGGCACCCAAAAAAATCGCGCCTCCGGCGGGGGTTTTGGCCCTTCAGGCCTCTATCTTGGGGGCATGTACCATTTTGGACATCAAGATATCTGGTCACCCTAAACACAAGTCATGATATAGAAGACTGCAATTAAGTGGGAGATTTTAGATTTTTTTAGGTGATTAGCGATTAGTGTACCTTTCCTCTGCTGAGTATCCCAAGAGGAGAGTTTTATTCTCCAAAACTGCCCCCTTGTCTTCTTGTCTATGCTTCTTACTAGGTATTTTATTAAGTTAAGTAAAAAAATTATTGCACACTTTGTTTATATGCTAGTCCGTGCAGCCTCAAATTCATTATATATTTTTTTAATACAAAATGCAGGCGCATATCCAGGGGAGGGGGGAAGGGGCGAAATTTTGCATTTAACATGGGCAATATATGCATTTCCCCAACTCCATTTTTTTTTTAACATTGGCCTTATAGAGGCAGTCCCCCCCTCTTCCCCCCACCCACCCCACACACACAGACACCTGGATTTTTTTCTGTATCCGCGCCTGACAAAATGTACTAATTTATTTTGAAGCATATCACTATATATGTACATACACTTTATAAAGATGCAATAACAATATAAGGGTATGGTGCTCAGTGCTTATTAATTACCTGAGGATGTGACTTGAGGGTGGGTCTCAGGCTTGTCAGGGCAGCAAGCAGCTCCTCCAGGGTGCCAGCAGGAGTGCTCAGAACAGACACACCCTCCAGTAGTTGCTTCACGCTCGGCAACACTTCCAGGATACCCTGCTCTACCTGCAGCTGCCCACACGTTTCCAGACACCTTTCGGCAAGTTCTGTGGAGTTGAGGATTGTAAATAAATCTTGCTATGCATTTTTTACCGCTTCAAATGTCACATTTTGTTTTTGAATACTATACTATAAAAGTTAATATTAGATTTGTTAAAACTTTTCCATATAAGAAAAGTTCAACACATGAATTGTGCAAATTATTTGTAAAAATTTGAACACACACATTTTTTTATTTATATAATTATATTATTTATTTTATAGAAAGGTTGCATGCAAGAGGAATTAAACACAGATACATTATAACATAAGAATACCCTCTATTATGTCTAGCTGTGATTGAATCTGTGCCTTTTCAGACTCAAGATGTGAATTTAATTTCTGAAGAAACATTTATTTCATTTCTTGACAACATGCATCATGATATCAAACATAAATAACTAAATGAACTATATACATGAACCCATGATTCTACTTACCTATCGCCTAACCATGAAAAAGAGAAATTATAGTAAAATTGATCTGATAAATTGATTGTGTCTGGATGTACAAATAAACACAAATCTTTAAGGATTATTTGTATGGCAATTACCTTCAAGTCTGCCCTTGGTGAAGCCATAGTTGGTGTCAATAAACAAGGCGTGACCTCTGACTCCCCCTAGATGCTCTGGCAGTTGGACGTCAATACAAAGCTGGATACTGGAAAGAACATTTTACGTTATATAACAATTTATTGTGCAATGTGGCCATTAATTCTCAATGTAATTTTTTTTAGAGAAGTTTCCAAATCTAACTGAGAGGATATTATTATAGAGATATTATTTATTGTAAAATCCTGAAGACAACATGCATGTAGCTTATTTCTTTAACATTATTTAGTCCCTGCACCTTATTATTTATTAAAATAATTTCTATTCACCTTTCATTATTTCTACTTTTATTTGCTTATAACTCAGTGCTCTGCCAGCATACAAAATAAGATTAATTACACATTTATTTTTAGACAATTGCTGAGAAATCCTATCATCTCGGAAAACATTGCAACTTTTTTAAGCCCCTTATGCAACGATTTTGTTGAAAAACGTGGTATCGTCCTTATTATTTCACATTTCAAAAAAAGTTTATATGTATTATACATGCAGTCTCTGCAATATTTGCATATATATGCTCATTGTATGTCAATTTGAGCTCTGACCAGTGGCAGCTCATACTGAGGAGTCATTACAGAATTGGATTTAGATAAACAACAATTAAATCCTCCCCCCCCCCCTCGAAATTAGAATGAATTCTGAATTATTTACCAATTTATTTTGGCCACTACAGCTGCCACATCTGAAAACACCTCCAGATGAACTGGAATGCAAGCATGATCTTAGTCAGGGGCTCTATGAGCAGCTGATATCGCTCACCAGATCTGAGTCTTGCCAGTGCCAGGAGCTCCACACAAGTCTGTGATGGACTGCATCTCCACTCCCCCTCCAAGCAGTGTGTCCAGTTCACTGCTGAACGTGGCAATGTGTTTCCTCGACACCTCGCTCTAAGGAAGTATGAATTATAAAGTAAATGTAGTTAAAAAAATTGCAACTCAATGTGTGAGATCAATCAAGTTACCTGCCAAATTTCTAGAGCAGACTGAATTATTGGTTTTGTATGAAACTGATTGATATCTTCATCTAAGCTTTTCATCAATTGTTGAGCATCTGAAAGCACATAAATAATAATATATGTTGAGCATACTGTACACATAATTATGTGTTTTGTGGAGGTCTATTTGTGGACGGCCAAAGTAATGATGCTGCTTGCTTACTCCGTAAGCGATACGTCTGACATTGTGCTATATGTTATACATAACTACAGTGTACATTGTACATGCAATATTATAGGTATATCATTCAATATACATAAATCAGTACTGTGTACATTTGTTTTACTTCATCATATTTTATAAACTATGTTTACATTTCATTTTATAAATTGTAAAAAATACAAAACAATATGCAAATATTCATGAGAGGAATTCAACTATTAAATTTGGGCATAATGTACATACTGTATGTATAACAAATTGAGTACAGTAAAGGTGCTTTCACATATCGTACTCTGATTGCTACGGAATCATGCCACAAGAGGCGGTAGAAAATATTGTTGATAACATTTGTTTAAATTTTTTGAATTCCTCTCAGTTAAATTCAGTGTCATAATCATTGTCAGTTCTGCAGTTTGGTATGAATTATGTACTGTACCAAAGACCCTACAGAGACTTAATTCCATGACACATATGACTAGGAATTTGAACAGAGTTTCGCTGTTACTACATGAGAGTGAAACTCTGCACAGGTTGTTCAAATTCCTGGCTATATGTCATGGACATCTCTATAGGGTCTCTGGTACCGTACAATATATATATTATGCAGTACTCGGTAATGACTTTGTCTGCTTAATTCATATCAGTCGCACGTATAAATATTGAATTATAATATACTGTATGCATTATAATAATTATAAACTTACCAGATGTGAGCAAATCATCTACAAACAGAAAGCCGTGGTCTTTTAACTTGGCTTTTTTATCTTCAGGTAAACCCAAGACTCCGATACTCACATTCATTGTAGCAATACAGTACTGTAAAGTATCACTTTATAATGTATGAATGTATACAGTATGCATAATATATCATACAATCACTATACTAACACAATGTTGTACAGTATGCCTACAGTACAATGTCAGTATAATTTAAAAAAATTAAGCAGATGATTTGCTTGGTATAATATGATAATTCCTAAAATCTTACGTTTCATTATACTTTAATTTTTTTAGGTATAATATTTATGGTAGATCGTGTCTATCACAGCAGGTCTTTAATGCTAAAGGGATGAAAAACCTTTCATCTTTCATTGCCTTTCATAAATCATAAAACCAATAACAACTCAAACAAACAGCTGTTCTGTGTTTACATTTTTGTAATAGTTGAATAGTTCACCGGTCCCTAGGATCATGTATGTATGGATAGGCTATCCCTATACCAATAGTCTGACTGCTAGCAGACATTTGTGACAAATTTTGCCCAATCAAAAGCGAGGGAGGAGCTACGTTTGTGGAACAGCTTATTCCCCTGTTCTCAAACTTCCCGCAGCACAGACCCACAGACCGCCTGGCACGAGTGAAATAATATAGAATAATATACTGCTGAAATATATATTTATTTTATGTTTTAATAGTGTAAATAATTATGTTATAATTAAAATTAAAATATTGTACAATATCTAGTATTTAATTATTTATATATCATTAATAAATTTATATATAAATAATATATAAATCATTATAAAATCATAAATAATTAAATATATATATATATATATATACATATATACATATATATAATGCAAAATATATAGTAGCTTATTTATAATATATACTTAAATATATTACAATGTATTCTACAAATATATATATATATGTTAATTACTATACCAAAAGCCAAATTGAGGCAGAGAAGCCGAAAAAAATGACCAAAACTAGTTTTGAGCATCTAACGACTGGTATATAAATATAATATAATGCTAGTAAAAATTAAGTTCTTGTTTATCGAGCATCGGGTATCATGAGCAAAATAAAAATCGAAATAATATAATATTTCGGGTTTTGCTCAATACTATTATAGTTTTGCGCTCAACTAGAAATGAGCAAAACCCAATTTCATTTCGGCTTTTGCTCATTTCCATCTGAACATAATTATTATAAAAATCTATTTCTGCGCATCGCGGTATTTCAAAAAATTGTTATTAATTTGAGGTACATCGTGCCACAGACTTAATAATGTATATATATTTATATCGATAGTATACTTGGGGTGTACGTTAATTGTTTATTTATATAATAAATATGTTACATATATACCATAATTTTTTTACTTTATTACTTAAAGTAGAGTGAGCAAATTCATTTTTTTTAATATTTTATTTTTTAAAAATAGTTTAGGCTGCCCTCTATTGAGAAATGAAAACCAAAAAATTATTCCATCTCAAATAGTTTCACCACAAAAAATTCCCAAAGTTGGTGTTTTGGAGGCCTTCAACGTGCAGCCTTATGGAACATAAAACCGCGTTTAACTCCAACATTTTCTGAACTATGGTACCATTTAAAAAATACTTACGTAATCTATGATGAATTCTTTAATGAATTTTCAAATAATAAAAAAATTACGGGGTCATTTTCTTGGATAAAAATCATGAAAATCCTTAATTATGGGAATTAACCCGCAAAAACTTAAAGATTTTTTTCTGAAAAAATGGCTCCGTAAATTGTTTTTTTTATTTAAAAATCCATTAAAGAATTCATCATAGATTACGTAAGTATTTTTTAAATGGCACCATAGTTCAGAAAATGTTGGAGTAAAACGCGGTTTTATGTTCCATAAGGCTGCACGTTAAAGGCCTCCGAAACACCAATTTTGGGAATATTTGTGGTGAAACTATTTGAGATGGAATTTTTTGGTTTTCATTTCTCAATAGAGGGCAGCTTAAACTATTTTTAGAAAATAAAATATTAAAAAAAAATGCAATCGCTCACTCTACTTTAAATTCTCATTATTTTTGAGCAAAGATACCCTGCAATTATAACTTATTGTGAATACATATATAATAATTTATGTTAACCTCTGCAGCAAAATTGATGACTGCAACAATTTAACGTATTTTTTTCAACTACATTATTTTATTTAAAAGATATGAAATAATTATAATTGCAAAAATCCAGCATTCAGATGCAAATCAACGAACATATTATCACCATACATGTATATTATGTATTATAATATATTATAGTCAATCGGTCTAACACACACCGAACTATAATTAATTTTAATTAAAAGTATATTTAGAGTTCTAGAGCCATAACCTATAGCAGCAGTTTTGATTAATTCACTTGGAGAGGCAACATAGAATTTGTATAAGGACGACTTTTTTTTTCCGACAAAACACTGTACGCGCGTTATAATTATCAAATTAAAAACGTTTAAGGTATAACCTGAGAATTTGTCTGTCAAGGTCAAGAGGCGTGGCTACACCTGCAAATCTGACAACACTGTTGCAATAGTAATGCGAATAAAAGATTAGGAGGGGGTGGTAACTACAGTCCTTGAGAGCGTTGCCAAGTTTCTTAGGACATATCAGAAACGATCATCGCCACGGTTCGAAATATATGAAAACAATTCAGAAAAATAGTCCAAAAAATTAGCTTTTAATCCATGTAAAATTCTAAAAAAATTCTCGAGCCTTTTTGTGCAATGTTGATTGAAAAATTTAGCATTGAAAGGATACAAAATACATATTTGAATAAATTAATTATAATTAAACCAACGGTTAAAAAAATCTAAAAAAAAAATCAGTAGTATTTGGACAATTGTTGTAAGTCTACCAAATTAATTTCAAAAACATCTGTCGATACGACTTTTTTCGTCCGAATATCTCAGGTTAAGCCTTAAAATGAGAAGAGTAGACTGATGAACCGGCCTATTGTATTATTGTAAATAAGATTAAAATTTTTGCACTCTAAAACTTATATCGACTCGCGGACCAATTACTTTTTGTGTTTTTCTGCAAGCTGCAGTGATAATCATTGCATTTTGCTTACAGAAAATTATACATAAAACGCGATAAAATTAAGTCACTAATCAAAATATATATATTAGATATAAAATATCTAGATATATATTATATAGATATAAATAAATATAGATATAATACTTAATTATTGATTTAAAGAATTCGAGCACTAAAATTGGCATCTTTATAGGTGTTATATGCTTTTTACTTTTTTTAAAGTAACATTATATTCATGTACAATAATTTTACGTTTTCTTATGAATTCTTTGAAAACATTTCCCGATGGAAAAATTTTAAATTAAATTTTTGTACAAAAAATATATAACATTTTGTAAGTGGATTATTTTAACCTTTTGCTCAATGATTTTACAAATTGATTAACAAATTTGCAATTTTTAATGAAAAAATGACGAAAACGTTAAAAAAAGGTACAAAGTTACATTATACGCTAAATTTTACAACAACTTACAAATATTTCTTACAGTGTATGATATGAGATATCACTGATATCTCGGGGATATCACAGATATGATGAGACCGTTGTAAGCGCGCGTGGATATACTATGACACGCTTAATTACTTCTACAACTTCTTAGTAATTAATTTAAAGAGAATTTGTGGTTATATAATGAGCTTATTATAGATGCAATTAAACTGTAATGCTTGAATTCTCCGGTATAGGTGGTTAGGCTGCTCGCAGACAGCATCGCGTATGATTTCGTATTGTGTATGACTTCGTACGTATGATAAAAATTTAGAACCGGTTTTAAATGAGAAACTTTTACGATGTCATACCATACGCTCCCTGCTCAAAAAAATTGCGCAAGAACTTGACAAGAAATTGAGCAAGATCTTGCGCCGAAAAGCGCAAGATCTTGCACAAGTACGTCCTCAAGATCTTGTGCAAGATCTTGCAAGATCTTACGCAAGATCTTGAAAGATCTTGCGTTAAACCGCAAGATCTTGCCCATCTACTTTTCGAAAAGCTCAAGAACTTGTGCAAGTCCATACCCAAGATCTTGCAAGATTTTTTTATCTTGTAAGATCTTATGCAAGATCTTGCGCTGATGGCACAAGATCTTGTTCAAGATTTTGCAAGTATACGCTTCAGATCTTGCAAGATCGTGTACAAGATCGTTCAAGATCTTGCTCAAGTTCGTCCTCAAGATCTTGCAAGATCTTGCGCAAGATCTTGAAAGATCTTGCACAAGATCTTGTGCAAGATCTTGCAAGATCTTATGCAAGATCTTGAAAGATCTTGCGCCAAAAGAGCAAGATCTTGTGCACGATCTTGCAATATATTATGGGAGATCTTGCATGATCTTGAGGACATACTTGGGTAAGATCTTACCCACTAACTTGTCCACGATATGGAAAGATCTTCCATAAGATCTTTCCATAAGAAGATATTCCATAAGAAACTTGTAGGCAGAAAACTCAGAGGTCCCATATTTATCATAAAACGTACTGGAAAAAATAAAGAGTTAGTTATTCTTCTAAAATTCTGTAAAAAAATAAAGTGTTAGTTTTTATTTTTATTATTATTATTATTTTTTTTTTAAGTGAGAAGTATACTGGAAAAAATAAAATCAGTCAGTTATAGTTCTCGTTTTTATGCTGGTTTCATTACTAGAAAAATATTGATATAAATTTTTATATGAAATGAACATATTAATTGATCTTCCTTTCTCCTTTATTCCATCTCTCCGTTCAATAATACTCCTTTTGGCCACGTACGCATTGTAACCCGGAACCTGGAAAAAAAAAAAAAAAAAAACTTGCGTAAGATCTTGCTCAAGAATTTTGATCACAGGGCTATATTATTATGCATGATTAACAAATAATGCACAAGGAAAACTCTGCACAGCAATGTTAAAAGAAAAACTTACAACCACAATATTTGCATTTAAGCGTTAAAGTTATGCAAAGACATACAAAGAAATAATGAATGTTATGGCCAGTATGCATACATTTCAGTAGTGGTATGCATACCTTTATCAACATCATGCAAACCAAAATCAATGCTATGCCGTTGATTTATGCATATAACAGCTATGTTTTGTCGGTCTGGTACCTTGATCAGTAATCTCATCATATTCCGCCGTTCCTTGGCGGTTTCGGCCATGTTTGCAAGCCATTCGGCAAACAGGAAGCAGATCCAGCCATCGAAATTTCATTAAAAAAACACATAATTTTGTATGAGCTTAACAATATATTAAACAAAAACTACTATACATAAGTTTATGCTTACCTGGAACTGTGTAATAGCTAATAATTAACACAAGTAAACACAAAATGAAGAAAATTTCCGGCTCCATGCAACTTCACCTTCTTCTTCTTCTTACAATTGTTGGAAGGAGCCTAAACGGCTATAATTCCACGTACTGAGTAACTTGGATCAATTGTATAGTTGAACTGTTTTTTGCAGGGTCTTGTAAAGGATAATGGACGAACAATGGATAGGATGATTATGGAATGTGGGATGCAAGGTGATGATGGAAGTGGTACCTATATGCCCACCACGTGTTACCGTGGGTGAACCAAAACCACACAAGGAATTGGTTGGATTTTAGGACATTGGGTTGACGGTGTGGTGTGGGGTGCAATAATGTAGGTTGATGATGCAGGCGACAACATGCAAGGAATGGCAGGAATTTGAAAGATTCTCAACGTGTCGACTCCTGTGGGCCGACCGAAGAGCAGGGTCAAAGTAGGATTATGTGGATGCGGTGAGGCGAGATGATGATTATGAATCAAATTGACTGGGGATAGGAGTATAGAAATCAAGACGATTAATATATAGAATAGGATAGGGATAGTTACCAGGAGAGGACAGACAATTTGAGCGGAGAGTCACGTCGGCGTTGCTCACTCTGGCGCGCCCATGCAACTTCACCGGAACGTCATTTTTTCACAGCATTTTATAACGCATATCGTGTAGCATTTGTTTTTAGCGCGCAATTTTGAAAACAAATCACAATTTACCGATCAAGCTGAAAATTTGTCTCCAGGGGTAAATTGACACACTGAATTTAATAATAGTGATTAAATTAACCCCCGACTAACTATTAGGGGTGCTGCTACCCTATTAGTGTTAAATTATAAAAAAATATGCAATTTGATTTATTTGATTATTAATTTGTGTAAAAAAAATGAGAACAGTCGAAAAAAAAAATTGACCAATTAAACCCGTGTTCACCCAAGGGGAGGTTTTCACCCTTGCGTGTACAAGTTTCCAAAATCACTATAATTTAAAGATTTAAACGTTGATTTCCGAAGGAAAAAAATCACAAAGCATACTGGTGATGTCAAAAAAATTACTGAAACACCCCTTTCCTCCGGGGGTGGTTTTTAAAATAATCTTGTGGTACATAGGAAATCACACGCAAGAATTTTTTCTTGTAAGATCTTGTTATGTAAGAAATAATTTCTTGAACAATTTTACACTAGCTCATGAAACAATCTAACGAGAAATTTTTATCAATTTTGCAAGATTTTCTATTGTGCGTGAAATTTTTTCTTGTGCAATTCAGTTTGTTGCCAAAATATGACATCTTAAGAAAGAAATGACTTCCTGAACAAGATTTCAAACACACGTAAGATGGTAACTAGCTAATGAAATAATTTTACGATAAATTAGAAGATTCGAACTGACGTGCAAGATTTAATTACCAACTTTCGTGTAATTTTTTCTTGCGCAAGTAAGTCAATTTCTTGCCAAGATATCAAATCTTAAGTAAGAGATGAGTTCTTCAACAAGATTTACAATACACGCAAGATTGTAAAATAGCTCAAGAAATTATCTTTCCTGAAATTTTGATCACACGCGCAATATTTTTCAACTTGCGTGGAATTTTTCCTGCGCAAGTCATTTTCTTGCCAAGATGTAAAATCTTACGTAAGAAAGGGCTTCTTGAACAAGATTTTCAACACGCAAGAATATAAACCAGCTCAAGAAATAATCTTGCTAGAAATTTCAATCACACGCGCGAGATTTTTTATCTTGCGTGGAATTTATCTTGCGCAAGTCAATTTCTTGCCAAGATGTGAAATCTTACGTAAGAAATGGCTTCTTGAACAAGATTTTCAACACACGCAAGATTGTAAAACAGCTCAAGAAATTATCTTGCCTGAAATTTTGATCACACGCGCAATATTTTTCCACTTGCGTGGAATTTTTCCTGCGCAAGTCATTTTCTTGCCAAGATGTGAAATCTTACGTAAGAAATGGCTTCTTGAACAAGATTTTCAACACACGCAAGAATATAAACCAGCTCAAGAAATAATCTTGCTAGAAATTTCAATCACACGCGCAAGATTTTTTATCTTGCGTGGAATTTATCTTGCGCAAGTCAATTTCTTGCCAAGATGTGAAATCTTACGTTAGAAATGGCTTCTTGAACAAGATTTTCAACACACGCAAGATTGTAAAACAGCTCAAGAAATTATCTTGCCTGAAATTTTGATCACACGCGCAATATTTTTCCACTTGCGTGGAATTTTTCCTGCGCAAGTCATTTTCTTGCCAAGATGTGAAATCTTACGTAAGAAATGGCTTCTTGAACAAGATGTTCAACACACGCAAGAATATAAACCAGCTCAAGAAATAATCTTGTTAGAAATTTCGATCATACGCGCAAGATTTTTTATCTTGCGTGGAATTTTTCTTGCGCAAGTCAGTTTCTTGCCAAGATGTAAAATCTTACGTAAGAAATTACTTCTTGAACAAGATTTTCAACATACGCAAGAAGGTATTTAGCTCAAGAAATAATCTTGCGAGAAATTCGATCACACGCGCAAGATGTAACATCTTGCGTGGAATTTGTTCTTGCGCAAGTCAGTTTCTTGCCAAGATTTTAAACCTTACGTAAGAAATGACTCCTTGAACAAGATTTCCAACTTGCTCAAGATCTTACAAAATCAAAATTATCTTATTTACAAAAAAAAATCACATTTTTTAATCAAAAATTATTTGTAGAAGGATAACATATATGCCAGACCACTTTTATACCATGTTTTGCCCCTTTCTTGGTCACTTTTTGTTTACCTTACAAGATCTTTTAAGATCTTACAAGAACTTGCGCAAATTTTTTGAGCAGGGCTACCATATGCGAAGCTGTGTGCGCGCACGTATCTGATCGCACAGTTTCTTAATTTTTTTATCATAACGCTGCGAAATCATGCGATTCTGTCTGTGACTAGCCTTAATCTATATTTTTATAGGTAGCGATCGATTTGTATCATATTTTATGCACGTTTTGGGCGTTTTGGTGTCTGCATAGCAATGACGAAAGCATAATCAGTATCATCACTGCAGCTAGCTTACAGAAACGTACATTGTTGGTCCACACGTATCGATAATTTTTTATTTCTTAGCACAATTAATTTTTAACTTTTATTTACATTAACACAAATAAGCCCATGCATTATTGTTTTATGCCTATCATAAGGTATTTAAATTTAGAAAACAGACTTTTATGTTAAAAAGAAATCGGTATTTGATTTGATAATAACCTAATATAGCATGATATATATGCTGGAAAAATATCAGTACATGCAATTTCATCTATATTATGTTGCCTCTCCGGGAGAATAGAATATTTTATTGATTCTTTTGAATCAAAACTTCTGCTTGATGGTTAATATATATAATATGGAGCTCTATATAGCTATGAAATTCTTAATTAATCCTGTGTGTGTGTGTGTGTGTGTGTGTGTGTGTATATATATATATATATATATATATATATATATATATATATATATATATATATATATATATATATATATATCAGGTCGATTATAGATTTTTTTAAAGAGAATTAAATAATAAAATAATATACAAAATGTTTACTTTAACAGAATTTGCATGAGTGCGCGAACCATTCAGTAAAATGGAAATGGTATATAAGTCTATAAACGTCCAAAACTACTATTAATAATAATTAAGGTCAACTAATACATGTATATTTGAATAATATATCAATAATAATTTATTTCGAACGACGGTATTATACTGCATATTATATAGTGCATATATATGGTACTCATTGTTCATTACAAGATGATTCACGTCTGACAAAATACAAGAAATTTAATATATAATTAAGTTTGGCAAATATAATAAAATATACTGTGTATTTTATGATATTGATCGACATATTGCATAGCACTTAATTCTATCTCTATAGAAACTCGATCTATATTATATTTTAGTCAAATTAAAAGACGCAGTAAAACACAGTATATATAGTTTAATAATTGTAATAGATAATAATAATTAATATTATAATTATTAAAATATTATTAATAGTATAATATTAATTATATTGTAATATTTGTCGGCTCATGCAAGTTTCGTATTTTGATTTTGCGTATGTGAATATCTAACAGTAAGATTATAAATAATATAATATATACTCTCAGCTCTTATGCAGAGTTTTCTGAGGTTTTCTCTGTCTCTCTGTGAATAAATTAAAGATCTGAAAAAGTTAGTACAACTTCGATCTCACCTCATTTGATTGCAATAGAGCGTTTACCGCGTTTATCCGCGCATGCGCATATATTGGTGGAAAATTTTGTCACATTTGTCTGCTAGGGGCGTAACTCCTATACCAATAGCATTAGAGCGGCTGAGGCAAATCTCCAACGTAAGATGGTGACCGAGCGCAATCAACCGGCGGCATATTTTCAAAGTTTTGAATAGCGTAAAAAAAGTGAAACAGTAGAGAGCTCGCGAGATCATGCAGAGATGTATTCGATCTTATACGTCAAAAGAAAAGAATTAGAAGCATGATTCAAGCCAAAGCAGGTCAGAGCTATAAAAAAATATGGGAAAAACTGAATAATATATACTGAATTTCCCAAGTATATATATTTGTATTTTTTTTTTATGATTATAATATGTATATTAAAGTTCGAATAAAAAAAGCGATATATTTCATTTTTTGGAATATTTTATTTTCTATAAATAGTTTAACCTGATGCCTTCTATTGAGAAATGAAAACCAAAAAATTCCATCTCAAATAGCTTCACCACAAAAAAATCCCAAAGTTGCTGTTTCGGAGGCCTTTTAACATGCATTCTTATATATATGGAACAGATCGAAAACCAGCTTTTTACTCCAACTTCGTCTGAACTATGGAACCCAATTAAAAAATATGTACGTAATCTATGATGAATTCTTTAATGGATTTTCAAATAATTTTTTTTTTTACGGAGCCGTTTTTCCGGAAAAAAAAAAACTTGAAAATCCTTATGGGAATTAACCCGCAAAAATTTCAATATTTTTTTTCGGAAAAACGGCTCCGTAAAAAAAAATTTATTTGAAAATCCAATAAAGAATTCATAATAGATTACGCACGTATTTTTTAATTGGTACCATAGTTCAGACGAAGTTAGAGTAAAAAGCTGTTTTCTGTTCCATAAGGATGCATGTTAAAGGCCTCCGAAACACCAACTTTGGGAATGTTTTTAGGTGAAGCTATTTGAGATGGAATTTTTTGGTTTTCATTTCTCAATATTATAGAGGGTGAGTTGAACTATTTTTAGAAAATAAAATATTTAAAAAAATTAAATCGCTCACTCTACTTTAAAAGAAATTATTATCGGCATCAGGCCTGATGTATTATTATCGTAGGGGTACTTATTTCAAAAAACAACAAAGATGTGACTGGACGCAATACTATAATAGACAGCTAGCTAGCAGTTTAATCTATTACATAAAAAGTCTGGAGGATATTCATGAGCAATTAAACTTAGAGAGACTATGTTTTTATCTTAGCTCATGCCATGCAGTGTTGTATAAACTTCCAGATTATTAAAAAAAAAAAAAAAATGAATTTAAGTATACCTGCATGTGTTTAAGAAACAATTGTTTGACTACCTAATTAAAAAGAAAATATTACTCCATTAAGCTCATGCAAGGCAAAGAATGTCAATAATTTTATTTGTATAATTTTGTATTGTAATAATTGAATATTGTCATTTTGTATGTTTGTCTATGTCTATTATTTTTAGAACCACAAGCAGGGATAAAAATTGAGGCCAAAGTGGGGGTTAAAGTGTTTGTGAATGCTCCCCATTATATATGTTTTAGAATAAAATTATTAACAAACATGGAATAAAAAGGTGAAGAATTATAATAATTAACAATATATACAGTATCATATAATTTATTGATGTCATTATAAAATCTTTCCACAAAATCTTTTTATGTGCATATGCCAACAGTCAGCATGCACTATATCTATTCTTGATCAAAATCTTTTATTTTTTTCCAAATGGCTTTTAATTCTTTTAAAAATTGGCTTGCACGCAGGACTCCCCGGCAAAGTTTAGTGACTCAATATTGTTAAATTTATCTGCCCAGGCCATATATATACTGCATGAAAAATTCATTTTAAGCCGGTATTACACGATACAATTTTTCTAGTTATTGTATACAATTTCTCCTTACAAGAAAACTTCCACTCCATTTGTTTGTATGGAGATGAAATTTTCTTGCAAGAAAAAAATTGTATGCAAAATTGCATCGTGTAATACCGGCTTTAAAGTGAAGTCCATGAAGACACTTTTTAATGTTTAATCATTGTCTACCTTTGCTGGCAACTATATTGTAAAAAAAACTTAGCTGCATCTTATATATTATGCAGTAATGTATATATTATATATAAAAATTTATATTACATATATTTATGTATATAATATTTGCATATTATAGCCGTATAAAATATAAAAGACAAAGCCAAAAAATGCTTATTTCTTGAGTAAAAAAAATAGATAGTATTTTCTCTTTATTAAAATTTTTACTCATTACATAGAGTGCTGTACACCAAAAATGTGTCGTACTTGTTGACTGAAGCAACGGGTCCAAAGAAGGAACGTCAATAGAGTTTTGTCGGTGCGACAATGATGTGTTGGGCCTCCTCGCTTGCCTTTTCTGTGTAGAAAAGCATGATTAGTATTTAGGCAAAATTAAGCATAGACTTACTGGTAGACTTAATTAAATAGTACACTCCATTTGAATAAAAATATCCCATCCGGCTATGTTAAAGTATAGCCGGATCAGACATTTTTATCTGAATGGAGTGTACTTTAAGACAGGGACTGGATCCCGTATCCGGATCCGCTCATTATCCTGTTAAAAAAATAAATGGACCAGATCCGGGCATCCCGATCCCCTTAAAAATATAAATGGACCAAATCCGGATATCCCGATCCCCTAAAAAAAATAAAAGGATCTGGACACCCAGATACTTTTATATTTTTTAAAGAGGATCCAAAAAAGGGTTCAGGTATTTTAATTTTTTGATTTTCACTGTTTGAAGTTTGAATTTTATCTTCCCAACTTGCGCAATTTGCGGCTTCTTAAAAAATAAATATTTTCTCTTATTGACACAACATTGGGTGTTCATATATTATATATTTTCGTATTTCATTAATTTCAATTAAAAGTATTAAAACTAAATTTACACTTACGTACAGACCCCATGCTTATTTTTTTTTTTTTTTATTTTTTAAATTCGAAATGAAATTTGTGTTAATTTTTATTCTTTTTATATGCATATTAAAATTAAATGATTAACTGTAAGAAAATTGTTCAAAATGTTTAAACAGTGCAATGAAATTCTTCGAATATTTAATCATATAATTACCAATATTACCAATATATAATATAATTAACGTACAGTATGGCATTTAATTAAACAATTAACAAACAACAGTTCTTATCATACATTATCAGTTACAGTATGCATAATATGTGTATGATACAGAGATACAGTACATACTGTACATACCCGTGTATCGAGACTGGCGTTTCTCCTTCATTTTGCAGGGATTTCCGCTTAGCAGCATTCTTGCAACCAGGTGCACAACAAGTTCTTGTCATTAACGCTTATTTAGCTTCACATTTTCGTATAATATCACATAAAATATGGAGAAAATAGTAAAAAATTGCAATTTTTTCTCCATCCCAACATGGCGGACAACAATATCAAAACATTAGCGTCACGTGACTATCACGTGACCGTTACCACCCACTTCCTCCTCACGACCGAGCTTCACCGAGACAGCGCCATAGCCTATCCATACATACAAGATCCTTGACCGGTCCCCGCTCTCACACTACAGCGCCAATGCCCCTACAGCGAGAGAAGTGAAAAATATCAATGCTGAAAGAAGCGCGCGGTTGTTCTCGAAATTCCTCATATCGTCCTAGAGGCACCTTTGGAAATTCTGAAAGAAAAAAAAAAAACACTGACGTCCGTCAGGCGCGGATCCAGGGGGGGGGGGGGGGGCTGCCAGAGCCCCCCCCCCTAAATTTTGGATTTAACATGGGCAATATAGGCATTTTCCCCACTCCAAATTTTTTTTAACATTGGCCTTAATATGGAGGCAGCCCCCCCCCCCGAATTTTTTTCTGGATCCGCGCCTGACGTCCGTGACACTGACTCAGTGACATCACTGACAATATTATAATATATATTATAGTGACTGTAGATATATTATGAATTATCCAAGGTAGAAAGCTATATATAGTTAACTATATATTATCATAGCTATAGAAAGCTATAGTTAAGTCAGTTCATCGCATTAATGAAATGGCCAAACCTAGTTTTGGTTCAACATGTGAAAAAGTGCAGCATGACCATGCAAAAGCCGAAATAAAGCTCACATCGGGTTTTTGTTTTTCTGATGTAACCACAACTAGATGTGATTAATTTTGTTTGACCAAAAGCCGACGAGCTCTCTCTCTCAACGGATTTTGGTTTTTATGATTTGACCACGCAGAACTAGTTGTGATCAAATTTAAATGACCAAAAGCCGAAATATTTGTTCATTTCGGGTTTTGGTCAAAATGCAAAAACCACAACTAGGTTTGGTCACTTTTTTTGGACAATGTCCGAATTCGGCTTTGGGCGCTAACATGCAGTGACTGTAGATATATTATGAATTATGATCCAAGGTAGAAAGCGCGTTCTATTATCATGGGTATGGAACGTGGCGAGTTCGTATAATAGAAATGAAGTGCCGTATATATATCGGGATCGAGAACTTACTACAATTTAATATGCAAAATATGTGGATCCATTAATTTATATTTATGTTATATATAATATAAATATGCGTTAAGTCAGTTAAAGTAGAGTGAGTGATTTCATTTTTTTGAATATTTTATTTTCTAAAAATCCTTTATTGAGAAATGAAAACCAAAAAATTGCATCTCAAATAGCTTCACCACAAAAAATTCACAAAGTTGGTGTTTCGGAGGCCTTTAATTTTTCTGGAAAAAAAATCTTGAAAATCCTTATGGGAATTAACCCGCAAAAGTTTCAATATTTTTTTTCGGAAAAACGGCTCCGTAAAAAAAAAAAAAAAAAATTTGAAAATATATCCATTAATGAATTTATCGATGCCTGTTAAAGGTCTCCGAAACACCAACTTTGGGAATTTTTTGTGGTGAAGCTATTTGAGATGGAATTTTTTTGTTTTCATTTCTCAATAGAAGGCAGGTTAAACTATTTTTAGAAAATAAAATATTCCAAAAAATGAAATCGTTCACTCTACTTTAAGTTATATTCATCATATTTATATTTTATATTAATCATGCATGCATATAATATATGCAGAAATGTGGTACTATATAATATATTAATTAGATATAGTACGTGCATGTATATAATTAATTATAAGTAATATATAATATTATTATCTTATTATCTCCCTAAATATTAACCCCCTTTATAAATATTTTGCCCCTACTAAAAATTTGATTTATTTAGAAATCTCATGTTGCACATCGCTTTTACATTATAAATTAAATTTATTTTGTCTTATTTAATTATTTTGTACTTCAATCACTTCAATGCCATACATATACATATTATGTAATATATATATTAATTTACTCCATATATTATACGTTCCAAAAAATTGTGATATTTCTTTTTTAAACTAAATTAAAGACGAAACTTTAAAAACGAATTAAAGTTTCTGAAGTACAATAGTGACATGAACCATGAAACCACAATGCAATTGAAGTATGACAATTTGAACGTAATATGCAATATTTTTTTGAGCACTTTACGATATCTACCGCATATATGTGGCGGAGGATTATTTTGCTGAACTTTAGATCAATAAAGTATATAATATGTATATTGTAGACGTTTCATCTCGCACTCATTGTTGCTGATATCAAAGAACTTTACAGACTTTGTTGAATTCAACAAGCGCTGCTTTCTATTTTATTCTTGATGCGACGAGAAAAACACAATTTCTCTAATAATGTGGTATTTTAATTGACAACTTTTTCACTTCGCAATGTGCGTGTATATTTTTTATTATATACTTTTATGTACATAATGTTTACAGCAATAAAAGTAACATTTTTCTCTTTGATCCATCGTTAGGTACTGCTTTTTAAATTGATCTAAAAAACATTCATGTTTGCTTATTTATAATTAAAAAAAAAAAGAGCTAAAACCGGCCATATCTCTAAAACGATGTGTTAAATGTTAAAAAATTTACATTAAAAAATGTTTTGCAAAACAAGTTAAATTAGTCAGATTTATTTAATAAATTGCGTTCTATGTTGAGTCTGATAATATTACAATCATGGATTTAGACTTTTAACTGTTATTACATAATGATTTCCGTAAAAGGCGTAAAATATAATAAATTTTTAAAACTTGCATGATGCTAGTTTTTTGCTCTGAAAATATTATCATAAGACAAATTCACTTATGAATGGAACAGATGGGTTGTCAAACAAACTCTCAAGTAATGTGACGGACTACGTGAAGTAATTTGGGTGATTTATGCACAGACTTCGACTTTTTATCACCCATCAAAATCCTGCAAGTACTTCAGACGATCTCGAGTTCTCGTTGGTTGTTTACTACCCATCAAACTTTCTCAACTGGCCACCACTCTGTAATAACTGCGTGCATTCAGGAACAAAATGTTTACTAAACTTTATATTATTTTCATTTTTTTAATAGAAAAATACTGATTTACGAATTAGAACACACTCTCAGTACGTCTCTCTCTCTCTCTCCCTCTCTTTCTTTCCACCACTAAGATATTTTATACAAGTGTATATTAATGAAATAATGGTACGACTTATATCACTCATGAAATTTTCATTTGCTGCATGAAAAACAGGATGTTAATTTGAAATACACAAAGTGCTGTGCGTGACATAGTGCATTTTTGTTAGATCAACGTAAGTACTAGTAAGTGGTAAGTACTTGGATGGGTGACCGTTTCAAGTATAAATTACGTTAAAAAAATTAAATATAAATTACGCTTGCGTTCCATTCGGTGCAAGTGATGCATTTGTGTGTTGGTTCTCCAGGCTTTGGAAATCACTTTGGTCCATCGATAAAAAGTATTTTAGAGGTGTACGTACGTCCTGCTTGACTGAGGTTTTCCACGGTTCCTTCAGTGTCACCTCAGCGAATGATGGGACGCGTAACTGATGGACAAGGCTACCACCCTTTCCTCCTTTCTCTCGATCCCTATATTACCCCAGCACCTCGAGCTTCCAGCTTATAGGGGTGTATCCCTGTAAAAAAAAATGTTAATTGAACTGCCAATTACCATAACTCTGATTTTGTTGTAATGATGAAATTATTTTATAGCATAATGAACTACATTGAAGTCGATATATCATAATATAATACAATGCTGACTGTCTATTTGCCATTAATGATTGTCAAAATTCATAATTAAATTGTAATATGTTAATAAAATGTTTTGTTTATGTATAAATATATTATGTTACTGCATAAAGTAATTTTAATTAATTAGTTAATTCATAATAATAAATATATAACAAAAATGAGAAATTCTTTCATTAATTTCCACAGGTATTAAGGTTGAACTATATAATAATAGAACACAATATTTTATGTGCTTCTATGACTTGACAACAAAAAGTCAACAAATATTTATATCATACTGGTATTAATTCTCGCGGTTATCGTGTGGTACAACGCCTCTTTGTTCAACATATTAAACCACCCACAATCCCCACTCTACACAAGCAAAACGTCACCTAACGTCTTTCTTCTTAACGAGACAGTCTTTTACTCATTTTTTTTTTTTTTCAAATAATACAGACGTTAATTTTAAGACCCAGCTAAAGAGGCTATTTAATCAGGGGCGGTGTAATGCGGCGGACCATGAAGTTAAGATCATGCAGAGTCTGTGGATTGCACGCGCTTTTTCCTTTGCTTGCATGGTTTTGCGACTGCGCTACTGCTGCTCGCTCTTTAGTTCTTGTGGTGTTGCAGTGACTACTTCAGTACCGGCTTGATCGTAAACTAAACCACATCTCCTCTATTATCTACTCATGCTCCTCGGCTAACTTATCGGGCATCGTAGCCCTCTGTGCACCATCATGACTGGACCACGGTAAGATGAGATTTAATTAATAAGTGTTTTGTTATCCGCTGCAGTACTCTATTATTATTTTTATGTTCTTCAAAAAATACTGTCGACAACATATTTTTAAAAATAATTTTTTCATGTATATATAATTAAATTAAACTAAAAAACTAATTTTTGTCAGTGTACATGCTACCAGAGAGCTAATATTAAAAAGGCGTTGAATATTTATGGGGACATTTTGCCCTCATGCAGGATTCAAAATATTCAATTAGTGTAATTAGTATAAGCTCTTTGGTCTGAGTTTTTGTAAAAAAATTTTAATAATTTTTGTCATTATTAATAAAATAATACCGAAGGGCAAAAATAATTGCTACTTTTTTTTTAATCTGTTATCATATCATTTCGTGTCTGTTAGTTAAGTTACTACAATTTTATGTAGTTGATTTATATTTAAAATTAAGGTTGAAATTTATCAGTGTGGTAAAAAAAAAGCATTTCACGTAATATGTTATGTGTTTTTAGTCACGATGACATGATGTTTTTATTAGAGCAAAGAGGGAAACATGTCGTAGAGTTTTTGTTATACTTGTGTGAACTTGTCTAATGGCTTTTCTACAGTTGAGAATTAAATGTCTTAAATTGATGGCTCTATTTGTAAACTTGGAAATTGTTTTTGTATAACGAAAAGTATAAAAAATGTCGATAGAACGTGGTCCAATCAAAGTTTTGGAGATCACATCACAATTATACTGAACAATTTTATGATAGAAAATCAAAGTTTTATTATTCATGTTTTTTCAAATTAAGTTAAAATTGCTAATTTTATTCCACATTAATTGTGATTAACTTCCTATTTATATACATATTTAGTCCAACAAATTTAAGATTTATTATAAAATAGAGCCGTAGATAAAAGTTCACGTCACTTATTTTGCACGTGATTTGAATTTTAAATTGACACTCAGTGACCGTATTTTTTACGTAAGTTAGAAGAAGTCACATTACAAATACCATTTGATAAATGTAAAATTTGACACAGAAATATGGAAGTTTATAACCAATCCTTGCCAATATATCTAAATTTGTGAATTTATGATTTTGTAATCGCGAGCAGCAAGTAGTAATAATATGTCTCTAAAATCGTAATTCGCCTTAGTTTCAAGTACACCGGATAGAAAATAATTAATTTTTAACTACAGAATATAAAATCTTTTTAAAAAAAATGGCATAAAAAAATTGAAGTTCGGTGAAAGAGTGAACAAACTTTTAAGCTAGACTCTGTATTGAAATAATAAAAAGTGCTTTTACTAAAATTAAAATGCTTATCTTACATCCTCTTAAAAGACATTTTTTTTTAACGTTTAAATGTTGCATTTCAAGTTCACACTTCTGTATATTTATTGACATTAGACGTACAAAAATATATTTTACTTTATCTTTTCAAGAGAGAAGCTATAAGACGATGAATGTTAAATGCTATTTTAGTCTTATAGACGTAAGAGATGTTACAACAAACTCTCGGCGTCAAACGAACATTAGAAAAAGAGAGAGATAGTGCTATTTTATGTTATGCTATCACACGCATGCAAAGCTATTGCGAGGTCATGCTAAAGCAAGTTTCTGTGAGTGGTATACCATAACCCAAGAAATGTAATCTTTAAAAATAATTTTGAACTATTCTAATTAAACTTTAAAAATAAACTTATGTAGTTCTTATTATCTTAATCTCAAGTATAACTACTATATTTATTTATGATGGCCAAATATTTAAAATAAACGCGTTTTGTCAATAAAGACGTGTCTTACATCTTTACAAACATAACACTATAACTAAGTCAGTCGTGACTTACTTACTCACACTACGCTAATTACTTAGCTACTTCAAGCTTCAACTCACAGTATATTAATATACATATTATATAGAAACATACGTATATAATCTATTCAACATGTGTGTCATGTCAAGAATTATTAAACACCAATGAGACTTGTGCATCATTCATTCAAGACATAGCTCTACGTAGAACGATCAGTTAATATGAGAATAATTCTATCTCTCATCCCATTTTACTTAGACTGGTATTTACGAGTGTCTTGGGAGCTTGTGCAGTTATGACGTTTCGTATTATTCTCGCTACCGCCGCCGCCGCCTTCGCATCAAGCTTCCACTTGAGCTTCGATGTAAGAGAAGTTGCATACCATCACGGCGTTCCGGCGTTCATCATTCAGCTCAGCTGGCATCTGGCATGCAGGGAGGGGGAGAGAGAGAGAAGAAGCGTAGGGGGAGAGATCTTTAGGAAATTAGATTGAATTTTTTAAAAGACTTCATGGGTTTATGGTTGAAATAATCTCAAACTTTATAGATTATCTTAATTTCCTATATTAATTAATTAACAAGCAATAAAACTATCTTATCTTGTGTTTTCACTTTATTTTACCTCCTAATATATACACTAATTAATGAAATATGAATGTAATAGATAGCATTAAATTTCTTCATGCGAATTAAAGAAATAATTACCATTACTTTTATAAAAAAAAGTTTAAATCGTATATAAAAATATCTTGTGCTATCAATTAATGAAGCAACTTTTGTGAAATGTAATATTTTCTTCTTGAATGATCTTATAGGTTGTTACGGAGATAAATTTAACGTTCTGAAAAGAGAGATTGAAGTGCTGAAAATTGTGTGAAGGCATTTAGAAAAAAATAAAAAATAAAATAAGAAAATAAATTCAAGTAAAGCATTACAACATTCAAGTGACTTTTTTTTTTTTTTAGCTCTGGCGATGTTCACTTGAAACGCTACGTCTGTCTGATTTGCTACAGTCGAACTAAAATAATATTCCCACAGAAAGTGCCTGGAAGTAAGAGGATTCTAGCCTTCTTTTTCGTATTTCAAGTTTGAGAGATTTGAAATTTGTAAAAGGAGAATAGACTTAAATTCTTTGCAAAATTTCAAAAATCATGTATCAACTGCACGAATTTTAGAAAGAACTTACTTCCGGCTACTTCCGCTGGGAATATCAAGTGAATTTTATTGTACAGCTAATATCATAAATTAATTAATAGTAATTTTTGGTGAGTAAGAACATTCAGTATCCCAAATCAGTTCAAATTTCCTAAAGTCACTAACATAGACGACGGGACAGTGCATTTTAGTGAATGGCTAACGTTCTCGGTTGTGCTAGTTGTATGTACACCTTAGAACATCATGAACGTCACACCTGTTCTGTGAGCTTCATAGCAGTAATGAGTAGTAGTAGTTGAGCCTATAGTAACGAGGTAAACATGTTTACATGGGTAGACTATCAATTGATTGATTGATTAAAATTCTAATTGGCTTTAAGCGTCCGCTATGCAGCCACAGGTAGAAAATTAAAGATGTTGTTTACTACACTTGTTATATTACCTCCCCTTAATTGACAAATTTCATATCTTGGGTGTAAAAAAAAAAAATCAAACATTGAATTTGAGTTATTTATTTTAAGTAATAAAAAATATACATTAAATCGCAATCATTAATGAAAATATTAAAAGTGTAGATGGGTATAATATATCTTCATAAATCTATATTGTATTAGAAAAATAACATTTAAAAGTTACAGCTAGCTTGTATTGAAATCCAATTTTCTGATTGAAACATATAATCTCATCGCTAAGATATATTACATACATCAATATGAAAGTAACGTATCATCGATAAATCAACTTAGAAGATTGAAATAGTTGTATTTACTTTGATTTTTTTTTTTTTTTTCTCCGCAACCTTTTTCTCAACTTGTCTTTGCTGTTCAATCATGTCATCGTACAAATTGACGCCTCTTTCTTCAGCAATATGTTTTTTTCCACGTAGAAGTAAAAGTTGGTATTTTCTTGAAACCTCTGCAAATAATCTAATTGTGTTGACTTAGTTGACCGATAGTTTGTGTGTTCTCCGCAGTGACCAACAGACACGTTTTTCTTTACTTGGGAGACTTCACCGTAGGAGAGCTCCCAGCTCAACTTTGCTCTATAAATTAATACTCAGACTCGCAACTTCATACTCAAACGATTGATAAAAAAGTTTTAAGCAATTTTTATCGGAAATAAATAGTACAAATATCAAATACAAATCTGGAATCATTCATAGAATTACTCAGTACATTTGATACGAGTACAATACTCCCAGAAGTAGTCATGAATGCAAAGTTGCTACACATTTTTTTTTAAATCATCTACAGTATCACAAACCTTAGTTTACGCATGGAAGACATTTTGAATAGAAAATAGTACCGTTTTGCGTTACGACCTTCATTTTTTAACGATAGGCGCTCGATTAGAAAAAAACATCACATCCCTAGTTTAGTTTGCCGGTTTATGAGAACGCCACGACCGTGGGCGCGGCAATCCGCTTGCCTAGCGGCCATCCCAAGTATCTAATAGACTTTTAACCTGTTATTAGTACTGACATCATGGTTTAATGTTCATTAATTTAGTCAACTTTAAAACCAAAACAGAAAATGCACGCTGCCATGATTTTTGTTATAGTGACGTCACAGGAGCTCGAAATCGATTAATTAAATCGAACCGAATCGAACTAAACCGATCAGCTGAGCTGAAAAAAGGCGTTCGTTTTAAAATAAAAAGACAGATCGGAATATACGTCTATATACGCCTCCAGAAGCTATAATAAATCCAGAATGTTACTTTTAAATGCGTAAGGGAGCTTATTTTTTTTAATTTCACCACTTTTTTTCAAGTTTTTAGCATTTTTGGTGTCGACGTTTTGTCACAACAGCGGCTCCATGCGGCCCCACTGGCCCCAGGCTTTCGTCTGGAAGAGGTGCAAACTGGTCGAAGTGGTGGCGACGCGATTTTGAAATCAAATTAAACTTACTTTTTTATACTTTTTTCTAATAGTTATACATATTATAGAAGCATGTAATATTTTTAAAAAATTCCATAGTTTAAAATAACCTTGTTGTGGGACATTTTTAAAAAATGAAGATTACTACGCCTTGGCGACGTCTAGTCTGTGATCTCAGGCGTAATCTAAGGCTTGTTTTACTGTATGCAGTATATAATGGGGGACATTCACAAAGCACTTTAAACCTCACTTTAGCCCCGATTTTTAACCCTGGTGCTAAACATGGTGCTAAACTATGAGTTTAACATGGTTAGCCCTTGGTTTAGTACCATTTTTAGCACCAGGGTTAAAAATCGGGGCTAAAGTGGGGGTTAAATTGCTTTGTGAATGTCCCCCAATAAGATCTATAACTTTCGAAATCCGTCTATAAATTTTTAAAATTCAATGTTAATTTCTAGCAGAATGAATGCTCCATGCAGCTGCATCTGAGAGTAATCTCAAATTGGGTAAACTTTATTTGCTTCATTGATATCTCTTTTTTTATTGAAACTTTAAGTCAAAACTTGTTTTCCATTTTAAATAAGATGAATAAATAAATAGTTATTGACAAAATTGACAGCAAATGGATAATTTATTGACCTAAAAAAATCTACATGCATTAATGGTAATTAAAAAGTCATGATACTTTGATTTGCTTCAGATTTTTTCTCAAATTAGGAACTGTATGGTTTTTTAAACTGTTAATTTACTAAAAAAAAAAATTGAAAGTATCAATTAATTGACTTTTGAATCTCATTTACATTTCTGCAGTTAATTACTTTGAGGTCAATTGTTCATTATTCTGTTGCTAAACTAAAATTACTTATCATATTACGTGAACAAAGATTTCACTATCAACTTCTTGTTGATAAAGAAGTAGTTCAGTAAAGCTTGTTTGTTGCGGTCAAACGCATTGCCCCGATTATTTTCGCACTTCCTGAGGCGTGCAAAATATTTTGACGTTATGTTTACTTGAACCGTTTCCAATTTGTACGAGGTGTGTGAGAAGGTCATTGAACTGGATTTTCAGACCAGTTTATAAGCAGGGAATAATATAGTCTGTCTTTTCCCTGTTATATGTGATGTATTCAAAATAACAGCTTTATGAATCTGAAGTTTATGATGTAATGGTATATAATGAAAATCACATAAAATTGCACTCATTCACGTAGAAGTCTGCATGTAAGTATACAATCAAAAGCAGATATTTGAACTTTTATAAGAATATCGACTACATTTAAATTTTTAAATACTAAATTTTAATTATTATTATAAAATATGGTAATGCTCTGTAACGTGCATGTAAATGTATACAAAGCTTTAATTAATTCCTTCATTTCTAAATAAACATAATAATACTAAATATAAGTGTGGTTATATTATAATTATAAAATATATAAAATTCAATATTATTTAATATCTTAAAATAAAAAAGCAAAAGTTTGAATAAATATTGAACCAAAGTAAATATCAACAAAAAAATTGTAAAACTTTATTATTTTTATATTTTTTACTATAAAATTACAGCTTATTCAAAGTGCTAGAATAAAAGTATATAATTATACTTTATACGTATTTCAACGTATATATTTTTTAAGCACAAATATATTTCTTTTTAAAAAGAAAAAAAAATCATTTAAATAAAATTTTAAAAAGTTTTACCTGCCAAGTACTCTCCAGTGATGCTATGAAACTTTTTTAACCGTAAACTTTTAACGCCAAAGCAAATCTTTAGACTGAGCAGAAATAATTTGAATACATATATTTTATTTAAATTATGAAAGAAATCGCACATTTTTATATTTAAATGTATTTTTTTTTTAAATTATTACACTATAAAATGGGATAATTTAGAGTTATAGTGATTATTGTATTTAAAAAAAATGATGTGATTTCATCCACATTCTTTTATAACATACTATATATTATTAATATAAAATAAATATTGTATAAATACTTTATTAAGCAACGAAATAAAATTTTCGATATCTATTCAAGATAGAAAGAATCATCGACAAATACTTCGATTCGTGACACTGCATTTTATCACGATGTAATTTAATTCTATATCCTTTGAAAGCAAAATAAGTTCATTCGAAATTCAACTACATTTTCAACAATAAATCTTATCAGTCGTATATAGCATCCTAGAGTTGACAGAGGAATAATAAAATTGTTTAGATATTTTTATCAGGTAAAATCTATAATAGCACTCTCATTTTAATGAAATGGAATTGAATGTTATAATATAGTATAAACAGAGAATACAAAAGCATTTATTTTATATTCTCTGGTATAAATAAACCAATGTGTTATTGAAATGTTTTTAATGGAAATATAATGAAAGTTTGCATTTTATAAACTCAATAATATTGTCAATGCTGTATCATGGAATCAAGTTATATTATTGTTTATAATTAAAATGTTATCAGTTATCAGTTACAATATAGCTGTGCTTTAAAAGATAAAAAATATGGACTAATTTGGTGGAGTTGGTGGCAAGTAAAATAAACAATCAAGTGCTTCAGTATGTTATAGATTCAATGGCTATGAAGGTTTAATTCATTGCAAAATGAAAAAGATGACATTTAATTTTAAAGCGCGGACCTTGGAAACTTTTCAATGTCTATCGTTAAAGGGCATAGGAGGGCTTCAAAATACAAATTATTATACACTTACAAGTGTTGTTATACTTGTTATAGTTTATATTGTTAATATTTATAATTGTGTTATTATCATTAATTTATATTTTCATTGACAGCAAAAGACTCTTCTTAGTTTGCATCGCAACTTCGCTTGCGGTTAAAAATAAAGCGAATGTTGATTTTATACATATCTAACAACACAGAGCCTTGATTTGAAGCTCGATTCCCTTTAAAAGGTGAGTTGTGGTTAACTATGAATGCTTTTAACGTGCTGTTGGGGTCATCAAATGTTTTTTCAGATGGAAGGTATTGAATGAAATAAATTAAAAAAAAATTCAAGGATGTTCTAAAACTTAATTGCCAATGGATCTAGGATATTTTAAGGGTGTAAAGTTTTCTCACAACAACTACATTTACAGTTTTAGTCAATAAAGCTACATATTTATAGAGGTTTCAAGTCAGCTGATTTTGCGGTTTCCCATTGTCCTATCTAAACCCATATGTAAAGAAAACCTCGAAATTGCTTTTTTGGCAATAAAGAAATTTTTAGAGGAAAATAATTTCTTGATTCATTATCAGAAGACCCTTAAATATGGGGTGGGGGGGATGGTTTCAAATCAATAACTTTAATGCTTACTGAGAAAAAAATTCAAATTTTAACATTGTGGCTAATGGAAAGCTCCCATGCAAGTACAGAAATTGATGCTAAAATGTTGAAAATATATTAATCTACTGATTATATTTTATCTTATAAAGATTGCATAGTAGACATGTCAAGGAGTCTACAAGCTTACAATTTAATTTTATTTACAGTATATATTAAATTTGTACATTATAAGATGACATTCCTTGTCATTAGATAAAATTGTAATTAGTTTTATGAGCTCTATATATCGTAGACTGTATTAAATTATAAAATAAATTTTTCATCGTCTTTTCCGAGTATGTGTTTTACAGCGTGTCAAATCTATATAAACAGCATATATATTATATAAAAAAACAAACAATTGTGGCAAATAGAATTATATATAATAGATATAATACATGGCACAATCAGCACCATCACAAAAATCCATTGCAAGAAAACAACAACAATATATTTCATTAAAAGTTTAATTTGTTAATTTCAAACTGATTGTCTGCCATTATTTCATAATAATATTTGTTATAAAGGCTCACCATGAATTAGGAGCCACCTCTACAGATAAATTATAAAATTATGAACTTTCATACAAACATTTATTAAATAAAAGAGCAACTCCCTCCCCCTCTTTTTTTTTCTTACTACGTCAATATTGAAACTCTTGAAGAAAAAAAAAATATACCATACATGAGAAAGTAAGTACATATTTTGTGGGGAAAAAAAACAAGGGGGTCTTCAAATAACACAAATTACAACAATCCTAAAATTAAGTCAGTCTTAGCGTATTCTTTATTGTTGCGCTAAGACAGTCTTAGGCTAACTTTAGGTTAAGTGGTATTATTTGAAGACCCCCCAGATTCTTTTTTATAACATGACACTGAAGTTTAAAGACACTGAAATTTAATGTAAATACCTGATTTTTCCATTAATTTTCACTGCAGTTTGGTAATACGTAAGTCCAAATTTTACTACATTTTTTTTTTAATGTATAATAATTATATCCAGCAGGACAGACTATTGTTAAGATGTTATGATAGCCCAATTACAGAAGATATACAAATTAGTCTAATTACGTATACAATATTGAGTTAAAAATTTAAATTTCAATACAATGAATTAAGGAACGGAAAGCTCTTAGTCCTAATTATTGACAATTTACATAATAAGTGATATGAAAGTACACAGTAAAAATCATAATTATTTTTCTTGCATTTCTCAAACAAAATCACAGCAACTGAGCTATTATTTGCAAGATTTTATCCGCAAAATCATCATAAAAGTTTTTAAAAAAAACTTTGATTTTATTCCTAATAAAACAAATGCAAATTTTTAAAAAAATATATTTTTTTTATTTATTTTTACATTTCACCAAAAAAATCATAGAGAATAAAATATGAATTAAAATAATAACTGATTATAAATTTCTAAAGTTTGTGCGGAGTCTCAAATAAAAGGAAAAACAAATGAAATAAAAATGGTAATATTTATTCAGAGAACAAACATTGTGTAATTTTAAAATATTTATAATCAATAAAGCATGTTAAAAACAAATGTATTTTCAAGAGATAACCAGCCTGCGCGGAAAAAAACAAACCATTTCAATATATGAATAGTAAGGTTCTGCTCTGGGTTCAGTGATGCATGCTGAGGAATTGACTTTCCAGACTAAAAAAATACAATGTTCTCAGTATTCTTGAGTACGCTGCATTTTTTCTCTTTTTGAATTTTGTCCGTGTTATATTTGTTAAAAATAAGCAGTATGTGTTTTTTTACCTGGGTCATCATCATAAATTTTGACAGACATCAAAGTTAAAAATCCAAACTGCTGCTAAATTTAAATAAAATATTGTGGAAGAAAAGGAAAATATAATTTTTGACATTATTTTTGTAAAAAAGTAGGCTCGAAGCTAGAATGAATTAGTATTGGACAACTGCATGATTTTCTGGATTGTATGTTTGGATCTTCTTGTCAATTTTGTAGTTTATTTTCTTTTTTTAACCCTTTAACATGTACCTTTAAAATCGTGCTGAAAAATTTTATGACGTCATAGTCATGCAACGCTTTTTCCTATGCTTGAGTTTTAAATATTTGCATGAATATGAGATCATTGCGTTTTGCAACATGATTTTAAGGGGGTAAGGGCGAGAGTTTAAATAATGACAATACTCAGATATACAAAAATAAACACATAACTTGAGGCCCTGTATTTAAATATGCAACAATAAAAACCATGCAGGTTGTCCATTGCAACGTTATACAAGTTAATTAGATCATTGTAAGTATGCAAATAATATCAAAGCGTAGAGGCACGATTGATTATAACAATGAACTTGAGACGAAGGACCCGTACTTATCTTCATTATCAGAGCACAGTGCTGCTTTTTGTAAGATAATCCGAGAGGTAAGAGGTTTCTGAGAACGTTGCTCCAGTTGTGTGCCAGACATAATTTGGTTCAATCCCAGCTTGGCTTCTGAACACTTCAACTAATTACAAGTCTGAAAAAAAAAAAAGGAATATTTAACTTTCACAAAAATATAAATGTAAGCTTAATTATTTTAATTAACTTGAAAAATAATTAATTATTCAAGGCTTATCAAAATAATTAAAGCTTTGTTGATATTATAATATATTATATATATTATAATGTGATACCAACTACGAACATCGATGCATATATTTTCTATTATATACAATATAATAAGGGGCATTCACAAAGTCTTAAGGCCACATTTAAGGCTCGATAATTTAAAGCTTTATTTTAGCATATTTTTTAGACCCGAAATTTCTGGTCTTAAATTATTGAGCCTTAATTGTGGCCTTAAGGCTTTGTTGGTTGGTATTTTGGGGCAATTGACACATTTTGGTCATGTATTGTGAATGCCCCTTAATATATTTTGCATGTTATGTCAAGGGTGTTGTTATCAGTTTTTTAATCGATACCATATTGATATCAAAATCATGTATCTAATGCATTGTTCATGCATGAATATAAATAGGAATTATATTAGCAAAATGTCTGAATATTATTTGAATATTGTGTACAGTACTGCAAATATTGTTTTTTTACATAATAAAAATATTTCAACAACTTAATTAATTTTAAAATAATCAGTTATGTTGTATTTTAGTGACAAATTTGAATCAAAGTATCACGTGATCTGCAATCTCTTCTGTCGCATGACATCATCGTAAATTACTCGCTGGTTCTACTGTAAAGTGATCCTCTCTAACTTAAGCCTTTTCCATCAGGGAGCCATCACACGCTGCTGCTCCTGGCATATTATTAGCAGTCTTGTTTACTCTGCTCTCCCACTAATTACAGGCTAAGACCAAGTCACGCGTGCACGTAATACACTAGACTTGTGAGAGATTGCACAGCCTTATCGTTAATTTCAAGTACAGTCCATTGTTGCCGCAACCAATTAACTTTTTTTTTTTTTTTTTTACTCTTTACCTCATTCTTTATTGATATAGTTTTTAGTTTCGTCAATTGTTATTGTATAGCAACTTTTTGTTAAGCCCAAATGTTTTAGGAAATGATGGAAGGTCTGAAATGAACATCTTTTTTTCTTTTTTTGTATTCAATTCACATAAAGATATTAACATCGACAGATAGTTAAACTAAAAAAAAAAAGGGCTAAGGATTTTTTTTGAAAGCAGGCAGAACAGAAATTGATGGATTTCGTAAAGGAAGTCTTTGCAGATAGGGTGAGACTTATAATATAGAAAATGAGTTTTCTGTTATACAACAGGCTAAGCGCAATAAAGAGTAATGGATGATTTTATACGGTGGATTGGTGAACTTACCCGGGGTTAACCACAACCAGGAGTAACAGCCTGTAAAGACTAAATACCCGATCCTAACCGTATCATTAATGCAGCAGAATGCAAGCAAGCACTATCAAATTGATCCCAATACTCGAGTTTCAGACTTTTATATTATAAAAAATCAGCAGCATCAGTTACGAGCGATCTCGAGCCTCCATCTGGAGCAACATTGCGCCATCAACGAGATTGTTTGCACATTTCAAACAATAAATCTTTAGAAACTATAATATGTATCATTTTATGTAATACGACTAACATCATTATTTCATTTGATGTCTTTTCAACCATGCAACTTCTTTATTTATTTATTCTTATTTTCCGATAAATTTTTTCTCTTTTAGCCTTTTAGTTCCAACAAACACATGATTCCTTCTCTTACTTCTTAATTTTTCCAAGCAACGAGTCAACTTGTTATTATTATTTTTTGTTAGCTTTCTTTATTTTTTTACGTACTTGTATGAGTAAAAAACTAAAAATAAACAAATGTTGTGAAACGAAATAGCACTAGAGGCTACGAATAATGTAGAGAGTTTATTTCGCCACTTTGAAAAGGTATATACAAAATCTTGACTTTAAGCCCTAGAGAAATGTGTATTCACGATCTTTCGGATTTGAAGATAGATGTGTGCTACCACTTACATCGTGTTTGAAAGTTAATAAAATATGCAACATGCAGGTCTCAATAACTTGGGAATATTTTGTACGAGTAATCCGCAGCTGATGTCTCTCATATAGTGATCGATATACAAGAAACATAAAAATACTTAAAGATTAATTTTAATTATATAAAAATATTATTTTCAGACTTTTTTTCCATAAAATATTAACTGAAAATGCAAATAAATTCAATAATAAATTATAACATTAGGAGAACTTTATAAAGTCGAAATGCAATCATTATTTTTAGCTTTTATTTACCATATTAAATTAAAAATGTCAAAATCATAGAAGTTAAAAATTCATTTAAAAAATATTTTATCGAATCTATGTAATAAAAATGAATTATTGAGCAGATCTTTTTAAAAAGTGTCAAGATCATTATTTTAATATTCAAGTTTTGATGACGTCAGACTGATAAGTTCCCTCTTGTCAGATTTGATCCTTTGAAATTTGAAAATAATTCAATCATTGTGAACAATTTATGCATAGCATTAACTATCATTTAAAACCCACTCTCTTCTTATTTTTAAAAAACGATATATTTATACGCCTGTGAATAAATTTCTGTCTCTGTACCCCAAAAAGTTGGTGTTTTGATTGAAATGGACAATCTGCAAATATTTATTTTATTAGCCTTCATAATTATTTACGACGGACACCGCAAATAAGAAAGAATACTAACAGAATTTTAATTACAGGCTAAAATTGAAATTACCCTTCTTTTATGCTTTACAATAAATATAATGTATGTACACAAATTTCATAACGAGCAAAGCTTATACAATTGTTTTCCAATGCAGATAAATTGAAATTAATAACTTAGCCATTAATGCATTGTGACGACTTTCAAACTGTCATTAAGCTAATACATTAAATTAGAGAGATCACAAAGTGGTGAGATTTTGCTTTCATTCAAACGTATGAATAATTATCGATTTGTTTACACACAATTTACTCGAGATAACGATGAAATATAATAATGTATACAGCCACCAACTATAGTGTGTGATATTGTGGGGTGGGGAAAGTTGATGAAGTTATTAACATATTAATTACTAGCATGTAATTAAGCGGGTTTAAAATTGCATGCCTTTGCATAATATAACGATGTGGTCAGTTCACGAGTGATCAGTTATGTTTATTATTTAGCTGTTATTATTGTCGTAAGCAATAAATATAATTAATACTTTTAATCTCATATTAGTACTAAAATATAAAATTTATAATTTTACAAATAAATTAATGTCACTTGAAAAGGGAGTTGTACATTTCTATACAAATTGCAAGATATAATGTGATTCTAAGTATTAAAAAATGAAACTACTTGTAACATTTCGTCTTACATATAATATTATATATATACAAACTTTACAGCTTGCTTTCGGATTAAACTCGCACCTTTGTTTCACCATAAGAATATTATTTAGTACCACTTTCTTTAAAACAACAACAAAACAAATTAGAATATATAGTGAAAAACAACTTTTTTTATGAATGATAATGAAAAGCTTCACATTTTGTGAAAGTTTTTTGTTATATATTTATAAACAACAACATTAGTGCTGTGGACAGAACTATATGTAATTACACATTTCATTTATTAAAATTTAAGTATAAAAATATAACTGCAAATATAATGTTCATGAAAGGTCAAAAACAAACTTCGTAGACTTAATGAACTGACGTAAAAAAAAAAAAAAAACATTTTTTTTTTTTTTGTTTATCACAGAACAACATAACAAATAATTCAAAGGCTTGCCGTGTTTGAACTGCGTGACGCTCCTTCCTCAACATTGTTCAACACAACTACGTGGTCGCTGGCTTTAAAAGTCCCATTGGACTCTCAGTTTGCTAGCATTGCTTGTTCATGTATTGATCTAACATACCTCTACAGGCTAAGCTATTTAGCTCCTTTGTTATTATTTTTTTTAATTAAAAAAACTAAATGAATGAAAATATAAAAATTGATTTTTGGGAGATACGTCTTCTCTGACTTGCTTTCAGTTTTAAATTTTGAAGAGAGTGAACAAAAAGGTATATATTCTTATACTGAGTAATTGTCATTAAAAAATAAAATTAAATATTTTTTCAACTTACAATTTTATTCTTACATGAATCATGATGAAAAGAAAATAAATAATATATATACCATGAGAATTGCTGCTAGGGTTTATTGAATTACAAATGAGATTGCGATAGACTAAAGATATTATAAAAATGCAAATTTTATGTAATGGTGTAATGGAGAGAGAAAATAATTCTGTTTTTATTTTAATTTAGTGTTTCGACTTTTTATTATAATGCATGCTGAGGCTGATATGTATTGTTGTGATACTATGATATCGGGTGCAACATCACTTTGTTAAGATTACATGCACCACAGGTTAGAATTATATTTATATATAAATAATACTAAAAGAGTAAAAAGAAAGTAATTAATTGTAAATATTTAAATTAATTAAGCATACTTTTTTTTCATAATAATAATGAATGTTTTGTTAATTCTATAGATGAAGTACACGTGGCAGTTAGATGCACATAAACATCACCCACAGTATAAAATAAATTGATATTACTACATTTTTATTTTCCGAAGTCGATCAAGATTGGCTTCGATAAATATGGAAAAAAAGTAATATTAAATATTTTCACTGCTTTCGTTTTGAAATTTAAATAACTGCTAAAGATTTTAGTTGTAGTTCTGGCTTTGTGCAGGAACAAGATACCTTCCTATATCATTGGTTGATGTACACCTCTCGTCCCTGAAGTTCCCTTTTGCAGCCTTGTTAATCACCTTGCTCTGTGTTATTCTTACGAGGCATGGCGATTAACAAGGGTGCAGAAGGGAATTTTTCAGAGGCGAGGAGTATACATTGTCATCCAGTTAGTAACAAGTCTCAGGGAAAAACACTTCACAAGTTAACTTTCTCAATACAAGTTAACTACAATATAATATACTCACAGTGTTATACATAACTGTGAATTAAAAAGAGTGAATGAAGGGGGGGGGGGATGCCATCTCATCGTCAGTAAAAACAAAAATATATCTCGAAGAACAGAAAACATATCATAGCGATTAAAATACTATATGTTCCACTTTATTGAATAATAAGACTTCAATTAAAATATATTATATTAACACTTGAAAGTGATGGTAATTTTAATAAAAATCTCTTGTCCTCTTCTTCTTTTTTGTTCTTGATATTAATTAATTATTTCCCTGTGTCATTGTCAAGATAAAGAAAAATAACATGCACTTATCAATTTGTTTTTAATCATTTTAATATAAGGTATACATTTATTGTTAAAGATAATTATATTACTTAAGAATGCTGAAAAATAATTATTAATTATCTCTATATAAATATATTATCTTAGATATTCGTATATATATATACTTGTGAAATATAATGTTACTATATAAGTCGAAGATATACTGTATATACATAAGCTGCATTCTCATATACAATATTAACATAGTAAAACTTATTCATACAAAGTTGATGTAGAAATTAATCACACGCAATCTCAGAACAGCTAACTGAATTTCGTGTTTACATAATTGCTTAATTTTACTCTCAAAAGTATATTCTGTCAAGTCAAATATTTTGCATGCGACTGTTGACGTTGCTGTTTCAATATCACCCAGCAAATTTGTATCTCCATAATCCTTTCCTCTTCAACACGTCTTAATCACCAACACGAAGAGAGATTCCCTACTGTATAACTACCTTCAAGTTAAACACAGGGAATATTTTAATTATAAAATGGTAAAGCTTCGTCAGTTAAAACGTAATGATCCATAAAAATTAAGAAAGCCGTGGTAAATTACAGTTCAACCTTTCATGCAAGATAAATTAAAATTATATTTCTAATGAAATCGGTAGAAATCGATTATTGCGTGTAAATTAACATAGCGTTTTACAGGTTGGTTTTGCACGGGGCGGGAGTATAAAACTAATATAACAGTTAATTGGGTATGCATGTCATGTATAGAAAGTGGATCGAACTATATTTTTTGTTTCACGGAAAATAAATTATATGAAATTATAACAATTATTTTTATTATGACTAGAATTATAGTGAAGCTACAAATTATAATGCAAGGTATACCTCCAATTTATTGCAGTAAAATGTTGAATATTATAAAACGTATCATTCAAATTTAGCATAATTTATTTATTTATTTATTTATTTTTATTTTGGAACTTCTTTTTGGTTGTACAAGACAAACATATGTTCAAGTCAAAATTGGACAAAATACAACATAAAAACATCAAACTTAAACACATTTACATAAGTTATTTAACACTATCAAACACAATCACTGACAATAATAATAAAAACAAAATACAAGCCAAAGTCACCATTAATACTGATAAATTTTAGTTTATGCGGAACATATATATATATACATATATATATATACATATACATACATATATATATATACATACATACATACACATACACACACACACATACATATATATATATATACATATACATACACATACACATATACACACACATACATATATGTATACATACATATACATACATATATATATATCAGTCAATACAATGTATATGTAAATTTATAATTTTGTTTATTTTATAATCCTGATAATACTTTTTCAGACATTTTATTACTCTCAAAAGCTTTAATAGAGTAAAACTCTTTATTGATCAATACATTCTTTAATTTTGTGCGAAAAAGTTTACTGGTTTTTATTTCTTTCAAACATGCTGGTAAAAATTCATAAAATTTTGCTGTTTGATACATTGCACAGTTTTTGAAAAATTGTGTGTTATGTCTTTCAGTAACTACATTCGATTTATTCCTAGTATTATAGTCATGATAGCCATCATTCTGAACATAAAAATTTGGATGATTTTTTTTGAATGAGGCACAATTTAAAATATAAATGCAAGGGACAGTTAACATTTTATTAGCCTTAAAATGTGAAACACACGACTGTCCTTTTGGTATTCTTAAAATCGTTCTAAGTGCTCTCTTTTGCAAAACAAAACATCGATTCAATAGTTCCGATTTACATCCCCAATTTATTATGCCATATGCCAAATGTGGATAAACATACGCATAATATATGGTTAGCAAGGTTTCATGAGATACATGATTCCTGATTGTATATAACATAAAATTGGCCGAATTTATCTTCTTACAAATCGCATTTACATGTAAAGACCAATCCAAACTTTCATTAATGTGTAGACCAAGAAACTTAACAGACTCTGCTCTTTTAATTGTTTTCCCGGCTAATTGCAACAAATAACTATTCAAAGGGATTTGTCTAGGGGAATGAAATTGGATGTATTCGGTTTTAGTTGAATTTAATATTAGCTTATTATTTGTACACCATGTATGTACCTCTTCAATAGTAAGTTTAATCTTACGAATTAATTCATCTTCGGCTTCTGCTGTGATTATAGCTGTAATATCATCAGCATACTTTACTAATACCGCATTCTTGACATGATCTGATAAGTCATTTGTTCCTGTATTAAACAATGTGGCTGACATTTTTCCTCCTTGAGGAATTCCAAGTGTAATCGGTAATTTGTCTGATTTATATGTAATATTTTGGCCGTTAGAATTTGAATTTAATTCAACATATTGTTGTCTGTTAGTTAGATATGAATCTAATAGATTACGACTCGAAACTCCTATTCCCATGTTATCAAATTTATTCAATAATACATCTTTATTTAGACTATCAAACGCTTTAGATAAATCAAAAAATATTGCAACGCAAAATAGTTTATTATCTATTGCCATATAAACGTGGCTTAAAAGATCAAATAGTGCTGTATCAGTAGAACGGTCTTTCAAGAATCCATGTTGACAGGGAGCAATTAAATGATTTTCTGTTTGATAATCCATAATTTGATCGTCTAATGTATTCTCAAATAATTTGCCAAAAACAGATGTATTTGATATTGGTCTGTAATTATCAATAATGAAAGTTGGGCCTTTTTTATGAGTTGCATAAATCTTAGAATCCTTTAAACAATCAGGAAATATACCATCTGATATTGAATGGTTAATTAAATTAGATAAAGGGACAGACAAAACAGAAGCACAATATTTTACAACAGTATATGGTATTTCGTCTGGGCCAGCTGCATACTTATTAGGAAGGGATTTCATTCGATTTAAAATATAAATCGGGTCTATCGAACTAAAATTTAATTTCGTTTTACTTTTATCAGAATCGACAATAATTAAAGTATTAGAATAATTAAAAGGAAATTTTTCTGTTATTATATTTTCAATTGTCTTGACAAAAAAATTATTAAATAAATTGCAAATTAGTTTGGGGTCTGTAATCGTTACACTATTTATACATAATTCATAATTATTCTTATTATTAACATTTGTTTTCTTTGTTTTGCATTCTTTATTAATTATATTCCACGTAGCTTTAATTTTATTATTAGCTCCTTTTATTTCATGGTCATTCTCTTTAAATTTAGCGGTGGCCATATTTTGTTTATAAGATTTCATTTCTTTTTTATAAGTAGACTCTAAATTTGGGTCAGTAAATTTTACATCATAGTGTAAGCGTTTTAAAGAAATCCCTTGTTCGTAAAGATGGGGGTTATTGAGTATCCAGGAAGGTTTATTTTTGTTACTTGAAATTTTTCTTTTAACAACAGGAAAAGCCTCGTTGAAATGATAAATAAAAATTTCAAGAAATTTTGACCATCTCTCATTTGAATTGAGATCAGGATTTAATAAATCATTCCATTCTTCACGAATTAATAGGAGCAGAAAATTATCTAAATTGCATTTGTCAAATATTCGTTTATAATAAAATTGTTTTTCTTGTATTTTATCAATGTTCTTCAAGTTATTTAATGTTATTGTGACTATAGTATAGTTATGGTCCGACAGAGTTGTTTTTTCAGTTTTATAATTAGTATTAATAGCAGATGTACTTTTAATAATATGATCAATTAAAGTAGCCGTTTTCATTGTTTCTCTAGTAGCGGAACTATTAACAATTTCCAACTTGTATGAGTCCAGTATATCTTTATATAAAATTACATTTGCATCATCAATAAATAAATTAAGATTTACGTCACCCGCAATAATAAAAAAATCATCATTATTTTTACAGTATTTAATTAATTTTTTGCATAACATTTCAAATTCTTTTAAGAATGGTTTTATATTATTTTCTGTGTTGTCAAAATTCTGAATTTTTTTCATCACTCTAGATATATTAGGTGGGCGATATATAGAAGCAAAATAAATGTTTGTTGTATTGTTAATTACTAATTTCGCTATGCAGCATTCAAAAACTGATTCAATGGATTTTATTTTAATATCATTTATATTTGAACCTTTACGAGATAGAATTACTACTCCCCCACATTTTTGAATATCTCTACAGTAATATGAAACTATCATAAAATTTTTAAAATTTATTGTTATAATTTCAGATTCATTCAGCCCATGTTCACATAATATAATTATATCACAATCAACCATTTCAAGAAAATACTCAAATTTTGGTAATTTATTTTTTAGGCCTGGTAAGTTAAGCTGAAGAATTTTAATATTACATGGGGCTGAGTGAACCTGAACATTAAGTTTTTTTTTTGTTGGGCAATTTGGTGGAGATACTGTTTAGTGTACTGGCACGGAGCCGTGATCTCACAGGGGAAGATTGTGTATCTTCCTGAGAATTTTTAATGGGGGATTTCAATTGAGATGCCAGATTAAAATTATCAACATTTGAACTCAAAACATTATCATTAATAGTATCATTTTTACTAATAATGGATGGTGAGACAACAGATGAAATTTCATTAATTGATTTTTCTGAATTAATTGCACTTTTCTTAGCAGCGGTTTCATCATTTTTTAATAGATCATTTGTAAATTGGAATTTATTATCTAAAATCGTTAGTAAAAAAGCTTTGAGTCTTGGATGTAATGAGTTCAGATCTATAATATCTTGATTCAATTCAAGAGAACATACAGGATCTGGTAAGGGTGGTCCTGATTCAGGCAAACTATTGTTTACCAAAACAAGACTTGACTCCTCACTCGGGGCAATACCGTCGTTCGCCGGAGCGAGGCCTGACTCCTCGCCCGGGGTGGTACCGTCGTTCACCGAAACGAGGCCTGACTCCTCGCCCGGGGTGGTACCGTCGTTCACCGAAGCGAGGCCTGACTCCTCGCCCGGGGTGGTACCGTCGTTCACCGGAGCAAGGCCTGACTCCTCGCCCGGGGTGGTACCGTCGTTCACCGAAGCGAGGCCTGACTCCTCGCCCGGGGTGGTACCGTCGTTCACCGAAACGAGGCCTGACTCCTCGCCCGGGGTGGTACCGTCGTTCACCGAAGCGAGGCCTGACTCCTCGCCCGGGGTGGTACCGTCGTTCACCGAAGCGAGGCCTGACTCCTCGCCCGGGGTGGTACCGTCGTTCACCTGAGCGAGGCCTGACTTCTCGCCCCGGGTATTAGACATCTGCTCCTTCGTGGCTGGCACTGGCAGTCCCTCCACCCTCACTATGTCAGGCGTGACAATTGAGGGGCGGGTACTCTCTCGCAAGGTAGAGGTCTGGCATTGCCCGGAACTTACAAGGACCGCCAGGTTATTAGAAGGAGGGGCCCTAGCGGTAATGACGTTTGCTAGAGTAGTAATATTGCTAGAGTAATATTGAGATTAATAAGTTACACAATAAGCTTGTGTATTTACAGATGTGTTTGCCTAACTATATTATGTATCATTGATTGATAATGGTGATTCATAAAATATGAACATGCACTGTTTTTATTTAGTATATTGGTGTCTTATTTACAAAACAAAAATAATTACTTTTTTACTGATGCATGATTGTATTAGTAAATACTGTAATGTATACCGTTATATAAGTCTATAATTGTATACAATATATTCTGTTTGTCATAAAAGTATGATTTATTATATGACATACTCATTGAAGAGTTTCAGTCTGGTATTGCTCATAAACAATATTTCAAGAAAATTTGTCAATTTCCTAACTGTTGAATTTTGAGTACTATTAAAGTTCAATATAAAACTTGATCGCCTTTCTATCCTTTTTTACTTAATTAATATATTTACTGTACTATATAATACATATTATATTATGTGGGATGTTAAAAGATGTGAAGCTCTCATTTCGAGCGTTAAACGTTATTTTACTGAACGTAATTTAAAAGGATATTCAGCAGTTATGATCGAGCTATTATAATATTTAAATATTACATACATATATTAGGCTGGAGATGGAATATGAAGTATTTTTTTGTACAGTGTACATTATTTACTGTATATTATACCAAATGGAAATTTTTTAAGTATGCTCATATAATACGGTCTTAATATTTTAATGGCTTCTTTAATAATTACTTTAAGTACCTATTATAATTAAAAGTATGAGAGAAAGGAAGACAAAGGGAAAAAAAAAATATTTTTAATATATTGAAGGGAAGAGAGTGCGAAGAATAGAAATATAAAGATGATGGAAAGATAATGGAAAAGATACAGAGATGTGAAAGAGAGAGAGAGACGTGACGACGTACCGAAGCAAATGATCGAGCGGTACGAGGCGAGAGATCAGCTGTACACACCAAACGAAGTGCGGGGGCGTTGCTTCTGGCTACTCTTCTCCCCGGGGAATGATTGTTTGGCGGAAGTCCAGCTACAAACAAGGGAAAAAAAATCCACCGTTGGCACCAAATAAAAGATTTAAACAGTGACACTTTATAAGGACGTACGATTCGGAAGTGGCCATTTTTCATAGTTAGTATGGGGTTATATGCAGTAAGTCGTGCGTGACACGGTGATTTAGAACCTCTGTTTTACACTGTTATCACACTGTATTCAGGAAGTTGTCAAATAGTTATGGGAAACTATAAGTAACAATTTAATTAAGATTTTTTTATACTTTCAGAACGATTAACAATTATTGTGGTTGAATTTTACAATGTATAACGCATATAAGGCTGGGAAATTGGCATAATTCCATATGCAATTAAACCTTATGTTTCCTTTGAATAGTTCTGTTTACCAAAGATCTTTGCCCTTTAACATGACTATATGTATATTATTTTATCAGATGTAGAGGTTGTAACACTGTATTCAACATGATCTTTATCAATGATTCAATGTTATCCAATCTCAACAATTGTATTGTAGACTTTATTGCAAGATAGAACCCCTGAGAGATAGAAACTATTCTGGTAGAAACCATTTCTTACTAATGCTACAAATTTGCTCTCTATATATACTGTATAAGGCTGTATATGCTAAGGAAATTTACATCCCTCCCATTGGAATTGTAAGTTTTTGTTTCCAAGCTTCTGGAAAGCTGTTTTTAAGATTTCCAATATCGAAGCAGAAAAATATATATTAGAAATATCGAGAAAAAAGAAAATGAAGAAAGAATGTGAAGTGATGAAAAATTTAAAGAGAATGTAGACATTTATAGGAGCATGGAGGAATACCTTAGAGAACAATGGACTTAAAACAAAAGTTCTCACTTCTTACGGAAAAGCTCGAGAGATTTAGCTGAACCAGTTCTAACTTTCGAGGCTCACGTTACTCATGTTAAAAAGCCTTATATATGTAACTCATACAGATCAGTTATAAAGGTTATAACTCAATCATAAAGTTATAACTGATCTGTATGATTTTTCAAGTAATTTCCAATGCAATCTTTATTACAATTATATCAGATAAAAATGTTTGTATTTCTGAAAATTATTTTACTGTTTCGTTTATTTTTTTAAATTTTTTTTTAACCTAAAACTTTATATGCAAAGGTCCACATAATAAATATTTACCAACAATGTGCTTACTTCAAATACGAGTTTCAATAAAATTTATAAGCAAATTAATTTACTATTTTTAATCCCAACATAATAGATTAAATGTTATTATACACTATATAGACTGATAAAATTAAATCTTACTATAATAATTATATAGATAATTTAATTAAACAAGAAACAGGTAGGTATTTTATTATGGACCTCTGTATACGTAGTAAAAAAGGGAAATGATAAAATCTGGTATGAAAGACATAAAAAGTAACATCAAGGCTGCAATATAAAAACCGTTGCAATATTGACTGCAGTAAAGAATACGTATGTCACACACAGGTAAAATTTAAGCATGCTTTTCAGAACTGAGTAGTTATTTTGAATAAATATTGTTCTAAAAATGTTATATTTATTATTATATTCTGCTATATAATGGTTCTCATTTGCAAGATCAACAGAGACAATTTAAAAGATGGCATGTAAAAAGATCAGCATAGCTATTTTGAAAAGAACTTGTTAATAATAAGTGAAGAAACGCCTTCAAGATAAAATTTAAGTGAGACAGGATGACTAAGGGTGTGACACATTTATTCGTGTACAAAACAAAATCAACTGATACACCTCCTGGTTTAATTACTAAAATGTCCTTTAATTACAAACGGTACAAGCCTAAAATTATAAAAATTATATTTAGATTTACGTGAGTTTGCTTCTCTTTGTTTTTCAACAAGTTGAACGCAGTTACGCAAGAAAACAACAAGTTAACAATACAATAATTTAATATAAAATAGATATGGAAATTCAACTCAAGAACTATTTACTGGATAAAGTTCTTGATACATAATCTTAATAATTCGCTATAAGCTTTTGTATATATATAAACTTGAAGATCATCGAGATGATGATTAATTAAATACTGATCCTGATAAATCGTTGTTGAGTTAAATACAATCTATTAATACTTTGAGTCACAACATTCAAAATGGTTACGTGATTGAATTGCTAAGATGTTGGAATGAGCTTCATTACAAGCAAGTATAATTAAAATAAAATGATTAAATCTCGAAATAAATTCCAATTTTCACTCTGTTTTCCGATAGAGTAGTTGAGGGAGTAAATCATATTATATCAACAACTGCATGTTTAATTTAGAATATTTTCATCTCTCTGTATATAGTGAGTATAATGAATATAGAAATAATTTGAAATAAATTTAAGTAAGAAATTTTGTTACTACAGTTTAAAGTCACAACTAGAGCAAGGAAGATCTCTGTGGACAGTCGATGCACAAATTTCCAATTATGTGTTGCTTTATCTGCTTAATTCTACTTAAAAAGTAAATGCACATTACCAGATAACTTCAGTAAACGGTAGATATTACATTATACTTTTTATGAAAATAAAATGCTAGGTATAAATATTATATTATGAATTTTTATTTGCTTATTAATATTAGAAATTGAAAACTTAAACCAATTTTAAAACAATATGCCATGATTTTGTTCTTGTAAACAAAATAAATAAGCAATTTATAACATATAAACAGTAATTTAAAACAAATATATATTTATAAATAAGAAATTTGCTAGCGGGTATTCAGATTCTTTTGTCTTTTCATTAATTTTTAAATTTGAAAATTTTAGGCAGGTAAATATAATCAAATATTTATTGTTCTATTGTAATAAATATTACAACATTATTGTTTTAAATATTGTAATATTTAAAACAAATATTGTAGAATTAGTTATATAAATAATTTTTGTGCATGTGTTTGTGTATTTTAAATAAGAATTTATTTGTATGAACTATTGTATTCTTTATAATCGTATTACCTAACCTGTAGTCTGTTTTTTTAATAAATATAATAAATAAAGAACGCTTTACTTTAAATTAGTTTAATCGAATCTAGAAATTTGTATTTGTGGGATGCAACAAAATCATTTCACACTGCAATATTTCAGTTTAAATTGTGAAGAATAAACTGACTATAAGTTTTTATGGAAGCACTGAGGTAGAAAATAAAATATTGGTTCGAACCCTTTGACTTAAAATTCAATGCACAGATGAAAAAATTTGTTTTCTTTCATAACAGCAATAACAGTAAAGCATTTTTTTTTATCTTCACCAATACACAACTTATTTTGACTCAAAAGAACATATTAAATTATTGGGGGAAAAAATTCAGATCTCTACCTACACTACATTCACGTGGAATCTTTATAAGGCTTTTTATAGAGCTTTTTTTAAAGTATAAAACATGATAAAAAAGTTTTTACAGTATATAAACACATTATAGTCCTCAAATACATGTTAAATGGTGGTGCTACAAAAAACATAAATATTTAGTTCAAACTCTTCAAATATTTTGCATTTACTTTGAGCTTCATTTTAATAATATATACAAAGCATATTATTTAGGTATTTAATCTCTGCATAACATCATAACATGTACAGTCATTGTAATACATTGTCATACAATGCATCAGGATTTTTATATCTTCTTCATTTATAAGAAAACCTGAAAAAGGTATTAATATCACTAAAGTACGATTTTTTTTTATAATATATCATGTTACTTTCACATGGAAAAATTTAGTCCTGTGATAATATCTTCAAAATATTCTTGAAAAAGGACTGAAATTTACTGTACTGGATGTAATATGCAAGAGAAAATGTAAAAATATACTTTTCACTCCGTAGGAGAACCATATTAATGTAGAAAAGTAATCTAAAGAGATATTATTAAATAAGTTTAATTTATATTTGAACTCGATAATAGGAGTGCAAATAAAATAAAAAACTCACATGTATTCAAATAAAGACCCTTTTTGGCTCTTTATTAATGACTAATTCTATACAACAATAATTTATGAATGATTATAATGACATGGTCATGACAAATTTCTTACTCCTGACTCAAGAAAGCTAAGATACCTATTATTGACTATCGATATTTAATATGCATTATAATAGATAAATAGACTAATAATGCAATATTAATAAACAAAATTTAAAAAATTTGGTACTAAAAATGTGGGATAAAAATAAAATTCATTTTGAGTAGACAGCAATTCTTATTACAAATACTAAATGATAAAATGTAATTAATGGAACATGTTTAATAGAGATTCTGTCGAGGAAAATGTCCCCCCTTTCCTTCTCCCAGTTCGAATGATTTTCTGACTGAGTAATGTGAAGCAAAAACCAGTAGCTATTGTCACTAATCGTTTGATGTACTTCCTTCACTTTCGAGTAATAAATGTTTATATACAAATTTATCATGTATGAAAAGTAATTAATAAAAGTCAAAAGCAAAAAATAAATGAAATGTATATTATTTCACAATCAATCAAACTTCAGTATTATCATATAATTTCCTCAAGCTGATTTATTGATTTCTTCAAAATTATTTTTTGTTCCCTCTTTCTCTTCCTTCCTTCCTCTCTCTCTCTCTCTCTCTCTCTCTCTCTCTCTCTCTCTCTCTCTCTCTCTCTCTCTCTCTCTCTCTCTCTCTCTCTCTCTCTCTCTCTCTTTCATTTTTTTTAAATGTTAATTATCTAAAAATATGTTTAAGAAAATTAATTTGCGTTTTAAAAAAATACTTTTAATACTTATACATACTAAACAAAATTCTAAGCACATGCAGTGTGTCGGACAAACGTGGCATGTTATACAAAATGATTACTAATATTGCAATATTACCACATTAATAATATTAATTTAATGTTTTAAACACTTCTTTAGAATATTATATAATAATGAATACAAAAATATAAATTTCGTTGACAGCATGATGTTAATTAGAATTTCTGAGAAAGTTGATAAAATTTGTCAAAATTTAATTTTGGAACGAAGGAAGCTGCACGAACAATAATTAAACTTTATTGCTAATGTGCATGGTACAGAGACTAAAGGTGACATGACGGTATTTATAATGATTAAATTTAATGTTCAAAAGCTTTCTGCCTGTGGGGGGACTCATTCTTTTTTTTGTTACACGGTGATTTTTTGTTTAATTTGTTCAGAAAAAAAAATATATAAGACACTTTACATAGAATATTACAATACACCCCAAGAGTTTGGAAAACTCATTAACGGGGAACGTCGGTTTTACTTTGATAAATTTAATTAGACAAGATGGCAAAAACTTTTTTTATAAAATTAGTTCTTCAAATATTAACAAATTGTGGCTATAAATATGGACACAAACTTCAAATTTTCACATATTAGAACAAAAATAAAACCACAATAATATTATTATTTGCTTAATATTAAACATACACTATAATAGAACACATGTAAAATTACACATAGATACCATATTATATAATAATATACTTATTTGATGCTGCTATATTTTAAATTTTGCTTTATAATATAAATCATAGTAAGAATTCAATTAATTCATTATATTTTATAATTTATAAATGGACAACATACATGAAAAAAATTTAGTGCAGAAATGAAAAGAAATTACCAAATTATGCTACTCTGAATTTTTTCAGATTTTTTTGAGACCCGGAACTATTTTTAAATAATTATTGAAAGTCCTGTGATTTTAGTTGGCCCCCCTGAATTCTTAATAAAAAGGATAGGGACTGGAAGCCTATTGACGCCTCCAGGGGGCGTGGCTGCAATTTCAATAATTATTAAAAAATAGTTCTGGGTCTCAAAAAAATCTGAAAAAATTCAGAGTAGCATAATTTGGTATCCTCTATTCATTTATGTAATAAAAAAATTTCATGTATGTTGTCCATTATAGCTTGTCTAGTTTCAATAGGTATATAATAAAGAATTATAAAATTTAGCACCTCTATGAAGAAATGCTTCTTGTCCAGTTTTACAAGTGGTTTGCTGCAAATAAACATTTCTGGCATTCCTTTTGTAAAATAATGATGTATTTGATCATTAAAATTAAGTATTATAGTAGTTTTATAAATTTGTGTTGAATTTTATAAAACATGATTATAACTTCTTTAAAATATTGTTTATTTATGTTTCATTATAAATTATAAGTTAACATCTTAGTAGTATACATCCTATGGGTTTTTATGCTTACTTAGGATTATATAAAAAGAAAATTTTAAGGGTAGAACACCACCCTTAAACTTACATAATTTTTAACCACTTTATACAATGTTAAACAAAGTCTTCCGCTTATTGTTTTTAAACAAATGTCCGGTGATACAATTTTTTATTTACATACAACCTAATGGTTAAAATTAAATTATCGAGTGTCAACTAGCGCCAACAATGTCATTACGTTCTATTTTCTGGTGGCGAAATCAGGCATTACATCTGCCCACGCGATCACAAGGGCTTTATCGAACATGAGCTATTGGTTTATTTGTTACAACCATTTCGAGTAGAACACTTTGATGTTAAGTAGATTAAGGGCATTGGGTGTAGCACCGGTAGTTGGTAACACTGACGTATCTTCACCATGTTAATTTTTGATCATTGCTCCTCGGAGTAATTTTTATGCTAGAGCTAAGCTGATTGCTGCAGTATCAAGATAATTAGTAGCCCAAGTGCACAATTTGGCTAAATAAAGCCTGATTTAAAGAAAAGAATTTTTTTTATATTTTAGAAAAATGCATGTAAATTTAAAAAATTACTAAAAAATACTTTTCTTTAAATCAAGCTTTATTTAGCCAAATTGTGCACTTGGGCTACTAATTATCTTGATACTACAGCAATCAGCTTAGCTCTAGCATAAAAATTACTCCGAGAAGCAATGATAAAAAATTAACATGTTGAAGATACGTCAGTGTTGCCAACTACCGGTGCTACACCCAATGCCCTTAAGTGAGACTGCTGTAGAGACAACCCACACTGCACCGATTGACAAAAATATTTTACATGATAGGATAAGAGAACCTCCCACACAAAATAAAGTCACGAATGTGAAGCATTTGGATAAGCCTATAAACGTTCGTAAATATTTAATTTCTTAAGTTTGCGTCAGCCTTAGGGTATATTTTTAGAATATAAAAGGTTAAGCTTAAAGTGTCCGTCTTCTGAAAATAGTGATCAATTTGAACATAAGATAACATCACTGGTTAATAACAAATGTTTTATATCATAATTCATAATAACTTTATAATTATTGCTTTTTAATTGAATACACAATATAAGCAGCTCAAATAACTTTAAATCACCAAATTACTGTCTTCAATAATTAGGATGGCTTGTTATAAAATCTGAGTGTCAAAAAGCAATGAATTTCACTTTCGTCATTGATTCGAAAGTTTAAATTTTACCACGATGAATTTTTACTGTCTCATTTTTTTACTATTATTATTAGCATCTGTCAGCAAAACGTGTCTTTTGGTGGACGAAAAAGGCGGAAAAAGGAAAAGTAAAGCTTGGAAATAAACATAATTATTTGATTTTTTCCTTAATTGCTACAACAAAGTATAGTATAGCTTAAACTTTTCCCCACAAAGTTATATAATGAACTACTAATTTTTTAATAAAAATTTAGATAATTAAAATTCTTGTTTTATAATTCTTAAATGAACTTTTTAATCTTATTATATTTTTAATTAAATCACACCAAAGATAAACTTTTTAATGTTGTAATTATTTTTTAATTAATAGACATGAAGAATTTAGTACGTGAACTAATTTCTTGTGGTTATCATTATAAAAATATAAATAAATAACTCATTGTTTGGAGCGAGGAACACCAAGAAGTTTGTCATGGAACTAAATTAGTCATACAAAAACGTTAATTTTTGTTTCTTTGGCTTACAAGCTAACGTGATTATACTGTGAACGATTTCGCTATGATGAATGAGCCATTGGTTTGACATTCAGGCGGAAGGATGAGGTCAATGACCCCAACGTGCTGACCTTCCCTGTAATAAGAACACAAACATACATGGCCCCTGGTTTGCCGCAACCTGCAGCATTGACGTACACAACTGGTTGAATATATTACAGGAGCTTCGATCCAAGGCTCTTGACTTCTATTCAAGATTTTTTTATATAACCTTTTACAACGATAACAACAAATCACCTAGAATACATGCCAAACATTCTGTCTAGCAGTTATACAAAATATCAACCTTTTGTCAAAATGGTTAATGATGTTTTCTAGAAATGTTTCTCGTATAATATTTTTACTGTTTTTGGAACGATGCCAATAGTAAGTATATGTTTGTAAAAACTAAAAATTGAATGCTATTTTACAATAATACTGTGCATGAGGTTAAAAATATAAAGCAAATAAAATGCATTTTTCTTAATAATGTGTTTTCTATTACATGCATTTTCTTTTTTTTATTATTGTTATTTTATTTTAAAGTTGACTTGCTTCTGCAGAAGTAACAGTCTTAGTACTCTTAGCATATTATTTCGTTAACATCTGTTTCAATTTAAAGAAGTAGTACAACAACAAACATATATTTTTAAAATAGTACATGTATACTGATTAAAATATTAACACATTGCAGTAGTAAAATTGAGCTGAGGACTGCGCAAAGAATATTAAATTTGGTAGATGAAAAGAGAAGATGCACGAGTAAGAAAGAGTAAGGAGGTAGCTTCTATTTCCCTCTTTCATTATACATACAGCTGGAACAAGTGCTGGCTTTATACGTCAGAGTCTGCTGTTGCCTGCTTCTGGAATTATAAAATTTACATCGAGTTAAAAAAAAAGGGAATAAAAAATGTCAGGATAATTTCTTCATTGCAACTTAAAGAGCATCAAAATTCTCATACAAGTGCTCTTCGACGGCAAAGAAACTAAAAGAAAATCTCTTTTACTTCATGTCCAAAAAAAAAAACTGCAGAATTTTCTCTCCGTATACTCAGTAGTTTGCAGTGCAAAAAGGAAATTGGATTTTGTTTTTTACGTTTATTTTATGTAGAAACTGCAAGGGTTTATTGCAACCACTAGAAAAAACATTATATTAAAAAGCTATACATGGAAACATCCATTTTACTTCCGGGGCATATAAATCACAATGTTGAAAATATGAAAACTTATTGGCGTTATTTAAAAATAAAATATTAATAATGATTTTTTTTTATTTAATGTGAAAAGTGAAGAAATAATAATATATAATCTTTATACTACAAAAGAGGAAAAATAAAAGTGAACAGAAAATTATAAACGAGAAGGAATGAATATTTAATAACGTAGAAGGCTTTTTCATAAATTATAAAGATTAAATTTCATTCACTTTGTTGTGTTTATTTTTGTCATCAATTAGGTTTACGTTCGCAAAATTTGAAAGATTATAATTAAAAATTCAAATTATTGCTAAGTTTTAAAGAACAATGATAATTAGATAATTACTGCCGTACGCGGATAGCACTATAACAATGTATATATAAGTCAAAGTAAGTGGGGCTTGCAAAAGCACTGTGGTAACATGAAAAGGATGTTGATATTATTAAAGGCTTCTCCACTAATAGCAATTCAAAGCAAATAGCTTCTAAAATTATAATAATACCCTCTGCCATGATATACTGCCTGAAAGATTATTATAATTTTGTGGTATGTAGTCGAGCTATATAATTTCTGACTGATAGTAGCTATACAGCGTATACCTTCACAAAAAATATTTACTCATAATATTTAGAAAGACAACATATACTCTTACGTCATCAGCACAAACTTCACGGTCAAAACGTACACCTGCTGAAAATTTTAGGACTACATCATATTAAAAAGCAGTTGAAATTTCTTGGAAATTATAAATAAGTCCTTACGCAGCTCAATGTATGAATAAATGAATAAATAAACTTGTAAATAGAGAGAGAGAGAGAGAGAGAGAGAGAGAGAGAGAGAGAGAGAGAGAGAGAGAGAGAGAGAGAGAGAGAGAGAGAGAGAGAGAGAGAGAGAGAGAGAGAGAGAGAGAGAGAGAGAGAGAGAGAGAGAGCAGATAACAATTTAGCTAGAACAAGAGTGCTATTTTCGTGTTTATCGAAAATAATTTTCTCAGTTGAAAAAAAATAATGCTCGTACAAAGAACTTTTGTCAATGTGATTTTATTTATTATTATTTTTTTTTTTTTTTAATTTACAGAGTTTCTCTGTTTAACCTGTTTTTATAAAATAATTAATTTAAAAAAATAAAATTAATTTATTAGTAGAATGATAGGATATATTTTTTATAGTGTTATTACTGCGGATATTTTTTTAATCCTTCATTATAAATAAGCTTATTTAAGTTTATTTTATACTAAAACCATAACATTAATCCCTCTATAAATTTTATAATTTATTATTATTTTTTTATAAGTGCAGTATAAAAAAGAAAAAAACAAAAACAATCTCAGGTACTCTATTGTTATGTAAATTTATTATAAACTTAGCAACTTCCAAATATAAATTACATTACAAATTATTTAATGTATAATAATTTTGCAATATTTTTGCATTAGCTGAAAATATTATTAATTCATAGTCACTTGACCAAAATAAGGGTAGAAGTAAACCCAACCACGTATGAATAAATAACTCTATGTTGTTTGCTCATTAACAACAGAGCGTCTAGCTCCAACCATTTATACGCAGTGCTGTTGTGTTAACGATGGGAAAAGTAGAGCAATTTTATAACAAACAGAAAAAGGGCAAACTTAATGCAATGGAAAAATTGCTTTATTTTTTTTCATTGCATATTTGAATAGAAGAACTCAAACTATACATTACCAAATTTTTTCGGACTTTTTTTAACCCTATAATTCTATAATACATTCAAATTTGAGGAAAAATGTGTTGTGACGTCATAGTCATGCATTTTCCCTATGCTTTGCGTGTTACATATTTGCATGATTATATGACATCATAATGTTTCAAATTCAATAGTTTTAATTTCCATAATAAATATGAAGTAAGTATGCAGCATGATTTTGAGGGTGTTAAGAATTAAACAAAATCTGAACAAATTAACAATACACAACTTGAATGTCTTCGATGCAAATATGAAAAAAAAAAAATAAAAGAACAGAAACTTAGACTTTAATATTGTATTATTTGAATTTTTAAAACGCTTATAGTACTGTACAATTAAATTATAGCTCTCCTAGGTTTGAATGGAATAGCAGGCCAGTTCTCGTCTACACTTTTTTTTTTTTATAATTTTTATTCATAAAAGACAAGATTATGTACACTTTACATAAATTTACACCAACAATTTCAAAAAAAAATATAATATATTCTCAAAAAAAAAAAAAAAAATTTTTTTTTTTTTCCTTATACAGACTTGTTTGATCCTTAAGTTCTAAATAAAAAACAAACAAACAATGTTTGACTCATATACAGCTGCTCTATAATACAATAAGTTTACACAGACAAAGAGCCACAGCCCTTCTAGGTCCATCTGAAACAAAAGGACTTTAGTATATATGTTTTATGCACCACAAAAACATAAATATTTATCAGATCTATTAACTTCTATATGAAATTTATAATTAACCAGAAATATATTATCCATATATATCTTATATTGCAAATACAAAAGATAATAATAATAATTTACTCTATATTAAAGAAATACAAAAATACTTTATTTTTAATGAAAACCAAAGAGTTAGATTAGATTACTTCTCAATTTTGCAAAATACACTATTTTAATAATTATTTTTTTTATCAATTAAGGTTTACATTAATCAATTTTAAAAAACAAAAGTTTACTGAAACATAAGGATGCTCATTTAATAACTGAAACAAAGACAGCTGAAACAAAAGAAACTGAAACAGAAAGATAACATTGCATTTACTTTATCATACGAAATATAAATACTTTTCTGTACCATTATACTTCATCACTACTTTGTACAAATAGAATTTCACATGTAAATCATCGGTACCAAATCTGTATTATACCAAATACGTAGTATAATTTACAGTAAACTAACTTTACACAACATTTTTTTTTTTTATTATTATTTTTATAACTATTAAATTTTTTTTATAAAATTTTTACTTCATGAATATTGATTTTATATATAAAAAATAGAATGTCTGCAATATATAAAACTAAGATAATAATATTTTTTAATGCAATAACACGTCAAGTGCGTTTCCTAATTTCTTTTTAATATTATTTTTATTCTTACAACATATCCATCTATTTTTTATATATATCTTAAAACAATTTAAACTATGTACTTTATATCGACCAATAAGACTATCCACCAAGTAGCTCATTAGCCATTAGCCACTGACCGTCAGACTCATTTAGGTTTCCGTCGTATTTGTAACGTCCTCAGTCATTGGTAACCAGTTTGAAACGAAGGATATCATTGGCCGACACGAGCCGAGTTGCTCCCGAGCTGACGAAAAACTAAATGAACGTGACGGCCAGTGAATATAGTAAGGTCCAACATGCAGTGCGGTCTCCCTGTGTGTGAGGAAAACGATCAAACAACACGTTACATTGTGTGTTGTCCCACCTGCCACCCTATCAAATATGCAGGATGGGATATGGCCTCTTTTTCCAAAGCTCACAATAATACGTGATGACGATACATTTCTTCGGGATCGATGTTTTTGAGCCTTTTGGTATGAATGGAATTAAAAGATAATCACTAAATAATATTTCAATATCTAAAATGACAAGCATTTGTTTAACGTTTATGTATTAGTTGAATTGCATGACATTATAATATGTTACACATACTCCTCAATGATAAATGAAAATGCATTTCCATGAAACTGTGGCTCATTGTTTTATTATTTATACAGTAAAAGTTTCAATTTGTTACAATTTTGTTTTCGATCTAAAAGAATCTTTGTTTTAGCTTGATATAATGTATTCCATGATAAATATATACTTTCTTTTATAACACTTAACTTTTAATATAATACAGGTCCAACAGTAGATTCTAAATTCAAGAAACTTTCCTAAAATATTTTGATACTTTTTCAACTTCTTTTTACTACATATTTTATTTTTACAAAATCCCATTATTTAGAGTTACATTTTTCTTCTTCTTTTTTCTTACCCCCTGGGAACATATTGACTTTAGTATTCTTTTATACTTCAAATAAAAAGAAGATAATACACAGCTATGAAAAATTGTTCATCTCTTAGAGGCATTATAAAAATATAAATATTATATTTGTAGAAACAGTTTTTTAAATCTTTAGGGTTTAAATTTAAATCCGCTACTAAGCTTGTGAGGAGTGTGTAGATTTTCTGAGCTTATGTTGTCTACATTATATTATGTTGTGAGGCAGCAAAATGATTTATTGCGAATTCTAATATTTAAAATTATATGTACAAAATTCACAAACGCATTTATTAAGGTGAAACCACAAAATAAAAAGAAAAACATATATAAATAAAAAGTTTTCTTCAAACCTTTACTTTAAAAACAAATGCTTCGTTAAATTACAACTGCGAGTTATCATAATATATTATTAACTCATCCTGATCCTGTATAGGGGCTTTAAGTAAAGTTTAGGGTGTAAGGATTACAGAAGATTTTGGGTAAGCAAAATTTATTACTGTAATTGTACAGTTCAAGTTACTGCAATAAAATAACAAGCTGTCAAAATGTAATTACAAAGTTGTTAACTCACACCCAGTGTATATAGTTAAAATTTAATTGAAAATGTACATTTTTATCTAAATAGAAACAGTAAGCAATCTTCAAAAATTAGAATTAACTTTTATTATTCACGATTACTTTACTTTAAAAAGCGATCATTTATGGCTTAGATTACATATGCTGTTATTAAGAAATATTCAACATTTGAATATAATATAGTGATGTGTATACATAATATATAATATATTATAAATATCATAATTTTGTGTAATTTTAAGTGCCTCTAAATAATCGATTTCCTAAATTTTCTTTCACATGATAAGTGTAAAATTGCAGGACTTGTAGCCAGCTAACAAGATGACATGGCATCTTTGTGAAGGTTAATTTCTTAATCAATTATCATTAGCGTAGAAATAATAATAATAATAATAATTATTAATAATAATTTGATTTTTAACAGACGTAATTCTTTACATCTCAATTAAGTTAAAGTTATTGATTTCAAAATTAATTTTGTTATTGTAAAAAGTAACGACCCACATGCTATTAACTATTTAATATAAATGTGATTTCATTAACAAAATTTATTTTTAAAAACTATACAACAGTTTTATGGATTTTTTATTTTGCTTTAAATTTTTATTTCCCATTCCAGTGGATCGTTTATCCATTATTATCATTGCGTCATTACCTTTTAAATTAAAGCACCATACGTGGAAAACATAATATAGCATAAAACGAGTTACTTTTTTTAATACGCATAACAAAAAGTATTAAACATTAAAAAAAATCACAAAGCCTATTTTATAATTCAGTGTTGTATAGATAAAAAAAAATATATTTTTATGCATAATATTTCGAACGAATACCATCTATACAGTATATAGGTACATTAAAATAATGTTTAATGTTTGTACTATTAGCTTGATTTATGAACACAGCTAAAAATTACGAGTGTGTGTATTTATTGATTTATGATGCTGGATGATAAGCTCGCTCGAGTGCAATTTGAAATATTATCTAACATTATCACCATAAAAAATATAAATTCGTATTTTGATTGATTTTTGCTTTTATTTTGAAAATTGCAAAATAAACGTATTTTTTAAGATAGTATGTGACAATGTATTATATAAATACAATTTATTATTATCTTGATTTTTCAACAACATTTTTTAACATACAATCTTTTACGTAATTCTTTTCGTTTTCTTTCTTTTTTATTTAACCCTAGCTTCAATATTTTTACTGTCGTAAAATAAAATTGAATTAAAATTTAAACTGTAAAACTATAGATAAATTATTTTCTATATATTGCTAAAAGTATCAAAATATAAAACTATATATTTTGATACTATATTCATAAAACTAAAAAAAAAAAAAAAATAAAAAAAAATAGGCATAAATTTGCTGTATTTTTTTTTGTAAAAGCAGTGTCTATTATATATTTTAAAAATAACATGTCTTCGTTAAGTTAGTAAATTATGCAAATGTTCCAATTTTAGGTATCATAAATACAAAGATATTACCTTTTTAATTTAAATGGAAGAGCTCATGGAACAAAGCGTCTTCAAATAATAATCGACTCTAATAAGTTGGTATTATTTTATTTTCAAATATTGAACCTTGCGGCAGTGTAGAAACAAACGTTTGAAATGTGAAAAGACATGAAAACTTTTTATATTTAAATAGAGGAAAAAAATTACAGTGTCAACACTTAAAAAAGCTCAGTTTTTTTATATGTATTTATATATGAAAGTCTCTCTAATCTAATTTCTGTCCCGCTTATAAATTTTTAAAGTAATTAATAAGTCTAACTTAATTTACATCAAGTCTCATTCTGCGTCCTGTCTAGTAAGACAGCCAAAAACACAATTCATAAAGTTTAAAAAAAAAACTAAATTACACAATAAAAAATTGTATATTTTTTAATTAATAATAATTAATTTATAGTTTTAAAAAAAGTACACGCAATTTCAAAAGATATCAACAACGATTTTGAGACTTCAGTAAATAACTGCTGCTGCTGTATTCCGCAGGATTTAACATGTAACTAAAATTGCCGATAACAAGTTTAGTTTAGCCGGAAATTACTAAACATGATATCGTGTTGTATGAGAGGAGGGTTTGGGGAAAGGTAGGTTACAAATTAGAAGCTTTAACTCTTCTGTCTCGTTACTTCGTCTACTGCAGTGGAAATTTGTGGTGGTCGGTTAGGAAAAGGGGAAACTGCAAACTGGTATTGTTCTGAATATAATGTTCTCACGATCTCAATCTCTCTCTGGTCTTGCAATTAGCAAATATTCTGGACAACCTTCATGATTTTTTTTTTTTTTTTTTGTTTTTTTTTTTCTTTTTTTTTTTTTTTTTTCATTTTTGGATAGATGACCTCAAGTTATAATTTTCAGATTTTTTTTTTGTACCATCTAACATTTTCAAAATCGAGGGGAAAGACGCTGTGACGTCATATCCATGCCACTTCTTTCTCTATAATGCTTGTGCGTTAAATATCTGCATGACTATATGATGTCAAGTTTTTTTTTTCAGCACGATTTTAAGTTGTTGTTTTTTTTTTTTCATAAAAATGTGAAAAAGTATTGACATAATTTTTGATGACCTCTATCCAAATATACAATAAAAAATTTAATTTCATGAAGATTGTTATTATAAATTATAACGTAGGTTTGACTCATTCGCAGCTTCCATAAAGTTATAACGATGTAGCATAATAAAGAGTTTTCAGGGGAAGTCAGCTGTCAATTTAATGTCACGCCACCTGCAGTGCATCAATATTATAAAATGGAGGTAGTTGTTTAATAACCTAATTAGCGATCACGTATAGACATCATGACGCTAAATTTCAAATTTACGTCAAGCTAGAAATAGTACGTTCATAAATTGGTTATACTGTTAATGTCAAAGTTAATATTTGTTTCCAAATAAATGTCAAGGCACTGTACTTACATTTGATGTGCAACATTAATATAAAGCTTGACGTGACAGTGCCGGTAAAAATTGGGTGGCATTAATTTTACCTATATACGCGGCACCATCCTCATTCTAAACAAAGTTACATTTTGTTAAGTGGATAATTTATTACATTACACTCCTAATGTTTGCCCTACACACTATATTTTTGAATAGGGTTGAAAGATGAGTTGGTTTTGTACGTTATGGTATTAAAAATTATATATTACTTTAATTCGGTTGAACATATAAATATTTCAAAAAAAAAAATCTCAAACAAGAAGAGTTTAATAATATTTAATAGAAATTCCATAAATTCCAGAACATTCCATTAATTTTTTTATTAATCTTTCCTGTAGCAAAATTGATTTTGCCAAATTTAAATAAGTACGTCTATATAATATTATATGGATGGCTTAAAAGCTAATATTTACCAATTTAGGTTATTAAGGGCATTGGGTGTAGCACCGGTAGTTGGCAACACTGACGTATCTTCACCATGTTAATTTTTTATCATTGCTCCTCGGAGTAATTTTTATGCTAGAGCTAAGCTGATTGCTGTAGTATCAAGATAATTAGTAGCCCAAGTGCACAATTTGGCTAAATAAAGCCTGATTTAAAGAAAAGTATTTTTTAGTAATTTTTTAAATTTACATGCATTTTTCTAAAATATAAAAAAAATACTTTTGTTTAAATCAGGCTTTATTTAGCCAAATTGTGCACTTGGGCTACTAATTATCTTGATACTACAGCAATCAGCTTAGCTCTAGCATAAAAATTACTCCGAGGAGCAAGTATAAAAAATTAACATGGTGAAGATACGTCAGTGTTGCCAACTACCGGTGCTACACCCAATGCCCTTAAATGTATTTTAGAACATAAGGCGCCAGCTATTGTGATCCAGGTTAGCAAATAACTATTGGACTAAATTGTAAAATTTTATTTTTGTTTTATCAACGATAACAATAGGAGAGTAAGGCATCCAAGTAAGCTACTAACTTGTACATATTAATTCAATTAATTGAAATTGTATTGTAGACCACAATTTCTGTTGAATTCAATGAGCTTCAAATATTATTATACAATGTATTATTTACATCAGCCGACAAGCCATTGCGCTTTGACTGGACAGAAATTTGTATCTGGATAAAAACAAAAAAACATTGCAAGGCATATATGAGATAGTCAATGCAAAACAAAATAAGATTTCTTTTCAATTCTATGAACCTTTATATAAAATATTTTCTTATTGTCCTGTCTCAAATATATAGCTATAGTTAGTTTGAAGTTTTTTATATTAATTATTGTAAACATGCATTTTGTACCTTACGGTTCTATATATATATGTGCAATAAATAAATACAAAAATACAAATACAAACCTATAGATATATAGTCATTTTCAAGAAGGTTGATTGTTGGCTCGTTTTTTTAGTAAATATAATCCTTGTTGAAAATAATGAAGGGCTGTTTTGAACTCTTTGCCTTAAATTAATACTTAAGCTTGCATACTTTACTGTCTGCATTATTTGAAAAGGGTTATACTGTCTCTACTCTACTCTGAAGGCTCTTTACACTACTCTTAACTACACTGTCGAGATATAGGCAGAAAAGCTAATTGTGTTATACTTAGAGGTTTTTAGACAACCACAAAGAAAAGTGTTAATTTTATAACGTCTAGTCATGCGTTTTTTTGTATAACTAAAAGCATTAATTTATTTGGTTTATTATCCTATTAAAATAAATAACAAGGTTTTATACTTTATTATAATGAATTTTTTTACAGAATCAATTAAAAATAAAACGGTCGTTATTCTAGGAGGTAACGTAATGCAACCTTCTACTTTTCTCTCGAGTCAGCTGTAATGTTTTTTCTACGTACTAGCGATGACCACCTCAGGAGCAAGCCAATTAATATGCCAGTGGTGTGACCAACATACGTGTTACGTGATACCTGCACAAAACTACAAAAATTCCCTACGTGTTTCAAATATGTTCAGAAAACTTTTTTTATTCTTTTTTGTCAAAAAGTATGTCTACAGAAAAAAAAATTGAATTACGTGTTGGTATTGTACGAATGTTTTTATATTTCTATTATATGACAAAATTTTTAAAATTTTTGCACATATTTATTTTTAAATGTAAATAAAAAAAGGCAGTAAATAATTAAAAAAAAATAGAAGGCTTTAACTATAATATTTAAAATAAAATGTGATGACATAATTTGTTCATGTTGAAACTGCTAAACCTTTTTTTCAACTCAATGGAAAATAGACACTTTTAAAGCAAAAATTGTACCCACGTAACACAAATAAAATGCATCTCTTTTATTTTTTTCATATGACCTTACAACACTAATCAATACCAAAGTCCGTATATATACAGAATATAAATGCAAACTTATTTATATTTTCTTTCAACGAAATTTAACTTTGTATTATTATTTTTATTATATGAGATGAAACTTCAGTTGTATTAGATGTACTAAATGTACAAAAACAACACACTTCAATATTTCTTAATTATTTTGTAACCGTTCACCATTGTTAAACTTAACTGACAATATTCTGTATAGCTAGCAGATTTCTGTATTTAAGACTGTCGTTGTTCGTGGAAATAATTTCACGTGGCTTTGATCAAAGAAGCGTTTTGTCATCTCTCTATATAATTATTTTATATTATATATAACATTATATTAATTGCGGTTTACCTAATATATTACTAGGTTTGATGCACAGTATACATCAAAGCAGGTAACTAACTAATAACGCTCCAAGGCACGACGTTCGCAACATTATAGTAACAGTGAGTAGTAACAAAATTACGTGACAAAAACAGCAGTATACACAAGGGTATATTATACGCTACACAGACAAAGAGTTGGAATTTTGTTCTTTGCTCTCGTGTCTGCTCTCCTGAATAATATTATAATCACCACAATTTTCTGTCAGATGGATATTTTAATTGAATAATTTATAACGTTTATTAATTATACATGATATACACGTGTTAATTAAATTCCAAACAAATAACAAATTACAGTGGTTTACTATTAAATTTACTAAATATGGTAGATTTTATTTCCATAAAAGAAATAGCAAACGATATAAGGTGTAATTTATATTATAATTAATATATTAATTTTGTAATTAATGCTTTGCAGTGAGTTATTAGTTTATTAATATTGATGAATTTTACATAAATTATAGAATATTGAATTACTTTTAATATAAAAATAATTTGTATAAGTTATTATCATTGAATGAAAATGAAAAAAAAAGAAAAAAAATCTGATCTGAAATGCATACATATGTCTATACACCTATATAATATAGTTGATTCTAAAATTGGGTGGAGAAAAGAGAGAGAGAAAATTTCCCAACGGAAATGTCTGGTAGCAATTTCGTTTTCTTTCTTTCTATATATTTATATTGCTGCCTCCCTCACGTTCTGGGGTGAACTTCTCCTCTTCATCTGTTCACTTGCACCAGCAAATGTAGCAGCCAGCCGCAGTATAGTTATCTCTGTAGAAAGACGACAGGAAAATATGTTTCTGTCTCCCTCTTCCTCGTCTTTTCTTCTTTGTATATGTCTCTTTTTTTTTCTTCTTATCTAAGGATTCGAGTAATAAAAACCACAGTATTTTGTTTCCTTTTAAATTAAAAAAAAAAATGTCAATTCATTTTTACTTTTTAAAACGTAAGAGGTGAAATTTACAAAGAAGTAAGAAAGATTTCCCTTTGAACACAATTTTTTAAGACTTGTAAATTTTCTGTTCAAAAATCAACCTTAAAGGCGATTATAAAACAAATGACGTCTTTTGATTCTTTGTGGATGCCCCCCAAAATTATATAAAAGAAATGAATATTTCCAATGAACAATTATGACACTATAAAATATTGATGAGAGATGTAAAAGACTGTAGCATTAAGAAAATTCATTTTATCAAACATGTAAAAAAATTACGTGAAGGTTGAAGGTACGTTTAAAATAATATATATAAATATATAAATTAAAAAAAAAATAGAAAAAATAAATATTTAGAAAATAGATCATGCACTGTGGGAAAAAAAAACAACAACAATAATAAATTATGTTTCAAATATGTTTACTTTGCATTTCATGTTATCTTATTGTATAAATGACATAAACGCATTAATTAACAAGTTCTCAACAAATGCGTATAGATTCACAAAAGGGCTAATATTTGCCACCTTCTTTTTTTTTTTTTTTTTTTTCCAGCGAAAATATTGTACAGTCACTTTAAAATTACAAACGAATTATGGAAAAAAAGTTATTTCAATTCAAACACAATATTGTTCAGCACTTTTTTCTGACATTTTTTTAAAAGCAAAAAAAATCTAATAAAAGTACAAAAGAATTTTGAAAGAATTAAATTTTATTCAATTGCCGTAGAAAAGATATTTCAATTTATTATCTCTTAATATTCCCCTTTTTTTCCTCGTAGCCATTAAAATCATTCAAAATTCTCAAATATGTAAGACAACTTATTTATTTTTGAGAATATTATCTCATTTTAATTGATCTGAATGATCTTCATGTGTCAGAGAAGCAATAAAAGCCATGACGTCATACTATAAGCTTACCTTAATCATCACTCAATATAAAAAAATTTTAAACATTAAAACAGGAAGTACTTTGTTATGTCTTCAGCATTGAAATTTTGCATATAGTTGACTATTTATATATTAACTCATGGTAAAAAACTATTGATACTTCTAATTATTAAACTTGCAATAAGCAATATCATTAATATAACATTTTGTTATTGCTTTATATATATATATATATATATATATATATATATATATATATATATATATATATATATATATATATATATATATATATATATATATATATATATATATATATATATATATATATATATATATATATATATATATATATATATATATATATACAGGGTCGGACTGGGGTCAAAAGGCCTACTGAGCAATGAAAGGCGGGGGCCTCACCCCATCGGGGGGGTTGGGGGGCGGAGCCCCCCAAGTAGCCCGCCGCAGGCGCGATTTTTTTCAGAAAAGGGGCGTGGCTCGCTTATCTTTTTTATTACAAAAATGTCTAAACATCGCGAGATTTTATATTATTTTTTGTGAAATTTTGGAGTCTAAGGAAAAATTAATTGAAACCCTTTTTGGTGATAACACTGATAACGCGAGTCATATTTACTATATATTATTTTTTTCTTTTACCTATTTTTTTTTAATCGTGGAGTTTTGCAAGTATAAAGGCGCAATTGTAACCTTATTGGAATATTTTTCTGTGTGACTTTGGGTAAAAAAATGCACAATGGACAACATACATGTATGAAAAAAATTTATTGCAGAAATTAATAGAGGGTACTAAATTATGCTACTCTGAATTTTTTCAGATTTTTTGAGACCCGGAACTATTTTTAAATAATTATTGAAAGTCCTGTGATTTCAGTTGGCACCCCTGAAGCCTTAATAAAAAGGATATAGACTGGACGCCTATTGACGCCTCCAGGGGGCGTGGCCGCACTTTCAATAATTATTTAAAAATAGTTCTGGGTCTCAAAAAAATCTGAAAAAATTCAGAGGAGCATAATTTGGTACCCTCTATTCATTTCTGCAATAAAAAATTTTCATGTACGTTGTCCATTAGGAAAATAATCTTATCAAATTATTGTGGAACATATAATTGTACCAAAATAATTCTAGTAATGTACCCGAATATGTAAAAAAAAAAAGTGTTAATTTTGGTTTACCTTTAAAAATTTGATTTTCAATAAGGATCACTACTCTCTCGGATTCACAATTAAGTTAATTGAGTCACCTAACTTTGGAGTGTTAAATTGTAGCTCTGCAGGTTTCAATAAGCCCAGAATATTGTAAAAAAACATACTGAGACACAGTAAATTTATTTCTTAATTTTTAGTAGTAAAATTTTCATGTTTTTGAAACAAAAATTTAAATTTCTGTGATTTTTTTGACAGAACCTAGGATTCTTTCAATGGATTTTCATGATTTTCCCGATTTGCGTACGTGCATGGCACTTAAAAATTCATATAAAATTAACAAAACATGTTATGACACTGAAATACTTAAAATAAACGAATGAAAATATTTACAATGCGATAAAAATAGTTAAATTGTCCTAATTAGAAAAATTAATTTTGAATTAAATAAAAAGTGAGAAGTGTATCTTTTCCATAGAGAAACTTTTTTCTGGAAAAACAATCATTGCATCCAACGCAAAATAATTTTTGCCAACAAAAATATTTGTTGGGAATATATTTTTTATTCAAAGCTTTATCAATTTTAAAATAATTTTGTATAGTTCTAGCCAGCGTTGAACAGTTAAACGATAAAAAAAATAACTAAAAATCAATCAAGCTTTGAATAAAAAATATATTGCCAGCAAAAGTTGACGAATATTTTGTTACTTTGGATGGAATGTTTGTTTTTCCGGAAAAATGTTTTTTCAGGGAGCAGATACATTTCTTACTTCTTATTTAATTAAAAATTGATTAAATTGGGAAAATCAAACCTTTTTATCGCAATGCACGTAACTATGTTCATCCGTTTATTATTTTTTTTTTATATATTTCAGTGACTTAATTCAGTGTCATGTATTATGTGTAGTTGCTTCGTGCTCGAAAATTAAATGACCGAATTCATTACAAATTATATTGCGGTATGTTAAAATCTCTCCAATTTTTATTTTCAGGTCAAAATTAGACTCTCTTTTTTTTTCCCCCATTTCCTAAAAAAAGTAGTTGTACTGCATTCTGGGCCGGATATGTGCAGTTTCTCATTTAAGTGATTTGAGCATTAAATCATGCATGAATAGATAAAAAAAAAATGTATAGAAAAAAAAAAAGTACGTGCTATACATCTTTTCGTCTTATATCATATGAAGAAGACTACGAATTACGAACGCGAAGCTAGCGGAAGATTTTGAAAAAAAAAAAGCTTGCAAAATTTAATCTATAATTTAGATATATTTTTAAAAATAAAATTTATGAGTTTTTTTAATTCAATAATAGATGCACTTTTCCGGATTGACGTTCCAGACCGTTTTGGCTTATTTTTATTACTATAATATATGACATAATTATAATTATAACAAGATGATGTGTACGCGAAAAAAAAAATAATAAAACATATATACCGCAACAGAATATGTTAATATTAAATTTGACTTATATTAGTGCAGGACCAAGGGGCCTTCAGGGCTTTACATCTTGATTTAATTACTGTACATTATTTTTCCAAAATTATTTTTCAAAAATTATTTTCCTTCGTTTTTCTCACATCTTTTCCGATCGCGATGTATAAAAGGCCTTCTTGGTCATATGAGAGAGAATCACACAATATTTTTTTAAATAAATTTAAGGACCCTCGGCACGATTGGAGGCCCCCTAAAAATAATAAAGGTTATAGGTCCTCATTAGAGGGCCTACCTTTTATATTTTTGGGGGGCCTCCAACTGTGCCAAGGACCTTTATATTTTTTCATGAAAGTTATTATGTAATTGTTGTCTTTTTGTTTTAAAAATTTCTGGCACTTCAAAGTTTAAAATTCATAGTAAATAAATTGAAATGTATTAAGAAGTAATTGATTATTATGAATATATAAAAGTAATACCTATTAAATATAATAGCTATAGTCAGTTCTTTGTTCTGTGATTTAAGCCTCTTGTTTTACTCTACATCTTCAGAACACTGTCTACATTAAATCTTACATCGCTTCGCGATGTAGGGAGGGCCTATTTCACCCTGAGGGGGGCCTACTTTTAACATTTTGGGGGCCTCCAACCGGGGGGGCCTACTGAGCAATCGCTCACCAACTCTTATGGCCAGTCCGAGCCTGTATATATATATATATATATATACGTTTAACATAGGTGAACTATATCCAACTTCAATAACTTTATTTATCTTGTATGCAACTTTCCTATATTGCCTGTGGAGTAGGAGGTAATGCGGAATTCGATAGTAAAGAGGGAGATCAAAATTGCGTTAAAGTAGTGAACTACGCAACAATAAACTATATTATATATAATATATAGTGTATGTCATGTACAATATATGAACATCATATAGTTTAAGGTTTAAGTATTTGAACTTTAACATTCCAGAGAAACTCGCCTCGGGTATATATAAATACATTTATTTATAAATGAGGTTGAGTTAATTTATATTCACATTCGAAGAAATCTGATATACAGTATATATTTTATATAATACTCCTATCATTTAATATTTAAAAAAAATGTATTTTATATTTGGACATGTATATTTTTATTGGAACATTATAATTATGTAAATCTGTATAGTTTTATTTGTTTACTCCAAAATGAAGATTTACAAGTTTGGGGGGGATGGAAAGAGATCCCACATACATGTCGCGTGAACGATTTTGCTGTTAGTGCCACCACCCATCATATTTTAGAATTCTTTATTAATCAAAATTAAAATAAATATATTTCCATGAAAGTGCTTTACTAATTTTACAACAATTATAACATAACATTTACATTTCAATGTGTTGGAATTAAACCGAATAAATGGAGTATTGCAAGGATTTTGTATGTATGGATAGGCGATGGTACTGCCGTCGGTGAGGCACAGTCGTGAGGAGGAAGTGGGTGGCGGTTACAACAGTAACCAATGGGATGTCCGCCATCTTACGTTGGGGAACTTTCTTACAATTTACAATGCAGATGGTTGCGCTCGGTCGCCATCTTACGTTGGAGATTTGCCTCAGTAGCTCTAATGCTATTGGTATAGAGATAACCTATCCATACATATAAAATCCTTGAGTATTGACCTCAAAATTTTTTATTGCAGAAATGGATAGAGCGTGCAAAGTTATGCTACCCTGATTTTTTCAGATTTTTTTGAGCCCGGGAAGTATTTTTAAAAAATTATTGAAAGTCCTTTTTGTGACGTCACGCGGCGGCAAGTCCTATCTTTTTCTTAAGGAGCGGCGTCTCGTGACGTCATGAAAAGAACTTTCAATGATTTTTTTAAAAATAGTTCCCGGGCTCTAAAAAATCTGAAAAAAATCAGGGTAGCATAACTTTGCACGCTCTATCCATTTCTGCAATAAAAAAAATGAGGTCAATACTCCATTATTCATTAGAATTTATTTACTATTTAGAATAGAATAGAATAGAATAGAATAGAATAGAATAGAATAGAATAGAATAGAATAGAATAGAATAGAATAGAATAGAATAGAATAGAATAGAATAGAATAGAATAGAATAGAATAGAATAGAATAGAATAGAATAGAATAGAATAGAATAGAATAGAATAGAATAGAATAGAATAGAATACTTTATTTGACCACAGGCGGTACATACAGTGACAATAAATTGTCACAATACAGCATTAGTCTTGTCAATAAATAATTAATAACTAAATACAACAACAAACATAAAAAACAGTGTCAAATGAACATTTCAGTCTTGTCAAATACAATGTTTGTAAAAACCAGGCAACTATAGGAGAACACAATGCATATAGGATTACTTATTTAAATTAATGAAACGTTATAAAAATATTACGAATACATCCTAATATTTTTCTTAGACGTATGTTTTAAAATGTCTCTCTCCGTTATTTTAAATTCATTATGGAAAAACAAATGCATCTCATAATACTCTTTACATACAAGTACTTTTTTTAGCAAATTTTTAAACAGAGTGTCACTTTTTATATTTTTTAACAAGTTTGGAAGTTGATCATAAAATTTTGCTGTTTGATAATACGAACTTTTCTCTGTGATTGATTTACTATGACTTGGAATGACAACCTTACAACTATTTCTTGTATTATATGAATGGACATCATGAAGTATTTTATATGAATCGGGATGCTTTCTCTTATACATAATACAATTAAAAATATACACTGAAGGCAATGTCATCAACCCCAAAGATACAAAATGAGTCCTGCAAGATTCCTTTTGCTTTAAATTTTTCAATATTCTGACTGATCTCTTTTGAAGTGTAAAAAAAAATTTGCAAAAAATATTAAATTCATTTCATTACCTCTTAAGTTTTCCTTTTTTTTCTCATGAAAAATATTATTTCTCAATGCCGAGATACATATTATGTGTTAGTAACATCATTTTTTTTTTTTAATTTTTAATTAAATATTGTTTTAAATAAATAAAAATTGCTATTAAAGTAATATTATTCAAAGAGAATTATATTATTTTGTACAGTTTTCAAAAAAATTTCAAATAGAGAGCAGAGTAATAAAAAAAATGTTACTCTGTTAAGAATATGCTTTTATGAACGACATTTTACAATAGAAAAATAAAGTTTGCAGTTAAAGTACTACTTAAATATTATGACTTAATTCACTGTTTGTGTTTCTCCAGACAATTTAAAAAATAAAAAAAGTTGGTAGTGAACTTTTTTGCTCACAGTTAGATAATAAATTTTCATATCGCGAGGATGTTTATATAAAACATAGAAAGTAAAACTCTCAACAACAAATATGTTTTTCAAACTCTTCTTTGATGAAACATTTTATTTTTCTGTTTCATCGCACTCGTGGTCAAGTGTGGGATTCATCTGTGCAAAGCGAACGTGTACGTACACGTGTACCATCACGCGTAGGACGCTATGATCTATACTTACCTTTTCTTCTTTTTATTGCGTTTGCTTCTCATTTTTCTTGGTATAGAAAAAGAACTTGATATTTTTTCCTCTCTATATCATATTATATCGAAAGATTTGAAAACTGAGAACTCTTAAATCCCACATGATTCTTCTTGTTTTCAAAACAGTGATTTTGTATAAAAATGGCATACAATACCTTCAGAATGGAATATAATCATGTATGTATGTATCACTATAGTCCAGCAAGCGAGAGTTCGACCACGGAAATGACGTAATTTTGGTAATTTTTGCTTCCGGTTGCCATGGTATAAACCACAATCGGAAGTTCCCGTACGTCATTTCCGGCAATTTTCATGGTGGAACTCTCGCTTGCTGGACTATATATATTAAATATATTCAATTTTTTGTCAAAAATAGGATAACAAATATTGAAACTTTTCCATTAGCTCGATTGAAACCCAGGAACATTTCAATATTAAGAAATTTATTATAAAGTTTGTGAAACTGACAGTATTGGTGATGAAATATCATTGGAAAAATTATGACAAAATGTAGTGGTTTCAATAACATTAATACAATCACCGTGTTATTCGGACACTGATATTGTTTCTCTAGGGTGATGTAATAATAATAATATGTAATGAGAATATCGTGAAATTGAATGGCAATATTAGTAATTACGAAATACATTCTGAGCATATTATTTTATAATTGTTTAAAAAAAGCCACAGAAGTTTATGTGAGTTTTATGTCACAATTAAGCGTCAATTATATCATTATTTAAATAATAATGTTGATAACTATAGTTGCGTTGAAATGAAATATTATGTTTATTGTTTATATAGTTTGTATAAATTATTATTTTGTATCCAAATGTGGCACGAACAAGCAGCCATGTAAAAATTTCAACCTTTTAGTGGCATATGAGAAGTACATACACAATACAAGTATATAATGAAATTTATCAACAAATGATATATTCAATGTTATGAAAACTCCCATATACAGCAAATAAATAGTTTTCTTTTTTTATTTTAAAATACTCAAACGAACGTAAATGTCAACAACACAAACATTAATAATAAAATGAAAACAAATAAACATATTTTAATTTCCCTACCATTAATTAAAAATAATTACATATTACATTATCGTATTTACACTAACGTACATTTAGCGAGGAATATAATCAAACCTCTCAGATTTTTCTGCAAGAAATTGCAACACATTATGTGAATCAATTTCGTATTTTTTTTATTGTTATTTTATTTTTGTCATTTATTTTCTCAAACTGTAAAAATACATATAAATATATTATTTGCAATCTTATCTAAAATTCATAAATACTAATTTGACGTTCCCCAATTATGAGTTCTCTTTTTGGGGTCTATTTTATATTTCTGTTGTAATTTGTATTTTCTTTTTCTGAATGAACAAAATTAAAAAAAAAAAATCATTAATTTTAAGTACCACGCGTAACAAGTGATTTATTATAAGTACATTAACAGAAGTAATTTCACATTCATATTCGACAAAAAAGTAAACAGTTATCAATGAAATGCCTTTAGCTATTTACAATTTATTGATTACTTTTGATATGACCTTTATTTATATTTGATCTCTCTCGTTTGCATGTAGACAGAATTAATGGTAATACCCTCAGGCTGATGATGACAATTTAAATTACTTGAACATTTATACCAACATGACAAATATTTATTATTTTAATAAATAAAAACAAGACTAAGTACTCTGTATTACCGCAAATACAGATATTATTAAGAAAAATTCTAGTTTTTGCTGCTTTCTACTCCTGTGAAACTGCATGTTATTATTTTTTTTATCAAACCCTATTGGGTACTTCTACTTACTAATTAGCTAATTACATACTACTTTGAAACCCCGAACCTTCCGAAACCCTAACTTGAGCGGAAAGGGGGTGGCCACGGCCTTGCAATCCATCCCGGCGTTTGCCTGCAACTGAAGGAAACGTGGAAACCTCAGCCAGGATGGACGCTACAGCTTTTTGTCAATGAACCTGAAGTGCAATAGTTTAAGGCCAGGGGAACTACATAGTGGAAATCGCAACAATTTACTCCGGGTGGGAAACGTGCTTTTGTTGAAAATGGTCACCCATCCAACTATTGACCACGATCGGCGTTGCTTGACTTCGGTGATCTGACGAGACCTGGTCAAGCGCACTGCGGCACCCCTCCCACATGTTATTAAATTTGCTTGGTAATTCAAACTAGATGAAATTTGAATTTAATAATTAATTTTTTATTAACATAGTTTTAATTACATTTTTAAAGTCAATATTTAAAAATGTAAACTAGTTTTCTTTTAATTACGTTCGTTGTGTGTTTTATAATTAATGAATATAATTTGTAGCAAGAATTATTTTCTGTGGTCTTGTTTTATTCTGCTGTTGTCCTGTGTATATTTAATTTTTTATGAAGTTGCATAATAGTTGAGACTATATTATTTTATTATATCATTTTATATTCAAGTTTAAAGCTTTATATAATATATATTATATATATGCGTACATTTTATTTGAAACGAAAGCAATACATAAAAGATGAGTTTTAGATTCTATTCCGAGTATTGCACTAAATTATTAATATTTATCTGACCATATATTTCATTTAACGTTGTAATAAAAAATAACCTACATTACTTTTATAAAAATAAACACAATTTTACTTTTTTTTATTCATTATAAATTCACATAACACATATTTTTTTAAATACAAGATTGTGTTTACATCTCAATGAGCTAAAGCTCGAGAAGAGGGAAAAAGTTTTGTATAATATCTGAAATAGCGGATAAACAAAGAGTAAGACAACATATTAAAATGCAGTTTATTAATATTACTTTAAATTAGCATATGCATAATTTAGATGTAATTTTTTAAATATAGTTAATCTGGAATAATAAGAAAAAAAATAGAAAAGAAAAAAACAACAACATGTATTTTCCAATCCAATTTATTTATATTTTTCATAAAGTATAACGGAAAAGTGCGTGATTTTACTGTGCTCTTTTGCCAGGGGGAGAGTATTTAAGTGAATATCCTTAATTCTGATGGCATCAAGTCTCATTGAAATTTAAATGTACATTAATAATAATTTGAAGAACTATCAGAGATGGGTTGTTTAATCTTTTTCTTTCTTTTTTTTTTAAATATTTTTTATAATTTAATTTTTTTTTTTTATACTGAAAAGAATGTATCAAAGTACTGCAAGCTCAAACTCTTAAATTATTTATAGAAATTTTCTGTCTTTTTGTTACAGTCCGGGTTTATTTCCATCTCTTCTTCTGCTACTTCTTTGCTACTCTCAACTCTCTATGGTATCATCAGCCATTGCAGAAGACGTGACATTGACCTCTGATGACCCCGCCATCGTGACCTATGACCCTGCCCATCAGTTGGAACCTTTATTTGGAGAACACCTGGAGGATTGGGAACTACAGGTGAGATTGAATTTGTTGGTAGCAGTATAAATGAAAAACGTGATATTCGTTTCGAGAGATCGTAACATATATTTTCAGTAAAGTCAAGATTAAAAAATGTATGTATGGTTCAGGTAACAGAAGTTATTGTACAATATATGAAATCTCATGCATAAAATATAAGTAATATATAGCAGAACGTGCAGGAAACGTATTAAAAAATTTCAATCTAAAATAGGATACACTCAGTAAGATTTACATCCAAACTGCATAGCTCGAAATACAAAATATTGTTAACGGAAGTAGAAGAAAGTTTGAATTTTGTTTAAAATAAAATTTGAAAATAAAGAGAGAAAGATATTTATGTAAAATGCAATCCTGTACTGTCAAGTTTTAAACAGTTTTTAAATCCGTTTTATGAATATGCGCATATATAAAATGCATAATTCCAGATAATTCTCATTTAAATGAATTGGTAATTTTACTAATTTCTAAATTCTATAGAAAATATTTACGAATAATTACAAAATTATGGACAAAATTCGTATTTAAGGTAAAATATGAATAACTTTATAGGCACCAATTTTTATTCCTATACATATTTTATTATTAATCTGCCTGTGGCAATATAAAATCAAATTATTTTAAAACTCGTTCCTTTGTTTGCTCAATATAAAACTTCTCTGCAATAACTATTATTGGTATGTACATAGAACAATTTTTGTGTAATTATAATTTTCCTTGAATTTTTTAAATATTGTTTTTTTGCAATACAATTATAGTTAAGCTAATTGTTTTACAGGATATTAATTTTAGGTTATGTTATTTGCACTCTAAAAAATTTAGCTTTTTATTTTATTTTTAACTTTTTTTTTCCATATTAAATATTTCGATTGCCGTTATTCATCAAAATTCAATTTCCATTAATTTCAATTTAAAGTAGCCCATGACAGGTAATGTTAAATTGTTGAAAAATAGAAAGTGAGATGTTTCTCAACTGATGAAAAATTAGACAACATCTTTTTTTTTAATATACATGGACTAATGTTAATAGTTAAACACATGATAAATCTGATAGCCATAAATAAATCACCAATAAATATTATGAATATTATTACCTTTAAACCGGTATTATAACACGATGCATTTTTTTTTTTTTTTCAAATTATTGCATACAATTTCTTCTTACAAAGAAACTTGACCTCCATATGTTTGCATGGAGATGAACTATCAACAGTATACGTTTTAAAGACAATCTTACTTGGCAGAAAGAACAGACGCAGAAATAAATTGAAGGAGAAGTCAAGTTAATATTAATTGAAATGGGGAAATTTTATTTACAAAGCAACCACACTTAGTCCATATTTTGGGGGACAGGCTAGAGAGGAAATAAAATTAAATTCAAATTAATTAAATGAAAATTAAATTATTAAATTAACATTTTCTTCAGTTGGATTAATTTTATTTCACAATAATAAGATTTAACTAATTTTGAATAAAATACATTTGTTTTTTACAACAATAGTTTTCTATCAATATTAAATAAAAAATTTCAAACAAGCCATATATTTTATTTATCAATTTATAAAATTCAAATTATATAAGACAAGCAATCAATACATCATGGAAGTAAGCGTGCAGAACTTTTTATCTACTTCAATAAATATCTCACCAACACACATACCTCACTTACAATCAAGAGTTATGTCAGCCATAATAATAATAATATATGCTGCACTGCAGGACATTGATAACAGGAAAGTTACTATACATTCAACTTACCATCTTTATGTAATAAATCATAACTGGACAATAATTTCACCCACCATTGTGCACGCTGAACAATTAGAAGGTAATTTAACATTTAGAAGCAGTTGAAGTGGATCGCCTTGTCTCATTTCTGAGAGCACTGATACTGCAGGGGATAATTTGCTCTATAGTTACAATTTATAACAAGTTATAACTGTACAAACTTCATAATGTTAATTGGTATCTCTCAGTTAGGTCTGTTGAGCAATTAATTAATTTCATGTTGTTCTCAATGTATAACGTTACACGAGTTTAATTTGTCTCAAAAGTTTATAATTATATTATTCACTAAAATAAATAATATACATTACATAATATTTCATTATATTAAAATAAATATCATGTATAGATAATTTTAAATAATATGAAATTCCAAATGTAATTAAATAATATAAAAATATTAAAAATAATAATTAATAAATATCTGTACAATTTAGTAATGAATAATATATTAAATATCTGTAGCATTACATATTAGTATAGTAAAATTGTTTAAAGGGCAACTGATGCTTTCACCACGACGGGAAGGACGTTAATAAATAACCAATGCACTTTAACTTGTCACGCATTGTAATACAATTAAGTTTTTTTGTACTAATTTACTAATGCATTTTTGACGAAGAGAAGTACCTTAACTTAAGTTTCCACGATTCCCTCAGCTCAATTGCAACTGTCCATTGAATACTATATTTATTTATTCAATAGCACAATTTATTAACTCCAAAATGTAATGTGGCATTCGATATTGGCATTAAGAGGGTTGAAAAAATATTTTTATAATGATGTAGTGATATAATTAACTCATATACCATTACAAATTTAATGTCTGATGCATTAGCTACCACCTATCATGAGCTTCACTGTAATAAGTTAAAGTATTATTGTATACATGTCATATCATGTGTTAAAATAATAACGAACAAAATACACAAAATATTATACATAATTAATATAAAATATTCTTAATTAATTTATTATTAATATTACATGATACACACAACATATTAATAATTACTACGTTTACATGATGGTGTTTAATACGGATCCGTTGACGACGGATAATGTTATTCTTATGAGGCGTTGTCAACGGATACGCATTAAACATCGTCATGTAAACGTAGTGAATGTGAAGTACTTCATGTGTAACTATAATATTTTTATATATATTATATGCATCACTATATAGGTGAATAAATCTTGATAAACAATTTCTTTACTAATAGCAATAATTGATAATAATTAATTTTAAACCTGTTTGTTAAATTTTGCAATAAAGAGAAATATGAAACTGGGTGTAGGAAGCAGCAACGAATTGAAAACGCAAGTTCACAAAATATTTTAGAATAGTAGTGAAACAAATATAATACACCGATAATATAACTGTTATATAGAGATACCAGAAAGCAGTGATCTGTATCTTATAATATAATATTCATTGGTGAACATGAGAACCATTGGCTTGGAAAGTTTGATGACAATTCTGAGAATATAAGCGTTGACGTACAATATCATAAAATGTAATATTTTTTTACATATTACAACATTTACGTAAAAGTTCAACGCAATTTAATTTACTAATAAAAAATAAAGATACAGGAGACAATTAAGTCTAGAAATAAAAATTTAAATAATTAAAATTTTTACACAGAATTGTAATCCTTGTTTTTTTTATTTTTATTTCTTTGTTAAGAACATTTTTAAAACATTTTACATAAAATTAATATTAGTAGAAAAAACGACAAGACTGAAATTGAATCCAAAACAGACTCTTATAAAATATTTTGGATTCCGGTTCGATATGGGGGGACCATTTAACCTTTAAGTACTAATTTGATGTTATAAAACAATTGAATCGGAATAGTTGAATGAAATTGTGGGAAAGTTCATTATAGTGTCTCGACCTTAAAAGCACAAGTAAAAAAACCAGCATTTGAGCATTTGGGCAACAATTTTAACGCTTTACATATTTTTGTTCCCGTTGTTTTCTGTTTTTTTTTTCATATAAATCTGTAAAACCACGGGTGGGTGCAAAATTTTTGGCTTGAGCTGAGAAAACGACGATGTTTCTATACCCCACAACGTTAGTGTTGGCGCTAGGTTGGGGAATTCTATCTATTTTGAGACTTTTTTAAGGGGGATGATCATCCTCTTCCTCATTCATATATATCCACACTTGCATGAAAATTACAGTTTTGCAGACAGATTAAGTATACACATATTATAGACTGAGCTTTGATAAGATTAAAACACTTACGCATTATACAGAATAGAAAAAAATTACGTACTTTGGCTTAAATGAAAAAAAACAAACATATTAGTATACTTTCTTCAAATAAAGAACACAATAAAAAAAATGAGTCATAAAACAAAGGAAAAAAGTATAAAATGTGAGGAAATGTTATGTCTGCTGGTGCCAAAAGAGATAGGGCCTGTAACACTGCATCAGCAAATCATATCGATCGCAGTACAAAATGCATGCTATTTCAAACCCTCACACCAGGGGCGTAGACAAGGGGGGGGTTTTGGGTGTTATAACCCCCCCCTTGAGAGCTGAACCTTAGTAAATTTTAAGGGAAAAATAACAAAAAATGGTACTCGACGGATACGATTTAGCTAAAATTTTATGAAAAATTTTCTTAAAAAAAAAAACTTTAAAAATTTATATCCCCGAAACACATCGTTAATACATCTTTAATTTTTTTAAAATCGGTCTACAATATTATGATTATTTAGGTATATGGTATAATTCTATTATGATAATTATATTATGTAGTATTCATTATTAAGTTATTTTTGTTTTTGTATACAAAAAGATGCACTATAAAGACAACAATTTAAAGTATAAAAAATGTTGAAAACATTCCCCGCATGATGTTCAGCATAACAATAAAAATTATATATAGTATTTTATTATTTTTTAATTAATTATATAGGTATATTACATCTTGCAATTGCTAGTTTCATTGTCTCATGTAAGTCATATGTATAATACTGTACGTATATATTTAAACTTATTATTGAAGTTAAAAAAATCCGATTTTTAAATGTATTAATTTTACAGTATACTTAATGTAATGAATTGATTTTCCTGTTTTGAAAATTTAAATATAAATATTTTTTCTTGCTCGTACATTAGCTAGTACATCGTCTTAAAATGTGGTCTATTTTTTTATAAGAAAAAATACTGTAGTGACAAAAATATTGTAACTACATAATTAACGATTTACAAATATAAGAAATTTGCTGCAACTTTTCATCGAAAAAAATTATAGTCCACGTCCCTTTTTCAAAAAAATCGCGCACCATGAAACTAATAAAAATAATATAAAAGTGGTTATTAGATAAATTACATGATTTAACTAAAATTATTTACTCAAAGCTTTATTTATTACGTTAGTGCATGTACAATATTGAAAAGAAATTAAAAAAATGGGATGCAAAAAATATAAAAATATTGCATCAGGCCATACATCCTCTATAATAGTATTTTTTAATAATTTTACCCTAAAAAAGGGGCGTGTCCTTAAAAAAATCGCGCCTGCGGCGGGCTATTGGGGGGCTACGCCCCCCAAACCCCCCGGTGGGATATTCTCAATCTTTATCTTCAAGAACCCCCCCCTTGAACAAATCCTGACTACGCCACTGCCTCACACGCTTGGATGAATTGTGAACTAGATTTGTTCTGACCGAACAATCAAATGCAGTATCAAAGTGTTTTTAGGTTGTTCGCAGTTTTGTTGTTAGTATTTTCAGTTTATGGTTATCGAATCATTTATCACTGGAAAAAAAAATTATAATAACAATACTTAAATTTTAGTTGTTAAAATCAGTAATTAAAAAATAGATTTAGTTTAAATCTGAGTTCATACTCATGCATATTTAGTAATTCCTGTTATACTTTATCTTAATGAACATAAATGTATACCAAAATTCAATTTCGTTGATGACATAAAAGAAAACCTAATTACTTCAGTTGGTAATGGTGGCTGACGCTCTAAGATAAAGCCTAGCTCTTAAAGACGTCGATAACTACTACTTAAAAAAAAAATTAGAATTTTTATTATATATTCTTCATTGCAAGGGAAAATTTTACCTAAAATTTATGGTTTCAAAAGAAGATATTTAATTCTAAAACTTGAGCAGCCATAACTGTAACACGATTTGATAATCTTACGTTGCTTCGGAGTCATAAAATATTTTCGTAAAAAAGAATTGAATGACATAAATTATCAAATTTCGAGAACGAACTAATCGCTTTATGGTTTGAGCAAATTCAGGGGGTCAATTGTCTCACAATAGCTTCATTTCCGATGTCCGTCCATATTATATCAAGGCTACACGTTAAATTTCAATTTTCACAAAACTGGTAAGACAGATCCGATTCAAAATTTGTATGCCACTCATTCATTAAATCACATGCAAATCTCATTTAAATCAAGGGAGCCAATTCCGAGATCTCAATCAACTGACTGTGAGATCAATATTTAATGAAGTTTAATCAATACGTAATTGCATCAGCTCAAGAACTCAACACGATTTTGTTAAATACTATGTCCACATAATAATACAGAGTATATGTCACACAAAAAAACTTCAATCAAATTTGATGTTATTTTTCTAATACAAAAAATTGGAAAGCTTTAAATTGACTATCGCCATTCATTCATTCCATCATCGAATTTAGAGTAATTTTAAAATAATTTACACTAAAAATATACACGCCCATAGTGAACAAATAATTTGTAGACAGTGGGTCGTGACTCCCACTCAAAACTGTGGTAGTCTTTTTACTAAAAAATTAACTTTAATTTATTTATATACTTTCCATTAAAACATGTTTTATATTAAATAAACGCAACTTCAAAGATGGTATACTTTATTAGTAAAGCAATAAATATTACGCATATAACTGGAACGGCAGCACAGCCTAATTTGATGAGAATACAACATACAGAAATATAACATTTTGGAGCACTTTGGAGTGCACTGCTGTCGTTATTCGTTTCGCCGTGCAAAAGCGCATGTCTTTATTATTATATATTATTACCTGTTTTTATTTTATTTTTTCTAAATTATATTTTTGGGAAAATTCATGACATTTATAAGTATTGGCCCATAGAGCTGCATGATATAAAGAATAAGAAAGAAAAAGAGTATCTCATTAAAAAAACAAACATTCATGCTAAACTTTAGTTTTTCAATATTATCATAAGAATCATGTATTCTTTTTCATCATATTTTATCAAACGAAACAATAGCATAAATTTTCAGTGTATCTTTTCAAAGATTCCTTTGTAAGTTATCTTATTATATCGATAACAAAACGAAGACTGATAATCTGAATACATGATTCAAGGTATTACAAGCAAAGCAAAGGTACAGTAAATAAGGTCTCGTCAGTTTGATGTTACCTGAAAACGGAGAGTAAGATTACCTTACACCTCGAGACAAACAGAACGTTATGACGGCTCTGTCGAAAATCGTTGTCACTCTGTCTAGATTGCGAGACTGTGTGCTATTCTAACTGCATGCTTCAAAAGTTTTTTTTTTTTTTTTAATTGTTTTTATTTATTACACATGAAGAACCGTGAGGTACATAGTGTTTACATTGCTAATACCTGTAATGAGAACATTTTTAGAATGAAACATAGATATATACATATAAATATCATCTCATTTTACATTTTGTTACTAAAATTAATAAGCACAAACATATATATTGTTCTTCTGATTTTAAAGTAGTAACTGTGAAAATATAAAACAACAATATACATAATTTTTAAATTTATTTAAATTTACAAATATTTTTAATTTTTTAATATATTCAACATTTATTTGTTTTTGGGATCTGCTGGATCAGCAAATTATAAACAGGGTAACGTTCGATATGTCTTGAAGTTTACATCTCCACTAGTTAATTAGAAAACAGAACGTTAATATCATTATCAAGGATCAGATAACATGCTATACTCAACAACAACTTGGCTAGCGGAACAACTATAAAAAAACAACATTGTTAAGATAAAAAATAAAAGATCACTCAGTAACTTGAGTAAATAAGAGCACAAAAAAGCATTGAATGGTATAGTTAAAAGTTAAAAGGTACTCTATATAGCAACTTTTCTGCTTGTCTTATTTAATTATCATATAAAAAACAGTATATTTTATAGTAACATGTAATATTTATATAATATCTGGTGTAATTATTAAAAAAAAAAAAATTATATGAAAACTAAGAACAAACAAAGCAGGTATAATAAGCCTTATGTACTGGCAACATAAGTATCATCTGATTTTGAATTGTTTGTGCATTTACGAACATAATTGTCTTTTACTAACGTGATAAAAAGTTTTATTAATGAAATTATTATACATATATATATAAGTTTATAAACTGTTGATAAAATGGAAACGTAATTGCATTTTCTTAACTAAATAACTAAAAATTTTGGTAAATACGCTATTAATAGAAGCACTTAGGTACTCCGTTGTCTTTTAATTCCTGCGCGTGTTTTCTAAAACTAGACCATTGATTTTATGAATATGGTCCAACAAGATTGAACGCTTCTAGTAAAATCATTCACTAACTATTTCTACTAAAGGAAGTTATTGGGGTTCAAGTGACTTCTAACCTTCAAGAAAACCTTTACTTACAATTAATTACAGGTGTACGTTTTATTCTAAACTATTGAATATTTAGAGCAATACAAAATTAGAATAATACACAATTAAATCTAAGTCTCGAATCTAAGTTTTAATAATACTGATGAAAACTCAATTTCTAGTTAATACACTCATCTTCATTTCAAAGTGTCTCCCGAAGTAGCAAACTTTAATATTACTACATATTTTTATTTTATTATATTTCCCTCATGAGTACATAAATAACAAGTCAGAGGCAGGAAATTCACAAACAGTCCAATAAGAACAATTCACTTCCCGAAGGTTGTGTATAGTGAATCTCTGTAAAACACACAATAATAAGGAAATAAACAATTAGTAAATTACATATAATAGTTAAAAAACAAAAATAAATAAATAAGCATATATATTTTTACATTTAAAATTTGTCCTATTTAAAAACTAAGCATAATAAGTGCTTTTAATTTAGTGTAAAATAAATAACCATTCAAGGAACTAATGCCAAGAGATAAAGAATATGGTTTTATGTGGAGAGGAAGGAACCAACGTTACCAGCTGAGTGGTCAACATATTGGACAGTTCGCAGGCCTTTAAGGGTAAGGTAACGCCACCAATGTTAAAAAAAATCCCTCTCACAAAAATTCTGAAAAAAATTTAAAATGTTCTCCTCTATACCCCCTATCAGTACCTAAAATATCAGGTATACAAATACGATCTAGTTTTTGAGTTATAAATTTTTAAAGTTGACTACTTTAACATGGAGAAATGAAACTCCCATGTTAAATTGGTCAACTTTAAAAATTCATAACTCAAAAACTAGATCGTATTTGTATACCTGATATTTTAGCTACTGATAGGGGGTGTAGAGGAGAACATTTTAAATTTTTTTCAGAATTTTTGTGAGAGGGATTTTTTTTAACATTGGTGGCGTTACCTTACCCTTAATTCCGCTCACCACTTTTCCCAGATGACATTCTCCCACACCATGGAAGGCAGCAGAATATTCTCATGGTGAACAACATTACCGCAAATATTGGTATTTAATAATAGATATTCGCAGAAATATGCTACATTAGTAAATATTTTTTGTTGAGGCTACCATTATTATTTATTAATAAAATTAACAGATTTGTGTGTTACACATAAATCATGTAAATTTTATACAACTGTATTTTGATTAATAAATATACACTGCTCTGCAAAAGATTTGAATCGGAAACTAAAATTGAGTCTGTAGATTTAAATATAGGCTAATTTCTGTGCAATCTTTCGAATAAAATCTCACAGACATAAAGTAAGACGTGTGGCCTATTACTCAGGGTAAGAAACAAAATGGCGGCTGCAGATTAAAATTCATTACAGTGCATACACCCAAGATTCATGATGTCGAAACTAGTGACTAGTCTGATTGCTTGCATTGGAAATTAGCCAAAATCCCTATGACATTTTTACGTGTAATTGTTTCCAGAAAAATATTAATTTACACTTATGAATGTAACTACTCCCCTGTATAGTTGAGATATATACTAAAGATAGGGAATAGTGAAATAGTTTAGAGGTAGTGAATTGCCATTGCATCACAAAAAAATGTTTCAAAATATATGAAATTTAGTCAAATTCAAATAACGGGTTTTGATTTGTATGCATCAATTAGGCATAGATAGGGTGCTGGGTCGCTGCAAATTTGGTTTCCACGGCGATCGTTCTACAGTTGTGTTAGAAATTATACAGACTTTTTTATATCAACGTGCGTGGGATGAAGTTCTAGAGCTGTTGCATATTATATTATTAATTATTTTTTTAATTATCATTCTATATTAATTAGCGAGAATACTAAATAAAAAAAGCTTAAAATAATGAAATTGTGAAATAAGTATATATATATTAAGTATATTTGCCGCATTTAGAGCTCCGAAAGAAAGAGAAATGCAGAGACTTTTAATTTAATGATTTTAGCAGTGCGTGCTTTCACCAACTTTACCACATGGTGTGTATGATGCTTTGTTTTGTTCGTAAGTGAAGTATAATAATAATTATAATAATAAATTATATTTATTTAAACATTATATTTTATTTATTTACATGCCTGTTTTGAAATTCTACTGTCCACACAGTTAATTATTGTACTGGCAGCATTTTTCTCTTTCTGGTAAAGAAGTAGGAAAGGCTGAATGGAACGGACACTGATTGACTGGTTTTGAATGTCTACTGCGTTCCCCTTCATTCGCAGTCTTGTGGAGAAGAATTGCGCTTCCAGTTTTATTTCATTAAGCTCGATTGTTGTGCAGCGTGCGCATCAGGATCCATGCAGAGCTGAAATAACACACAGGACAACGATGATTGCAAATTGCAAGCATTACGCCCTTGCTTGTGACGCCAGATTCAGCCATAAAGGGCAGGCTCACGCCTTCAGCGCTCACCGTCGCGACCCTCCTACTCACCGGGGCTTCGCACCCCTTCTGCGAAGCCACCCGCCTTCTGCCACCAGCGGCCTGGTATAGGCACAACGCTTCAGCGCCATCCATTTTCAGTGTTTTTTTTTTTAATATATATATATATATATATATATATATATATATGGATAATATTTTACTCTAGCTTACATGATATTTATAACATGCACTCTCAAAATTAAGTTTGTAATTTAATTTTGAAAGTGAATGTTATAAAGATTAAAGATGTGTGGTGTAAGCCACAGTAAAATATTATCCATATTCTATTGTCATCTTTTCCCCTCAATACCTTTACCCCTTTCCTAACATCCTAAATATATGTATATATTATGTCCTGTAAGATGTCCAGGTTTCTCACTAAACGCGGTTAGTGTCACTTACAACCGTGATTAGTGAGAAATCTTCCTTCACGAATCACGCCTATTATGTATTTAATTGCTGGTTCTCAGGAGTCATAGACGCTCTGAAGACCTATTTGATCAGCTCCAATTTGAGTAAGCTTGTTTGTTGTGGTGCGCAGGGTCCTTGCGGGTGCTGGAACACCTCGGAGGACGGCCGCGACGTGGAGGTGGAGTGTCGGTGTCGCGGAGATGACGTCAAAGACATCCCGTCTGACCTGGCCCATGGTGTGCATCGTATGTGAGTATATTTTCTAAATACTTCCAACTGTCCTTGCAATTTACTGGCAGTGACAGTTTGGTTGTTCATCTTATAAAATTTAGTTACTCCTCTCCTCACACTATATTTAAGAGTTGTTGGGCACTCTAGGGCCAACTAAGATGTACGGCTTCTGACTTCTGACCTTTTCTGATCGCCCTCTTTTTCTGTCAATATAGGTTATACTTCTAGAGTAGACAGGCTAGACATAAGGGAAAGTCACTATAAAAGAAATAAAAATATTATTGAACAACAATCTAACTTTTTTAGTTCAACGGGAAAAAATCAAATCAAATCGACTTCGTCTATTGCTGGCAAAACTGGCACCCATTTAATGATACATTTATTTACAAGTGCTCTGTTTGATTCCGATTCATATTATTTTGAATTTTTATTATAGACGTGTTGATAATAAGGAGAAATATTCCTTTTTTTACTGTTATCTAATCAGAGATATCATGCAATAAATAATAAGGGAAAAAATGATTCTTTTGCTTCTAATTTGTCTCTTGTTTTTTATTTGATAAAATAAGAGACCATGCAAGCATGCAGATTATCATACACTCCATTTTTCTTGCATCTTGTAATTTGAATGAAACTGCTCAATTCATGTAATAATTTAAAAAATAATACCAACTTTCATTATAATAAGATTGTACCGTACATTGACTTCATAAAACATAAGTATAGATTGGTATCTCAAAGTCTTGAGTGAAGACTACAAAAACTTGTTTTAAGTTTCGTTTAAGCATTCACTTTTGTACAATATAGATATACCATCACTATAACGTTTACATGACTGTGTTTAATAAGTATCCGTTGACGACGGATAATGTTATTCTTATGAGGCGTCTCAACGAATCCGCGGTATTAAAGAGTCATAATGTGAACGTACTACTATCAGAATCAAAAGGTGTACCCCTCTCCTTAATATGGAACTTGTATACTCTTCAGGAGCACACCTTTTTGGTTCTGATAGTAGTAGTGTATGAAACATGAACGGCAGATAGTGTGTAGAATTCGCACGTGCGGGCGCCCGCCTAAATTCAATTATACTTACGAAACAATGGCCATGCTTGGCGCATGAATGATGGAAATTCTGCAACAAGGGAGAGACAGAGAGAGAGATGCTAAGAAGGTTGATAATTGTTACCCAGTTGTAAAATATCACCTATCAGTCTTGGTTGTTTTTAACCTTATGTATACTTCCAGCATTTCAGATCGAAATGAAAGTAAAAAGTAAAGTTATATTAAGGCTTAACCTGAGAAATTTGGACGAAAAATTCGCTACAACAGATTTTCTTCAAATTAATTTGGTGGACTCACAACAATCGTCAAATCAGCTCTGAATTTTTTCGGAATTTTTTAACCGTTGGCTTAATTATAATTAATTTATTTAAATGAGAAATTTGTATCCTTCCAATGTTAAATTTGTTAATTAGCATTGCAAAAAAACTATACAACAGATTCTTTTACTTTTTTTTTTACTAAAGCCTAATTTTTTAGACTATTTTTCTGAATTGTTTTCATATATTTTGAACCGTGGCGATGATCGTTTCCTATATGTGATGAGAAATGTGGCAACGTTTTCAAGGACTGTTGTCACCACCCCCTCCTAAAAATTTAAGCTCATTCCAATGCAAACAGTGTTGCCACTATAGCCACGCCTCTTGACTTTGACAGACAAATTCTCAGGTTATACCTTAATAACTGTAATTTTTCATCGTCTTACAGATTACTCATTTATAAGGTGAAAAATAAATTTTAGAATATTATTATTTTTTCAAATAAATGCATTTTAATATTTAATAAATAATGTGTTAAATTAATATCATACTAAAAAGTGTGTAGTTATATAATATAGTGTATATTTAAAAGTAACCCTTTTCAATGATTTTCTTATGGAGATAGTTGCTCTTTTTATACACACTATAAACATAAAAGAGAGCAGTAACTATGAATGACAAGTTAAGTTTTTCGAAAGATAACATTTAAGATAAAATAAAGAAAATTTGACTGGTTTAAAAATAAATCACATGTGTATATTATGTACCTTTGTAATTTTAGAATGGCAGGTTCTTGCAATCAGAGAGAGAGAGAGAGAAAAAGAGCGTCACAAATTATTTGGAACCACCCACTGAAAACTAAAATCGTAAACTTAATTTGTATCAATTGATATTCAATATTTCAATTAATTACAAAAATAAATTTTCATGGAATATTATATACAATATGATTTTGTCTAAATATATTCTATTAAAAAAAATCTGTTTCACTTTCACTCCGTATTTTCAGTATTTATTAATACGAAATAGCTTGGGTTTCAATGTTAAAAGAAATAATATGAAACTTGAATAACTTGATTTCCAATCGTATTAGATTTCTGCTAAAATTAATTGTTCTAAATTTAATTGTCTCCCCTAACTTCGTAACCGTAACTCTCATTTCAATCATTGTCGGGCACTCTTATGTCTGTATGGACTTTTCCTAACTAGTAACTACCCTCCATTTCAGGTTCCATGCATTCATTGGGTAGCTTAAAAAGCGATAAGATGTAATGATAATAAAAAAGAAGAAATTTAGTTGAAATTCCTTAAAATATGAATCTCTCTGCAAAGTTTCAGTTTAAAAATATAATTAGGTCTTCCGTACACATTGCACTTTCATCTACTTCTGATGGTAATCTTACATTTGTTGAATTTTAGATGCAATGGAGAGGAAATGTACAAATTTCATTGTTGATGAAATTTGACCCCTCCAGGGCATTCTGATGACATAAATTGATGATGTTTCGAGGTCCTCAAGAAGGGAGGAGCACATCAAATTACCTTCAATTAGACAAAAGTGGTGTCGCATTTCGTACTTTCCACAAATACAAAACTATAATATACGACTTAATTTAATTATTTTTTTTCAAAAGTGTCTTAATTAGCTCGAGTTACAATTCATATATTTATTTTTTGTAACAATGGTTCAGTTTCAATTCCACAAAATTTTCGGAATCTTTGAAAATAATTTAAATAAAATTTTGTAAATTTATACGATCGGTTTGAAGAAATGTGTTGATTTTTTTTTTATTATAATTGTTCTGAAAAATAATTTAATTAATAGTTTTACATCACAACAGTTCCAAGCATTGACACTTTGTAATATTCTAAAATTTTGAAGACGTATTTTTAAAGATAGAGTAAAAATTGCGTCTTAGTATCATGATATTTTAAAACAGAAGAAATTGTTTAAGGGTAAGGTAACGCCACCAATGTTAAAAAAAAATCCCTCACACAAAAATTCTGAAAAAAATTTAAAATGTTCTCCTCTACACCCCCTATCAGTAGCTAAAATATCAGGTATACAAATACGATCTAGTTTTTGAGTTATGAATTTTTAAAGTTGACTACTTTAACATGGAAGTTTCATTTCTCCATGTTAAAGTAGTCAACTTAAAAAATTTATAACTCAAAAACTAGATCGTATTTGTATACCTGATATTTTAGCTACTGATAGGGGGTGTAGAGGAGAACATTTTAATTTTTTTTCAGAATTTTTGTGTGAGGGATTTTTTTTAACATTGGTGGCGTTACCTTACCCTTAATGTATTTTTAGCTCCTCTATGTACAATACAAACGACGGCATAGTTTTATTATTACAAAACAAACAGTCGAAAGTAGCAGACTTACCTCTGTAACAAAAAGTCTGCAAAGACTGCATGCAGTTTTGGACAATGCTTGTTTGATCTTGGTAAGATTTTGTCTCTTCTATATATCGACTAGACAAAACATCAAGATAATGATTAAAATCTGGAGAGCTCTCTTTGATTGAATTGATCAACATTCTTCGGTCTATTAGAACTCAATGCATGCGTAGCTCTGATAATTTTATTTAAAAGGTTCATTTAATATTGGGAGATATTTTTTTTAAACCTTTTCTTATTGAACCGAACCTATAAGTCAAATATTTACCAATATACAAGACGATTTTTTACTAACTGGAACCTCTGTTAAGAATTCTTTTACCATCTGTTAAACTTTTGTATGCTTTACAGAATTTGATTTTTAAAAGCAGACTCGTGCCGATTTTTAATACAACTCATATGATATCTCTTAATATATGTCACTCATTAAAATTATTATGGATTATAATAATAATTTATACTGTGTAATGCAATTAATTTTATTCAATACTATTCGGAGGCAAAGAGATATATTTCGTCATTATTGGTGACATTTTTTCTTTCGAGAGAAAACAAAAAGACATGGACGTGTATGTAGAAACTTTGGTTATGTTAGCAAGCAAGAAAATCAGCATGGGAATTACACATCACGTGACTCTGTTGTTTACGATGAGAGAGTAGCGTCCTCTTTCTCGTAAACTTGGTGGCGTAACAAATGGAGGCTGGGCCACATTGTGGTGGGTGTTCCTGACATAAAGGTGTGGAGCTGGCAAGGGCAAAGGGTCCGGCAGGTACGGTCGGAGGTTGCAAGCAGCAGGCTAGCAGAAAGGCACACAAGTAATGCCCACTTGTGATTGCTTCTGTCACTCTACTCTCATGGCTGACATTTGTCCTACACAAGTAGATTTATTATCTTAAAAACTGTCATGGCTTTCTGTCACAGTAGCAAAACCTTTAGCGAAACTTCATCAGCATTTCCTTCCTTTAATACAACTTACTGCATTATATTACCATATTTATTTTAAATGAGTTACAACCACGTATATTGAGTGATAATGTTGAGGTTAATATTTTGCATTAAACACTTAAATTGCTTTTGCTTTAAAATATAATAGATTATAATACATATTGCTTTATTTAGTTCCTTAATTTGTGTTTTAATGCAATGTTACCTCAATATTACATTTATGATCAGGACCATAAAAATAAATATTTTACCTTCAAATTTTTTTAATTTCACAATTTTTCTTTAATTATTTATAGCTTTTTATTTCGTTTTGCACTAAATGTTAGAGGACTGATGAATGAATAAATTAAAATCACACAGTGTATAATTTGTTTAAAAATAATTACATGGCATGAAAATATTTATAATAACACTAATAATAAATTAGCAGAAAGACATACTGGTTTATTTTTTTTCAGTCTTTATCTGGAATAGTTTTATCATACTTCAGTGGAGATCAGGCCGGGGAGTTGTGGGGTCACACAAACTAAAATATAAAACAAGTGTGTTCCATCAGAGAAACCCGTCTTATGGTTCTATTTTATAAAAGACATGTGAAAATCACTCTTAATCACAACAATTAATGTGCACTCAAACAATTCATCTACCTTGTCAAATTATCTCGTCTTGAAGATTGACAACTTCGTAAGCTGCAAACGGGCCGACCAACTTCATTAGTGCCAGGTTCTTGTAACCAGGCTGGATGTTTCGGATACCAGTTTCTGCGACCGGAGCGTGTTACATATAGTTGAAATATGTTGTGTTGGGGGCAGTGCGCCCGCCTTCATTGCTGTGTGTTTGACCCACTGGACGAAGGTGACCCAGTAAGAGGATTTTAAAAATTCAATATTCAATTTTAAAATTATTTGAATGTTCTATATTCTTTGTTTTTCTTGGCATCATCCATAGAGCAATGATTTTGTTATCTGTATAATTATGTCAATAAATCTTTGTTTTTTTTTTTACAAAAAAGCACGGCAATTAAACCAACTTAAAAGAAATTGTCTATATATATAGTAATTAATGTTTTCCGGTAGAAAACTGGGACGCAAGGTGACATTAACGACAATTTCCAAAAAATTAAGTAAATTTTATTAAATTAATAACAATAATAATATCTTTCAATACAACTTAAATATCTTCACTTCTATGAATGTCATCCTACGTTTGAATGGTTATTTTCATTAAAAAATATATTATAAAGAGTTAACGAGTTTTTGCCATTTATAAAATGAAGATTTGTTGTAAAAGATATGAAACATAAAACTCTATTCAGTTCTATAAATAATATATCGCGTATATTATATTTATAAACTGCCTTTTTTTAAATATACGTCCAAATAAATGGAAATTACAAAAGCTTTGATTAATTATTTGTGATCAATAGACTTTGTTGTTAAAATAATGTTTTTATAAGTGCTATACGTAAATAATTTTAGAAAACAAATGTAAAAAGTCACATTGAATGGAGATATAAGCTAAAATTATTTATATTTAATGTAGTGGACTGGTCTGATAAAAGACTCTTTGAGTTCACGAACCGCAGGCAGAGGTTGTTAATTCACGTCTCTTCTCCTTGATTGATGGTTTTCGTAGCGCGTTCACCCCAGTAACAAAAAAAAAGAGAAGTTTTCGGTAAAGAAGACAGATCAGAGGACATCAATTTAGCAACAACATGGTGTTTCAAAAATGTAACCGATCAAATTTTAATATCAAAATAAAATGAGAAATTAAAGTAAATTTTTGTCTTTAAGTTATATAGTGGCAACTTTAGAAAACAAATGGCCAAAGATGAAAGTTTTGACATTAAAAGAACTTAATTAATATTGAATTAGTTTTGAATTAAATTAAATAATTACACACGGTATTTTATTTTTATTATTACCATAATTATGTTATTATTACTGTTATATAATATTTTTCTTTGTTTTTAATTTCTTTTAGTCGCTAAGCATATATTGTTTCAAAACTTGTACTACAGAATAATAATAATACTATTAGTGTAATTTGGATACAATAATAAAAGAATGAAAATTAAAAAATAATAAGCAATAAAATGAAATTAAATTATTAATTCAGTTAAGTTAGTTAAATAAAATTGTAATGTTTCTTTTTGATTATGTAATTTAAGTCTACATTTCTCGATGATAAAAGAGTCAAGATTATATGACAGCGCCAGAAGCCGTATGGCTATTTGATATTATTTTTAATATAATAATATATCAAATAACTTAATTTAATCACATGATGTTTATCACAGTATATACGTCTTATTCAGTACACACAATCATACCCACTTGAAGCAAGTCTGAAAATTTAATTAGAAATTCAAACCTGCCTTGAGCTGACATTCAAAGTTTGATTGAAAATTTAAAACAAAATATATGTAACTTTATACAATAAAATTGGTTTTGACTAAGGTTTAATGAGAATTAATAAAATATTTTAAGAGATAATTTTAACAATAAATGTTAAAATAGCAGAGAAATCTTATAAGTAGTGCATAATTAAAACAAAAAATTGTATTTTTAATAATTAATTTTGAATTAATTGTTGTTTTTACATAAAATTATTTGAATTTCATAATTATTTACAACATTTATAAAATCAATCAATTTTATGCAAAATTTAATAACTACAAACTGAAATATAGAATTTAGAAATACTTGATATTAAGAAATTTTTGCATGTCCGTAAAACATCAAGAACACAGATCATTAAATTGTGGAACCCTTATTGACTCAGGTTTTTCTTAAACTCCTGGTTTTAAAAACAAAAACAAATGGGAAAAATCCTATAGAATAGGCACGTTTACATCACTAGAATTTTTTTACTTACAAAAAAATTTGAGTAAAAAACTCATATAATATGAATGTGATGCGAATTGTTTGTGTGATCTTCGTAGCTATAATTAATATCTCTTGAATTAACCTCATAATTGACAAATACAGTGTCTTAAAATATTGAATATCATTTTATTATGCAAGTCTTAGTTTGTAAATCTACTATCTATAAAAGAATGTTGTTAAGAATTAACTTATTAGTAAGCATGTATAAAGTATATACAAATATAATAAAGAATGCTTAGCACGTTCGACTCTTCTATATAATATGATTCAAATACTTTACGTGCATGAACAGTCGCTGTCTTGGATTAATTTTTGTTACCAATATATGGATCGAGTTTGAACAATATTTCGACCATATTGTTATGTTTTAGCCAGTGAAATCATGATTATTTTTACTTTATTTATTTAATTATTTATTATTTCACTCGACACAAGAAGTAAAAAAAGTGTTATGTTATAGGATCATGGGGACGACATACAAAGTATAATTTGTTAGACACCATGTTAAAAATAATAATAACAACATACAAGAAGTTTTTACCTAAAATAACTAAAAACCTAGTGTTAAATAAAAAGATATTTAAAAAATCAAAATTTATTTGCTAGTTTGATATTTTCTTAACAAAATTAAGCGTTTTTGCTTACTTGTTAGCTTAATGTGTGAAATTAATTACATATAGAATACTTATAAGAACATCATATAGACAAAAACAAATATAAATATATTTTCCATTGTCAATCATTATATTCCATTTCTTTCGCTTTTTGCTTCTTTAATTAATTTTACAAATTACATTTGTTTGTTTCCTCTGTATATGTATAAAAAAAAGTCCAAATGTCCCATGTTCCATTGTTTGTATACAATTCAAGCAAAATAGTTGAAAGTTAAAATAGGATGATGGTATTATATTAATTATCGACATATAAGATGTCTACATAGTTTGCAAGCAAGTTTCAACCTCTGATGATAATAAATAATCAATATTTGTAACACTAGACTTTTTGGAGGGGTTAAGAGTTAAAATGTTAGATGGTTAATCACTCTGAAAAAATTAGCAAAACCTGCATTACGTAAACTGCATTTTTATTATTTAGCGAAAAAAAAAATCGACATATTTTTTATGTTCAATATATATATAGAATATAGCACGTCAGAATATCATTGAATTCACAGGGACTGTGAACGCTCTTTAGTCAAATCAGCCTTTTTTTCACATTAAAAATTAATTACTTTGAATCTATACTAATTTTAAGTGTTTTATTTTTTCTTCAGCAAATTAAAATTTTATATGTTCTTTATTTTAAAGTTTAAAAATATTTTTAATTTATTATACCAATCGGATAATAATGAGCAATATTAACCACCAACGGCGACCTTTTATTTATTTATATTTTTTTTCTTTTAACTGACAAAATATTTCACTTATCGTTCACCGTGTTGGTTAAAAAAAATATAGAACATTTTTTCGATAAAAATAGCAAAAGCAACCTTGTGACGTCATTAAAGTGAGGGAGAAAGAAGCGTCGTCGTAAAGTGCGTCAAGTCCCACGAGCAGACCACCCTTAGTGCGCACACCGTAGCGTCTAGTAATGGTGCCTCCTCCATGGACTAACTAGGCTTGCTTTGGCACTTCACATTTAGCCCCGTGAACTTTGAACCATAACTTACTTTTTATCCTTCCGCTTCTTGTATCTTACAAAGCAGTTTATAAAGGTAATTACAAGTTTTTACATTAAGTACTGACAACTTTAATACTGACATATTTATAACCTATATATGACATTTTTAGATTAGTTTGACTTGATTTTTATCCCAATTACATTATTGATTTGAAATTTGACATTTTTTTCTTATTTCTCACATATTGCATAGTACAACAGTAGCAGATGCGACACTAATATATAACAGTCCTGTAAAGTACAAATCGCAACATAGTCTCTTATAAAACGATTAAAAAAATTATTAATATTGAGGAAAACATAACAATTAAAAAGCAGACATGTAATAAACAGCGAAGTAAAACATCATTAATTAATTACAGTTAATGTTTAAGCAAATAAACATTCAAATTTTAATATAAACAAGGAACCATTAAGTGATCTAATATTTGGTGATAAATTGTTCCAAACATGACAAGCCCTAACGTAAAAAGATATTTGATGAGCCTCTGAGCTAATAGCAAAGGGAGGAATGAACAACAAGCCCTACATGTTTGCTATACCTCTATCATAATGAGCAGCTCTTTCATCAACTGAAAACTGAAATTATGTCAAAGGGGCCAATATTTATCATCTAAGCACCTTTTAAAGAATATCAAATCAATTTCTTCATATAGCTGCGAAAGTATCAGTATTTTTTGTATATCATACTACAGATTCATAAAATAGATTCAGATAATAACAATACACAAAAGCCATTGAAATATTAATGTGAGTCACGAATGGCAATACATATAATTAAGTTTTCCATTATAATATTAAAAAAAAGTACTTTGGTATCGAAAACCACCGAGTCGTTTTTGTAACATACAAAAATACATATACATGTACATACATGTACCTCGTCAAGTAATTGCTATAAGTTGTATCTTGAGGTGCCTAGTAAATAGCTCCTTAGAATTTCTCCTTTGTATTTGAATATTTCAAGTCAAGTGCTATTACACAGGCTTCTTGCTGTTAGGGGAGTCAGAGAGCTTTACCAACAGCAAATTTAATTAAACGTGTATAGTTTCTAGGTATATTATAATACCTGGAACATAATAGACTGAGTACTTGTAAGCTTCCAAAAAGTTCATATTAATTTATTTATACACACGCGATTAAATATGTCAGGGGGGCATTCACAAAGCATTTTAACCCCAACTTTAGCCCCAAGTTTTATCCCTGGTACCAAAAATGGTGCTAAACCAGGGGCTAACCATGTCTAGCTCCTAGTTTAGCACCATGTTTAGTACCAGGGATAAAACTTGGGGCTAAAGTTGGGGTTAAAGTGCTTTGTGAATGCCCCCCGTCAATTTTATATACATTGTATACATAAGCAAATAGAGTGAAAAAATTTAAATGAATAATACTATTCAGGACTTACAAATAGACTATTTAGCAATGAGCTTTTAATTTAAAAAAATATATATATATATATATATATATATATATATATATATATATATATATATATATATATATATATATATATATATATATATATATATATATATATATATATTTATCTAACGATATTATTTATTTTATATTATATTTTATATTTAATTACAATTCATTTATCTAAAAATATAACATCATTGGATCTCTTGGAGTCAACAGCACTTGTATGAGGTCCAGAGAGAAGGTAGGTATACTCTAGAAAATTACCAGTACAGTAATAAAGGAGACGATGGAAAGTAGAGAGAACTGAGCATTGAAATTTTTATTTGTTTATTACAATAGATCCACTTTAGTTCAATTTATAGACAAGCGAACTTGTAACCTTAGGGAAGATAATAAAGCTTTCTCCTTTGAAGAAGAAATCTTTATGTTCTTGACACGGCTCTGCTTTTATAATTACGTATTCCTCCCACACCCTTTGAATCGATTATATCGTTGCTTAACTATGTTATAACGATGCTCCCGACCGAGAAAGGCTAGGCGCGTGCTTCAAGTGTGGAGTCCCTTGGGTGTGGGATACAATCCGTGGCAAGAGCTTCGGATTGACGCTGCTGTTGCTTTTGAATCCATCGGCTTATCCTCTTGACTTGTTACTATAATAATCATTTACTGTAACCCTCAACATTGGAACGTATGTGACTTCTATATAAATAACCTGAGAATATGTAATGGTACGTGCCCAGTCGACTATGACATGATGTGTCAAAATTATTATAGAGACTTCATTATAATATATAGTATAAAGTGTATGTAAGCTAGAGCTTTATAATAATATAGGTTTGTTTCTTGTATTTTAAATAATTCCGTCCATATAATACTAGAGTTCTAAGGAAATCCAAAATAATTTAAAAATAATGTGTTTTTATACAAAGTGAAAGTCAATGTCATTTTGCAAAATAAATAAATAAATAAATAAATAAATAAATAAATAAATAAATAAATAAATAAATAAATAAATAAATAAATAAATAAATAAATAAATAAATAAATAAATAAATAAATAAATAAATAAATAAATAAATAAAAAAAGAAATCTAGCTTTATGATTAATCATACCAAAATATTGTTGTATGGCATATCAATTTATTCATCACGATGTGATAATCATAAAATAATTAATGTTAACATTTCATTGTAGAGTTAGAAAAAAAAAAAGAAAATAAAACTTAAAAAGGGGCATTCACAAAGCTTTAAGGCCACATTTAAGGCTCAAAAATTTAAGACCAGAAATTTTGGGTCTAAAAAACACGTCTAAAATCAAGCTTTAAATTATGTGGCCTTAAAACTTTGTGAATGCCCCTTATAATAGTGTATTTCAATTATTCTGAATTGATGTCATGTTAAATGTTTAATGTTATTGATGTCGAGAGTTGTTTTTGTAAGCTACTTGTTATGCATTAAAAATTAAGAAATAAATGTTTTTATAAGTTCTTTAAGTTGTATTTGGTTTATAATGCTGTTCAATGCATGGCTTACCGAGAGCATATAACTTTGCACGAGTATATTTCGTATTATGGTAGGAGGCACGGTTTAGAGGGGCTTTGTTTATGGCTACAATAAGTGTATAATACCTTAGTGCCTGCATGTTTATTGAACGTATAACACTAAATCTAATTTAATTGTTAAAATTTACTTTAGTGAAGTAAAATTTTAAATGCTATTTATAAAATTACTTAATAATACTTTAAAGCATTATTATTTTGTTAATTAATTAACATTAAGAAAAGCGTTGAGAAGGAGGTTTGATTTCCCCTTTAATAAAATTAGTAAGGCACGTGCGCTCCCTCTACCAAGAAATTTGTGTATGAAGTCAATCAAGCGAATGCAACAGAGTAAACAGTGCGGAAACAAGCTTAATTTTCTTAATTATAAATTAATTTTGATGCGATTAAAAGTTAAAATATTAATATAATAATAATTCCTTTAAGACAACTTATAAAATATTTTTTAAGCTTTCATAATTTTGATATTTATATAATCGGTTCCTCAATATAAGCATTTTTATCAAAATAAGATAAATTGACCTTTCCATGATTATGTATAAGAAGTTATAGAAATTGTTTCCATATGTTGTAAGGGGATGCATGTACTGTATAAGAATAGCAACATGATTAAGATAAGGTATAGCTCTAGTTGATATGAATTCTAATATATATATATATATATTATTTTATAAAAAATAATGTATTTAACGTGTAAAATTTCCTCGAAAAAGTTTATTCGTACTATATTTTTCGTGTCCAATTAAAATTAAGAAGTAGATGTAATAAAAAATAAGAAAGGAAGGGATTTTCACGTTTCATTAAAGATTGATATTATTATTTTCATACTCTTCCTTTTCTAAGAAGAACAACTTTTAATTCGGAAGGGTAAGTGACAATTAAATAAGTAAGGCTTCACTTGCTTCCATCATTTACCGAGAATTTGGTTGACAGAATTGTGACGTCATTCACCTCAATTTTGACAGTTTCTATAAGGAGCTATAAATAGACACTTTTCTGTCTCATGTAGTTTAGTATTTTATTACGTAATAGCATATGGCTATAGTGTATCACTATATTGTGACTATATAAAGGTCTTTTAATAAACACAGGTCATAAGTTTTACCTGTTCATAAAATGGATGCTTTTATATCAGACTGATAGATGATTCACTCGGTGAGATGAAAGTATGTTTTTAAAATGCATGAATAAATTCCTCGTGTTTATAATTTCTTCTATTTCACTAAATGTTATAGATCTAACGTTGTTCAAATGTTGACTGAAGTCTGTCGTAATTATTAATAATAAATATATGTTAAAATTTCACCATGCAGTAATAATATTAAATTTTATTTAGAAATGTATTTAAACATCTAAAAATTAAAAATCGTATAGTAAAATTCAAACATTTTTTATCATTATACTTACTTCAAAAGAGTTTTAATAATATTCATTACATTTTTGTTGAATAAAAGTTTTCACTACTTTAATTTGTCCATCTTGCTAGTGGTATACGTGAAGTTTGATTGTACTGTATGAATGGATAGAATTTGCACTCTCTCTCCCTTTCTTCTTCTGACTTTTCTTTCTCTCTTTCAAAAATAGTTAAGAGAATACCAAAGATCATAATATAAGTCTCAGAATGTAAATCACGTTATTAAAGTGTTTTAAAACTCTAGTACTAATACTAAGGTTTAGATATGCATAAATTTTCTTATTAAATGTGGCTTACATTATATTAATGAAAAAAATTCATCAAGAGTGTCACAGTTTTTCTTCTAAAATTCTATTTGTACTGAAGATTTCAAACCTTTACAGTTAATTGATGATAATAATGAACAGGTCTCTTTAAAAAGTTTCAGTTAAAAAACATTATTTTCTAACGATATTCTTCATGTATTACTCGCCGCTGCTAAAAGTCACTTTTATTAGGCGCAGATCTAAGTCGGGGCGAGGGGGGGGCCTGCAGCCCCCTTCCCCTCTCGAAATGTTGGTTTCAACATGGGCAATATAGGCATTTCCCCCCTCCATTTTTTTTAACAATAACATTGGCCTTATGGAGGCAGCTACCTCCCCCCCTGATTTTTTTTTTTTTCTGAATGACTTTCATTGCTTTTTTGCAGAACTTTGGTGCACGCGGGCCTCGAGAAGTTGCGGGATGGAGCACTCCAGCCATACGCCGCCACATTGAGAGAAATGTAAGTAATAACACCACACAAAATGCTGCTCGTACGAGCTCTGTAGTCTACAATAAGCGTCTTCATCTACAAAGAATTTAGTACCGTAATTTTTTTTATGCTAGTTCATTGTTGATAATGTTGGTTCTAAGTTATTGACAAAAATAATGATAAAAATCTAGCATCGAGTATTTCCTCCAATCTCCCTGTCTTCTTTCCGTTCTCCGATACTTTTTGCTCTCCTTTGTAACACACTCTAAACATCATCATGATTATTACTCTTTTTGAGAGTAAACATTAATTTTATTACAAGAGGGAAAAAAAGCTAGAAATAGCATGATTATACTCAGCTAGAGGTTATGGACCTTTAATCATATCAAAGAACACCCATATAACTTTTTTTATTCACTTTTTACAGCAGAAAGAAATTATTATTTAACGAGATCGTATTAAAAAATAAAAAAAATTATATTTTCTTGTGGAAATTGAACAGGTGTTTGCTTATTGCTTATAAATAAATTTTACAAAGTTGCGATTGGAATAAACAATTTACAGTTTATCAATAATTATAAACATAGTAATAACAATATTTTACCAATATTGCATACTATATATTATACTCTTATCATATTCATATGCGCTGATCCAGAACAGAATTTCAGAGGGTGCTGACCTCATTTTAAGGCAAATGTTAATAAAACAAAATTGGAGGGGTGGATGCCCATGTTATTAAATCCAAAATTTGGAAGAGGTGATACCGCTCTTTCGGGCTTTTCACCCCCCCCCCCCCCCCTTTCCCCTTCTACCCGTCCTGATCCGTGACCTGATCCTCAAGACATTGCAGCGTGTTCCTCTTTAATTATTCAGATTTTTCAACACTTTGCAAGGGCTTTGGGGCTGTCTCTGTAGTGATTTTTTACATAAAATGCTGACAGTAAGTGGTTCTTGGAAGAGGCATTTAGTGTTTTCACTGCACGTAAAGGTTAATGACGTTAATGTAATTATCTTAATTACTCTCTGGAGCTGCACTTTGTGCACTTAAGGTTACATTTTCTTTGTATCTTCACCTTTATAACTTAATTTATTACTCTTCACAATTGACCTAGTATTTAAAATTTATTCAAGGAAATTTTTTATTAATGAATTTTAATACTTAAACTTGCACCCACAAAGTGCTAAATTAATCTTATTTACGTAAATTGTATGGTTTATTTTCAGTTTAATTTAACCTCTTGCAAATTAACCAAAATACTTTGACAGATATTATTTTGTAACTTCAATGAATCACTCTAATCTCATTGTTAATTGCTCATATTTATTTATGAGTAAATAAGATATGCTGCTATCTTGCATGATTATTTTATATTAATTTAATTGAAAAATTAATTAATTTTGAATGATATCAAAACTCACGCTTTGATTGTTCAAAAAATGCATAGCAACAACAAAACACAAGAATTTTAACAATATAACCGTAGCATTACCAATGACTCTTTTGTCACACGCTATATCAAAGGAAGGCTAGTCATGCACATGTTAAATTCTTGTTAAAGTTATTTTCACACTATTTTTTTTTGGGAAATACATTACTTTTTGGCTAACTAAGGATTACAATTTTTTCAGAATCACAGTTTTTTCCCCTCCCCCTCTCCTCTGATAATGCTAGGGTTAACGCTAAAGAAATAATAAATAGATTTTTAAACATTTATTGTAAATATTGTTCGGCGTAGAAACTAAAAACACATTGTAGCACAAGCATAATATTATAAAAAAAAGGACAATCTCTAACAAATAAAAAAAAAAAACGATAACAATCAACTGTGATTAATATTTTATTAATTGTTATATATATGAAAGAAAAAATAAAGCAAAAAAGAATCACTTTTGCGTTTAATAACATTTTTAATCTAAAATTGAAATCAATATAATCAAAATAATAATGTCTATTGATTTACCATTTTATATACGTTTCATCTGATAGCGCATTGGGAGAGGAAGCGGGGAGATAAGCCAACACAGAGGTAATGCGTTGATCAGTTTTTGTTATGATATATCATCATCCGTAGTTAGTAGTCACCATTCATTTTGAGAAAACGTAGGTCCGTCCTAACAGAGATTTTCCACGGTTTTCTCAGTCCAATTAAGTTCAGATCGAGGGGCGCAATCCTCAAAAATGTTAAAGGAAACAACAAAACAAAATTTGAAGCAACTGATCCGACATCTTCAAGGAATTTAACATTCCTTTTTTAAGAAATGTCAATGTAGCTGGTACTGTTTTGTTCGATTTTGCAAGACAAGGACTCTATAATATAAAACTTATAATAACAATTTAAGCTGCTAGTGTTTGTTAATTGAGCAATAATGTATTATATGTGTCCTTATTTCTTTTAATTACCATGCAGTTTATAAAGATGCGTGAACTTATGGGCTAGTTAAACTTACCTCCTTTTTCTCTCCTTGTGTTAAAGTGTCAGCAAAAAAAAAAAAAAAAAAAAAAAATCAATTAAGGGTACGTTACGTCATTATAGCCCTGAGATATACATTATAGTAATTAATTTATGGCGCAAGAAGTATTTCAAATTTTGTACTAATTCTATTTCCAAAAAATGAAAAATGTTAGTATATTTCTATATAAATTAATTAAAAATAGTATGTGTTAGCTCAGCACAGCAAACATTCTGTATGTGTTTGGTGTCAAAGGGTTGAAAAATTAAAAAGGAAGAGAGTATATTGTTTTCAAAATGTTTGATGTTAACGATGGCTTTTCGTGGAGAGGCATCGGAAGAGGAACTTCCATGTTCATTTGTTTTTTTTCTTTTTGTATGAAAGATACCAAAATGACATCCATATTATGCATTACATTTTCCTTTGCTTCATGTTAGTTTTTGTTTTATATAACTTAAAAAATATGAAACATAAATTAAAAATACAACAAAAAATTTCAAATATACAATTACGAATCATAGCATCCTGGAATAGGAATTCTAGTACGATATGTTACGAATATAAGCAAGCACTGTTATAGAATTACAATTTTTATTTTCTTTTTTAAAAAGAACGAAGTAAAACTGAAACATTGTAAAATAAAAGTATTTTCTATGAAAAATATCATTTCATTTTGCTTCCCTTAGCTTTTTAGTTTAATATTTTCTTAAAGTTTAAAATAAATTCATAAAAAAAAAATATAAGTTTCGTAAAGAATTAAACTGAAAACTTAAATGTAGTTTCAAATGTAAACAATATAAACATGTACCGACGATCTGCATGCAGATAATAGAACATAAAATATCTTTATTGCGGCGAGGCAAACCCATTCTTGCACCTAATAGCAATAGCACCTCCACCCAAATATTTCTGTATGCCAAATTGCCACTGTAATTCGCATCAAATATACTTTTTATTTGAGGATAAGTATTAAAATAAATTTTAACATTGTGAAAGTAAATTTTGTAACTTTCTGTAAACTAACAGGATTTTAGCGGTACCATTTTTTAATAATTTTATATTTTTCGTGAAAAATAAAATTATCAGAGACCAGTTTAACCAGTTGTGTATATTTTTTGTATGGTTCTTCAAGAACAAATTTATTTTTTTATATATATTATATAAATGGACTAAAGTTGTATGCCTTAAGCGGGGTTTAAAAACATTTATGGTAAAGCCCAAGGTGTAATTGATTTTTTTAATAATATATTCTTATATCTTATGTTGTAGAGTACTGATGAATGTTCGAGAATTTCATGAAATTGAATCTGGAGCATTTGAAGGCCTTGTTGAACTACGAACTGTGTAAGTTTAAATTTATTCTTTAAATTTTTCATACATAAGAAAGAGCTATTTATTTTTTTAAACAATGTACCTGTTTTTCTGTATCTAAAATAAATATTCTATATAATACTTCACTACCTCTCTCCCCCTGGAGCTGTTTATGAGTTTTAACATACATGTATCTTTTTTGCTGGTGTGAGAGGGTCAGACTACAAAAGCATGCACAGACACTCTCGTAACTTTTCTCTTTTGTTCTCGGTTATAGCTATATCGACCACGCCCCTCTACTGAAAAGACTACCGTATCATCTTTTCAGCCATCACTTACCAAGCCTAAGGATACTGTAAGTTTTTATAATAAGCCTAATTACTAATTATATACAAACTATTATCTACACGGTATATATGAGAGGTAATTACATGAATAATAATGAATCTTGTAATTACTAAATTAACTAAATTTTAATAAAGTTTGCAATTAAATGATACCTTTTATAATTAATATTTATATTAATAAAATGTATTTTATAAATTTATAATATAAAGTAATAATGAACACATGTTTTATTATAATATACATTAATGTTTGCACTTCTTTCAGCTGCACTTTCAGTGTAAATATATTTATTACATGCTAATTAAGTACACTAGAAAAAAATGTTATCTGCAAGCGTGTGGCCTTATTACAAAATAATGTATATTTCTTAGCAGTAAACACAAAAAAAAATTTTGAACAAAAAGAATTAATTTTAGGATAAAGAGTAAATGGATAGTACTCTTTCAAAATAATTTATTTTGATTTTTAATCTCCACTTTGTAAAAAAAAATTAATTGAAATATATTAAAATAAGCTTATAACAATGGTATTTTATATGTAAAAGCATGCAAGATTAGCGGGAAAAAATATAATTTTGTTTTAGTTAATTAATATAATAAAAAAGTTATATACAGTTTCAATATCATTTTTTTATAAAAAGCATTTTTATTAATTCAAGTTAACGCTACATTGAAAATGGTGAAGTATTATTATTTCACTAAGCTATACAATGCAAAAGCTGTTTATGCATAAAATATGAATATTATATCACATAATTTTTTATGAAAAATAAATAACACACATTTTCTTTCTGTTTTGTTGTATTTTTCCAGTCGCATAGTTCACACTGGCCTCGAGCTGATTCCCCATTTAAGCGGAATGAAAGTGAACTCCATTCTCCATATGGTGTAAGTGTTATTTATGTATATTCTCTTTCTCTCTCTACACTAAAAACAATGTGCTTTTAAAATAATCATACTCAAGCTAAAATAGGTATACTTCAAATTTTTACCCATTTACACTCCTCGCCTCTGCGTGTGTTATACTTTTGGGACATGGTGAGTAACAAGGCTGCAGAAGGGAACTTTTCAGAAGCAAGGAGGATATTATAGTCCCCAAATTCTTGTGATATATTAACCTCTTCTTATTCTTAGCCTCAAGTCTGATAAATAACGTTGAAGGATCTGAAAATGAGAGTACCTTGGTTTCATACTTATAAATAGTTTTATGTATAATGTAAATATTATATTATGTTGTTTTTAGTGTTTTTACTATACTTTTTCCGTCATCGGTATGTATACTATTCTCGATTTTTTGTCAGGAATCGAACCTGACACCTTTGCATGTAAAAAATAATAAATAATAAAGCATTTGCCATATCATCACGCCTTATGATTAGGCAATTTGTTCAGCATCAAAACTGATCGGGTTACATATACGACAGGGGGCAATGACTCCAAAAGTGCTTCATTCCTCATTGCAACCCGCTTTGTTTTGAGGCTGAACAAGCCTGAACAAGTTAACTAACCTCACGGCGAGATTGCCTTTCACAAATAAGTTCAAGTAAGCTATTTTTTCAGTGTAGATAGTCAGTGCTCAAAGTATACGGTAGCATTATATGTCATCATGGTCTGCTTTGATTTAGTTTATCACATGGAAACTTGAGATGGAAGAAACAAGCACACTCGTTAGTCTTGTTGCTTAGCTGCTATCACGTTTTAATGGCATTGCAGTGACTTTTAATTGAAGTTCTATACTTTTTTTTAAACGCAAAACATAATTATGCTTTTAATTAAGATGTGTTACAAAGCAAACGTAATTTTAATGTTACTAATTCATAATTAATGCTACTGGTATTATTTATTATATGATGCTACTTTAAATCAACAAATCGTGAAAATTAAATATAAAAAGAAAATAATCAAAGTTATTTTAATTTAACAAGTAATTTATTTTTTATATTAACAAATATGTATTTATAAATATAAAATATGGAAGGAAACATCATTCAACTAAATTATAAAATAAGATGTGTATACTTGTTTTCATTTATCATGTTTACAAAAATTTAATGTAAGGTCTGTTGAATGAAAATACTACGCAATATAAACCATCAGTTCATAACAAGGAACCAATTAAATAAATTCATTGAACAGAAAGTAACATTTTCCAAAATACGACTTTATGGTGTGAAAACAACGCAAAAATAATACAGTTATTAGATCTTAGCAGTATCCCCCCATTATTTCGTGGAATTGACCAAAAAAAGTGTCTTAATTAATTGGAATTTCTTTTAATGTAACTTTCTAGAAGATTCTGAAGTCTCAAGATATATCGTATCATTGTATAACGCGTTTTTGATTGAAGGATAAATCAAAATTCTTTAATTTGTTTTGAATCCGCATTTCAGGTGTACGTATATTTTATGCATATATTTGATATCTATTATGTCATGTGAAGCAGTGTAAAAAATGTACGCGTATTATGGAGGTAGTAATAATTTTCTCTAAATTTCTAACAATGTATAAATATATAATTATATAATATTATATACTGCGTATTTCAAACTTTTTAACATTGGAAGTCTTTTATGATGGTGTAACATTTCACTTACGAGCACAAAGAAAACACGTTAAGAAAGTTAGGTTACATGGTTAAAATATAAAACGAGGTATAAATTTTTAGATATTATTTTTAGCACAACATTTATCAGTTTTAAATTTAATCCAGAGAAAATCTGAGATAATGGATTGATAATCTGGATAAATCGTGCTAAAATATATAGTGTTTCATTTCTTGCTCTCTGTTCATTTATTCTGCAAAGTGCTTTATTGTATTCACGGAATGTTTTCAGACCGCAATCCTTGTTTGGCACGTAATGCATGTCATTACAAGATGTTATAAAACAGTGAATATAAAACGTATTAATACATTCACTATAAGTTATTTTATAAACTTAATTTACAATGAAAACTAATACAACTATGATAGTATGGATAAACTTCATTCAAAATATAAATTATTAAATTTGAGATAGTAAATTAAGTAATAGAATTGAATTTAAACAATTAAATACATTAAAATCAGTTAAAGTTTTAAGAAATAATAAATACATGTCGCATGAATGTCATAAAATTTAAGAATAGAATAGAAATTAGCTTTATTGCAACAAAAGCTTAGGCATTCCCATTAATTCTTACACCTAATAAAATTACACTATGTTATTCATAAGTACATATTGGTTTAAGTTAAAATTTTCTGGTATAAATATAATATACAGAAATTGACGAAGGGACGTTTAGAAAAGACTGGAGGGTGCCATATAAATAAATATCAGCAATTAACCGTTACAACATTTAGAGGATGACAGTGAGTAAGGTATATTATTATGGATTGGGATGATGAATATATTATATGTCTATTTCGAGGATATAAAAACGTGTCCTTTATAATTAATTCCCGGAAACTTTAGCTCATTAGCAGTATTTATATCCATTAACAGATTAACGGAAAGTTAATTTAAATATATAAACCAATCTGAAACTTGACAGCATTATTTAAGCTTTCTTTCCTCATTGAATTAGTAAATTACATGCAAAGTCAAAATGGCGGCTCGAGTACACACCACACGAGCAGTACTTGAGTGGATGAAATGAGATCTACCCGAAACCAGCTAAGCATGAAGAAATTTTACAAATATCGGACAGATTTCTTGCAACTATTTGAATGAGACGTTATTGCAGCTTGACAGCAAATAACAAAACAATACATGAATGGAGAAGCTGCATATATTTTTTTTTATTTGCATATTTGGATAGAAAACCTCGAATTATGTAATTGTGTAAAATCGTGTAAAATGCTGTGACGTAATAGTCATGCAAATAATGAAAACACAAGCATATAGGAAAGACGTACGACTACAACGTCACAATATTTTTCCCTTCGATTAATTTTAAAGGTGTAATAGAGGGTTCAAAAAAATCTGAAAAAAAAAAAGAAATTGACAGTACATAATTGAAATGAAAACAGATAATTTAATATACAGTTTGTCTTGTGATTCATACTTTCAAGCTATTTTAATTTAATTGAACTAAAAATACTTACCTATAAAAACAAGTTGTGATATAAATATTTTTGCTTGAAATAATTTGATATTGATTCGACAATGTACAGTAAGCCCAGTGAGTTAAACCAAATTTTTTTTTAATGTATTTATTATTCCTTCTCAATCTTCTTTCCCACCTTTCCTAAAAAAATAAATAAATAAATAAAATCATGATTAAATCTGTAAATGTAATATTCTTGAAATTTGATTCTTGAATGTATTCAGTACTAAACATCCCTTTTGTTATCACTTTTGTTAGCACAACCCTGATTGAAAATTATTAACTTGGATGTGTATCTTCTTTAATATTTGCTCACTAGACAAGCACACTGCAATCAAATCACCTTCAAATAACGATCACCACGGTTCCATTTTTTTAATAATATTAATCACGCTACAGTGAACAATGATCTTTCGTTATTGTCTTTATTTCTTATATACGAAATTACTCGCTGCGTTGTATGCATAACGGGTTTGTTTTAGAGTGGTTATAAGGATGGACAAAATTCAACATTGATTTTTAAAGAATTAAAATTAATTGAATTAGAATTAATTGATCAAAGAATTTTTTAAATGGCATGTTGAAATAGACAGTGAGGTTTTGTAATTCATTTACAAATTGATTTTTTAAGTACTATTTTAATGTTATAAGAAATATTTAAGATATTATGAGCAGTTGTTAATAAATTATTTACTAGTTTAGTGGAACCATTTTTATTAAATTGTGTTAATATTTAAAAAAAAAATATGTATTGCAACAAAATGATAAACAAATTTACGGCACGATTTCTTTTTTCACGGCACGCTTTACAAATAATCGTTTTACAGAACCATATCATCGTGTGCTTTCAAGTTTCAACCTACATAACATTTTCAAAGTTATATTCAGTGTGAAATATAATGCTTACCTTTCACTGTAACAGAGAATCTAATTTTGCTTCCTCCCACATTCATACAATTTAATATTAATGCTCTGTAGCTCAAGTCTCACAGAAATTTTTATTTTGAAATTTGTAGGAGAATTACTTTCATCTTTAGATTGATACTCCAGTTTCCAAGAAGAAGTTCTCAATTTTACATGGTGATTTATCCCTGCATGTCTCTTTGTTTCAGAGATCTGGAGAACAACAAAATCACTCGCGTACACTCCAAATCTGTCAGAATTCGCACCCAACAGTTGTGAGTATTATTTTTATTTGTAAATTAGGTTCACTAGAAAAGTGCAGAAATATTGTTATTTTTTTTAACAGAAAACTACACTACTCTTTAAACAAAGTTGATTATTGCTGCTATCTTGCAGATTGAAATGCAGACTTATTTCTGAGCAATCCTTTGTCTTCACTTTTGTTGCATTATTAATCCTTATGTAACATTTTATGTAACGCGGCTACTAAAAAACTTTTTTTGAAAAATGTTTACAGTCAAATTGATTTAATTATTTTAATAGTATTCTCCAAATTAGTTCGAAATACATATTGGTAAATTTTTAGAGATATTTCGTGTACCTATCTTATATAATGAGTGAAACTTAAAAAACTCAAATAAAGCATGAAAACTAATCTTGCAGTTCAGCTCTTCTGTGGGAATATCAAATTATTGGCAAATTTTTTCCACTATCAAGATATTCTTCCTACTCTTATTAAATTTAACTTCAAAATGCTGATATAGCAAGAATAAATTTTTTTATGGTAACATCTTTTTTATGTTATATACAAAATACAATATTGTTTTTTACTTTTGAAATTCAAATTTAGATCAGCATTCTTTTCAATATATCTGAAAATACTGAAAATAGAATATCGCGACTTTTGTTTCTTTATTTCTTTTTCTCTATTTTTCTCTTCTTTCTATTTATAAAATATACAATTTATTATTTTTTTATATTAACTTGATTTGTTATTTATAGTTATTATTTTTTTATTATTATTTTTACACTTAATTTTCTTGTTAATCAAAATTTCAATTATATAATACTAAAATATGAATGCTATGCCATGCTCGTGCACAATATCTGTGTGTGTGTGTTTGCAGCTATATCAATGTTTTATATAATTATGTATATTTTTAAAGTAAATGTGTGTAATTATACACTTGGTAAAAGGTTAAAACAAAAAATATAATTGTGGTGTTAAAATTACTAAAGGCAACTTAATTTAATGTAATTTGTTCCGTTAATGAAAGTTTTTATCTCAAAGTAGCATTAAATTTTTTTCTTGAATTTTTTACTTCCGCCTCGAAAAACGAGAACTCTAAAATTAATTTGACTATATAATACATAGAAAACATTTCACACATTCTTGTTTCATCTGTCTTTCTTATTCTTCTTTATTGTATTTTTTTTACCACAAAACCATGCATTACATATAGTTAAAACACAATACATGTGAGAATATGTAAAACCAAGTATCACGATGGCACAAGCATGCAGATAGAAGTTTATATCTCACGTCATATATATCCAAGATTTGAGTCAACTTCTTGATTCTTCACTCCCTCTCTGGGGTCTTTTGTCGTCTTCTACATTGTTATATTCTCCTCCGGTGCCACTACTACAGTTTAATGAAGTTGATATTTGCACCGGAAGTAGATATAAATAGAGGATTTTAGGCTACTTGTTCGAGTTAAACTTTGCAGATATGTTTAATGATTGACCTCAGTTACTACGCGAGTCAAAGGAATTTTCTGTCTGACGAAATCGAATGAAATAAATTTTAAAAATTCGAGAATGATCTAAAACTTAATCGCTTATGGTTTGAGCAGATTCAAGAGGGCAGTTTCCTCACAATAGCTCCATTTCCGGTTTCCGTCCATAAGGCCAATGTTAAATTTCCACCTAAGTTTTTCTCAAAACCGATCAGACAGATTCACTTCAAAATTTACATGCCACCTATTGATGGTGAGTTCAAAGTTCTTTGAAAATCTTGTAGCATTTAAGGGGGCCGATTCCGAGATCTCAATCAACTGTGACGTCAATCCTTAAGAGCATTAAGATACACACGACGAAAATCAGAGAGGCAATATATAAACCATGTCTAATTTTGGAGGGAATTCAATATTAATTCAACTGTATAGCAGTCTGTGACTGAGACTCATAATCAAATCTGCCAAGCTATAGGGCGGACTATATACACACCACACCGTCTTTTCTTTACGTAACATAATACAAAACTCTCGAGGAAAAGAGCCTTATAAAGAATTTGTCACAACATAAAAGTTTAAATTTTTACTTAAGCTAATATAAAAAAAAGTGAAAAAGGTATTGATTTTAATAAAAATATAACTTCAAATTTTATTCATATAAAGAACTTTATTATATATTTATAAAAAACTGTCAGCTGAAGTTGAAATGTCAACAAAATGAAAAAAAAAAAAAAGATGTTGCTCAATAAAACAATAATGTCATGCTGGATATGATTGCATGATATTATAATGTATAAATAGAATTGTTTTAATATAATATAACAGAGATAAATAATTTGCTTAATTTATGAAGCATTTTCTTAATTAAATTCCTACATAATATTATTATATTTTGCAAGCATAAAATGTAAATGAACCTCTAAAAATGTGTTAGTTATTTTTGCCTCAAGATAAATATTTTGATAAAACATACATGTATTTTATTTTAAGTTCAAAATACACATAATTCATTTTAAAAGAACCAACACATTTTATTATGCAACTGAATTTCATATTCAAAATATACATGGAATGTTACATGAATATATAAATTTCCAATAATTAGACATGCAGTTTATTTGTAATATGAAAACAGATTTCACATCCAAATTTAGTGGAATGTAGTGTTTTTGAGCTTGTATAAAAATTGATTAATATTTTAATATTTTCAAAATAAAAAAAAAAAAAAAGGAAATTAAAAAAAAAGTTAATTAAACTTGGCAAGTTGGGGCATGGAATCAATTTCACTCAATAACAAAGTTCAATTAGGAAAAAGATCATATTTCGTAACTAGAGACGCAATTTTTTTAATAGAGTGATGAGACAACAAGGATATCATCTGCCTTTTTTTTTTTTTTTTTTTCAAAGGTGACTTAGTTTTATTTCATAGACGAGTTGTGAAACGTACAAAGAAAAAATATTCGCCTGAAAATTTCTTTCCGGATACATATCCTCATTGCTACCCTAACAAAATCCTCTTCATTAGAGACCATTGAGCTAACAATGGTAGTTTTGGCATCACCTAAATCACACTATACATTTTTAATTTAGCTACCTTAATTAATTTAAACACTAATACATGAAAATAATTTTTTTATGAAATCGGGTTGGTCGCACAATGACGATATCAACGTAGCAGAAATTATTACAATGTATATTTGTATTTTTTTTGCATTTAAAAAAAAATCTTCCACTTTAACGTTATTTTTAATGCAATTTTATTCTTTGTTGTATTTTTAATGAAATTATGTATATATATATATTTTACTGGAAGTTCAATTTTTTATAGCATCAAAATTAATTATTAATTTACTAAGATTAATCTGATTGAAATAATTTATTTTGTTGTGTTAAAATAATTACGTGTAACTTTGATTTGAATATTTCTGAATTAACTATAATTATACAATGATTAATTTAATACCATAATTATGATCGTCTTTAGTTCATATTAACTACGAAAACAGAAATTCTATTAATAGCAAAATATTACATTAAAATTTTAGTATCATTACAGTTAATCTTACTAATTATGCTAATTAACCAATAAAACGTAACATACTTCTATATCTTATTTTAATACAAAATTCAATTAATTTAAATCAACCGCCAACAAGCGTTTGAAGTTAATGTCAAATATTCACAATTTCCAGTGATTGCTAACTTTATCGCATTTTAGTTATTTAGACATCGTTTTTGTTCCAGGTATTCGGTATTATGAAATAAAGGTCGAGTTTTGCCTTGTACGAATTCTAAGAAGAAGATCAGTCTTTTCAAAGATCAAAATATTTTTTCCTTCATGTCCTTTGAAAGTAAGAAAGCAAAACTCTCGTAAGCATTTTTTTTGTTTTTTGTTAAAAATAACTTAAAAGCAGGAAAACGTATATTTTAAAAACTTGTTGCTTCAATAATTGTTACGGAATGGTGCGTTCTTACTTTTAATGACTTTACTCGTTTGTATAAAAAATATATGGATATGACTTTGTCATATAGCAAGTATAAAATTAAAAAGGAAGAATATAATACACTGCTTGTATGGTGCGTGTCGCTCTAGTTCGCATCAATCATGTATGTGTCACGTGGTATATTCTGAAGTATGTAAAATAATGTCTATGTCCATCACGGGGACATGAGATGGTGCCTTTTTTGCCATGGTATTTAATGTTTTTAGCATGTTCTTTTAGCTCCCCACACAAAACAATGCAACGAGAGGGATATTATAATATGATGGTTGTGGAGTGTCAGATCATCCTTATTGTGATCGCTCTGTATCTTTCTCTTGTTTCTGTCTTCCTCTCTCCATCTTTTTCTTTTTTTTTTTTTACCAAAGTCATTTCCTTATTTCCATAAAGTATATTTTTTAAAAAAAAAAAAAAAGAATATTCTTTGTATAAAAAAGTATAATCATCATAAAAATTTAAATATAATAATACTAAAACATCGTCAACCGGTTTTACATTAATGAAATGAGATCCAATATTTTGCGTTTTTGATTATTTTGTATGCTTTAGGCATTATTGAAAAAAGAAAATATTTAACCGGAGAAAGATAACTACGTAGAAACATAAAATTCATGTATTTTCCAGATTTTTATTTTAATTTACATAGAAAAATATTTAAAAAAAAATGTCGGTCTGCTATTAAATGATTTTTTTTTTTTTTTTACGTATCTTGGAAAAATTCCAGCTTTTAATGCAAAAAATTATAATAAACGATAATTATTTAAATACACTTAAAATGAAAAAATAATAAAAATATTCACCAATATCATGAACTATAATATCACAGCATAATAAATTGTATTTTTGTTATATATATTATAATAATTTATACTGCAACAAAAAATTCATCCATATACCATGCACTCTGCATGAACAGTGCTGATTACACTGTACAAACTCTATTGCGTCATGTATTTTTGATAAAACAAGAGTTCAAAATTTAATTTTTTTTATTCATTAATGAAATATTTAGCTCAACAAAATAACCTAATCTTCTAACGCGTAAGCCGTTTGTAAGAAGAATAATTAGTCACTTTTATACTAATTAGAAATGATACCACAAAATAACATTTATGATCAAATATAGAAACAGTATATTTGTTATTTCCAAACTTCCATGATCTCAGTGATTCCACCCTCTTCTGTCACTTCCTTACAAACCTTCGCTTCCAGCTTTACATGAGACATAATCGTTGTGACGTAGTGATAGCGATGAACAAGCGTACTGAAGCTGCATCTGTGGGAGTCTTTGTTCTCATACATCTGTAACATTCCTGAAGTTGACACCACTGACATGAAAATGACATTTTATTTTTTTTGTAACTGACAATAGACAACAACCTACATTTTTTATCGCAGAAATGATTAGAAAGTACCAAATTATTCTATTCTGAATATTTTCTGATACCTATCGGGAACTATTTTAAATTATTGAAAGTGCGGCCACGCCCCCTGGAGGCGTTTGGTCCTTAATTAATAAAAAGATAGGGACTAAACGCTTTCAGGGGACGTAGTCGCACTTTCAATAATTAAAAATAGTTATTAATCTAAAAAAAATCTGACAAAAATTTAAAGTAGCATAAAATTTCTATTTCTATATTTTTTTTTTTGCAATAAAAAAGGTCATATATATATATATAGGTTGTCTATTGTTTGTGAAATTGTAATTTTTGGCAAGGTGTTGTGTTGTGAAAAAAAGTGTTATAACTGTTATAAGTATAATGAAAATAACTAGTTACACAATTTGTATGTAAATTAACATTACAAAAGCACAAGTTTTTAAAGTTATAAAATTATTTAATTCAAAAGTTTGTAACAAAAAAAAAATAATAATAAGATGAGAGAATTTCTCACTTTTTATTATAAAATAATTTCCATTGTAATAACAAAACATTTCAATTTTATTTTACAGTCTACTGAACTACAATAAGATAGAAGAAGTGGAGGACCATGCGTTTGATGAGGCCCAAATTGCTAAACTGTAAGTACCAACCAGAGGCTTTGTGTTAAAATTATCATCTGAAAATTATTAATTTACTTACCATTAAAAATTTTAACTAATGAGAAAATTAATAATAATAATAGCTTGCAAGCTCCTTATTGTAGACGTTTACAATTGTAGTTAATAAAAACCTTAAATCATAAAATTATCATTACAAGCATGCAAAAGAGAATTGTAAGGTGGTATATATTTTCTGTATACCAAGACACCAAATTATAATATAAATGATTAATTTTGAATCGTGACAAATATATTTGCTGTCATCAATGAAGAAATTTTAGAATGGGGGTAATTCTGAACCAAAAAGTTTTTAAAATCTGAATAAATCTGATAAAAAAAATTGTAACAAAAAATTTAGCATAAAATTCAGTGTTTTAATAATAGAGATACCCCCCTACCTCTTTTTTTAGATTCCCGCGGAACCAAAGCAAAAAGGTTTTGTTAATTGTTGTGATATTTTGTTTGGCCAAAGCTTATAATTTGATTATTCAATCAAAATATCAACAAAAGCATCATCTAAAGGTGAAAACAGCCGCCCACTCTACGCGTTCTGATTGGTCGGAAGTTTGGAGAGGCCAAACTCGGTGCTAAGCTCGGTGCTAAGGTGCTAAGCGCACAAATAATTGCGCTCGTCAATTGTTTTAACCGCGAAATTCAAAAATGTTCAACAATTGCATTGAAATCGTGTGCTAAGGCAATCAGCTGTTTGAAAAAAACACGATCGAAAACATTTGAGCGAGTGTTTAAACTGACTTTCTTAGCACCAAATCGGCGGTGCTAAGCGTAGCGGCTGTTTTCACCTTAACTCTCTTATATTATCGAAAAATAAAATAAATAACAATAATTGAAATAACAACATATTTTTAAAATACTGTTACATTTTTTACTGACAAAAATTGCTGGTATTAAATATACAGAAACTGTCAATCTGTCAAAGTTTTAAATGAAATATTGAACTCAACTAACAATGTCATAAAGAAAAAGATTGAATTTGAATTAAGAATGTTAAAAATTAATAAATAAATAATTATTTTAAATAAGTAGAAAACCATGCAGTAATTACTGACAAGATAATATAATATATAAATTTAATTTTGCTTATATCATAACGCCATTTATAGACTTAGAATCCAACATACGGTGTAATACAAAATACAAATCATGCTACAGAAATATAATAATAATCAAATAAAAAGACTTTATAGACTTTACTTTGAAAGGAAATGCAGGATATAATTATACAGCATGTATACGTTTCATGGTGTATTGAAACCAATTACAAAACAGAACGTTATACATCAAACATAGTATCCTTCATTACCGAGGCACTACACCTTCGGACAACATGTACTCCTGCTTGCGGGCGTTGTCCACGGCAATGAACGAGGCGTGAGGAACTTTTTAAAAATAAAATACCTTTGATAAGCTTTGATAAAATTGCAAAACTATATAATTTTGTCTCTCAATGCTGTAGCTCTAGAAAGTCAGACAGGAGAAACTTTCGTAATATCCCGAGGTCTGCTCCTGACCTCACCAGCCAACGGTTTTGTTAAGCATATAGATATAATAAACATAATATCCATTTCCGAGGTGGTTTAAATAGCTGTACGAGATTTCTCCTCTGCAGAAAGGTCTCAGCACAAACAGAGCTCGTACAATCGAAGCCGACAGCGGATGAAAGAGCGAGAGTTAACTTTTGATCCCACGTTTTCCACTTCATTACCGGACTTTCTCAATGGTTTATGCTGTCGAGCATGTATGATATGTGTTTCTACACAAATTCTGATAACTTACAAGGATCAAAGTCATTATTAGACAAAGGTAACTAGCTATTTTATAAACATGATTCATTTCTAATTATCATATTGAATTCAAGTTAGATTTTTTTTAATAAATGCATTTATCTATTTTATTTTTAAGTATTCTGTCTTTTTGAAGCGTACATACTTAAATATCATGCATGCCGAGACTTCTTAAAGTAGGCAGTATGTTTAACACCTTTGTAATGCAGGTTGCATTTTTAAAGGGTAAAATAATAATTCGAGCATTAATTGCTTTTCCCTTTTTAAATTAGATGTTTTGATATTTATGTCACATACTGGGTACCCATTTTCTGAATAATGTAATGTGTACTTTCTTAATAAAACCCTTTTAAACTGGAACAAAAAAAAATCGATAATTTGATTCGATTTTATATTCGTTAACTTATATATTGCATTGTGTACTATTAGTATGTGCAACTATAAATAATAATTTACATGGTGGCTGGAAGGGAAATCGAAAATGAACACACTTACTTTAAAAAAAAAAAAAAAAAGTAGCTTATCGTCTTTTCAAATTCAGGTAATATTTTATACTCTCTGTCATTAAGGAAAAGGGTATTTTTACTTTAAAATCAATATTCTGTTTTAAAGCTGATCTAATTTCCTACATTTCATGCATACATTAACGATAGAAGTGAATTATCATTATGAATCTAATGAAATTTGCCGTAAAGTACACTCGGGACCACAGAATGTATCTATGTTTACTTTCCTGGCCTTCAAACTATTATTCGATAGACGGATGGAGGTTTGGCAAACTGAGGATTGTTAAACCATTGGTGGGTCGGATTATTATCTTACTCTTTATCCAATTAGAGGAAGGAATTACTTAAGTTTAAAAACAAATAATAGGTGTAACCTTTTGAACTTCTGTTTATGTAAATTATGGCATGTAATATTATGTGTAATTTATATATTTTTTACTGTATTAAATATTATATTGTGTAAAATTGCTAGATTGACCTTCAATATTTTAATTTTTATGACACACGCTAAACTAAATATTGTTCAACGTAATTTTACAACCACCATTGTCATCAATTGTATTGTAATTTTGTTGTCAGCACTCTACATTATTGATTCTAATTATAAACAGACAATATGTTTCTAATTTTCATGTCAATACAACAAGTAATTTTATTCTGTTTATTAGAACATAAATGACAATTAATTACATTGGTTTGTATAAAACTAATCTTATTTTAGATATGTATGTGACATCATATATGGATGTGTATATAGGTAATTTATATATATGAGGTCATACTCTCGTATAATATACCAGTCAAGTTACTCTCTTTTCTGAGCCATATCGACAATGTTTCACTGGCGTTTGCTTAATTCAGTTATATTTTAACGTGAAATATTCTGTATTTAGCCTATTATTTACAGTAACACCAGACTGCGTGATTTCGAATAAATAATTCTATTTGTATGAAAAAAAAATGTTTAATATTCTGAACCTGAACCTTCCTTTTTTATACGTATTTCACATTTTCTTTCATTACATGGAAAATCCCAATCCCAATCCAATCCCATGGAGATTGGAGAATTGTTTTCATTGGCATTTAAACCATTTAAACCATCAAGTTATCACAACATTTTTTTTAGGTTTTATAATCAATAAATTTTTAAAGATTGATTCGGTTCTCGGAAACGACCTTCTCAATTTAAATTAGACATTTGCAGAGAATTTTAAGCTCGCCACCAATAATTAGGTGCTTATTTTTTTTTTTTTTTTTATTATTATTTTTTTTTTGTCAATCTGTTTGACCAATTTTGTAAAAATTGAGCTAGAAGTTTAACATTGAGTCTTAATTATTGACGGAAACCGGAAATATCTATTGTGAAATAAAAACAACCCCTTTGAATTTGCCTGAAAGTGATTAAATTGTAGAACAGTTTCGAAATTTTAAACTTTGTTTCATTTATTTTGTTTGAAAATAAAATCAATAAAACTTTTGACGCTGTGGATGTAAATAACAAAAACAGTTGATTTAATGTATTTTCATTAGCACCTTTTCACAACTCTCAAACAAGAAGTAAATTTGTAATAAATTAGGGAGAAAATTTGGTGCAAAACATAATTTTGATCATGTATACTTTGAATATTAATTAATTGCTCTTGTCGAGGAAGCCGCGCGATGTCTCTTGAAAACTAATTTTTTGAGACAAAAAGTTGAAAATCAATACTTTACGCTACTTTGTACTATTATCAAATTATTATAATATAATGCTGTAAATCTATTGCAGAATATCAAATAAGTTCTCACTGTCACCATAAATGAATTAAATACAACGATAAAATTGTATGATAATATATTTTTTTACTTTTATTACATAAAGCTATAATTTACCACTATAACTTATTAGCATGCCATTTTTCTAATTGCTTTTTCACTCTTTTCGCCTAAATTTCACCACAATAAAGGTATGTATCAATTCTATTAGATAGAGGAAATTTAAATGAAAATAATAATTTATTATGAAGATATATTATAGAGCACGTGAAAGGCGTACGTATATAGAAAAATTTATCTTTTATTCATTTAGCAAAATTTTATATTATATTATTACCATGGCTTAAATAAATATATATTAATTAATATAATAATAATATAAATGTTTATTGAGCAAAAGAACATTATAATACACAGTGATACATTTTAATACATAATGCTCAATGGGTGACTCAAAAAGGGGATCCCATTCACTAAGTGTCAAGTCACCCAAAAATAAGGTAAAATTTATCAGACATTTTACACACAATAAAATAAACTACTTCGTCATAAATACAACAATATATACAAATACGTTAATGATTTATTAACATAAAAACAAAGAATATGCTACAAATTATCAAGGTATAAATTTCTCGTCTCGACAGGCAGCTTATTAAAAGCTCTAATTAGCCTTGGGAAAGTTGAACATAGGTAAGCATCAGAATAGGCCTTAGGAAATATGAGAATAACAGACCCTCCACGCAAGCCATCTTTACGATTTCTTACTATGACTCTCTCAGGACCAAACACATGAAAATCATAATACCTAGTCAAACATTTAAGCATAAACTTCATATCAATGGAGTCAAGTACACTAGGGATAGGCTGCAAGTTACACCTTTCAAGTCTTCTCACCCTACCAACACAATCCCTTCCATATATTTTGTATCCAAGTATCAATTATCCAGATAATTAATAGAATTTTCGGTATTTTTTTATTTTTATTTACTTCAGAAATCCTATACAATTTTCTTTGAAAACTATTTTATACATTACGTCAAGTTTTGCGCATCATTACCTGACTCCCTCTTGAGCAGCAGATTATTTCACGCTTGAAACTCAGTCGCTGATTATTATATATCATTATTTGAACTAACGAGAACAACGACTTCATTAACTCAAATCTCTCTTCAGCAAATGTTTACTTTGACATACGTCATTTAAGGCTGTTCAACCGAGTGCTTTAACATTTGTTATTTTCATTGTTTGCGTATATTCAAATTTATAACAGTTTGTACAGGTATGAAATGTGTGTTCTACTTTACATATAATGAGAAACTAACTCATTATAAATGAAAAGAAAATTTTATATAATAATATGTTAAAATTTAAAATGAATAAAATTATCATTCACAATTTTATAATTTTCTTATGATAAACTGAATAAAAAACCTGTACATAATTTTTTTTTAATTGCATGTTTTGATAGAAAACCTAAAAAAAAACTTTTAAAATCATTAAAATCGTGCTACAAAACGCTGTGACGTCATAGTCATGCAAATGTTTAAAGTGGTATTAAAGTGAATACTTTTTTTTTTTTACATGTTCGGGAAGCTACGAATTATTCTGATATCCTTGTGGCACAATATTTTCATAAAATGCCTAGTTATTTTACAATTAATTATTTAGTTTGAAAAGTGAGTTTGATGACCGTTGGTTGATTCAAGTCGGTGCGCTCCAGCAGCAGCCGCTGATACGACGAGAATCTCCCGCGAATCGGGGGAACCTCCTCCCGCCCCCTTCTTGTCGTATCACCGGCTGCTGCGGCCGCGGGGATGCTTGAATCAACCAACGGTTTTCAAACTCACTTTTCAAACTAAATAATTAATTGTAAAATAACTAGGCATTGTACGAAAATATTGAGCCACAGGGATATCAGAATAATTCGTAGCTGCCCGAATATGTAACAAAAGTATTCACTTTGGTATCCCTTTAACACACAAGCATATATAGAGAAATACGGTGCATGTTACAGCGTCACATCTTGATTTTGAGGTTAATTGTTTAAAGAGTAAAAAAAAAAATGAAAAAAATTTACAATACGTAACTCGAGGTGCTCTATCCAAATATGCAATAAAAAAATTCTTCTAGTTTTTCCATTGAGAAAATATCAAGTGTTGTAGCAAAGAGTTTACATTAAATTTAATAATATAAAAAATCTCTGGTAAAACTGATGGGCCAGAAGGAATTTTTTTAATTCTGTAGCAAAATGTATGATATGTATTTATCAATCGAATAGTTATCGAATTTCTTAATCCTTAATTAAAAAGAACAGTTACGTGAATGAAGGTATAATATATATTCTGTCTCATTCACAATAAAAAAAATCAGATCATATTATACTGAAAATTAAATCTTCATTAAATATACATATTTTAATGTAATACAATACATTAAAAAAATGGACATATTAAATCATAATTGTTTTTTTCAAATTCTTCTGACATTTATAATTCATAATTATTTATTGCTTTTCGATTGTACAGTACAGCAATATAAGCACGTCAGATACATAATTACAGTAAAAGTTAAAGATCGTCAAGTCACTATCACACAACAAAAAACATAACATTTTGGTACAAAAAAAAAATGCACATTGTCATTTACTTAACTCTAAAAAAAGGAGATTAAAAAGAGTAATTCTCTGCATAAATCCCCAAAGTTTTGCCTCAAGGATACAATAAGGAATACAATAAGTGGTGGTTCACAAGATCAGTTTGCTGGGTCACGAGGCGGTTCAGTGGAGCGTGGAACATTGGAACATCGTACATTGAGGAGGAGGTATAAGAAATCAATGACCCGCAAAAGGTCCTTGATTTTTCCCCTTCTTTTTTTTTTTTCACTATTACCAAAGAAAATATATTTTTTTTGTTAAAATCTACTAAGAACGCATCCCTTCTTTGTAAATCTACTCTTGAGTGGAGCTCTCCTGAGATTGAAGTAGCTTTGGACATGCACGATTCCAGGAAACCATTTCATACATCAGAGATCACAATTTAATATCTTACTTAATCCAGATTGCAAACGTATCTATGATGATTACAATAGTAATATAGCCTAAGGTAGTTCTTAATACCATAAGTCGTACTTTCTTAAAGTTAGTGAACTGAAGTGTGTTTCATTACGTTAAATGGAATATTGTATACATAAAATATTGAAACTTTTTCTTTGAATAATTTACATTCAATTTGTAATATATATATATATATATATATATAAGCTTCTGTAAATATTATTTACAAAGTGAAACAATTTCATTACATTGAATTTGTTCGTCAATAAAATGTACAAAAAATTAATGTGACCGTGACAGAATAATAATAAAAATTAAAATGTAAACAAATAATATTTCATAAACAGTTAAACACATCAATGGTGATGCATATAAAAAATACAGTATACACAATTAATACACTGTGTATATTACAAATTTATTTAGTTTCCCTCATTAATTAATGATACATGAATCATTGAAATTAAAAAAAATTTATACCTAAATAATAATTAATTTAATATTACAATTAGGTTAGTGATCAGCAAATTAAAAATGCATATTATAGAAGTCTTAATTTTTTTTTTATTACATGATATTGTACCAGCCAGGGATATAATCTCCCTGTCGGCCGCTACAGAATACATATGGGTTCTTCAAGATTTTAATAAACAAAAATTACAAGTTTAACATAACCAATTTTTAAATAAACATAATAATCGATATTTCAGCCATTATATCAGAAACGAAATATACAAAAGAAAGTGAGACAAAACAAAATTCATGAATAATACTAAGGAAACTACTTTATTTCATATTTTCATATGAACATTAAGACAAATATACAGTACATATTTCACTTAACAATTAAAATTTACAGTAGAAACAGTAAGCTCATTTCATTAAATAATAATATTTTTAGTTAAACCTTAAATTGATATTGGTTGTCTATTTAGTTGTATGATGTATGAAAATTATGGGATAAATCAACGTGTATAGAATAAGTATAAACTATCTATACACCTTGGAATAAATGAGGTGTAAAGTTACGAAATTCATAAATGATTAAGATCTTCAGAGTCAAAGGGTAATTTTGTCAGAAAGAAACGAATTTAATAAGATTTTAAAAATCGAATATTTTCTAGCTTAATCGCTTATGGTTTCAGTAATTTCAAAGGGGCCGTTTTCTCACAACAGCTTCATTTTCAGTTTCCCTTGATGTTAAACTTCTACCTCATTTTTTACATTATTGGTCAGAAGGGTCCACTCCAAAAAAAAAAAATGTGACACATATTGATGATAAATCTAAAGGCCCTTGCAGGTCTCATTAATATCAAGGGTGCCAATTCTGATATCCCAGTCATATATCCTTAAAGAAAAAAACAACAAATATCAAGCACACATTGCGTGAAGTACATAAATAAATTATAATCTTGTCGATCACACATAGCGATCAAATGAATTATAAATATTTAAAAAACTGACTCAAGAACACTAATTCGAAATGAACTGCTTTTTAAATTTATAATGCAAATCTGATGCACAGTACGCAAGTCGTGCTCATCTTAATCAAGAATACAACAATAGCATGCTAGTCATATCATCATGATCAATATGCTAAGTGCTTGCTTCTCTAGAGATGCAATGTAATCAAGAATTTCTCATGATAATTTACTACTCGTATTATGATCACATTGTCTCACGTATTATTCAACTGTCATTTTAATCAGGAAAACAGTATTTTTTTTTTGTTGTTTATTGAAATACAGTCAAATTTATGTAATGTTCCTGCCGGAAGTAGCCGGAAGTGTTAAGTTCCTGGCCTTCTTATTCATATTTCAGCGTTACAATTTCACACATAGGTCAAGAATAGTACTTATACTCTTTTTGTAAAATTTCAAAACTAAATTGCAAACAGAATAGCCACAAACTTCTCACTTTCGGATTCTTCCGGTGGGAATATCAAATTAATTTGACTGTAAGTATATGCAGCCGTTGCTAGTCAAAGTTAAATATTGTAACACTGCATAGAACATTCATGACTAACAATTGTAAGTACTGTTTTTTTCTGTGTAAATCAATACTAACTTACATACAAATTTGTATGATTGTTTGGAACTAAAATTATGACTATTATTTGGTTTAATTACGCATGTTTTAACAACTATACATACAAAATTAATAAAAATATGAGACTTGAATCGAAAGTATTTAAATACAGATACAAAACTACTTTATATTATTATATACGATGTATTTAAGATGAGTGTATTGAATATATTTTTATGAATATAATGTTATTTTTGTTATCAAAAAGCGTGATTTTTTTTAATGTTTTCTTATATATTTTTTTGTTGTTTTTTTATATTTCCAATGGATAGTTACAATTGAATTTAACACTACAGCACAATAAAGAGTAATTGATTTAATACTGAAACATATTATTTTTTTTAGAAAAGTATCTCACAGTAAAACAGAAAAAAATACTACCTATTCAATACGTATTTTATCATATTCTATCATAATAACAATTTATTTCTGAAAATTTGTTTTTAACAAGTAAAAAACAAAATTCAAATCTACACTGCTGTAGATCAAATTCCCTTCATGTGATACATCATGTTCGATTTTTCAATGAATACTTATTATACATTTATTACAGACTATAAATATAAACTTGTTCTATAAATGTGAATAAAAACAGTAGTCAAATATCGATAAAACGTGTAAAAGTACATCGGATAAAGGTAAAGATATGTATAGACCTTACCTGTAAACTATAAATTGTAAGAACATTACTGGGTTTTCCATAGGGAAGCCATAATATTCATGATAGAAAATAAATTAAACTTTGGAGAATTTATCGGATTTGAAATAATATTAATACGTAAGTCTTCAGACACTTCATTCCATTAAAAACTGTAATTAAGTACTTTATAGTACTGTCCATAGTTTTGTTTTAGAGTGTTTTTATTAGTCGCGTATATTTCTTTAACTTCAAAGGTATTCACTATTAAAAATAAATAATAATAAGGTAATATTTTTTAAATGATACTTGTACTAAAAAAATAAATAACTCATAATATGAATTTCATGTTCTTTTCATTCATTAACAATATAATATATGTAGCTTGAATTAAATAATCTATTCCTTAAAACGGCTATAACTTTAATACGTATTGGGGGATATGCTTTCATTTTCTTGCTGATTTTTGTTTTTAAGTTATAAAATTTTTAATTTATGCTAAATTTAATATATTCTATCTAATTAAGAAAACAAAAAGTTATTCTTTATTATTCTTTTTATTGTTAATTTATACATGGCGTTACTTATTAATAAATTGTTCACAAAACTTTTAAATATAATAAATATATATTTTTAGCAAAATATATGTAATACAATTATCATTATAGAAACGAATTTACATAATTTTCATCGTACATTTAATTTTGCTTTCTATACAAAATTAACACATATAATAAAAAAATTCCTGTAAATATAATAAATTAATGTAGTTACATTTGTAATGATTGTACTCTTTGTGAAGCTATAATTGTATAAAAAGTAACATATACCAAAACCATGTCACTGTTAACCACATTGGCCTTTTTTATAGCTGATTAATGAGATTTGATATAATTAGATGTGCTGATTTGCATGTTTCATAGTGAAATTACATTGACGTTATTAAATTTATGACGCAGGTTAATTAATATCATAGTAAAATTTACTGGGGTGAAATAACATACGTATGATGCAACAGGCTTCGGGCAATTACAACATTAATTAAATATCACAAGCTTATGTAAAGCATACAAAGTATGCTGATGTTTATTCAAAGTAGCTTATTTATAATTGAATTTTTTACCAACACAATATACCACCAACAATATTAAAGCTGACTGGATTTTCAATATAAAAGATTGACATCATTAAAAAATGGGAGGTGTGGCGCAGTGCGCTTGACCGGGTCTCGTCAGATCACCGAAGTCAAGCAACGCCGAGCGTGGTAAAGTTGAATGGGTGACCATTTTCAACAAAAACCACGTTTCCCATATACAGAGGTAAATCGTTGCGCTCTTCCACTATGTGGTTCTCCTGGCTTTGGACCATTGCACTTCCAGTTCATTGACAAAAAACTGTAGCATCCATCCTGATTGAGGTTTCCACGTTTCCTTCAGTCGCAGCCAAATGCCAGATAGATTGCAAGGTCGTGGCTGCCCCCGTTCCGGAAGAGCCCGCGAAATGCTCAAGTTAGGTTTTTGGAAGGTTCGGGGCTTCGGGGTTTCAAAGTAGTATATAATTAGAAGTACCCAGTATAAGGTTTGATTAAAAAAAATGTTTGTAAATATTGAATTATATATTTTCATTTATTTATATATTTTATCCACTACAAGAAGAAATCATTATTTTATTTTTTTTAATAGCACCATTAAATTAAATTTAATTACTTTTATCGTTCCTGCACTGATAAAAACTGTTTTGCTCTTTTGAAAAACAACTTTAATTGATGAAAAAGCTTCATTTAGTGAGAAAAACATTATAAATCTGACTCATTTGAATTTTTTAAATGTAATCATAATTATCATCAGTTTAGAATTAACAGTTGATAATATTCAGAAGGCTATCAACCTTATCAGATAAGATAATACAAGTATCAAAGGGTGAGAATCCCATTAACTTGTCTTTCATCATCCAAGCTCAATTCTGAAGTGTTGCAATGCAATTAGAGTATAAAAATAAAATATTTTATTTAAAATTTTATCATACTATTTAACAAAAGTTATGAAAAAAAATACAACTTTAACAATTGAAAATTATAGTTTTCATTATAGATAATATATTATTATTATTAATTTGGTAAATTTTGTAATTAAATATATAATTAATAAAATATTTAACGAGTTGTAAATAATTAAAACATAATATTTAAAAATAATTCTGTGGTTAGTAATTCATATTCCCATTGTAAAATCATTGAGCAGACTATAATATACAATGAGATTGTTCAAACCCACGCTCTTTTGTATTCCCAGGTGCTGATATGTTAAAGCTTACTCAATTATCATCAGTGGAGCGAACGAACGTGCAGATGAACGGTGTGATGACAAGCGTATGTATGTGTGTTCCAGGAGTCTCAAGGGGAACAGAGAGTTGCTCGTGGTTCAACCAGATGCATTCGTCGGTCTGCGAAGTCTACGCGAGCTGTGAGTACAAAGATTTTATACAAAAACACACCCTTATAACCACATCAACCACTTCCAAGCCAAAAAGGGGCAAATAACTTTGGTTTTGGTAAAGGAAGGCTTCTTCCTTTGCCAACTGAGCTGACTGAATCACTTAGATTTCCTCGTTTTCTCTTTCTATTTTCCCTATATACGTATATTTTTATATGCTTTCTTTGTATGATACTGTCTTTGTATTATTTTATTTCACATAATTCCCCCCTCCCCCTACATTTTGATGGTTTTCTTAAAATATCAAATCTCTCTCTCTTTCATCTATGAAAAAAAAAAAATGTACCCCATGGTTTATGTCTGATTTATTTTCCTTTATTACAGGGACCTGTCAGAGACTTCTATATCTCAAATGCCAACAAAAGGTTTAAAGGAATTAGAAATACTTCGACTTGAAAATACAAATAAACTCAAAGTTATTCCATCAATTTACAATTTTGAGGTTAGTAATTTAATTCCCTAAAAAACACTAACTTAATAATATATTATAGTTTATATTATGTTTTAAAGCTAGATATAGAATTCATATAAATGATAATATGCTAAAAATATAATGCTCGTGAGTGTTGGAAATGTATAATATCAATATACATTTAAAATGATAATTAAATGACCAAATATAATTAGTTACGATTCTATCTTATAAATAATTGAATTTGAAATGGCAATGTCGTTGAATATATTTATTTGTCTGAATGTTTTTTTCTAACACATTACACAAAAAATAATTCCATTCAAGCAAAGACATTAAAAAAATAATTAGGCACACCATGTCCGATTCTGTGGTGCCCCCCCCCCCTTTCTTTTAAAGACATAAAATGGAGTAAATCATCCAATTTTTTGTATAATTATTATGCTCATAACAAAACACAACCACTTACGACTTTAAAATAATTGTATTAATAATAAATAAAAAAATAGCATCACATGTTATATAATTTATGATATTAATTTTGAATCGATTACAGACCTATAATTAACTTTTTAAAAAAACAAGTATATATATTTTTTTTAATTTATTGCATTTTACCTTTATTAAAGCAAAGATTCTCTACATTTTTAAGTAACTTTGAGTCCCAAATTATCAACATGAAATTATAAAACTTTATTAACAGAGTTTTGCTCCACAGTACCTGAACGCGGCTTATTTGAACTACCCCTACCATTGCTGTGCATTCCAGTATCCAGCCAAGCACGACCCCGAGGAGTTCGCCAAGCACGAGGTAAAAGTACTTTTTTGTAAGAGTACTTTTTTGAAGTTTAATGCAGCATTATGCCACTAAAAGACAAGTTATAATTGTAAATGCTACATAGTTAATTATATTAAACTATTCCTTTTAAATTAAATAAAATTATTTAACATCAATGAAATGTTGTTTGTAGTATGCAAAAAAAAACTTTATGTGCTGATTTAATAAGAGATCTTAAATTTGTAATATGCTTAAATATAAACTTTTAGAAAGCTAAAAAAAAACTAAAAAGTTGGAAATAATGTTGACTTTTGATTAACTTTTAAAAAATAAGCTTATCTCAACCACAATGATATAAAATATATAAAAACAATACATATCATTTGGAAAAAAATATATAAGCCACACTAATATTTAATTATACGAGACAAAATGTTTTATAAATGTCTTATTTAGCTAAATTTTATTTTTCAATACTTAAAAAATATAATAGATATATATTCTTCGTTATTAAAAAGAAGAGAGAATTTCATTACTACTCTCAGCAACATCGTAACAAATTTCATTTCATTGTTGTAATATAATTAAAATTAAATTTATAATGATAAAATAAATGGACATTTAGTTGGTAAAATATAAAAATAAATACGCTAGTGCGGAAAGTCTTTAAAAACAAGGAAAACTAAAACATTTATTTTAAATGAAATTTTATCAGAAACTTAAGGTAACACGCCCAATGTTAAAAAAAAAAAATCACACACATGAAAATTATGAAAAAAAAATAAAATGTTCTCCTCTACATTCCCTATCAGTGGCTAAAATATCAGGTGTACAAATTGGAGCTAATTTTTTTAATTATAAATTTTTAAAGTTGACTAATTTAACATGGAAGTTCCATTTCTCCATGTTAAAGTAGTCAACTTTAAAAATTCATAACTCAAAAACTAGATCGAATTTGTATACCTGATATTTTAGCTACTTATAGGGGATGTAGAGGAGAACCGGAGAACATTTTAAATTTTTCTCATAATTTTCAAGTGTAGGATTTTTCTAACATTAAGCGTGTTAACTTTCCCTTTAACATTAACTTATAATTATATTTTAATTTATAGTAGATCACCGAGTTGAAATAAATGTTATTTTTTATTCACTAATTAGGCTCTCTTCTCTCTTTTTTCCTCCTATTTTGTGCCATTTTTTTATGAAAAATAAAGAAAAAGACGAGATTACGTCTCTTTTCCTCTTCTTGAGCTTAAAATATTAGAAATATTGTCTTCAAATTTAATATTTAATGCACCTGCAAGGTTATGCAATCCGCTCCACATTCAAGCATGTAAAGTTGCCAGCGTAAAAGGCTGATTCATACTTACGTCGAATTGAATTTAACTCGCGAAATTCCTTAAAATAAAGTGCATAAAGTTTCATAATCATGGTGCTTCAAAAACTGTCATAAATCATAAATAACATCAGCATATATCATAAAAGAAGATTGGACAGAACAATTAACATTTAAAACAATTAAGAAATACATATTTTCATTGTTTTTATATTGCATGTAATTAAACTTAATATTTTAAAAATAATTGGTTAAAAGGTCTTAATTGCACCCAAATCCAAACTTTTATTATTTTAATATGTTTTCTTCTGAATAAAGCTTTTTTTCAATTTAAATTTTGTTTCTACAAATATTGTTAAGTTGATTAATTTGAAACAAGCTATCATTTAAAAGATCAAAGGACCTGAAAAGTTAACTTACAGCTCTGAGGGTACAAAATTTTTAATTTAAATTTTTTAAATGTAAACTATTTGAGCTATATAACAAACAAAAAAGATAATTCTTTCATGTTCTAAAAGGTTCTTTATTGACCTACTTACCAGTATAGATATGAAATTTAGCGCAAATGAAAGAAGGACCATTTGAAACTTATACTATATTTAATAAATTTATATTATTAAAATTCTTACAGAATAAAAATAAATATACTTTCATGTATAATAAAATTATAATATTATTAGAATTTAATATCAATTATTCATGTAGTTAATATTATCAAAGCGCTGCTTGTTTAACATCAATTTACTACAGAAGCTAATAAGCTGTAAGTAAGTAAAACTAATTCAACTCAACATTTTAAAATTAACAAATTCGTCAATTTGCTACAAAAATTCCGTATTTCTCTAGATTTTAATTAAATTCATTCTGGTTAAAAAGACACTAGTGACGACTAAAATCCGTACAATTGGGAGTACTAAAAGAGCGTGCAGATTAGATGGTTTAATTACTCAGAAGGAATCTACGAGGGTATCTCATTAAGCTCTAAAATACAAAACAATCGTCTATTGTTACCATGTTAATTGTTTTATTCTGAGCATTTTAGATTTTTTTTTAATACGAAATTAAAAGTGATAATTGTTTTTTTAATGTATCTTTAAAATCTTAATAGATATAATGAATCTAAATTTAGTTGAGCATACTTAATTAAATATTATAATAAAATTATCTTAATTATTTATATAATCTGAATTAATTCACTGTATGTATGTTTGCTCATTTTTCAATGATGCTGTGAAATGAACGTGAGTGATGTCAAGTGCAAAGTTGTTTTTTTTTAAATTCTGCAATTTTACAACACTGTAAAATAAGACATCACCATCAATATTTAAACATTACATGAAACAGTGTAATAGAAAACAATATAATGTTTTACTGTATAACAATAGTAGTTATAATATAGTACTGTACATACAAATTAGTAAATACTAGTTCAGTTTTATTTTGTTTTGTAACGGTTATTTTGCTATTTATTTTGAGTTTATTTGAATGTTTTACCAAATTTTCGTAAACTCACAAATAGAGAACATTAATTTGTTTATAGCACTTAATGTTATCTGGAAGAATTATGTATTTTTTTCTTTCTTTGTGTAGTATCATAGAGATTAAACTATTTCTGTTACGATCAATAGTAAAATATTTGAACGAGGGAGCGCGAGAGAGATTAACAAATAACTTATAAGGAGTGTATGTACTGAACACAATAATGAGTCCTTTGAGGAGACAAGCAATAAACATTTGTAGGCCCCAAGGATATGCTTGCTGTACATGTTTTAACTCCCAAGACTGTGCGTTGAATTTAACAATCAATATTTCTATTTCTCTAGAACGTAACGTAGGGTAATATGTGACAATAATTTATGGCTAGTAATTTGCATATAGTCCCAGATCAATGATGCTGCTTGAGTTTAAATTTATGTCTTGCGTCACTATCGATAAACACTTGAAAATGAAATTTATTACTTGAACCGTAACCAATCAATCCTTTCCTAACATGTTCGTTAATGTTTCAGCGTTTCGTGAATCTGATTCAAACTAAGTATTGCTCTGAGGCCAGCACTGCAGCAACCATGGTCCAAGTTCGGACGCGGCGAGTGGAAAGAGATAAACAAAACCTCAACAACTCATCGGAAGAGGAAGACGTGGGAGAATTCGGACATATCGTGTACTCACCTGAGAACCTGACACACCCTCAACGTTCATCACCTGATTGGGGTGCCCTAGCAGCGTCTCAACAATCAAGACCTGTCAACTTTGATCCTTATTTCCTCGACCCTCACCGAGCTTTTGGTAATACACTTCTTGGAGACCTTGGAGGAAGCAGCAATGGTGGTGGATCATTCGACTCTTTCATCGAAGACAATGACTTGGCTGATGATTTACAGAGCGATGATGGAGTATTTCACCAGAATACCGTGACATTAAGTCCTCGTCTCGTCAAAGCTTACTGTGGTAACGTGTCGAGAACACCACGTGATGTCGTGTGCAGACCTGCTCCTGATGCGTTTAACCCTTGTGAAGACTTGATGGGTAACTGGTGGCTGCGAGCGGCAGTGTGGGTCGTCGTAGTGGCAGCTGTGCTCGGCAACTCTGCAGTACTCGTTGTGTTATTAAGTTCGAGATTTCGTATGACAGTACCGAAGTTTCTAATGTGTAATTTGGCACTGGCTGATCTCGTTATGGGAATATATCTTCTACTTATTGCGGCTATGGATGCAGTTTCTATTGGTGCATACTTCAATCATGCTCTCGACTGGCAAGAAGGTAAGAAAATTATTATTTTTAATTGTTTCGTGGTACCTTAGAAAGGGAGGGAGGATTTTTAAGTTTATTGTATTTTATAAGACCATTCTACATATAATATGAAAGCTCATTGCAAATTTAATCAATAAAAAATATTATCGATGCATGAATTATTACGGAAGATTTATATACATATATATTTTTTTATTTTACAGAAAAATATTTGGCGTTCATTGACCTCTAATTAAATGTACTAACCTTCAATCACCTTTTGCTTCATTAAGAAAATTTACAAATTTCATTCTCATTTTTTACTTCCATTTAATATTTTAAAGGTATATTAGAAATGTTTGCGAATTAAAATACACGAAGAACATTGCACAGACTCGCATATTATACATATTATATGCTAATATTTTTTAAGATATTTTGGGTTGTATTGACTTATTAATTTTATGAAATTCTTGAAATTGTTTTACGAATTTGTTGTAAACTATAAGGTGTATATTTACATTTCAAATTTTATTTAATATATGAGGGTATAATTTGTATTAAATTTATATAATTTGTACCTTGTTATTAGTAAATACATTTATGTATTATAATAATATATACACAGTACATTTCTTGTAACGAAAGTCTTTTTTTATTTTTTTTTATTTTTATTTTTATTTTTTATTGGTACTATTATTATGTCTTTTTTTTTTTGTATGTTGTGTTATTGACTTTATTATATTTGGTCATTGGTTCTGTAACTGTTGCCGAATAAATAAGAATTTATTTATTTTATTTATTTATTTATTTATTTATTTATTTATTTATTTATTTATTTATTTATTTATTTATTTATTTATTTATTTATTTATTTATTTATTTATTTATTTATTTATATATTTATTTATTTATTTATTTATTTATTTATTTATTTATTTATTTATTTTGCGTTATAATTCAAACGTTCGCTAACTAGCCGAGAAAATGTTAAACAAATATTATTGTTTAATTTTTATAAAAGCAAGCAAGATATTTAATACAGGCTATGTAATGTTCACAAATTCTAATTACCTATAGCTCTATATCTATATATATATTTGATGATAAACTGATGGTAAGAAAATGTTATTTTCCCTGGATCAAAAACTGTGCATTTGTGCAATGCCTGATAGGCTTACGAGATGTTATCAAAAAACATTTCAAGTTTATCTTTGAAATCTTTTTTATAATTTTTTCAGCCTTAAAGTGCAATGTATCTTATTCAAAATGGAAACCAAATTCCATTATATTGATTCTCATCATTATTTTAAGTGAGTTATATTTCCAAAGCAAAAAAGTTTCGATTTCAAAAAGAAGCTTATACGAGTATTACAGGACTTTCAATTTTCTAATTTTTTCACATTTATATCATGTTTGCTTTTTATAATATGTAACTTGACATTTATTTTTACAACAAAGCACTTTCAATATATACATCATTATATTGTGAGTTTAATACCTCATATCTATGTATATGCCACTGACTATGATGGCCTCAATGAGAGATACGCTTGATACGAGGATTGCGAATTAACTGTACTTTAAGATATGCAAACTTTTCAAGAAGTAGATTTATTTTATAACTCAATTCAATACATTGTACTTTCAGAGTAATTTTTTTTATGTTTATTGCAACAAAAATAAACAATAATTTAATCAACTACTGAGCGAGATAAGAAAATAAAGAAACAAAATGGTAAAAAAATATTCAATTTATTTAAAATACATATCTCATAAAATTTTATTTTAAAATATATTAAATATCCTGGGACAATTAATTTTAATTTGACAATAATTTAAATTTCTTTTAAATGTTGATTTTTCGTTGATTTATGAACTTTTTTATACAAAGGTTGAATTTTTTTTACAACTAAAATAAAAATAATTAACTCTTGAAAAGTTAAAAAGCTCGTAATAACAACACAACAACAAAACCCTCTAAGGCTCATCATTTAACAAGTAAGCATGAATGCACACTTCAAGTAAAAATATATATATATATATATATATTTAAAAGAAAGAAAAAGAAAATAAGACGTATAAAAATAGTGAAGTAACATTTTTAATAATAATAAAATATGAATGACAAATGTTCTCAACGCGTGTAGTGTTTTTATAAAGAAATTTTATTTATTTATATAGTCAAATAACTAATTGTAAATCGACAAAGTAATAAAAAACTCCCATTCAGTATTGAAAAATGTTCTTATGTTCTTATATATATGTAGACATTTTATTTTAAAGTGATTACAAAAAATTAAATATATATTTATTTTAAATAATAAATAATAATAAATAATAAATAATAAATAAATAAATAAATAAATAAATAAATAAATAAATAAATAAATAAATAAATAAATAAATAAATAAATAAATAAATAAATAAATAAATAAATAAATAAATAAATAAATAAATAAATAAATAAATAAATAAATAAATAAATAAATAAATAATGTGATGTTTAAAAGGACACAATTTTAATTATTGTATTAATTTTATAGCTCATATATATTTTAAATATTGTTTGGGTATATGTGTTTAAATTTATTAAATTTAGGCTAATTTTAATTAGAATTAAGTATGTTACATATTTAATGTAATAATTGACGTGATCCATGCTGTACAGCCTATGATCGAAATAAAAATTTGAATTTAAATTGAAATTTTCAATAATACCTATTAAAAAAAACTATACACTCATTATTTGTGGTTACCCACTACTTGTTAGTATTTTTAAAGTAATTTAATTTAACTTTTTTAATCAATATTTAAGCCACTTATTGGATATAGCAATTATCAGCTGTATTCGTAATGAAACCAGTAAAGTGTAAAACTTTAATTGCTTGAAATTTAAATCTGTTGTGTTGTTGAAAGCCTAACTAGAGCTAGTGTAAGCTTACCGCATTAGTGGCAATGCTTAACAATGTAAATTAAGTAACACTATTAGCTTTTCAGCTTATGATTAAGTAAATATTATTTTATTGCTACAATTAACCGATGATAATAAAAATGGTATAATATTATAATTTTTAATTAGAATGAACATTATATATAAAATCTTAAGAGTGCATTTTAATTATCAGTGAGATCTAACACAATAATCCTAAATTATATAATGTAAATTGTAACTTAGTTTGTATTATAATTAAATGGTAGTTATCTAAATTGTTCTATAACAATAATTAACATTCCGCTACTCCTTCTTCAACCCAATTACTATATACTTCAACCAACTATATAAAAAAAAAAATAATAATAATTATACATTAATTACAAGCAATGATAATTATAAAGATAACATAACTATTATTTTCAATGCACAAATAGGTATCATTTCTATGAGTTAACAAATATCGAAATAAATAGACCATACAATAGAGATATAAAAGATTATTAAGACAGACGATATTGATTTTTATTAAATCCATATTTCATAAAAATGCATTGGGGTGGAAAAATATTATTGGACATTTAGTTGAAGAAAAATGCCCCAAATCTTTTGTTTTAGCTCTTAGATTTTTCCAATACTTGTCTTTTAGATTTCTGTATTATAAATCAACTTTTGGATTACACTGTGAAGTCTGAAGCATTGCAAGAGATTAGATCTGTCAATTTCCATCCAGGCCTAGCGTTATATAGTGCTCACTTCCAACCTTTTGACATGAGAGACGTATTGAACAGATAATGTTTAGCCTGACGGGAAAAGTTTAAGAAAAATGTTTGCAAAATTCTCAGTACAATTCAACTTTTCTGATGTAAAATTTTTGAATTACAAAAGTTGAGCGTGGCGCAGTGCATTGATCGGTTCTCGTTGGATCACTGAAGTCAAGCAACGTTGAGCGAGATTAGTGTGTGACCGTTGCAAGTAAAAATTTCGTTGCTTCCTCCCTGGGGTTAACTCATTTCTTTTTCCGTCCAGTGCCACTGCACTTGTGTGCGCTGTGGTTTCCTAAAGTAAAATTTGAACATCTCTTTGGTCCATTGATAAAAAGTAGAGGTGTCCGTCCTGACTGAGGTGTTCTACGGTTCCCTCAGTCTCACCTCAGCGAATGCTGGGACACTTAACAGGCCGAGATGGCCATCCTTTCCCTCCCTTATCCTTTTTATTCTTACCCATTATGTCGCCTAGAGCTTCAGCTCATAAAAATGCATCCCTGTAAAATACCACAGGGTGCACAAAAATCTTCTACACTTGTTAGCAGCTAAAGTTGTCCACATTTAGCTTTGGTTTGACGTCACGCAACCCTTCTATTAGAATTGAATTGGAGGACAAAGGAAAAGATCCGTGACGTCAAACTAAAGATAAATGGGGACGACTATAGCTACTGTAACTGAAATGTGGCAATGTCGATGTTATAATTACGCCTCCTATTTTGCAGTCAAGTATATAGGTGGTTATTTTAACAGAACAATGAGAACTTCTGCCGAAAATTGTATAATTAACCTGTGTGTAGACTGTGTAAAAGAAATGTGTGCCCTTGTCAGTTTAAAAATCTTGCTCCAGCTCTTTCTGCCTCAGTTATTACAAAAACTTCTTTTTATTTTTAAGTTGCGTATTTCTCGTTCAGCGGATGTTCTGCGTCAGTACCACATTTTTTTTTTTTTTTTTTTTCAGTTTGATATGCATCAACACACTATAACTTGTGAGATATAACAAAGTAACTCAAAGTGCCACTTGAATTGCACAACATAACTTGTTAATTACCTTCTTTGTACCTGTAAGAAGTTGATAAAAGTTAAATTACGTATACTCTTTGTTTATACTGTTGTGGTTTCACCAAGTTTCTTATCGTCAGCATCACATGCCACCTTAAGATTTTAGAAACTTGAAAGTTTTGTTTACTTTCAGGATTTCTCACACCAACCTTAAAATTTAAAAAATAAATTTCAATAAATATAAATATATCTCAATATATTAAAATATCACGAGTATAATTATTAAACTTGTTAATTATAAAATCGTGATTGCGTGAAATTATACTTCTTAATTAAAAGACATATACAGTTTCAACTAACCTGTGTAGCATAGAATAAATAGAGATCAACTTCCATGTCTTACGGCTAGAAATTTTACCAAACTTTTCCGTTGTCACACATAAACAATACATTGCACGCGTGACAGTCGCGCTATCGTCCACAGACCTCTTGAAGCTCTGAAAAGTTTGGTCAAATTTCTGACCATAAGACGCGGAAGTCAATAGTGGTATCTGCTGCGACTGAGAGAGGCCATTTTTATCATTAGTTTTTTATTATTTGCTGCGTGTAATTAATTCAATTATTCTGAGGCATTTTATAACATTCACCAATATTATTTTATTGATGTATTCTGAGTCACTACACTGTACATTAATTTTGTTTATATACATTATCTTATTATTGTCATGTTTGTGCTCCATTTATTTTAAATCATAAAATATAAAAATTATATTTTGTCACAAGTTAAAATTGATGAAGTAGACGTTTCCTCGATTACGATTTTTTCAAACTCTTGGGGTTTACTGTAAATCTTCGATATCTTTATGTAATATGTCCGAATGTGTCGTATGTATATGCTTGTTTTTTTATAAGACGCATTTACAAAGGCCTAATTAAGGTCCGATTTAGGGCCCGATTTTAGGCTCAATTTTCCATTCTTCCATGCCAGAATTAAGTAAGCCCTAAATCGGGCCTTGTCTTTGTGAATGCCTCTTTATTATACATAAATATTTTGTCACAAGTTAAAATCGATAAAGTTGACGTTCGACCCCGATTACGATTTTTTCATACTCTTGGGGTTTACTATTATATCTTTATGTGTTTATGTAATATGAATAAACAAATTAAAGAGACTTTGTCCCTCAGGTGCGGGCTGCCAGGTGGCAGGGTTCCTCACAGTGTTCGCCAGCGAGCTGTCCATCTTCACACTGACGGTGATCACGAGTGAGCGGTGGTACGCCATCACGTACGCTCTACATTTGGACAAGCGGCTCAAGCTGTGCATGGCGGGCAAAATCATGGCTCTGGGCTGGATCTACTCCATCACCATGGCAACTCTGCCTCTGCTTGGCATCAGCGGCTACTCTAAAACGAGGTGGAGTATATAATCAAATATGGTCAATTGGATTATTTATTTTAGAATACTTCAATACAATTTGCATATATCCGTTCTTATTCACAGAGAATAAGTAGATTATTATAATTAAATTTCATTTTGTAGCAAATCTTTTAAAAAAAAAATCTTAGTAAGAATTTTTGAAATGTTAGCATTATTAAAAAAAAATGTGTTTTGAATCAAAATGGTTTAATTATATTAGGTATATTATATACAGCACATTATTATAATAAAATTTATAATTATACATTGCTATGCTTCAAAATTTAGATATATCGCGGGTAAAATATTTAAACATTTTTTATTTTATTTTATTTATTTTTTAAAATGAGAGTAAAATAAAATGTAATTTAAAAATGCCAACAATCTGAGAATTAATTAACTCACGCCAGTCACAGATACACTTTGCGCTCCCCCTCTTTGTGAGCTAAGGGCATTGGGTGTAGCACCGGTAGTTGGCAACACTGACGTATCTTCACCATGTTAATTTTTGATCACTGCTCCTCGGAGTAATTTTTATGCTAGAGCCAAGCTGATTGCTGTAGTATCAAGATAATTAGTAGCCCAAGTGCTCAATTTGGCTAAATAAAGCCTGATTTAAAGAAAAGCATTTTTTAGTAATTTTACTAATTTTTTAAATTTACATGCATTTTTCTAAAATATAAAAAAATACTTTTCTTTAAATCAGGCTTTATTTAGCCAAATTGTGCACTTAAGCTACTAATTATCTTGATACTACAGCAATCAGCTTGGCTCTAGCATAAAAATTACTCCGAGGAGCAATGATCAAAAATTAACATGGTGAAGATACGTCAGTGTTGCCAACTACCGGTGCTACACCCAATGCCATTAATGTATTTATCTGTAGAGCTCTGTAAAATATTTTGTTTTTCAAAGTAAAAAAATGTGAGACTGATTTTTTTTTTTTTTTTAACTAGATTATAATACTTTTCAAAGTTAACTCGACTTTTTTTTTTAATACAAAATATACTTTAAACATATATAATAGTTTTGTTTTCTCATTAAAATGATAAAAAGCAGTTTTTTTTATGTAACTTCATACTTAAAATAATACTTTAATGTTCAGTTTTGTACCTTGGTTTCATAAAACAGAGTCTATAAGCCCGTAATTATAATTTATAACAATATATATACCTCTCAAGATAATTTCGTATATCGTATACTATAAAGAAAAGTCAAGAATCCCTTAGCTCGATCAAAAAGTTAGCTGGAGAAAAATATAATATATATACGCATTTTCTTGATGAAGCAATGGGAACATAACATTGCAAGTTTTAATGTTTTTATCTTTTACATTTATTTGAAACTCTTATTTTTGTTTTCAGCATTTGTCTACCCATGGATAACAGCGACGCTGGAGACTTAGCTTATTTAATTACACTTTTAATCGTAAATGGACTTGCATTTGTATTAATATGTGCTTGTTATTTAAAAATATATTGTACTATAAGTGGTCATAATTCCATGGCATCTCGTACTGATTTTACAGTTGCTAAACGTATGGCATTACTTGTATTTACTGATTTTGCATGTTGGGCTCCAATAGCTTTCTTTGGTTTAACTGCAGTAGCAGGATATCCATTAATTGATGTAACTGGTTCAAAAATATTACTTGTATTTTTTTATCCATTAAACTCATGTGCAAATCCTTATTTATATGCAATTTTAACAAAACAATATCGTAGAGATTTATTTACATTATTAAGTAAACGTGGTTATTGTTCAAGAAAAGCTGCTCGTTATAAAGGTACAACAAATAATTCTGCTCCAGGTAGAAATAATACATTTTCTACAGGTCATGGAGGTAATGGAGTTCAGGTTAGTCAAAATGCATCATCAGTACAGTGTGTTGAAAATTTACGTGTAGACTGGGCCTCAGATGACACAGATCGACGTTTAAGTATGGTACGTGAGGCAAGTAGTAGCAGCAGTAGTGGAAGGAACCCCAGGGGATCACCTCATCCTCTGAGAAACTCAACCACTAAATTACATCTTACCGGAGAACAAGAAATGTTGCTTAGAAAAGCAATTCAAGACCCTAATGTACCTATCACAACAGTACCTAAAGAAGATTCAATAGAAATAGTACCAGAAATAGAAATGGGACCACTTTCTAACAGTCATGTATAAACTCAAAAAAATTACATTAATTCATCTTACATGTAATGATAAAAAAAAACAAAATATAATAAAAAAAAATACACAGTTTTCAAATTGTTGGTGATAAATAAAGAGCATATTAATTATTATTCCAGATTTTAATATATAGTGAATTTTAAATTTACTGATTTGTTTTCGAGATCTCGTAGTTTTGCATACGAGTCGAATTTTTATATCAATTGTAATAATATCAAATAGATATAAGAGAGCTTTAAATTTTAACGTGGCAAAAAAATAAATGGACTTTGTACAAAAGTGCTGTGTGTTACGTACCTCTGTCATACCGTGTATGAGTCATACGCATGTCAATCATTTGTTGTAATTTTATGCGCTGTCTATAAGATATAAAAAAAATATTCGTTTATTCCATTGTAAAAAAAAAAAAAATAATAATAATAACAATAATAAAAAATGTTATTAGAGATTTTTAAAGAACAATATTTAAATAAAAGTAATTTATTAACTACGTAAAATAATCATGTACATATTTAAAGAACAAAAAAAAATATTTTTCAATTTTAAAGTTCCTGTGAATTTTGAAAATTAGATTTTAAAATAAATATTTTAGAAAGCAATTTTTTTATTTAGTAAAATCATTATTTTGACGCAAGTATGAACAATTTTTTTTTTTTTTTTTTTTTTGCTTTTATTAATAAATCTATTAATTAATAAAATTTTAAATTTAAAATACACAAAGAAAGCTCAAACATTCCATATTAGTTGAATTTGTATAATCTGTTAATTGTTATAATTCGAACAATTTAAATACTACGATGTAATAATAACTCCATAAATATTTATTGAGAGAGATGTTTAATTGTTTTACGTTTGGTTGTTTAAGTGTCCAAAATATAAGTATATATATAACTTTGGATGTTATACATGCATGATATATACTTAAAAAAGTATTTAATGTACTTACATGCCCTTTTGGGTCAAATTGTATTAAAGAGTATATTATATTGTAAGAAAATTATGATTATTTAAAAAAAAAACTATTTTCTCGAATATAATTTAAATAAAAAATGTTATGTTTTTTAATATAAAATTTTTCTATGTATTTTTTGTTGTGAACCACCTGTGAGATTAATAAAATAAATTGGAACAATATTTGTCTCTTTTTAAGTACAATTAACAATCCTAATTAATTTGTCATATAATTAAATTATTTAATTGTGATCATTGAAATATTTTATATTAATTGTTGTGATGGATGGAAGAGTAGGCCTGATGGCCTAAATCCCGCCCTCAATAAAAACGATTTTATTTATTTATTTATTTATTTATTTATTTATTTATTTATTTATTTATTTATTTATTTATTTATTTATTTATTTATTTATTTATTTATATTTCAATGAGCACATGTCCATATATTAGTGATATTATAAGAGCTCTTATATATGAGCATTTATAGCTAGTTCACTGGTAACAAGATTGTATAAAAAGGCGCATATGTCTAGTATGGTATAATAGCTTAAACTATTATAATTATATATATATATATATATATATATATAATACGATCGTATAATACGATCAATTATAGCATTATAAAAATAATTGTGTAGTTCAATCAAGTGTCAAAATGAATTTCAATGCAGAAAAAATAAGAGTTGATGGCGATTGTTTATATTTTTCTTCTCGGATACCCTTTTATTTGTAACAGAATTTTCACTAAAAAAAAAAAAAAAAAAAAAAGTTTATATAGAATATTTGTTAAATGCGCACAGATTTATTGAGACAAAAATTAATTAAAAAATGCCAAGAAAAATGAAGCCAACAATTTCAACCTTTTAACTCATATTTTCATTCTTCTTAATTTCACTGATGGTAGTTAATAAAATACATAAAAATAATGAGTTTTGTTTTAACTGCTCAGTTACGGCGTGACTGTTATAATTGCAAATTAATAATATTTTAGTTGAATTCAATTTTATTCTTATTTGAGTCAGGCAGATAGCTCACTACTCTGAATGAGGGACGCTATACAATATTTATATTCGTCCATGCAATCATTGAATTGTTTTTTGATAACTATAATATTATTGTCAATTAAACTGATTTAAACAAAATTGGGTCATAAATAATTGTTTCAGATTAGATTATGTGTCTTAGTTGTTATATTAATTAATTTAAATATAATTCATATCCCAGTAAACACATCTCTGTCGGTCCATCAGTGTTGAGAATGTTTGGGCCATGCAGTACTGTGCCAATACTCTAAATAAGTACTGGCCCAGCACATTTTTGATACCCTGTGTTTACTGGGATTGATATATGGGATATAATATTAACATCATTATATTATCACGTCCTATTATATATTATAATGGAACACTATCGTGAGTTCTTACGAAAATGCTGAGCAATTTAAATAAGAATTAAGGGTAAGATAACACGAACAATCGATTGTTGTAGTCCCTTTTGGTTAACATGTAAACCTTATCAACCTCATAATAATTCTGAATTTTTTTTTAGAGACAGTTCTTAGCACCAAAAAAATGTGGAAAAAAATTCAAAACAATCGGACTATCCAATTTTTTTAAATGAATTTTTTAAAATTTCAGTATAGCTAGGGCTTTCCCATGGACCGATTGTTTTGCAATTTTTTCCTCATTTTTTTGGTGCCATGAACTGTCTCTAAAAAAAAAAATCAGAATTATTTTGAGGTTGCTAAGGTTTAAATGTTAATCAAATGGGACTACAACAATCGATTGTTCGTGTTATCTTACCCTTAAGGGGGAAAAAAAATGAATTTATGGAATAAATAGAACCAAGTCAGATTTTAGCCTATAAAATAATATTACTAAATTTAGGATTCAATTTAAAATTTGAATGCACATTTATTTGTAACTGCATGGCCTCTAAAATATATATGAATCCGACCAAAAAAAATAGGAGAGAAAAAAAAAATGAAAATTGGAAGATATTTCAATAAACACCAAATTTAATGTGACTTGTACAGTGTATAGTATTATCTGCTTGTGCTATGAATGCTATAGCACTTTTATAGCTATATAATGTGAACAGCATGCAGGATATAAGTCTCAATTTAAGGGTAAGATAACAACCCTAATGTTAAAAAAATTCCCACACATGAAAATTATAAAACATATCTTAAAATGTTCTCCTCTACACCCTCTATCAGTAGCTAAAATATTAGGTATACAAATTTGATCTATAGTTTTTGAGTTATTAATTTTTGAAGTTGACCAATTTAACATGGAAGTTTCATTTCTGCATGTTAATTAAAGTAGTCAACTTTAAAAATTCATAACTCAAAAACTAGATCGTATTTGTAAACCTAATATTTTAGCTACTGATAGAGATGTAGAGGAGAACTTTATAAGATACATTTCATAATTTTCATGTGTTTTGTTGTTTTTTTAACATTTGGTGTGTTACCTTACCCTTAATGGTTAGATAGTTACATAATTATATATGATCAAATTTTGCCACCTCTTTGTGTTGAAGATGGGCAGTGTCCGGAGTAAGCCCATTGCCTTGCTCGCTCGAACACGACCGGACGCTAAGAAAATAATTAACTCGAATCTCCCCAAACTCCTTAAAAAAATTATTAAATAAAATAAAATAAATAATAATAAAACAGTAGGGGCCTAACAACTGCGTCTGACTCCTTAAAAAAATTATTAAATAAAATAAAATAAATAATAATAAAATAGTAGGGGTCTAACAACTGCGTACATGAGTCGTTATCTGAGCCTGTTCATCTTCGCTAATTTAAAACACTATAATATCTGTCAACATATGGCTGAGAGATTTTTGGAAATGCATCACTGCACTGGGTGGAAAGCAAGATGAATTTATCCCACGGAGGGAGCGGCGTATTTTTATACTTGAAATGGTCACGCATCCAAGTATTAACCACGCTTGACGTAGCCTGACTTCAGTGATCTAACGAGAACCGGTCAATGCATAACGCCACGCTCCACCTCTACTCTGAATTACTCTGAATTATTTTAGATTTTTATGAGTCCTGCAACTATTTCTAAATAATTATTGGACGTTCTGTAATTTAAGTTGGCACCCCTGAATCGTTAATAAAAAGGATAGGACAGAGACGCCTGTTGACGCCTCCAGAGGGCGTGGCAGCACATTTAATAATTATTTAAAAATAGTTCTGGGTTTCAAAAAAATCTGGAAAAAAATCAGAGTAGCATAATTTGGTACCTTCAATTCATTTCTGTAATAAAAAAATTTCATGTAGGTTGTCCATTTTGCATTAAAATACCGTTATGATATCACGTACTGAATAGTTATATAGATGGCAACATATGATTGACAAAATTAATTAAAAGACTTGAAACCAAACGAGCGTAGGCGAGTTTACACCCCACCCCTAGTTATTTATGTACTCATGAGGGAAATATAATAAACTAAAAATAAAAGGAACCTGTAAAAACATGTGTTTACTGTCTATAATACAAAATAGCTACCAGGGGGGCCTTCAAATAACACAAATTACAACAATCCTAAAATTAAGACAGTCTTAGCATATTCTTTATTGTTGCGCTAAGACAGTCTTAGGCTAAGTTTACATTAAGTGGTGTTATTTGAAGACCCCCCTGATCTAGAGCGTGATCAGAAAAGTGAAGTTATCAACGAAAAATAAAGTAATATTCCCTTATTATTATTTTTTATAATGTAAGAAAAAATTTACTACGTACAATCTAAAATACTAAATTTTTTAAAGTTTTAAGGAAGTTTTCAAAAGGAAATAAAAGATAACAATTTTCTATGAAAAGAAAGCTTATAAGTTTATTTTGTTTTTATTTAGCACATTGGAAGTATAACTATTTTGGAATCATGGATCGTGTAAAGGGGGACCGTTAATACCAAGATTTGATGTAATTAAACTACCGTGCTACACAAATGTGCCCTTGACGGCAATAAATGGAGTGAGATTCTGTTATTGATGTTTTACTACAAAAAATAAAGAAATGAACCGCTACCAGCTAGACCAATACATTTTGTTTTTAAATTATAGCTGACATAATATATTATATTTTATTAACACATAGCTTTAATTCAATACATAGATTACAATTCATCTGTAAGAGCTAGTGTATAATATAACAGTAAATGTTTAAACTGACACAATTAATGTTCATTTGCATTGTTTAAAAAAACAAATCTAGCTAATATTGGTCCAAAATAAAGACGGACAGATAACAAAGAAGAGATCGAAAAATATTTTGCATTAATGAGTTCTTTCCTTTAAACATCATTTGACTCATAAAATCATTATATTTATACAATTGTGATGTTTAATTAATGATAAGGTCTTTTTTTTTTTTTTTTTGTAATAGCTAGCTCAACATCATCATATTTAAATAATTTTATCATTTATGTAACAAAAAATATCAATCACGCTTAACAACATAAAATTGCACCATACATACTATAATTAAATACAAATTGTACAATTACATTAAAATTGCAAGATTTTGTTACTTTTTTTTAAAAAAAACAAGTGATTTTTTTAAATTAAATATATTCAACTTATTGCTAATCACCGGTTACCATCTCAATATATTTACCTTTCTTTTTTGTTTTTTTTTTAATTAAGAAAAATATATAATTACTTATTGGCATAAAATTTTTTCATACATAATTTTCATCTATACATTTAATTGATAAAGATTTAAAAATGGGGGGAAAAAAATGTCATTGTGCTCATATTGCACTATTTGCTTCTTCACCTACAAATCATCACACTTTCCGCTCACGAGCAAAATAACATACATTATCAACTTAAGGAACTTTACAACTATTTACACATATATTAACATTCAATTACAAAACAAAACACATGATACTGTACTGCAATTTGATTTTGCCTACTTACATTTACAATCCTGTTTCAGATGCATTCATTTTAAACTAAGCATCTGAAGTTATATATTATAAGAACAAAAAGCATTGAAAAGATTGTTCAACTTTTTTTTTTTCTTTTTCTTTTTTAGAATCACTCAACCAATATTATCATATTATTTGCATTTTTTAAAAATAACAATGACAATTTTTTAAAACACTAAAATTATATTTAATTATCAGGCATGTTTATATTATTTTTAATTAATTTTTGATAATACTTAAATTGTCATCGTAATAAAAAAAAAAAAAAAAGATGGGGATATTCAGTGAAAGCCGAGAAAGTCTGTTAAGCGATCATTCCATTGCATAAGCCAACGAAATAAGGGCACTGGTTTTGTATCTGTAGAAGGTGCAGATCTCATTTCGGTGGGTAGATATTCCTCTCCTCTTATACAGAAGAAACTTCGGATTGGGCTTCGACACATGGGACACCGGTCGAGCTTACTGAAGCAGCTGGCGCAGATGCACGTGTGGCGGCACGGCAGAAGTGCTCGGGACAGAGGGAAGTACTGGCACACCACACACAGCTGCTCGTTGCTCGTACAAGTCGGGCCCCACGCAGTCGGGGGAGTCAGTGAGTTCTCGTCCTTCTCAACATTCTCGTCAGCAGCCTCGCAGAACACACTGGGGGGCTCGTCGTCGTAGCCAAGAGGGTTCCCGGTGGCCAGGTACAGTTGCTGCAAGTCAAAAATACACAATAAATTTCTTGTTAAATGCCACAGTGTGCCAATACATTAATTATACTGTATAAGTTTATCTTAAAGATACACTTCACCACTTGGTTCGAAATGCTCTCAGAGTATACCCCAGGGATGCTGTGCTGGTCCACAGCTCTGATTAGAGGGTGTCCGACCCCTCTGCTACCTGCGTGTTCGAGGGCCAATCAAATCGCTCAGGTACCTCAGCAACAGCTTGCAGTCCGGACCACAATTCTCACTTCAAGCAATACACCAGAGCAGGAGAAACAAGCTAACTACTACTGCAATATGTCGTAATTTAAAACTAATTTAAATAATTCCTGTTTTAAATTATTTTTTATAAAATAAGGACTGTAAATAGGTAGTAAAAATTTTAAAGTAAATAATTTTTTGCTAAGTCTATTAAAAATAGGATACGTCAAGTTTTTACCAGTTAAAGTTAGCTTGATTCCACAATAGCACACATATTAGTTTTGCGTTTATAATGATAAGAAAGACGAGGTACTTTTAAATAAAGCATTCCAAGAGCATTTTTTCAAAATAGTGGAAGATTATGAACGAACAACATTTAAAAAATATGAACAATTTACTATTCATATATTTTATAGTCACCAAGTATTATCAACTTTTGTACAGCACAGGATGGAAATTTACCAGTTCTAGAGATCAACAAATGTTTTGCTAATGTATGTTTGTGTTTCTATCCTCTTTTTAAACATACAATTCTAGATATTGACAACAATCAAGTTATGTTATTATGTTTAGTCGCAGCCTAATTCAATGACACTAGCTATATAACGTATAAAAAATAACTTATATAAGTTATATATAACCACTTGGATATAGTGAGAATCCAAGTGGTTATGAATACATAAGTTATTTTTCTGGGTGACTCCTTCGTGATTAAAATGATTATGAACTATGAATCTGAAAAAAATGGTCTAATTTAGGATGTTTATATATTGCATAAATTATATATATTTAATTAACTTCACAAATATACCAAAGTCATATTGATAGCAGTTACTACAAAGAAAAGCTCACAAAACCTGCCCTTACAGTATATACTGATGAAACACCCATATTTGTAAACTGTTGGATTGTGCTGCCATCTTTGCGGCAACCAGTATCATATTATATACTGTCTCAGTAAACATAAATACAAAAGTTGATAACAACAAATGAAATAACAAAAGACAAGTAACGTAGAGCACAGCTGATGGCGGCAGGCGGGCGTGCAAACCTTCAGGCAGGAGAGCTGTCCGTTGGCTTGCTTGAGATACTGAGCGAGAATGCTGGTGGGTAGCGTGCACACAGAGTCCTTGATGTGCACCACGTTGATCAGCGCCACCTGCAATATTACGAGAATTACACACTGAGTTACATCTCTGGGAGGAAGGAGATTTTTGTTTTACAACTGACAGTAACTCAGTCAAAGAAAGTCTTTTGTCTCTCATTGAATTTTCTAATAAAACTCTTCATTTCAATATAAAAGTAGCTTACGAACATTCTTGCTCACATCAGAATACAAAATTTTGGGAGTTGGACTTTGAAACCAGTGTTTTTTTTGTTTTTTTTTTTTTAAATATACTGTACATTTTACACTCTGTGCAGACTTCGTTACATAATATCACTAAAACATCTATCTATATTTTTTACCCCTTTACCAGCACTGCATAAACATACTACTTTTTTTTAAAAGTACTGGATGAGTTTCAGAATATAAGAGACGGATGTGTATTCTGTCAATAAAAATGTTTTTTCATTAATGTCAAAATTTGTTAAGTTAAATTTAATAATATTTGTTGCACACATTACACTATTTTTTTTTTTTTTAAGTATGATTTTTTTTTAATTAAAAGTGGGATAAATTCAGCTATATATGCATATATATTATACACTCAACAACAACAGATTTCAAGACAATATGACACTGTATATTATCCACGTGATGACACAGCTCCCAGGTCTGGTTGGTCCACTTGCCGTTTCGTCAGGGTGGGGGGTGAGTGCGTCGTCCCTGATGAGGAAGATGACGAGGGGGTAGCAGAGTCTGGGGGGCGTGCCGAGGTCCAGTCCCGCGGGGCTGGGCAGGTACATGGTGAACACCTGGTCACCGTGTGGCAGCTTGCTGAGAACCGTCAAGGAACACACCACTTGGTGCTGCAAGTTCGGGACTACCACAACTTATGGTACTTCATTCAGATAATAGTAGGACTGTGATTTTGTTTGACCTTACAAGTTAGTGCATGCTATTTTTTTTATTTTCTTTTTAAATTTTTTTTTTTGCATGAATATACTGTATATGAATTACATATAGCACATTTTTTAGGTTTCTTGTTTTAATCCTTCAACACCCTCAAATTGAGGGTGGGGGGTGGGGGGAGAGTTTAAAAAAGAAAAAAAAGAACTAACAAAATTGACTGTACAGAACTCGAATTCTATCCAAATAATTATGCAACAACAAAATTTCTTGCAGAAAATGTCCATTGCAGATTATAAATTGATCAAAAATTTTGATTCAGAAATTGAGAACCAGCTCTGAATTTTGTAAAGACACATCAGAAATAATTGCAGAAAATATCATAAATTTATTCTATAATAAACCTTCAGTTTAGAGAATTAGTCAAATTATCAGTAAGTGTCAGCTATAAATCCATTAATATTTAAATTTAATAAATTTACATAATAAACAAAAAGCTCCCCAGTTTTAATTTATAAAGGAGAAAATTTCGAAATTAAGTAAAATGAACAAAAATACGTAAAATTCAAGAGTATGTAAACATTACATTGAATTTTTATGATGTGACACACATAAATGACATACCTGACCGCGAGTCACGAAGAGAGTTATCCAAGTTTCTCACTAAATACGTTTAATCTCATTGTAATAGGCTGCAGGTATGGCGCTAATCACATTAGTGAAAAAAACTAGATATAACTTTCTGCATAACATTTTCGTGAAGCGCCCAAGCACACACAAAAGTAGACGAAGCAAATACTGCAATGCGGCAGCAGGTGAGCCACGTGTTAGGTAAAGGATACTGCAGCTGGACTCCCTTTTGTTGACAGTGTCCCGCGAGCAGCGAACCCTGTCTGACGGCGGACTGCAGCGCGCCCCACGGCCGCCACAGGAAGAGGTGTAGTTCGCGGATGGAGACGCCCCAGAAGGCCTGCAGCGTGTACGTCACCTGACTGGACACGGTGCACTGGAGGTCTGCAACAAGAGAGGAACCTCGGTCAGTTTGGGATCGGACGACAATTAAATTAATATCCTATTAATATCCTATTGTTAGGAAAAAACAAAGACTTCAAATTAATATCTTTTAATTTTTCTAGCAATTGTAAGTTATAAGAAGAAAAACAAGCATCCTTATAAAGCGATGTAGAACTGCAAGTAGAACTTTGTTTCAATTTCATAATATAAATAAAACAATAACAAAGCATTAATTACAAAAATATTACAACGTATTTTTCTACAATTCCATAATGCGTACATATATAGCTATAAAACGCACTAAACTTATTATTGAGATTAATCAGCATGTGGTGATCTCGCTTATCAATAGTACTCACTTGTCAGTACAAAGAAAATTAGATTAGGAATATTCAATAATTAATTGATACAAAAAGTATGGATATTATGAATTTTTGTCAGTGTAGTATTCATAATTCATAATCTTTTCATAATTCATAATCTTTTATTGCCTTTCGATTGCATACAAGAATATAAGCACGTCAATAATGTTTATCAATCACACATATATTGCAATGTACGTCCATACTTAATAAATAATAATTTAATTAACTGAATGTTAGATTTATAATTATCATGTTAAACAAAATATAAGTTTCAGGTTAAATTAATTTATTAGGTCCTATTAATCAAGGAAGCTCGAATTGAAACAAACGGAAAATTTTATGTTTCTATAGTATTTACAAATAGTGATAAAATAGTAAATACAATATATATTTTATTACAATATCAAATCGATATATATATATAAAATATATTATATAAATGTTATAATACTGCGTATACAGTTATACACGACTGTCCGTTAAATGTTAAAATCTTACGATCATACTTCCTCATCGCATCCGCATTCAACAACGTCATGTATAAAAGGAAAAAAAAAATAATATTATTTGCAGATTTGCTTGAAGTTTCGGTGAAATCGTTTTAAAAATTATTCACTAACTGACATTAGTATTATTTGTACAATTAACTAAACAATCAACGAGACAAAATTATTCGTTAAGTCATGTTTAATTCTTTTATTATAATTGGTGAATAAATTTAAAAAAAAAAACATCAATATTGATTTGTCATCCACTTACAACAAGTAATTAACAATTTCCCTTTTTACCAACTTTTTTTTTTCCAAACACCAAAAAGAAAATCATTGTGATTGATGACTAGTTATATAATAAAATAAATGTTAACATCAATGATTGAGGCAATTGTTATGTAAGCCACCCAGCAATTGAGACGGCTCATTATCTTTGTTTATCGAATCTTTTATTCAATTCTATCAAACTGAAAACGATTCAAGTGACGAGACACAAAAATGCTTTCACAACCACTTGAAGCAGAAAAACACTCTCCCTCAATTCAAGGTCGTTGCGATTCATTTGCATGCCCATCGCCACAATAATATATACGACCACAATAATCGCATTGTGTCTTGCATACTTAATCGTCTCATGCGATCACACTATATATGACATCCATTATTATTATATGCATATCCATGTATAGCATATTATATGACATTGTACATTCTTACTAATGCAGTATTTAGATACGGACATCATATTTTCATAAATATTCCAATTAATTGCCAAAAATAAATATCAAAATTTAAAAACATAATTAAAGCATGTTTTACATATTATACTGCTGTTGCTATTTTTTGATAAATTAACTACGATCTATTTTACTAAACATATTCTACTTTTCAAGCAATACGACAGCATGATACGACATTAACATTTTTTATAAGTAAAATGTAAACAAAGCATTCTTATGAATCCTATTTTTCATTTTATCTTTGATAAAATAGGTAGAGTATCAATCATGTTTTATATTTTGTAATTATAGTTTTTCAAAATATATTCTACTTCATTACGTTATCTAAGAAGGATAATAATTATTACACGTGGTCTCATCACTGAAACGCCCAGGCTCTGTGCGAATTACTTTGCTGAAATACGTAGGTCAGCCAGCACGAGCGGTAAGTGAGAGTTTAGGCCGGCGGGAGGTCATCGAGAGGGAGAGTGTAAGGACGGCCAAGCAATTGAAAGGACTGTTCTTCATCAGACATTTCAACTTGGTTCTACGTAAAAGCAGTAAGCTCAAGAGGCTTTGAACTGTGTTTTAATCGATCATATTATGAATTTATTAAAAGTACGTAAAAAAAAATAATAATAATAACTGACAATGATGTAAAGCAACACAAACTGTTCTTTGCCTTGTACTTATTTAATATTTAAATAATATCAGAAGAAACGAAGATATTTTAATGAAATATTAAGTACTAAATTATTAATAATTAATTATTATTATAATACAAAAATGTTTGCATACAATATTAAGGGGAGGGTAACTCGCCCAATGTTTAAAAAAAGAAAAAAAAAATCACATGAAAATTATGAAAAAAAAATGTTTTCCTCTACATCCCCTATCAGTAGCTAAAATATCAGGTATACAAAGTTTTTGAGTTATGAATTTTTAAAGTTGACCACTTTAACATAGAATTTCTATTTCTCCATGTTAAATTAGTCAACTTTAAAAATTCATAACTTAAAAACTAGCTCGAATTTTACCCCTGATATTTTAGCTACTGATAGGGGATGTAGAGGAGAACATTTTGTTGTTGTTTTTTTTTTCATAATTTTCATGCGAGGGATTTTTTTAGCATTGGACGTGTTATCTTACCCTTAAAAAATAAGTTCTAAAATAAATGAAATATGCTAAAATAAATAATAATATAAATTAATTATTTAACATATAGTGCTTGAGAAATTCACTGTCATAGTTCACAAACTTGATTAACAAGTCGTCTATTTAAGGTTTTAAAGCAATTGAAGGTTAATTACAAAAACCTTCTATAAATACGAGAATCTTCTAGTTATTTGAAGTAACCGAACGCAAGGTATCGGAAGAACGTATAAATGTTATATTCAGACCATGGCTTAACGAGCTAATATAAGTCTGGGAATGCGCAAAATCCTTTGACTAAGTAGGAGTAATTATTTATGATGCATAACCTTGGATATTGAAGAGTGTCACCTTATAATCCCCATGCATTCAACTGTGTTGCATTAAAATAATAATACGCAATCAATTGTTAAAACATAATGCGTTAACCGTGACACCCATTTTTATTTTTTAGATTAAGGGCAAGGTCCAAAATGAAAGATTTTTATTTAAAGGCGTTCTTTATATGAATACAAAAATGATTATATTTTTATATCATTAATTTGACCTTTTTTAGGTCCATTCACCTAAGTTAACCTTGTATAATTATAGAAATTTCTAATTTTTTTATGCAGGCGATTATAGAGGGTTATTGACTGCCATTAAAAAGCGAGAGTGTGTATTAAAATAAATGTATTGCATTTTACCTTTTTAAAAATTAATATCATTCTTTTGACAATTCTTTTTCTCTTTTATATTTATATATTAGTATATATATGACAATGCCATATATGTTTTAAAGCAAATTAGATAGACCTTGATACATTATTATCCAGAAAAAAAAGAACCAAAATTCTAAACAAATCATAGAAGCGTGTCACTTTATAAGAGTACCTATACGTTTATATTTTGTTGGTAAAAAATTGTGGTGAGAGAACAAAAAGAACACAATTCAAATGTGATTATCACAAAAAAAAAAAAAAAAATTGTGTCACAATTTTTTAGTAATTTTAAAACATTTTATTTCTATACATTAATTTATCAATGGAATTACTGTTAGAAACGATAAAGCCCAAGATATGGACCCCGAATGTTATGACACCACCGCTATGACATACAGGTAATGGTGTTTGTCTCAATTAGATAAATCTAATCTGAGTCACGTGGCTACTCGTCAAGCAGTTCACGGCTTTAACCATTTAATTTGTAAATCTCCTAAATTTTATATAACCGAACCAACTTGTATATATTTGCAAACTGTGTAATCAAATTTGCAGCCAATATAATTTAAATATTTGTATTGCTAGAACCAAATCAATCAATAGTTATAGCAAGGGAGATGTTGTCTGACTCAGACTAACAAGTAAGATCTAATACTAGAATTATAAAGTATTTTTAATTATATTTAACAAGCACTGAATTGTGTCCCATAACTGTATTTGTGTTACCTGTATTTGATTTATGTCTGTTTAATATCAAACTTTATAACTATGTACACTATTTGTATCTAATAAAAAATTTATATTTCAAAACATTCATATATATTATACCTTGAAGGCCGTGTATATGTAATAGTGTTAGAACATTGTTATTATATGTATTTACTATTTATTAAGGTAGAGATAATACGGATCAGCTGGCCCAATGCTAAAAAAATCCCATTCATAAAAATTATGAAAAAAATTTAAAATGTTCTCCTCTACATCCCCTATCAGTAGGTAAAATATCAGGTATACAAAAACGAGCTAGTTTTCGAGTTATTAATTTTTAAAGTTGACTAATTTAACATGGAGAAATGGAACTTCCATGTTAAATTAGTCAACTTTAAAAATTAATAACTCGAAAACTAGCTCGTTTTTGTATACTTGATATTTTACCTACTGATAGGGGATGTAGAGGAGAACATTTTAATTTTTTTTCATAATTTTTATGAATGGGATTTTTTTAGCATTGGGCCAGCTGATCCGTATTATCTCTACCTTAAGTAAGATCTCAACTTTTAAGACACTGATGTAGATGATATCACATAACACTATTTAAATATAATATAAGAATACAATTAAGGGAACACAAAGAAGCATTTATATATTATAATCTAGGTCAGTACAGTATTGCTTTTAAACATTTTTTGCAGCTTTGTATTGAATCTTACAAAGATCAATAAATTTTAATAATGAAATGTAATATTGTTGCACAAATCTATCTAGAAAATAGCTTTTAGAGAGTGTTCATTTTAATCAAACTTTTAATTTAACAGTGCATTTTTTAGAAAAATAGTACGTGATTTCAGTGTTTCTAAAAAAAACAAGTCAATTTTTAAAAGAAAAATAGAAATACGTTTTTAAGATACATGTATGTATCTTATTTATATAGGATATAAATTATAATATTAACATGGGAACGTGTATATATACTGCTGCGGCGACGTTGGTCAAAATTTAGTCAAATCAGCATCTAAAAAAATTAATATAGTTAATAGAACCAAAACTTGGTTCTATATATGTAATATATATATATATTAATTTTCAGGTGTATATTTTAAGTTTATTACCAGGAAATAATGAGCAATGGCCACCAAAATTTAGTAATCGTTAATATGCTATAGATATGTGAGCGTGGAACCTCTGCTGCATTAATTTCAATATTCATAAAATATACATAACTCATTGCATAAACAGCTCCCATGTAATAAAATCAAAAACAACAAGGATGCATTTTCTGCATACTCTCCCTGCATATTGAGCAATGACATCATCAGGTAGTATATTCCCATGCATTACATACAACGTCCTGTGATCGTTCTACTATTATGCACGTCAAACGAACAACAATATAATAATTTACATGCACGACAATTGCAGCAAATGTTATAATAGCAATGTTATTCATGCATTATTATAACGTTAATTGTATATTCTCACACAATATTTTTTTTTATCACTATTGTTCCGCTTTGCAAATAATTGTTTGTAACGCTTCGGTAATATTTTAGAGAGTTGTTAATTTTTTATTTGGTTTGTAATGCTATTACAGTACAATGAACTAGACCTAATTTAAATTTGTTAGGTAACGTTACGGTTTTAATGATATTATATTCTCATAAAAAAAAAAATTAAGTGAAAAGTAAATGTAATATATTACATAAATTGTTTTGCAACGTTAGTGAATATTGATTGTTTAAAGGATGGTTACTCGTGCTTTGCAAGCCTGTGTTTGAAGCTGCATGACAGCAAATTCTATATACGACCCTGTCAGATGCATGCAAAACAATTGATTGTGATAAATATATTTTCAACTTTTAATCAATTGAAAAATATTCCTTATCAGAAAGTAATGTTTTTATATGGAGTTTTTAAGGGGCATTCACAAAGCCCTACGGCCACATTTAGGGCTCGATAATTTAAAGCCTGATTTTAGGCATGCTTTTTAGACCCAAAATTTCTGGTCTTAAATTATCGAGCCCTAAATGTGGCCTTAAGGTTTTGTGAATGCCTCTTCTTATTTCTAAACGATTTTGCAATAAATTACACATGTATATAATAAATATATATTATACAGTATATAAATATATAATTATGTCGAATATACCAATTTTGAAAAATACATTGTAATTTATTAGGGGTTTATGGTGAGCATCTTTTGTTTATACCTTATATTTTCTTTAAATCTTTAAAATCGTCAAAATCTTCAGGCTGTGTATAGAATATTGTATTAGGAGATACTTGCAAGATTTACGACAAACTGCATTCGTTTTAATGATATAAATTTTTGGCTCGTAATAATTACGTCCTTTTTTTGTATTAAAAAGTCATGAATAATGACATAAGCATTTTAACCCCAATCTCAATGGTATTATGAAATTTTTATATAAATTATTATGCAAATAAAATATACATAACTTGACTTAAATAATTATCATATTGTAATTTGTAATATATTATTAATAAAATTTATTACAAAAAAACAATTACTGAGTATGCATACACAAAAAGTAACAGCATTCTTGTTGTTACCACCAATCTAGGTATTATATAACTACATGTAAAAAATGTTACTGTAAATGCATACAATTAAAATACTAAAACTCGATCGAGAAAATTTTTAATAACGATGGACAACCATCATGCATTCTGATTATGAAAAGAGAACCTATCGTCAATTGCTTTGAGATTTTTTTTGATAACACCCTAAAACATCAAAGAGCAAAATAAAAATATTGTGAAGGCAGGTTAAATATTTAAAAGCATAAAATTCAGTGATTTTAAGAGAAATGTTCTCAAAAAACGAAGATTAAAAAAAAAAGGGATGATATTATATTTGAGTTTTTCTGTTTAAATTTGCAATTAAAAGAAAATAATTATGTAAAACAATATAGTCCAAAAAAAAAATACATAATGTTATGCAAAGCTCAACTATTTTAACAGTAAAACACAACAAGTAAAAAAAAAAAAAAAAAAACTCTTAACAATGTGCTAGAAGAGTGCCTTTGCTTTTTCTGATGTTAAATGTTTAAAGGTTCACTTTCACTTCTCCTCGTCGTATCTGTGTGACCTACTCCAGCAAACGTCAGTGTAACAACACTAATCTTACATACACAGTTGTATAGTTGCACCTAGCTTGGCAAATCCAAGACATGATAGACTCCTTACGTAACTGCAGTGCTATTATAGAGATAGATCGGTCACGCTGCATCGGCCGCTAGACCGTGGTCTTGCAGGTGGGGGTATAGACCGGTCTGAGACACACGGTGCAATATGGCTCTGTAGTCTACTGCAGTAGTTGCATTTCATATTATTTTCATACCTCGGGCTTTTTTAATTCTTCCTCGTGTCTTTTACTAATTGTTTATATTTACTGAAATAAAGGGCACTATAGTCTAACGAGGAAAATGAATAAGGACCGAGTTGATTTTGAAGCCATGCTTCAAAGTAAAATACCAGTATTAAGATAAAGATAGAGATTTCAAATATAACAATTTTTTAATGCATTATATTTTCGTCTTGGTCAAAATTAGTCGAATAACGATCGTATATAAAGTTTCAGTCATATAATATAATTTAGTTATTTGGATGGCACAGGGGACTTTTATCAATTAGTTTAAAAATTTCCAGTAATTATGGCTACACAGGTTTAAAATACGATTATATTTTCACCACATTTTATGATTTTCATATAATTTTTTTTAAAAAAATATAATAGTAAAAATAAAAAAAATCATATAATCTTAAATATTAGACAGGTATTTAATAAAATTGTAAATAAAATTGTGAGAGTATTTTTATAGACCCTGACACAAAATAAATATATAAATTCTCAGCTAACCACTTTTAATATAAAAATATAATGAATATTAATTATAAAAGATTTTTAAATTTAATCAATAATCATTATGACTCATCAATTAAAATAAAATAATAATTTTTTTAACAAAATATGGATAAGGTCAAGTTATTTATGATAATTAAAATTTTATTTAAAAATATATTTTGATAAAGTTAGCAAATAAAACAATTATCCCTGATTATGACACCTTGCAAGCAGAACGTTGCTCCGTACCGTAGACATTCCCCTGGCTTCCTACTTTCTCCCTCTCCCTGAATCCAGGTCTATACCTGTTGATTACGTGAGCACCAAGGCCATTTGGTAGCAGCCAGTGTAACGTAACGCCTAGGTGTTATTTGTGCAAGCAATATGCTTACATAATAACTTAATAAAATTAACTTTATAATCAATAAGGGTATAATAATTCTAATGACCTTATTATATCAGGAAGAATGATACATAAATGATAAAATAAATGTCTTGCATGATGAGATATAACCTTATGTATAAGTGTCATGTTATAAGGGATGAAAAAAAAATTAATACAACAACAAGCTATAAATTAATATACACAATATTTAATTAAATATTTATGTGGGAGATAATAAATTAGAAATAATTAGTTCCTGACAATATATAGTGTGAATATATTATTTTTATATAATATAATCAATATTGATTGTGTCTATTAAATATTTATATCGCATTAATTATTGACAGTGATAATCACACTACAATTTTTATTGCTATATATAATTTTTTTTAATATTTTTATAAATATGTTTCAGTAAAGCTGCTATAGTTCCGCATAGATTCGTGTTTTCTTCAATGACAGATTTATGATATTAAATTAAATGTAACTATTAATCAGATTCAGAGTCCTTGTAGCCCCTGCTGTGTTCAAAGTTATGTGACCCGTCCGACAGTCATGCTCAAAAAGTTGTCAGGTAGTTCAGTAATTCACCAACTTTGGGGAAAAGTGTTATTTTATAATTTTACACAAGCATGCTTCCGACTGTCCTTTACTTGACCGCAGTTCGTTAAAAATATAATTAATTTACACAGCTTACATTTAATGAAGAGGTACTTGCACAACAGTGGTTAACTAAAATTCACGTAATATTTAGTGAAATTGTCATACTTTTATTCCCGTAGAAAATTAACATTTAAAACTGTACCCAAATAACTTGAATTACATGCAGTTCTTATCATTTTGAGTTCAAATTTTGTCCTTATATGAGACTTATTAATATTAATAAAATTATTTTTGAGTGTTCACATATTAAATCACATCCTTTTTTAGGCAAGAGTTAACAATTAATGACAGATATATATATATATTTTTTTAAATTTGTTTATTCAGAACTTAAACATACATATTACAATAGAAATACAAGATAAACCCCAAGAGTATAGAACTCGTAAACGGGGAACGTTAGATTGTAATTTAAGAATTTCGAACAAGATTTCAAACAAATAAAATTATCTTAATATTTATGTAATTATTATATGCATGGCAGGTGTCAGGTATTTGTGTCAGGTATAGTCTTTCTTTATTCCAGCCCAGTAAGATGCTTCGTGGTGCAATTATAATACATCTCGATAAATTGTGTTTTTCTAAAATGATGGTTGGAAAGCCTGATTTTATAACTGACGCTGCAGTTTCCACCAAGACGTGCAGATTTGCATTTTTGAGGTAAGCTGTTTGTCATCGAGCATATACTTGAAAGAACGTTCACCACGTCCCATTCATAAAAAATCAGCTGGGAGACAAAGATAAGTGAGGAGTGTCGTTTTACTTGTTCAGAGAGTACAGGTTACGAGTTACAAGCGTGAACAATTAAAGGTGTTGTTACATGAAATTTAAAAATAAAATAATTACATGGAGTAAAAAAAATAATTACTCTATATAGTAATACGCATTACTTTAATGCAGTATAATTTGTATTTTTCACATTTTAAATAATTATATGAGCATTTTAATTATTTTAACTGCAGTTACTATTATTTTATTTTTGTAGCAAGTTTTTTTTTGTGTTCAAATGAGCCCTTATATTAACAAGCAAATTCATTTAATTATAAGGAAGGTAAAAACGATATCCAAGCATGCACAAGGTGGTAACATAACATCCATCTCAAGGATTTCCCGCGAATCAAACTCGATACAACATGTGAAGATACAACATAGAGTTATTGCATCCTGTTTATACATATCGTTATGCAGCTTGCAAAACCGATACATTACTATCACTTGCGTTTATCTTTGAATATTTTTACCTATGTATAAGAATATAATTTAAGATGGAAATTTCCATTGACAATATATATATACAAGGGAAATAATCCATCTACTCATATTATTGAGAAAAAAAAAATCATTGTTTAAATGTGAAGTCATTGTATTTATTGTTTCTATAAGTCTAACTACCTGATGTGATAAGATGTAAGAAGACCTCTTGAATTTGCAGTACAATGCGCCAGCTAATATATATAATATATATGTAAAATTGGTGAAACGTCCTAGCAAAAAATAAAGGAAAAAAACTTTATATATACAGTATAATAACTATTCAAATTAGCTTCAAAGCAGAATTTCAACAATTCAAAACTATAACATGTATAAAATGATGTATTAATTTATGCATAAATTATGTGTTCAAAAGATAAAGACTAAATAAAAATTCAATTTCCAAACAAACACACTGATATTAATAGAATTTATAGCAATTTCTATTACTATAAACTATATATATATAAATTCATATATTTATATATATAAATATATATATTCATATATATATATATATATGAATATAGTATATATAACTATATACTATATTCAATTTCTATTAAATTTCTGTGGTGACCATCAATAAAAAATTTTAAATTTGAACTCCAAAATTATTGTACGTTAGTGCAATTATTTATAATTTATGTAGATCTACAAATATACATTTATAAAAACTATATAATTATATATACTGTATTATGTAAGATAACTTTATTAAGCTTGAATCTATATCATATTCAACGCACTTTGTCATTTTTTTTAACTATAATGTGTATCGACTTTAAAGCGATACATATACATGATAACGCATAATTATGCAGCTTTACCAATATAGTAAAATAAGAACGAAATCAAATGATCAGTAAATCATATTAAGATACATGACAGTATGATATATATACACAATACAGTCTAACAAATAGCAAAAAAAATATCATAAGACAAAAACCACTCTTAAAGGAAAAATCGTATAGAATAATAACACCGGCTTTACATATTATAGTTATCGATGTTGGTGATTTTAACGTTAAAAATACGCACATGACGACTGTTGCTATACAATATTAAATTCTAGCGAACATGGTGTATAAATTCAAGGTTTTCGGTGGGTCGAACGAACGTCGGGTTTTGGAGGTGAACCACTTGGTGCTCAATTTCACGTGATCGTAGCCTGAGGAACGACATCTCGTCAGTACCTTTATCTAAATACCAGGTGGAAAGTTAAACCAGACGATATAATTTAATTTTTAAACCGGGAAATTAATATTACTTTCCAAAATAATATTGGACAGTAAAATTAATAAATTAGAATATTATAATAAGGTATACAATTATACAACATTTTCAAAGCAATTATTCAAAACTCTCGAATCTTGATCATCATTATACCAATAAATTTATTCATAATAAAATAATACTTTGACTTTCACACTTTAAAATTTCTTTTAAATAATTATTGTTATATTATAATATAAGATATTAAATAATATTTATTAAATAATATTATGCACAGAATTCATTGCTTTCCTTTTATGTTATGTTAATTACGTGTACACGAGAGAAGAGTGTTGTAAGAAACGTGACAAAAGTCCAGCTCCAAAATACATTTTACACTTTCAACAATTTTTCATTATTCTTGGGAATTGCTTTACTGGCGGCTCACACTAATTAAGGGAGCGGAAATTTAACGTGATACTCCAGTACGTTAAACTGACTTATAGTTACCAAAGAATTACAAGATTTTATTTGTAGTTACTGCACGAAGCGTCCCCAGTTAACATTAAAACAACGTTAATTTAATTTGTAAACATGCCAGAATACAGCAGGTTAAAATATTTTGAACATACACACATATTAAAAATATAAGAAAAAAGTTGTCGTTATATAAATTTGAAATAATATTCAGTATTTTAGTAAGAATTTCAATATATTGATTTTTAATGAGAAAACGAAAAAAATCCCCATGCTTATTTTCCAAACATTTCAAATGTATATTTTGTATCAAAATAATTGGCAATCATTCTGACGCTAGGTTTGCAATTATTTTTCTTTGTGCCTTTGATCGAAGATGCGTATACAATACTCTTCAACTTAGCATTCTCAAACAATTTTATCAGTATTATTATTCTTGCATATCATTTTATCTTACTTATCGTCCCTCGTCCGCAATAATGAGCTATCTGCTCCACGATCTCGTTGCAATAATGAGCTGTCTGCTATTTCAGATGAACGCAATATTGAGCTTTAAATCAGTATAAAATAAGGCTCAAAATTGCGCTCACCTGACAGAGCAGACAGCTCATTATTGCAACGAGATCGTGAAGCAGATAGCTCATTATTGCGGAAGAGGGACGATATAAATAAAAAATGGGAGGAAAATAGCTTGTGTAATGAAATTTATAAAAATTATTTTCAATTACATGAATCGTCATGTTAGTTTATAATAATAATTGTAGATTAATAAATTATAATAAAACTTGTTTGTTAAATATCATAGTAAGGAATAGAACGACTTGATTCAGCCATATAATATTAATATATAAATAAGAATCAAGAAATCCCAGTATGGATTGATGAAGAAGAAAATGATGTTGTAACAACCGACCAAACCAGTGCACTATGCAATATTGAGGTAACTTGCTAGTAATAGTGTCTGCTGATCTATTTACTGTGCACCGTTACGTACACTACGAGCATTGGTCTCGGTACTCTCGTTGTTGCATCTTGTAAAACTTGCATCATATTTAGTCTAGCTAGGGTGTGATCGTACATACATCAAGAAAATACTTATTATGATAATGGAGTAATTTAGAAGGTCTATTTTTCTTCAGCTTGAGGTGTGTTTTAATATTGACATGTTATTGTTTTTTTTTATGTCAATTATTTATAATTATTTTTTGTACATGTGTGCTGCATTATGACATAAAATTTAAATAATATAAATTAAGTTTCTTTTATTTGCATCATCAGTTCATCACATTTGTATTATAGAATAATAATGATGGTGTTCGATCATATTAAATTACTGATTTGTAAATATTTAATAACAGCACACAATTAAGGTCTAAAGTATTACACTTTCGGACACCCTGATTTTTACCCATGTTTTGTTTGTGGGCGTTGACACGCAGTCTATGAATTATTATATAAATTTTATAGCTCTTCTATAACATTTCCCACCATTGGAGTATAGTTTGAGATGTGAGAAAATCCCTAAACATCAAAAAGCTCATATTTTAACGATCAATGGATTAATTTTGGTTTTAGAAAAACAATAATATTTTAAATATTATTATTAACTTTAATTAACCTGCACACGAAGATAAGAACATCAGGAGAAAATACATTTTTTGTAAACTGCACTGTTTTTCATTGTATTGCTACAACGACATCATGATAACTGACACAGGTAATAATCCTTGCTATAGTCTTAAAACATGCAGTAATAGTTAGAAATTACTTTATCGCCATCCTTGGAATTATTTTTATTACAGTATGAATGAGAATAAAAAACAAACGCATGAAATATGATGTATTGTAATACAGAGCGGCCATTAAAAAAAAATGTTTGCTTTGCCCATTACATGCAGATACTCAATACTATGTTGCAAGTACATTTGTTTTAATGTACAGTAATAAAAATACAATTAATAATATAATATCTATATTATATTAAATATAATGACAATTGTTTTTTTATATATTAATATAATTAACACATTTAATTAAATAAGAAATGTTAATTATAATCACTGTAAATAATTTTATTATCATGGTTATAGGTAAAATATAAATAAACAGAAAAAATCATTATATATTATTAATATAATAAATACTTTTCAAGGATATAATTTATATACTCATGTAAAGATTGATTAAATTAAAATTGACTCTCCATTTCTTTTTTCACTTTTTTTATCGTGCATTCTCTATTTATACAAGAAACCACTTTTCAGTTGCTTTCGCTTAAACATTCATCTTTATATCACTCTCACCAAATGTAATAAAAAATATTAAAGAAATTTAAAATATTATAAAAAAAAGTTTAAAATATAGTACACTGCAAACTCATCATAATAAAATGACTCTTCTTTATTAACAAAAATATGACTTGCAATATCTTTAGTAGGACGACTAGAGGTACATATTATAATATACACTATTATATTCTCTATTCAAAGTTATTTGACCTGACTATATATAAGAAAAAAAAATGCTATTGGAAAAGTATATATTGACGTTACAGAAGTTTTTTTTTTTTTTTTAAATTGAAATTTGGACTCTTTTTGTAACTACTGTGTTATAAAAATAGAACCAAAAGGAACATAAGATTATATTTTTTGTTTGGTTCAAAAATAACTGTAAAAACGACCACGTAAAAGCAGTGCGAAAATATTATAATGAAGTTGAGAAGATACAATCTAACACTCCTGCACCCAGTTTTATATAGCATCTTGATTTCAAGACTGTAACTGTATTTCAATCTATAGCGGTATAATTCTATTTATATAAAATCTCATATGAATGCAATCTAGGAGAGTGCAGCATGAAAACGGTCACGTACTCTTTAAGTTCTAATTAATCTCTATGAGCTTGTTGCAATCTACACATTACTACTGCTATTTCACATTCGATTGTCCTACATTACTTTCAGCAATCATATAAGAAAATGCAGTGAAATTTTTTACTCAATTTTCCGCAATATTATATTATGTAACTAGGAAAGATAAAAAAAAAAAAAAACTTGTTTAGCGGGAATATATTTTTTTAATACACAATAAAGTTATAATTTATGTTTTTATGCAGATTCAATTTTATAATTTCAAATATAGGTTTTATAATGTTTCCTTTTTCCTTTCACTGTTATATGGTATAAGTTTAGAAAAACTTGTCTTCCTAAATCAAAGGTAGAAAAATACTTAAGCAGCTTTATTTATTTATTTTTTTTTTTTTTTATTGTACGACAAAAACTTGATGAAAGCAAATTATCAAAAATCTCAATTAAAAAGAGACAATCAGATATAAGGATTTTACATATACAAATTTAAATTACGTAATATTATTTATTGCAAACAAAAATATACAAGGTTTTTATACAAGCCGTATGTGTACTTTTCGATCATGAAACCATTGATTCGTGTACTATACAGACGTCAAAATATGATTAATGAATTTGATACCTTACACTCACCTGCACAGTACTTCGCAAGAATAATCTTTTGAATGACTCTGACCCAGCACGTATATTCTCGGTGCCAATTATACGAGACGACGTATTGTCATGAGTATACATTATGAACAGGAAGATTCCGTGACGTCACGATGATTTATTATAGGAGTTAATAAAATTATCTTTACTTTGTTGCGCAGAATGCAAGTAATTTTTTTTTAACTTCCTTCCCATTCATAAAATCAAATATTATAATAAAACACACACGATATATTTCTAACTAATCACGGAACTCATCATTTATCACGAAATTATTGCAGGCAGCAGTCACGTTCTTCTTGGCCTTGACCACACAGACGTGCAGGCGACACGACAACCTTCCCAGGGATCAAGGATGGAATTATGCATTACTGCAATTACCTACGTCACAAGCATGCAGTGTGGGAAGCAAACAGTCTCTCAGATTTGCGTCTATCAAAAAAGTGCGTGTTTCGATTGTAGCGATTGGCGATTCTTATTCAGAAAGTTATTTTTCACTAACCACGGTTAGTGCCATTAATTTAGTAGGCTGCCATTAAACGCAGTGAGAAAGCTGGACAACTTCCTTCGTAAATCGTGCCTATTGTTTCCAAGTTTAACAAACTTTGGTGATTCTAATTTTAATTTAAAACATTTTATAAATTTTATTCATTGCTGCTGTACCCCAGGTATAACAAATTTTTAGTTAAATTAATTAATCAGGTAAAAAATTAAATGTTTATCCAGCTGTTCCTGGATTCGAAATCCAACACGATATTACATTATAAGACAGTCTAAAATATCGTTTTACTGACCCAGCTGGATTTTGATACAAAGAACAGTTATAGCAGCAGGTATAAATTTACACCTGGTCTATTTATCTCAATTGTTTAATGTATGTATATGCATTGTAGTTTAATTTTTTCCATTTTTTGTGTAATAATTTTGTTGTCCACCTGACACCTCTCTATTAGTTTTTAATTTAAAAAAATGATAATCCAAATTTCTGCTACATATTTCATGCAGCTGCTGATAGACCCTTCCAAGTTTCAGTAATAGACACAAAAAAACGAAAATATTGTGCAATTTTTAAGAGCATGCTGTTGGTAATTAACATATAACATTTTTTACAATTGTCTACACTTTATTACTTGCGCTGTGATGTGATTTATTGAACATAAAAAAATTTAGGATCTGAGTCATATTTTTGTACTGTACAGTAGAATGCAGTGCATACATGGTGTATTAATAATGTGGTGTTGAAATCATAGTTTTATTAACTAAATGCAAGAAAATTGAACATGTATTTTTTTTAATTCAATGCATCACCTGCTTCTTTTTTTATATATTTGATTACAGGATGGGTAACTCCATAGGGAAAGAGGAATAGAAAAAAAAAATACAGTTATATATACTTAACGTAAGTGAGTATTAATAATGAAGGTACACAAAAGATCTCACGTGAATATGATTCATATTTATACGATAACCCATTAGATGAAATACTATTATAATGAAAAAAATGATTTCTTGTGTGTAGCAATTTCACCTCTCGAGATCTCACTTCATCAATGAGATGAGGAGATATCACAAAAAAATAGGCACCATGACGCATGCTAAGATGATGACTTGTTAAAGTACATAGCGGAGTCTGTAATGGTTCTCAAGTAACCACATCAATTCCGGTCTCTTTTTTGCTCGCTTTATAAAATACAATGAAGTCACGAGGGAGCAGGGTGACTCATGTGAGTGTGCTGTGTTTTTTACAAACAGATGTTATAAACAGAATTGTTAATAATAACTAGATCACAGACATATGACAAGAATTAGTCTGGGGAAAAAAGACATGTCAAAGAACTTTGTAGTGCAATAAACATTAATAAGCAACAATATACTGTATACCAGTACCCTAAGTACGTTGTCAGGAATCATGAATAATGAGCACGTTGGCGGCATCAAACAAAAATATCTTTACGACTTAAATTATTTAAAAAATTGTTTATAAATTATTTTAAGGGTAAGGTAACACGGATCAGCTGACTCGATGCTAAAAAAAATCCCACGAACGAAAATTATGACAAAAATTTAAAATGTTCTCCTCTACATCCCCTATCAGTGGCTAAAATATCAGCTATACAAATTCATATTTTAAAAACTAGCTCGAATTTGAATTTGTATAGCTGATATTTTAGCCACTGATAGGGGATGTAGAGGAGAACATTTTAAATTTTTTTCATAATTTTCATGTGTGGGATTTTTTTAGCATTAGGTCAGCTGATCCGTATTACCTTACCCTTGTTAGATCAGTTATTTAAATTTTTATTAGGTCTGCCGTTGGTGATACACTTCTATATACGCTATTTGGACAAAGAGTCGGTCGGTGCGCTTTAAAGTGTCCACTATTTATGGCTGACGAATATTTAGACATACTTATATAATTGCAGCTTATATGGCAGATGAGAAATTCCAGGATGATGAATAAAATATTTTTCAGAATTTACTAGATAAAAAAAATCTCTTGGCCGTTCTGCCGGTAAAAACAAAAAATACTTTTTTCACACGTAAATTCATTTCATTTCTGATCTCACGATTTTTTTGTGCATAAGGAAACAGCACAGTGACCTCCCTCCACCCCCCCCCCCACTTCCCCATTTTGAATTGTAGCTGCATTTACATATACATGCATGCAACATTTAAAAAATTAATATATAAATATTTTTATTATAATTAAATTCTCTCTATATACTATTACTACCCCAGTTTCATTTTTTAATGTATTTACTTTCTAAGGACACCCAATATATCGACGTGATAGTGTCGAAACGAGAGTTGCATTTTTAATATTAACCTTATTTCACTTTAGATTTAAGGTCATGTTAAAAATGCAACTTGCAAACATACACACGTTGCCAAGACATGACTTGACTCTCTTGTCGTGTGTCTTACAGCGTAATTAATACCATCAAAACAGTGGTGACGTCACGATAAACCACAGTGAAACTCAGTATGAGCATGCTATTATTAATGACGTCACGATAAACCACAGTGAAACTCAGTATAGGCATGCTATTATTAATGACGTCACGATAAACCACAGTGGAACTCAGTATAGGCATGCTATTATTAATGACGTCACGATAAACCACAGTGAAACTCAGTATGAGCATGCTATTATTAATGACGTCATGTCACGTGATGCTGCAGGCAAACAAAGGAAAGATCTTGGATGCTGCAAAGGCTCCGTCTACACTGAAAACTTAAGTACGTGATTTAAGTAAATTTTAACATTTTTAACGTTACACATAAAATTGTTTCCATTAACTTTCGAATTAATACATCTTTTAGAGTGACAAGAGATAATAATGCCAAGATAAAGGTTAATAATCCAAATATATAATACACATTTAAGTACATAATTTAAGTATCGGTGTATACGCAGCACAGATGATGTCTTTTAAAGTATTTCTCTAAAGAGACTTAAACGCAAGAACAAGGAAGAAGATACGAACTACACTTGACTTTTTCAGTAATTTAACCTTGATAGGGAAAATGTTGACAGCATAATTATTAATAAATTTGTCGTTGTAATAATATTATTTATTATATTATAGTTATTATTTTGGACATAAAATTGGTATGATTTTTAACTAGACTTCCTGATTTAAAAAAAAGAAACAAGTTTACCTGTCAGTAGACTAATATTACATGTGTGGTCTCTACCTACTTGGTAACCTTGAGATTACATTTTATACTATTTACTTAGAATTAAAGAATTTTTCTCTTATATAACCACTTAAAATCTTAACAAAACATAAAAAACTTAATGCTTACATACTTGAAATTTTAAATCAATTAATAGTAAAATTCTTACTTGCTTTGATTAAACAATGTTAATTTTATATTATACCATTTAAAATTTTACTCAATTCATTTCATATAAACAATGATTACAACCACATTTTTTTTAAAAGTACATACAATTTTTATACACATTTATATATTATTGCTATACAATACATTATATATGTATATATACATTGTATACGTCATACGAATAATACATTGACAACACCAAATGATATAAATTTAATTGTAATAGCTGCATAATAAAAAAATAATACTTTTTTTTTCTTAATTGCATTTGTATGTAAACAAAACATAATTACATTCAATTGGAGCTGTCAAGAATAATTAGCACATGATGTGTGATTATTACTGACAGGTTTTTTATATACTTCAGTATAAAATTCTTTTGAATAAAGTAAGAGTATTATATTATTTATATACACAGCAGTAAGTGTAAATGAAGTCAATCGTAATGATACGATGGTGTGAATGATTCCTCTATTTGCACTAACGGTTACAGTCAGGGCACTCGCCTCACAGCTTCCTCTTCCTTGAAATAAGATTACAGTGTTTTGATATAAATTTTTTACAATGCATAATCAAAATAATACTTGTTTCACGGTACGATGATAGCAACGTAGGAATTGTTTGCAATATTATTTAAGTGACGATTTTTATTATGAAGACAAAAATTATTGTTTATTGTAGTTAGAGTAATAATTGAGAATAAAAATATACATGGATAAACGTAGTAGTAGTTGTATTTTAAAATACGAATATTTATTTTTATCTTCCTGAATGTCAATGTTTTCTCAACTTTTTTCTCTATTGAAGCTTATATATATGGTGACAAAAACAGATATTTCCCAATAATTTGTTCAACCTAGCTGACGTTTGTTAGAACATATAGGCAAACACAAAATTATATTTTCAAACATAAGTCAAAAGTACCTTGATCAGTGCCATTTAAATAACAAATATTTACAAATGTCAATGCTATTAGGTTGAATCCACGAAGAGCCGGAAAGTTAAAAGTGAAATGTCACTTGTTAGCCATGCAGTATACATATCCTACAAGATACAAGAGGGTTTATGAATGGAAGTAAAAAAAATATCAAGTTAAAACGATACATTATTTTTCATTATAAATTCACACTTTTTAATTAAAGAATTTTCACGTCTTAATTTCCACTAGTTAGCAATCTTGATAAAAAGACTTATAGTGGCAAAAAGTTTTATATTTTGTTTGACCCTGACATCTGCGAGAACGGAAGTTTAAAGAAACAAAAGGTAACTTTGCGTGACGAACTTACCGCGATTGTTGGTATATAAAATAGCATGTATCGTGGTGAGTGCTTGTTATGTTGAGCACTATTATTTAATGTAAAAAATATATAAAGCAATACAAGTATAAGGAGGAAGGAACAAATCAAGTAATAAAATGTACTTTACGATGTTTTCAATCTATTATAAAACTCAAGTACTATCTAAGAAAAAATATGCTTAGAAGCTTTGGTACATTAAAACAGTTTAAACTAAAAAAAAAAGTTTTGAAGCTATATAACAACACAATACAGTATAGTAATTAAAATTATTTTTCTATTTTAGTTTTAAAAAAAGACGAAGAATACTGAATGTTCAACGTAATATCCCGTTTTTTTATAACAAGAACTTTGTGATTTTAAAATATAAACTTTTACAAATAGTCTTATAATAGCAAAAACATAATAATAATTGTGATATAAACAAAAATTATATATATATACGCACTTGAATTTTTCAATTTGCAGTGTATATTTTTATGCATAAAAATTTACAATATTTTATAAAAGTATGAATTTTATCAAGTATCACAAAATTATTACAATTAAAGTCAGCATTAAATTAATAAATTTTTATAATATTTATAAAGGATACATTAACAATTATTTCTTAATCGTCTACTAAAAATGGCATGTTTATTAACGTCATTATTTTCCTGTAAAAATTGGCACAAACTACATCGCAAAGCTGAGTCAGTGACGCCGACATAATTTATAGAATCTTTATGTGCATACAAACACAGAGGTAGTGGAAACGTTTTGCATCTGATGTGTGAGTTGAGTGCCTGGGGTGACCAACTTTCACCGTCACCTCTGCAATTTAACACGTTCGCCGGAATAGCCGGAATTATATGTTTTAATTTTCATCAATTCCAATATTTTACCAAGGGGTGTATATTTTTCCTCCTTGCTCTTGAAATACAGTCAGAATGAAAAAAAAAACTAAAAGTTCCGGCTACTTTTGGGTGGGAAACTTGAAGTTATGTGAGTGTAGTCGCGGTCCTCGCACGCGGCAACTCCCCAAGCACGTTTCACGGTCATGCCAAGAAAAGGTATAAGCGAACGTTAATCCAGCAAAGTCAAGGTGCCAGACACCTGAATCAATCTAACTTCAACCTTAGTTTTCAATGTTTGACCATACGAATATGAACCTTATTTACTATTTAAGTTATACAGTAATTTAGGTATCTATATGAATATTATCAAGTGCTAAACTCTGATCTATTAAGTTTTTTTAAGCTTCCGGAGCTTTTTCTTTCTCTATATCGTCGTTAAAAATTTTCCATGACGTATTTAAGCCTGCTACCGAATTAAGCTAATATCAAGATTGATGCATGCATGTCTTCAAAATATAGATCATAATTATATATTATATTGATAATTAACATAAAGAATACACTTAAGGATGAATCTCAGTAAGTTGATATCTTGCAATCGTACCGCCTGAATGCAACAAGACTTGCAGGAGACTTAGAACTCGCCATCAATAGGTGGCATACAAATTTTGAAGCAAATCTGTCTTATCAGTTTTGTGAAAACTGAGGTAGATGTTTAACATTGGCCTTATGGACGATAACCGGAAATGGCGCTGTTGTAAGAAAACTGCGAGACTGAATTTGCTCAAACCATAAGCGATTAAGTTTTAGAACATTATCGATTTTTTAAAATTTATTTCATTCGATTCGTTTGCAGGGAAATATTCTTTGACTCCAGCAGTAACTGAGATTAATCGTTAAATTTAATCAAATAGACACGGTATTTATACATTATTTTCTATGCATGGCATAATATATATAATTTATTATACTGTATATTCATAATGTATCATATCTATACAATGTATAATAAATCGCTAAGCTTATAAGTATAAAACTCAGAATACAATGCAGTTAACTACTTTTTTTTTCACTGATGTATATACGGCTTACTTTCTCTTTGTATCAAATAGAACTTTCAGTTAGCTACTGTAGATGAACACTTTGCACTCCCTGCCAACGATACGCTGCCTCCAGCATGAGTAGTGGATGGACTTTCGTTTTCTGAATACATGATGATGTATTATTTGAACTTCACAACTTTCTTACGTATATTAATCACGCCTCCCAAATCTTTATACATTATAAGATTACATTTTTTTAGAGAACGCGCTTTTCTGTTTTTTTATTATTGTACGTACACCTTGGTATTATATTATATTACAATTATGGTGTATAATAAATAAACTTAAAATTATACTTCAACACAACTAAACTATGTTAAAATCTAATAAATATTTTTATAAATTAATATGTTTTAATCAGAAACCGGAAGTGGAAAGTGTCCCTTTAGATTATTAGAATTTAGTATGAAAGAAATATATTATGGTGCGAACTGTACTATTCAAATTACGTTGTAGATCAACTTTGCAATTTTTTTTTCTGTCTTGCTATTAAAATTTCAGGCATACCTGGCATAATATGACGTATTTGGTGACCTCCAGCCCGTGAAAAGGTCATGCAGGTCATCAAAGAAATATTTTTGAGGTGAGTCTTCCGTTGCGGTGGAAACACATCAAGCTACTAAAAAGGTTAGAGAGAGGAACCACCTCATTAATTTTGTGTTCGCTGTTAATTAGCCATCGTGTTATTCATAATAAAGAAATTCGCCTAACTTCTAAAAAACAAGGAATATTATTTTTTTATGGCGTGGCGAATTAGATTTAATTTAAAATATATTTAAATTCATAATCTGTTTTTATTTTTTTGCATAACTTGTTTGATATATTATATATATATTTTTTTTGCTCTATAAAAATTAAAATAAGGAAATGAAGTTTTCCTATCTTTTTGCGTGTCTAGTTTAGGTTCTAGCAGATAGTTTTTTTTTTTACATAAAAAAAGAAGAAATTCCATAATATTCAGATTTTAAATATTATACATAAAAATAAATTAAACTAAAAATTAATTTTATTTGATGACCTAGGATAACATTTTAGTTTCATATTTTATTTTTAACATTCCGACATTTCCATTCTAGACAAGAAACCGGTAAGCATTAATATAATTATCCTCTCAAGGTAATATTATAAAGCCAGAAGTTACGTGTTTGTATTATAAAATTTAATAAAAATGGTTAAAAACTTGAAGACCTTCGTTATAAAACTTAAGGAGAAATATAAATTTAGGTACACGACCAATTTTGGTATTGAGGGGTAATAAATTATTATATCAGCGAGACTTATTATTTAATATAAAACTAATTGATGGAACACGACAAATTTTAATCAAGTATACTGCAACTGCCAAAAATGAGGTTCTCTGAATTGCATGCCAAGTTTCTATAGGTATATTTATATGGAGTTAAAATTTTGATAGTTATAACATATTATATTAAATATCAATTATCAATGCCAGGGTCCCCTTTTTTAATCTCAATCTTGATAAATCAGCTGATAAATTAATCAAATCTTAAACGGCATACAAACTGTATGCAGTCAATGAAAGTGCCGATCTACAGAATATTTAATTGTGATGAATAGATTACATAATTTAATACAGCAAGCCATCGTCTTCTATTATACTTAGAATTTAAACATATCATTTAATCATATTAGTATGATTAGATATTATAATATTAGTAGTATATCATATAATCATTAATACAAACAACATAATGTGTAAGTAATTGAGTATAACGTATAAATAATAAACACGCGCTAAAAAAAAAACAATATATAAAAGTGCTTGTAATATTCACTTTTTCAAATATAGCTTCCAGATATTGTTATGAGTTTGAGCGCCATTCACAAAGGAGTTATCTACGAAAATATAAAACAACGACATTTTTTTCTAACCGCAAAGTTGGTGTCACTTTTTTGTTAGTTGCTAAGAACCTTTGTTATCTTCCATCGTTAATTACACTCAAGCTTATTTTTAATTTCTGTTAATTAATGTCGTATTTTAAAGGACAAATTACACACAGATTTGATTATTACATTTAGAATATTAAAACTACCATTGACTATCTTTATATTGTACTTAATACAATCATAATTATCAGTGTAATTAAAACAGTAATTACAGTTTTATAGTGTAAGTGAATCTACTAATTGACAATGTTATTCAGTATCTAAATCAATCTCAACTGTTATGACAAGGAAAATACATTAGTTACCTATTCTTGAACTAATTAGCAATATTACAGAAAAAAATATTACTAAAATTTATAACATTTAATTAATGCATAAAAATTAGTTAACCTTCGTATATTTACTTACTGCAATACTAGTTTTTGTTGTTACTGGTAAATAAAGTTTAACATCATACATGATACTTAATATAAAAAGCGTGGGAGGATTGTGTTATATTCAAACAACAGTTACGCATAACTTCGTGTTACAAAATTAGGTCCTATCCTGACAAGTAAATTAAATTAAATATTTAAATGCCATGCCAGCTATTTTCAGATAATATATTATATATCTAGGGTTTATAGTAAAAGTTACAAGTGATGGTATATGGCCATGGCCTTATTATTCAGTAGATCTTATGTACAACAACATAATTACACATGTAATTAATATAGGCATGATGAGATCGATGACCTCCTTAAAACAATCCTTTGTTGTAATTACCTAACACTCCTTACTTCACAGTTAGGTGCAGATAAAAAATTGTACTTGACGAAAGTACAGTCATATGTACACACGTCTCGTGTCTTTGATTAACGAGAGGTGACAGTTATAAAGTTTAACACACCTATTGTGAAATCTGACACATTATTCAATCCATTAATATTCGCTATTCAAATATTGTACTTGAAATATAATATGTTAGAAAAAAAAATACATGAAAAACCTCATTAGCTTTATCTATGATGTATCGTTCTATATACAAAAATCTTACTCAATTTAATATATTAACCCACACGTGTAATCTGAACTATGTTAAATCTTATATACTTATATATCATTATATTATAAGTCAACATTCGTGACTACAACCATAAAATTCATCATTACAAAACTATATCTTATATATAATGCAATCAAAATACTTATGCTTTGAGATGCGAACATTGAGTTGTGTAACGAAGTAAAGAAACGATCACCGTCAAAACTATATACCTTACTTTAGCAAGGAAATATAGCAAGGAGGAGTACACAGCGTGACGGCAGAGATACTAAATTGCTTTTTAAATGGTATTTCGTCAAATCGAAGTAGAAAAAAAATAGTAAGAAGAGATATCTCTCGGGATAAACTCCTGCCTCGATCATAATAATATAATAATAAAAAAAGGACATCCCATTCACATGAAGTGTTCAGACACCCATGCTATTAGCACTACAGTTCTAGGAGACAAAAAGATTTGCAATTTTAGGGAGGTAAGAAGAACATCCAGCTAATTCCAAGAAGTTTATTAAGCCCAACCACAGCTCTATAGACTGCGTGGCAACGTCTACAAACATTAGTACAGTTTGAGGTGTACATTACATTATGAAGGCGATACTATAACACTGCATGGGAATCTCTACGCGTCCTGCATACTGATGCTAACTACACGATGTTCTGTCAGATATGCACTTGTATGACGCAGGTAGTCAAGGTGGGCACACTCTTAAAAAAATTTGGCTGAATTTTGACATCTTATAATCAGTATATTTTTAACGCCTTAAATCATGATTTTTCAGGTGTTTCGTAGTCAATATTCAGTAGTCAGCACATACTGTCAGTATATAGCTTATACTGACTACTGAAAATGCGCAACGAAACACCTGAAAAAAGCATGATTTAAGGCGTTAAAAATGCACTGATTATAAGATGTCAAAATTCAGCCAAATTTTTTTAAGAGTGCACGTTTGATGAAGAGTTAACTGCATGTGCTGCTGTTTTAAGGACTCATTATATCAACATTTGAGCTTTAATTAGGGGATAAACTTTCCAGCAGGATGTCTCTTTAAAAAAAAGTAAAGCCAATCATCGTTATGTCTACTAGAGACCAAAATCCTATATCATCACAAAGTCAATGAGAGGGAAAGTTTATGCACTTGTGCTATTTTACAGTTAATTATCAATGGGCTTAAGTTCTTTTTCCTCTCTATTATATTCGCATATTTTCTGCACAAAGATAACATTTTTTACTATACTTGCTTTGAGTACTTAATTGACAATGACGGGAAGTTATTCTGTCTTGTGAAAAAAGTTGAAGTATTATTCGTCTTTAAGTTCTTTACAATTGTAATTATTTAGTAGAAAGTGAAACTATAAGCAAGTAAATTAATCCTGGATTTATCCACACGATTTCAATTGTTACATTGCATAATTAAACCCTGTACTCATGCAGTAATTGTAACTTACTAACACTGCAAGTGTTTATTTATAACTATTATTATATTATAGTTATTAGTTGCATATAAAATTAAGTAGCAAAACTCAATTAATACATTTCTTAAAATTTAATAATAAATATTGTTGGAAATAGTATCAACCGTCTAACGCAGTTTGTGTAATTTAATAATTTATACTCAACATGACACAATTATGAAAGTTTTATCTTGATACATGAGTACAACATTGAAGTATTAGTCATAGCAATTTAGTATCATGTAGGAGTATTACAGAGCTATTTATATAAACAAGTTTATGGTACAACACATTAATTCTTATATGATGGGGGATGAGGTGGATGACTCATACATATGTATATTAAAACAATACAGCAAAATTAATTAAATTTTGTAGATATTAATTCAATGAGAATATATAAAAAAAAATCAATAGTTAACAAACAATAGAATTTTCAATAACAATACAACGGTATATATTCAGCAGGAGTTTGAGTTTAGTTTTCGCAGCAAGTTTGAGTTATTATAACCAGGGAACAATACGCCAATGTGGAAAGTAGCTTTTTATATAATTTTAAAAAAGCTTCATTTTCAAACTGCATTTTCGTTCGTTCTAGAATGTTGACCACGTTTTTTAACATTAAAATAACGGAGAAAAAATACACCCGTATGTGTATATACAAATATTTCTTGTTCGAAACGATTGAAACACTTTGGTGCACAAAACTTTCTGCCTCAGTATTGACAATTTCAAAAAGTTCATCTTTTATTCAGATTCAATGATCAGGAAATTTTAAGTGTTGTAGCATCAATAATTTATTACTACTGCCGTAATATCCTATATTTCGTATCATTAACTGTCGTATGCATGCAATAATTTAGAAATACAAACTAAAGTTTTATTCTTAACATTTCATATTTGATTTACTGCACCATTAACTGGTAGACAAATATAAAATACAAAGAAATCTCATAAATATAAAATTGTATTTGCTTGAATTTCAAATCAATCGATATAAATGTATATTGAAAATTCTCGTTTACAATTTTCAATGGATATTATTGATAAAAAAAATTATAACACTAAAAATACAACCCAATAACAGCAAAGGTGAATCACAAGAAAAAAAAATGCAGTGTGCCAGCTTAAAATATATATATAATATGTAATGGGGATGCAAAGTCAGTAATACCAGTATGCGTGGATTATAATAACATGACATATAATTATGTGTCGGTGACTAGAGACGTAATTCTATATAACTTGTTATATTGTATTGAAATGCATTTTTCATTATGCACACTCCATTTTCAAATAAAAATGTCCGACCCGGCCATATCAAAGTATAGCCGAATTGGACACCTTTATTTGAACGGATTGTTGGAAGAAAAATACAATTCCTTGGAATTCATGGAGAAAATTGAATGAAGATCCACAAAAAAGGGGTCTAATGAAGTCAATGTTAAAAAAAGTATGAAAAAGCATTCGCTTTATAAATCGTATCCAACTAAATTTTCAGGGAGGGCGTCGAACTCTTTAAATCGGCTGCTTTGAAAACTACATTTCCAAGAAACTTTATTCCCCCGCCCTTCCGCAACAAACACTTTTTATTTGCTTTAAATCCTTGAAATGATCACCAATTAAGTAAAGGTATGAGTACCATGAAAATACAAACACACTGCAGAATATAACATTGGGATGATTGAAACATTATCAGAATTATCAGAGAACGAAGTTACTATATGTTACTTACTGCCATCAAAATCAGAATTATTAATTATAAAATGCAATTATTTATATCAGGAAAACATTGATTCTATAATATACTCGATGTATCGCAATCCCCAAATGCGGGTTACGTAATAGATCCCACATAAACAGTTGAATGCGGGTCTAAAACCACCTGCATGAAAATTATTAAGCATCAGGGTCCAGCAAATTTCTTTTAATATGTTTGGAAACTTCATAGCTAACACGTGTTACAACCTGGGTATACGTTTTTATAATAGGTATTTTATTGTACTACAGTAAACAATAGTATGACGTACTTATTAACAAAAATAATTAGCAAAATAAAAATTTAATTTTTACAAGGTCAAACTGCGGTCATGACTTATATATAATTCTACATACCTTGTATGGTTTTGCATGAGTTAATTTTTTATTTTATTAATATAAGCATCATTAAGTTGGTAATGTTACGGAAGTAAAGTACATCAAATTTGTTTACAACTTTGAAGGTTTCGTATTGGCTTTGATGAATACGAAGGTGCTTTGAAGGACGACACCTCAAAGTGATGTAAACATTACACGACGTACATGTAATATATTACTGTCAAAGCATGTGTACTTTAAAGTTAGTGCACTTTACTTATATGCTATGACATAACGTATTTTGAAATCACTATGGAGTAAATTTGTTTTGCTGAAATATGTCTTGGATGTAATTTAACTGCAATGATGGTGTATGGAGTGCCTCATGTGTATATATATATCATAAGTGAGTGTTACATCATTCAAGACGAAACGACACAAGTAAAATTGAAATAAACAAGAGGAAATAATGTGCGCTTATTACAATAGAGGCTTCAAGTGTTCCCCTGATTTTTTCTATAAGCCACCATGTTAAAAAATTGAATTTTTTCTCGGTAACTATAATTACAGCTTTTAAATTGAAACTATCTTCTACTCTTCCCCCCCCCCCTATTTAGGGGCCTTCCGACAATGAATCAGGAATTTATTTTACTCTTTTAATTTTTTTTATGCCAAAAAAGCAATTTCGAGTTTCTTTTTACATAGGTTTATATAATATATAGGTTTGTATATAGGACGGTAGGAACACCGCAAATTTAGCTGACTTGAAGAATTTATATTATTTGCGCGGCGTATATTTATATAAATTTATAGTTATACTATACGTTGCATTTTTTTGCATTTTTTGGTACAACAATTTTGAGCAAAATGTTGTTTTAATGCGCACTATATTCAAAAATACGAGAGTGAACATCAAATCTCTTAATTAATGGACCTTAAAATACTTTTCCTTTCAGTTAATAACATACATTCAGTCTTTTTTTTTAAGTATATATATACTGCACATACTTTAAGGACACGTCCCATCAACAAATCTAATAAAAATAGCAAACATACAACAATAAGTGAATATATATTAATTTATTCAAAGTTCTAATTATATTTTACAAATTAGGTAAGGTCACGTTTTTCGTGTCAACAACACATGATACAAAGTCACGTGTATGGTGTACACGTGCTACTATGTTGCCTTATAAACTTCCGCGAGTAAAGTAGCGTGCATGCAAGGAAAAGTTGTCTCCCTGGATAATCGTTCACTCCACTCTCTATATATAATATATTAATCCCATCTCTTGCTATTCGCAATACTTCGAGCTGTAATGTGTATGACCTCTGTTAGTTTGTAATGAATATGATCTAAGAAGTGAATGTTATTTATGTGGAAATTGTATATGTGCTGAAATATAATGAAAGTGTGCAAATAAAAAGTTTATTAAAAACTATGTATTTACAATAGTGTTAAATCATTTGATAAATAATGATAATTTACATAAAAATACATATTATTTAATTTTATATAAATAACGATGATTTTAACATTTTTTCGGCATGTTTCTAAGTATTGAGACAGCAATAAAGTTTATGAATTTTATATATTGTTAAAAACTTCAGAATTGAGTACTTTTATTACATTTTTCCTACATTTATATTTTCATACAGAAATAATAATAATAATAGGTTAAAAATCACGTTTCTGCTTCATTGAAGTATAAACCATACAGAGTATTTATTTTTCAAGGACAATACAGAAATTTAATCACTACATGTTTTTAATACAGACACACACGCTTAATATATTATTTATATCTATAGTCATTAATTTTTAACATTAATTTTTAAGGTGACTAAATAATGCTTTTGGTGCAAAATTAATTAAATAATTAAGACACCCACAAATTAGAGGACAAGAAAACGTGTCTATAATAGCGAGGTATAATAAAATTGGTTATTATGGATAATATTTTTTATTTATTTAGCAGGCGGACTGTCGTCGCCTAAAGCTATGACGTAGGTAACAGAAAGTGAGATGAGAAGCTCCACCCTTGCAAGATCACAGCATCCCATCTTGGAGCACCACAACCATTAGGTTCATTTTTATAAGTTAACAACATTATAAGTGAACATTATCAACACTATAATATATATACAGGTTTCGTTACAGTTATAATACTTTATATATAAGTTAGTTAATATCATACTCCAAGTACGCTATATATAATACACGTATTATACAATTTTACATAAAAAATTTCATTACAAGAAATCTGATCTACATACAAACAAATGGAGTTGAAGTTTTCTTGAAAGGGAAAATAATATGCAATAATTAGACAATTTGCATTGCGTAATATATAGGCTAAAGCCGATATTACACAATACATTTTTTCTAACTATTTTTTGCATTCAATTTTTCCTTTCAAGGAAAGTTGAACTCCATTTGTTTGTATGCAGATGAAATTTTCTTGTAAGGAAAAATTGTATGCAAATTGTATCGTGTAATACAGGCTTAAGTTATGAATGTTATGATATAGGTTATAAGCTCATACATTATATAGGCCAGTCTGTTCGTAAACCCTGCTTGGAGTACACAGAGAATACACCAGCTACACTAGTGGGATAGGGAGTGCATGCAGTGTAAATGATTTTTGTTCGTAAACTTGCTTAGAGTAAAGTGCCTGTAACTCAGAGTAATTCGAGCAGGGTTTACGAACAGATGACTACCAAAAGAGCAGGCAGTTCAAAAATTATTTCATCAAATGTTTACAATTCAGATCTGAAACTTAAGGGTAAGATAAATCCACCAATGTTAAAAGAAATCCCTCGCACAAAAATTCTGAAAAAAATTTAAAATGTTCTCTACACCCCCTATCAGTAGCTAAAATATCAGGTATACAAATACGATCTAGTTTTTGAGTAATTAATTTTTAAAGTTGACTAATTTAACATGGAAGTTTCATTTCTCCATGTTAAAGAAGTCAACTTTAAAAATTTATAACTCAAAAACTAGCTTGTATTTGTATACCTGATATTTTAGCTACTGATAGGGGGTGTAGAGGAGAACATTTTAATTTTTTTTCAGAATTTTTGTGTGAGAGATTTTTTTAACATTGGTTGCATTATCTTACCCTTTACAGAAGGATTTAGAGTTTCAACTTTGTAATCTCATCAAAAGGATCCATGATATTCATGACAGTAAATGTGTCCATTTCCTGCCTGCTATAGCAATCTTATATTTAAAATTTATTTAACGGCTGTGTTCCGTATTGGTCCAGTCTAAAATCGTTGATATTTTTTTTAACTGTTTATATTAATGTTAACTATTCTGAATGTAGTATAGAAAGTAAAATTATTACATGAATAAATATATTTTTACAATTATGTGTCCAAATTCGAACAATGTCTGCTGTGAGTAAAATAAAATATTCAGAAAAGGTATATAGGTGCTAATACAACGGGATAATAGAGTATTCAATATAATTTGTCTTTGTAAACATCAGTGCTAAAACAAAAATACCCAGTTTCAAATATTCAAAACATTAAATTGTTTATATTTTTAATGTATAGACATAAAAATATATTAAATTATTGTGTTTACTAACATTGTTTGTCAGAAGGACATAAACGTAAAATAAAAATAGGTCACACATGTATACAATGCGTCATATTATATCTCCCTCTACGCCCACTCACATTCGAGACAAGCTGGGATTGTGCAATACATATTATCTATCGAAGTAAATATTATGGAATTGTATCAAACTGCTTGTATATATGATAGATTACAATGAAATTATTTCAAAATCGTAATTAAACCTGTTTTATGCATGATTACGTTAGTAAGAATACAATAAAAAAAAAACATTTCAATGTTACCTTTCATACGCATTTTTATTTCTGTAAATATATAAACAATATTCATGCATATTATATAGTGAACGCAGAACCACTCAGCAAAATGTAAAATTTAATAATTCATATTAAAAAAAAAAAAACATAAAAAAGTAAATAAATATTTATCTCTACAGCTTCAAGTGAGTGAAAACAAAATGCAAATACCCAAGTCAACATACATAAGGCAATATACCAAAAATATATTATATACTTTTCTAAAACATAGCTGCTAAGCAAAAACTATATACATTTATTTATACAGATACACCTCGGGACAGAACGAACGTTACTCCTATACTCTGTGAGCTTATCATGAAGCCTGATTAAATTCAACTTCTTTTAGTGCATGCATGCATGAGGGGGGGGGGCCGGGGGGGGGGGCCGGGGGGGGACTGACTGGGTACTGTCATATATATATATTAATATTAAATATATTATGGTGCTAATGTGATGTTTAAAAGGACACAATTTTAATTATTGTATTAATTTTATAGATCATATATATTTTAAATATTGTTTGGGTATATGTGTTTAAATTTATTAAATTTAGGCTAATTTTAATTAGAATTAAAAGTATGTTACATATTTAATGTAATAATTGACGTGATCCATGCTGTACAGCCTATGATCGAAATAAAAATTTGAATTTGAATTTGAATATATATTATATGGTACTGTTCTTGCATCTCTCTGCAAAAAAGAGCACATATAGTAGTTGTCTCTTAGAGATCTAGCAAACGTTAGAGCTATCCCTAGGTGTACGTTAATACTGAATGTGCTCGTTGCCACCTAAAAAAGTTATGATACTTCAGAGTATATGGTTTGTGAAACTGTAAATACATAAAATAATCATTACTTAAATACGTCTTACATAACCCCGACTTGCAATTGTCGATGCTCGGGGGAATGTGTGGGTGTATTCAAAATTTAAACTCTCTCTCAATATACTTACTCAATTATTCAATATGCTAAGTGTTACAGCATGAGTTTATTATTGTTCTCATAAAGACCGACGTACAGATAACTATGAAATGTCAGACACACGTTGCGCTCGTAATATTCCCCGGAGCACACTCAAAATACAATAACAAGGCGCACAATAAGTTTAGATAAGTACATGCCATAGTATGATTGGATAGCAAGTTCATCTAATTCACAGGACCAGAGGCGTCAAAAAAAAAATTAAAATGTTATTGTTATTTTTATTCGGTGGGAACATTTTTTAATATAATATGAGACGTACAAATCATGAAGTCCACATTTATTTATTTAAATGATTTTCCTTTAATCTTAAAAAAAAATGGCTCATATCACTGGAAGCTGCTACAGGAAAGATTATATTGTTTAAGCTTTAATTTTTTTAACAAAGTCCACCTCTTGATAAGACTAAATAAATTGAACATAAAAACTGCAAATTCATTTTGGAGCTACCTGCTTCTTTTATTTGCAAATATTTGACGTTTTAAATTGATAACAAATAAGAATGCAGCTACTTATTTATTTAATGTAAAGTAAATATCCCAAATCTCTAGTAATTGTTATAATAATAGTAGTCAAATAATTTTAAAAATCTTGTCGATTTGTTATTCAAATTATTAGCATATACACAAAAAACTACATTCAAATGGATGTGAAGATTGAAAATTATTAAAAAAAAAACTAATTTAAATTTTGACAAGCTATAGATTTGCATTACATTTGCAATAAATACTATTTATTTATACAGAATAAACAAAGTACGTCCCCACATGAAAAAAATATTCCATTTTCATATTTTTGTGTTTTAATTAAGGTCAATGTGGTTTTAAAACTTTTTTTTTTTATTATTTTTATCCTTGCTGTAAGTGCTGTTGCAAATTAATTGCCACAAAAACAGTGGCTAAAAAACAATGAACAATAACATGTCACGGACAACAATGATACGTGTCATGATCAGAACTTTCTCACTCATGTAAACAATCTTCAGTTTAGCTTATAGCAAACTCATCAATTTCTGAAAACCCATCAACATTTTAGGTACTGTAATTACTATTATTATAATATTATATTTCATATATCATAGAAAACTCTAATCATGTATAAATTGATTTTTTGTATGCATGATTGTATAAAAAAAATGGCTTATTATATAAAATTGCTTGCTTCCGATATCGGTAAGGTTCTGAAAAAAAAAAAACTTTTGCAATGATAGACCAAAATTTATATGCTTATTTTTTAATACAAAAAAAAACTGTGTATACAATGACAACCATTATATAACTAATAACAATAAAAAAAATAAGTTATTTACACTATAATTCACACGTTTCATGTGGATGTGCGTCACTACGTATACACCTCAGTGGCATAAGAAACACGATTTTTTTATATTTTAAAGTGCTTTTTTCTTAAAGAAAAAACTTTGTTATAGAATCTATGGATCCACTTTTTGTATACAATTAAATGTACACTTCATAACAGCTGGAACGTTACCTCTGCCTGCATGATTTGCCCGATATACTATACAAAATATACTACAGCGTAACTACACATTAGCAGTTTTGGGGGAGGTAACATCAGAGAGCTTACGTTGTAAGATCTCTGGTAACATGGTCTATAACTGTCCATTTTGACAGTTTATAACTTTGCCAACAGAGCAGGGGTAACTTTCGTGCTGTCCCGAGGTGTATTATATGTCGTTATTCATATCCACATACTTGTCATATAATATTTAGTTATATATCATTTTGCATATAAACTGACACATTAAGCCCACTTATCACATAATGAGCGTGGCAGCATTCTATAATACCATCAAATATATATTATTCGTCTATATGGTTACAATTACTATAGTTCAACCAATCTTAGATTATTTTCGTAGTCAGAAATCAAAAGATTCTACAAACTTCTCTGCGTAAAAACTAAAATTTTATAACTTTTTACAGTGGTTGATATCCTAAATTTAAAAACCTCCCTTCAAAGTTCCTGCTGATTTATAAGGTAACAAGGTCGTACTTCCGGCTACTTCCGGAAATAATCTTATACATTTGTTTTAACTGTAGATGATCATAAAACATGAACTCCTTGAATCCCCGAACTTAAAACGACTTTCATAAAATCATAACAACACAACTCTACTTTTACTATAAAACGGATTTATAAATATGCATCTTAAAGAATGCAATTTATTTCAACGTTGCATAGCAATTGAGGTCACACCCAAACAGAGTTAACTTAATGAACTCTCTATATATGCAGAAACCTGCAAAGTCATATTAGAGAGTGGTACTTCCAGTTATATTTTTTGTGCAGTAAAAGATGATCATACAAACCTACTGACCATTTTACACAGTCACTGTAAGATATACACGTATATTAATAATGAAAAGTATAAAATGAGGATAAAAAATATATGGTTTTCCTTTTTATATATTATATCCTATTATAATAATACACTGCATGCCTAAGACCGAGATCAAGGTTACTGACACTGACTGCATAGTGTATGTGCACCATCATCATCATTACATTAATAATAAAAAATATATTATGTAGGCCAAAGCTGCATCACTTTCGAGTATGGTCAGGATTCATCCACATTTCTACTTTTTCTTTCAGTGTACTACTTTAAAACACATCATCATTTTCTATTCTAAAGAAGCGAGAGTTAAAAAATAAAAATACCTTATAGTACTACAATACGACATTAAAAAAACATACATAAAAAAAATATCATATGAACATACATAGTTAAATTTAGTGAAAGTAAATTAAGACATTTCTTCTTATACATATAATAGTATTTTATTTAAGAGACAATGATTGCTCATTTTTCTATATACTTATAATGTTAAAACTGAAGATATAAATTTGAAGTTAATATTTTTTTATATTTTAAATGAGAAAGTAATTACACATAATAGACTTGCAAAAAAAAATAATAAAATAATGATAATATGCACTTGAACATAATAAACTCTCTAAAAACTTCAAGTAAATGAGAATTGTAATTGAAATTGGTTATGTTATAACAACACAAGTCTTTTTATTACATACTCAACGTGATTCTACAAAATTTAATCAACTTAAACACACAAATTACGTATGAGAAATTAAAAAAAAAAATATTTTAAAAATTGTATAATATAAATAAACAGTGTGCCTCTCGGGACAGCACAACTCAAGCCCTGCTCTCTATAATATGAGTACTGGCTACACAGTCAAGTATATTTATGTAAAAGAGGCTTGATGTAGGATACTGTATTTAATTAAAGGATACGATTCACAAAAGAGTTCTGGATCACGCCTGATATCTCCCAAAATTGCAAATACGTGCTGTTGTACAGTAAAAGGTATATACACACGTTTTGAATCAAAGTATAATTTTATATTTCTCAAAGGGTCACAAGCTTTCATCATGTCCAAGACTAGATAATTATTTAGTTACTGTACCTCGAGCTTACGTATATGTATTAAGCTTTCAAATTTTTAAAGATTTTTTTTCTTTCATAAAGAAAGCGAACAAAAAATTACTCTATTGACGAGAAGAAGGTATCACGACGTTAGCTGTTGATATTTTTTAAGTATCGTATGACCTAATACGAAAATAATAATAATCATGCACACTATTATAAAGGTTTCATTGTCTCGGATATCTACTGAAAGATATTCAGATTTGAAGTCATCAAATTGTCATTTTAAACATTGTTTTTTAACAATTCAATACATCAAAGTTGAAATTAATCGAACTTTCCAGTTTTAAAACACGAGATGAAAGTATATAATAAATGAAATGTAATTTTTTTCTCATTTAGAATATTGCAAAAATATTATATGCATGCACGAAAAAGGTCAAGCGATATATTTTTGCAAACAGCGCTGATAATTTAACTGTAAAACAATAATTATATGTATATAACATATGTACAACATAGAAAAACTTTTGTACCTCTATGTTGTATTATGTACAGCCACACGAGGAAATAAATAAATAAATAAATAAATAAATAAATAAATAAATAAATAAATAAATAAATAAATAAATAAATAAATAAATAAATAAATAAATAAATAAATAAATAAATAAATAAATAAATAAATAAATATATATATAAATCATTTATAAGGCATTAAAAATATATTAAATTATTTTAAATTAACACCTAAAAATATTACTTTGATCTTGACCAATTCATATTTAATAAAAAAATATATATAAACAATAAAAAATATTTCAGAATTTAAATCTTATTTAACCTTGACGTTTGGAAGATGAAAAAAAATGTGTTTATAATTAGGTCATGAACCGCTTGTACAATTCTCCGTCAACAATGTAATGATGTACATTTGAGTGTCAACAAGGTGACATTTCAAACAAAACACACCCGGAAGTACCAGGCATGTATAGAGAGCCGACAATAAATGTAATTACACGTTCCAGAACAAAATCGTGACCAACAAATAAACAAAAGAAAAAATAATAATAAGCCGAGTTTATTTAAATTTCATATTGTTTTCTTTGTATTTTTGACGCATGCTAATTTTTTTCTCCTTTGTGTTTTACCGTGTCACTATAACGGTGAAAACTTATTATTATTTTACATTTATGATTTATCAGTCCGTAACATTTGTATGGCTTTATCAGCTGATTTTCCATTAATAAAAACCACTGTATATTTTCACTTCAACTGAAAAAAAAAAAAAAAAATGTAATTTCAGAAATATAGAAGAATATATAATGACGCTTTATTCATATATATACAATTACAAATCATCACCGTTCCAGTTCGGGGTGCGCTAACTACCCCGTCTGACACAAAATTGATAACCTGTAGGACTTTTTTTATTGCAAATTTATATATTTATGGCAATTTTTGTCAGATATTTTTTAACTCTGTAACACCTTTAAAATCGAGGAAAAAAGACTCTGTGACGTCATACAAATATTTAACAAGCAAGCATAGGGAACTATATTGCATGACTATGACGTCACAGCATCTTTCACCTCGATTTTAAAGATGATGCACAAAAATCCGAACAAAAAAATTGACAGTACATAGGTGAGATCTTCTATTTGAATTTGCAATAAAAAAAATCCATGCTAATTTAAGATAAAATTCTAATTTATTTGTTATCTCTTTTGCCAACGATCAAGCAGTAATTAACGAGGGTTAGTAGCGATGATTAAACAGCTGATCTCTCTCCAAGACAATAACGGTGCTCACAACGCTGACCTCGATGATTGGTCTTCTTGCAGATCGTTCACTTTTCTTGGTGCACGGAGATGACCTACTGAGTACTGCACTTCTACTACCTCTCGAGCTAGACGACGTTAATAACTACTGCTGCATGTCGACCTACTATTACAGGTAATAACAGAAAATATGCTTTCTCGGATTACTATGACAAAATATGATGCTCTATATAATTTCTATTTCATATTAAATAGTTAGAAAAAAATATATATATTTCAGAACGGTATTGTAATATAACAAGTAAAAGGAGGGCAATTGGTAATAAGAGAGGGGAGGGTAATATATTTTTGTGAGAAAGTATAGTAATATCAATGGTAAATCTTGAAAAAGGTATTTTACCATATTCATTATTATACAAAATTAAAAAATAACAAAAAAAAAGATTAATGAGCAAATTTTGACTATAGTACTAAAATGTCTTATTTTTATTTTACATAAATTGTTAACATTAATTGCATTACTCTGAAGTGTGACACATACACGATATATCATGAATAAAAACATGGGAAAATTCCATGTAGTATAGGAAGAAAAATAATAACTGGAATATTATATTCTCCAGCATCAGTAAGGAAAGTAAAATATCTAGATGGTATAATATTCGAGTCAATTTCCTCAATCACGTACACAGAATATGTATAGTACACATTTAAGATGAAAGATAAAATTCAGATCGTAATTTTAACTCCCCCCCCCTCCTCACACACTTTACTTAATTACATGTATGCTCTGAATATCATCTATATAATTATACCATATAAATCCTTATAAAAGACGATATTAAAATAATACACGTGTAAAAAGGTAACCGCCCAAAAGGTATTATTTCATGACCCGATCGCGGCGACAACTATGGCGTCAAAAAGAACCTTGGAAATTTTCCGCAAGGTCGCGTGGCGTGCGGTTATGTTTTTTGGCTGGTCCCGGGCCGTTCTACACATACCTTGGCCCTGCTTGTACCTGTTGCTGCATGTTGCATGCAGCGAGAATACCTCAGGGGGGTGTTGTAACATGATAGATTGATCTTGAGTCAAATCATTATTAGGTATTACATATTATGAAACACTAATTTGCAAACGTCGCTACTTAAATACGATAAAATAACGAGTTTTATTAAATTAGATACTATCAATTTAAAAATAATTGTCATATTAGTCATGTTAAAAAAATTAATTATTAATTACATTGTGTTGCAATTGTTAGTAAATTACTGTACGTAATTTGTTTGAAGATAATTATTATAGTATGAAATTATAAAAACGTATAGGATTGCCCAGTTGAATTTTCCAGAGCTTGGCCACAAACTCCCACATAACATTATTCATAAAGTGTGTCTAGCGATTACAAAAATCGGTCACGAACGATTGTTTTTATTTCTGGCGAAGCTTTTTTCTTTTTTTTTTTTTTCATACCATATAGGCATATACGGTTACGTATCAAAAATTATTAATTTTACTTTTGCTTTTACTTTTGGACAAACCCACAAAAAGCATTGTCACGATTGGGGCATACATGACCAAAATGTGTCAATTGCCCCAAAATACCAACCAACCAACCATTGTCACGATCATCAAATTGAATTTCCTGTTGCCATCTTTTTCTAATACGAAAGATTACATGATGCAGAGTTTCAATTTTGATTAATTAATTTAAACTTAAAAAACTCTTAATTTCGAGGTTAAAATATTAGGACTTGTTGTAATAGACAAATTTCCTATAATAATTACATATTTTAATTTAATATTAGCACCAATTTTAGTAATTTTACTGTCTGAATATTTAAAAAACTGCAAATTACAACTCAATTTTTTAATTATTGAAGACCTCGCACGAAATAAATTCCAGCTCTCTGTAGGGAGGCGCTTTTACACTCTCTATGGAGGCATGCTGAAACTCCCTTTTTTTTTGGGGGGGGGGGGGATAGATTGAGTAACTTTCTTACGTCCACAAAATTGTAAATATGAAGTTTTATCTTTTGGGGTAGCAAAGCTCATGTGGAGTTAAGTTCTGTTGTCTTAAGATGTACCAAATATTATGTCAATAAAAAAAAAATCCCCTGTAACCTTTAATAATATCAATGACAAAATCACAATTACTGAGAAGTCGCTCACAACAGGTTAAATCTAGTCTTGTCTGATGCCACACAAATTTGTGACGTCAGCTGGACAACCCCCAAGGACAATCAGACACCGAGGTAGACAGGTGAGAACATGCAAAGCACGGTACGTAATGTCCTGCAGGTAGTTTATCAAAAAGTTCCCAGGCTTTGGCTCGGACACAAACAATTGTGAGTTTTATTTATACATTTGATGACTTGTCGTCGGCGTTGTTGTCAATGTCACGGTTCTTGTTGTACTCTAATTTACATAAAAATTGACCTAGGTCGAGAAAACGAATAAATTTTTTTTACGTTTCAAAGCGTAATAATAATTAATAATAGCTTCGTAACTTGTATGTAATGGAATAGTTGAGCAATAAATGATAACCATTTGACAAACCCGTCAAATTATGTTGATATATTTTAATTATATATGTTGACACGGTAAAGCTAATTAGTATTATTGCATAAATAATATTTAAAAATTGTGAAATTCATCCTTATTTTAGAGTATAACAATAAATTGAATTATGTAAGCTATGTTTTCTAAATTTTGTTAATTTTAAGTCGAGTAATGTATACAATATATAGTAAAAAATTCACACAAATTTTTGTTTAAGGAACATTTAAATTTCATCGTAAAGTTATAATGCTAAAATAATATTCCCGCGTTAAAACCCTATATATAAAATACTGAAATAAGCAGCACCTTATAATAATCCTTTGTAATTTACATAATCTCCAGGCTTGAACAGAGCAAAATAATACTCTCATATACTAAATTTAGCCCAACTTTCCCTAACCCCCCCCCCCGAGGTTAAAATCTGAAAATATTTTGATCCCCCACAGAGACGACAGGTAACTGCAATAACAATTAACATCAGCAATAACACTTCCTGATTCACGTACAACAATATAGTCGGTAAATCACACAAAAACAAGGGCCTCCTGTAGGTAGCCACCTTTCATATCTATAACAGACCTTACACCTTACTTGATATGAGTTCTCTAAAAATTTGACTACCTCAATAATTATATGCCATAAATTTACAATGTTAAATTACATCATAAAAACTTGAATGTTTTAATTTAGTCCATACAAAATATTACTCACACATTAAAAAATGACATTGAAACAGCAATACGTGATTTTCGTCATGTACCACACACAGTATATTATTTATTATTTGAAGTTTATGTAGACTACAATGAAATTACAAGGCAACGTACGGTAATAATCAAGGCCGCTTTGTCGTGTTTAGAAACTTAACACGTCAAAGCTGCTTCCTTCATTGTTTCTTATTTGTGGTAATAATAATGCTAAGGTGGGTGTGGTGGCCCTGAGAGAAATTATATCCTCGTATCGATGAACATATCTCATATATGTTACGGATGGCGATAAGGGTCAAATTCCTACTTGTAGCAAACTTAAATTGAACTTAATGAGCACAATGACGATAGTTTAAAAATTGAATAAAAAAAAAATGTAATTATTTTCATAGTCTAATAAATTCTGTTTTAATACTGCCAGTTTTTTTTTTTTTTTTTTTTTTTTTTTTTAAGACGTAGAGATGGGATATACAAGAAGGCATTTAAAGAATATTTTCACGTTTAGCAATCTTAATTACTTCACATTTTCAGTTATATTTACCGTCTCAAATAAACCGTAATATAGATATTTAACAATACTTCTAACAGTTTTATATTTAAGATAAAATCAATATACAATACACTTCTTAATTCTGTTAACAATGCAATTTTAAAGGGCACTTAATACGATACCGAGAAAGGTCATCACTCATATCAGTATGAATTCTTTATTTCAACATGTGGTTAGAACAGGGGAGCAATTTTAATTAAATAGAAAATTGAAAAAAAAAATAAGAGGGGTGGATAAAAATCATGATACAAGTATGGATAGAAATAATCTCTGCGTGCAATGAGAATTTAAAATAATAAATTGTAATTTTTGAAAGTTTAACATATAAGTTACAGAAGAATAATTAGTTATGAAATACAACTACTATCTATCTGTCTTATCTTTGTACAGTACTTACGTAATGCAGGTAAGTCGGTACAATAGAAATTGTTATTATTATAAAGCGAATGTTGTCATGATTTAACCGCAATCCGACATGGTTTGGTACTTACATCATTACATCATATACAGATAATGTAAAACACGTCAGGTTAAAATCAAGATTTATAACTACAATATTGTCGGATCGGGTTCAATACAATTAGGTTATATTTATCATTAAAAAAAATAAATCAGAATCTAGGTGGGTTCATGTTTAAATTTATTTTATTTTTATGTAATTTGTTCAAATAAAACCAAACAAATTTATGAAATAAAAAGTTTGAGCTTTTGTTTGTGTTTCACTCTATAGCCTAGCTCTGTTGTACACTAGTCAACAATATAGTAAGAAGCCAATGTATTATTTTTTTAATTAAAAAAAAAAATCTTAGCATTGACGTCATTGATGCAGAAACTGTAATATTATTTTCATAGCAAAAATTAATATGGAACCCAGTGCTTCTCGATTCTTGACTTCATATAATATATTATAATGTAAACAAAATCATTATAACTGGCCGTAAATTAAATAAAATGGCAAGACGAAACGAAAGGAATATTTGAAAATAATAATTGTTAAAATGATCGTAACTGGGCTCCATTTTAGTCGCATACGATCCCTATTTTGGTCGATTTTCAATTCTTTGTTCTCGTCTACTTGATCATTCAGTAAATAATTGCTGTAGAAGTAAAAATTGTTGTGTTTATATTTTTATAATGTCATGGTATTTCTACATGAATATTGTGACATGATTTTTTTTTCGATATTATCGAAATAAAAGCTCATAAATCCAAATAAAATTTAAAAAAAAAATCGTCAAGGACTAAATTTTACGTAACATTTCTATATTGTTGGGGACTCACCGGTGTATGAGGACTTGGATGACTCCTGGATCTTGAAGGTGAAAGGAATGTGGACCTTCATCATCTTCATCTGGGGGATCTGTGGCTGTACCGGATGGACACCACCCCCGAACACCAGCTCGTCTCCGTGAAGTCGGAACACCATCATGTTCCTATAAAATACAAGAGGTTCTATGTACTCTAGAGTGCCATTTCGTCCTCGCACAGCTAAAGAGGTTGTATATTAAACTAGAGTGGCGATGAACCAGAGCACCATGAAGTTGATGTAAATATGTTCGGGATATCAAGAGGTTTTATATATCCTAGAGTGGCAGAAAACGTCCCTCAAACACTATCATAATAAATTCATTTTGATTTTGCTGGGAGGTTGCGTGGACACCAAATTAGCAGGATTGAACTGGTCTTGATCATCTAATACTAAATAACAAGGAAATAATAATTATATATTTCGATCGTTGGCTTTACATTGAAAGTTTTCCTGATATGAAATTGGATGTATCTTATTAAGAAAATTATAAAACACATTGAGGGGAGACCATGACCTGCCTTAAACATGAACATGCAGCAAAAACTACCATTTTACTAAAATATCATCATGCAAGTTCAAAATAATGACAATTTATTTCAACTGTCAATTTTTGTTCGAAAAAATATGATAAAACCGTTCATGTACATCCTAATTTATTTAATATCTTGAACTGTACTTATTTAGGCTAACTACTTTCTGCTAAAGATTATTATTAATAATATTACTCCACTTATTATAGCAACCACTGACCTAAAGATATATATTTCATATTAAATACTGTAGTGTAATAATATTATAACTTTATTGAGGGCTATAACAAGGATTTAAAAAATCACCGCTAGGTTATTAAAAAATTTAACTAAACCTGTTTATAACATGCATCGTCATGTTAAGACCCTGTAAGTAATTTTCTTCTTTACTTTTTGCCATTAATTTGTATGATTTTTGTTCAAATTACAATCCTAATTTTTTTACTTCGTTACTTTTTTTCTTTGCAAAAATGTTTGTGTTTATCTACGGAAACTATGGAGTCATAAAATTGTTATTTTGATTTATTCTATGGTGTAGTATACCAAATTTTTAAGCAACTTTCCTGGTGTAAAAGTAAAAAATAATAAAAAAAAGTCAATCGTGTTCATTTTGCACTCGCCTGTAAAAACTTATTAAATTATTTTATTATTTCTTTCGAAATTCAATATAAAACGTGCAAGTTTTTCATGTTTATTAAATTTTCTTTACCTTGAAAACAAAATAGAACCAAAAGTTCATGATTTCAATTAACTACAGTATTAACACAATTTTTTTATATAGATATATATATTTATGTATGTTGAAATAAAATTAGCACAGTTAACCCACTGCCTTCGCAAATCTCTGTTCATCACACTAGTCTAAATATTTTAGCCAGTAAAAAAAATCTCAAAAAGCTGTATGTACCGTTATTGTTAAAAACGGCATGTTATAAAATCATACCGTTAAAAAAATGTTTTAAAAGTAGCGATATAGCAACCTACTTTAATAGTGCAATATCCGTAGTATTTTCATTTCTGGAATATAAATGATCGGATTATACGTAAAATTTCCATAGTTAATATCTTTGCGTGACGTAGTTTTGACGAATTCAATTGTTACGTGAGTAATTTGTTTATTGTTTCATTTGAAGCTGGCTATCTGCTTTAATAGTGCGGTATACGTGGGCATAGTCACAGAGATAATATATCATGTGTACTTTTTACTAACTTGAACTTAGAAAGGAAAAAGGGAGCCCTAACATAATTTAAATCAATCAACAAAATAAATGTTGTATTTATAAAATTCCCCCCTTTTTTAAATTGATATATATCGGGCACTTCCCTTTTAACATTAAATGAATTTTGGTTAGCACATTATTCATTGTAGGGGTTAGGCGGATATACACAACAATAGTAACATTCAATTTCATTGTTATTAAAATTATTTACAGGATCAATCAATGTACATGCTTAAAACAGTTCAAAAATAACACGAAAATAATGTTGTAACCTCACCTAAATATCATTGCCAATAATTTTATCGTTGCTAAGCAAAACTTAGGACTCCATGCATGCATCAGTATATAATACAGTTAAACAAGCCTTAGATTACGCCTGAGATCACAGACTAGACGTCGCCAAGGCGTAGTAATCTTAATTTTTTAAAAATGTCCCACAACAAGGTTATTTTAAACTATGGAATTTTTTAAAAATATTACATGCTTCTATAATATGTATAACTATTGGAAAAAAGTATAAAAAAGTAAGTTTAATTTGATTTCAAAATCGCGTCGCCACCACTTCGACCACTTTGCACCTCTTCCAGACGAAAGCCTGGGGCCAGTGGGGCCGCATGGAGCCGCTGTTGTGACAACACGTCGACACCAAAAATGCTAAAAACTTGAAAAAAAGTGGTGAAATTAAAAAAAATAGGCACCCTTACGCATTTAAAAGTAACATTCTGGATTTATTATAGCTTCTGGAGGCGTATATAGACGTATATTCCGATCTGTCTTTTATTTTAAAACGAACGCCTTTTTTCAGCTCAGCTGATCGGTTTAGTTCGATTCGGTTCGATTTAATTAATCGATTTCGAGCTCCTGTGACGTCACATTAACAAAAATCATGGCAGCGTGCCTTTTCTGTTCTGGTTTTAAAGTTCGCTAAATTAATGAACATTAAACCATGATGTCAGTACTAATAATAGGTTAAAAGTGTATTAGATACTTGGGATGGCCGCTAGGCAAGTGGATTGCCGCGCCCACGGCCGTGGCGTTCTCATAAACCGGCAAACTAAACTAGGGATGTGATGTTTTTTTCTAATCGAGCGCCTATCGTTAAAAAATGAAGATCGTAACGCAAAACTGTACTATTTTCTATTCAAAATGTCTTCCATACGTAAACTAAGGTTTGTGATACTGTAAATAGTAATAACATTTTGTATGTTTGATCAATAGAGTACCGACCTCAAAATTTTTTATTACAGAAATGGATAGAGGGTGCAAAAATATGCTACTCTGAATTTTTTCAGATTTTTCTGAGACCGGGAAGTATTTTTAAAAAATTATTGAAAGTCCGTTTTATGACGTCACGGGCGTTAATGTCCTATCCTTTTCTTAAGGAGAGGCGCCTCGTGACGTCATCAAAATGGACTTTCAATAATTTTTTAAAAATACTTCCCGGTCTCAGAAAAATCTGAAAAAATTCAGAGTAGCATATTTTTGCACCCTCAATCTATTTCTGCAATAAAAAGTTTTGAGGTCGGTACTCCATTAAATACTTGCAACTTTTTTCTTTCTCTAATTGAAATTTTAGTTTTGCAAGAAGTATTTTTAAACTATGAATGCAAAATGTAATAAAAAAAAAATCATATTTTAATTATTTAATATTAGAATCAATATCTCATGCCGAGTGTTTCTTTAATACAGAACAATAATTAACGTATTATAGTGTTGAAACAAAATTCATTAATTTAATTTTGTACAATTATCCCTCATTAATTTTCTTATTAAGGTTTGTTAAATCCTAATCAATTTGTTTTATAAAAAAAAAGCAGTAATAGGTCCTGAAAAAAATTGTGATTAAGCTAGTTTTATTAATTAAAATTTACTAGGCATTAATAGTGAAACATTAATAGTGCACTTATGTGTGGTTCCCCAGGCTTTGGACATCGCTTTGGTCCATTGAGAAAAAGTAGAGGTGTCCGTCCTGACTGAGGTTTTCCACGGTTTCCTGAGTCTCACCTCAGCGAATGCTGGGACGCGTAAGCATGCAGGCCGTGGCATCCGTTCCCTACCTTATCCCTACCCATTACCCCGCCGCGAGCTGTAAGCTCTTAGGGGTGTATCCTTGTAAAAAAAAAAACACCAAAAATGAGTGCAGTGCAGGATGGGCAGTTGCGACTGCTTGGGAATAATGGGAATCATACTGGCATCAGTGGTACTGGCTTATTTAATTAAACCAGGGGATTGAGGTTCTGATATAGATTATATAAAATTGACCTCACTCAAAATGCTTAGCTACCTGCATATGCATATATAGCTGGTATATCCATATTATAATAATCCATACAAATTGTAGGCACAAAAAGAATGTCAACTCGCAGCAGAGGATGCCTAAAATGTGTATTTCTAAAACTGTGTCAGTAAAATAAATATATTATATTGCTTGAATCTTGAATTTAATAACCATGCATTCAGTTAAAAATCAAAAGAAGCAGATCTCTTAGAGAGAAGACCAGTATCTTTATTATTTATAAAAAAAATTGCAATAAGAGAATAAAATGTTTACACCAAACAGATTCTCATCCAATATTTTTGGAAAGTATGATAAAAATACCTCAATCATGGGACCTAAGAATTTTTACTTATGTCAAGAAGCTCAAATAAGTAAATTAAAAATAAGAAAAAACAAATTATATTACCTTAATATAAAGAGCACCATCCCACAAAAGCACACGAGCACAGCTAACACGGAAAAAATGTTCGACAACTCTGCCACAGAGACCAACATTGCTGTCATTGCAACCATCATATTTATGCAGCAGGAACCAAACAATCTGTATTCACTCAATGTCTACTGGCAGCTTCTCTCCTAGCTCCTCTGATACGATGCAAATTATGATTTACACTGGCGGTTTTAACGCTGTCATTTCACCGCCGTTCTTACCCCTCTGTAACCACAGAGAGAAAGTCGTCAAATGCGTTTTCTTCTTCGTTTACCAGTGTTGCCAACCCGATGAGATGAAAAATCCCCATCAAACCCAATCTGGAGCTCAAAAATACCCGTTTCAGAGTAAAAATGCCCGTCACCGTATATGCTATTTTGGAGATGCAAAATTACCAAAAAAACACGTTTTCGAGTCGTTGAGCGGGGGGGGGGGGGGGGGGGGGGGGGAGGACATTTTTTTTTTACGTTTAATGGGTATTGTATATTTTTCCATTTTATCACGTAAACTTTTCATGCATGATGCATATTACATATGTATGTATATAATATGTATGTATATAATATATATATATATATATATATATTATATATATATATATATTGTATATTATATATATATATATATAAAATATATATATATATATATATATATATATATATATATATATATATATATATATATATATATATATATATATACATATATTTGCATGATACACCTCGAATATATAGCCCTCTGTTTTGGTGTTTGGGACCCCAAAAATTAAAAAAATTATAAACACGTATATATACGTTTAGTGGATGAATGTATAGCATCAGTTAATTAATTAAGTTCATCATAAATTTATCAGAGAGCATGCATCTGGATCTTTGAGTATATAAAAAAAAAAATTGTGCGGAGGCAATAATGATTTTTGAAAAAGTGCCGGTTTTGGATTTGACATGTTATTATTTTTTTTTTAATTCATTTTAATTAAATAAACATGATACATTTCATTTATACAAAAAACATTTATACCTCAATGAGCTAAAGCTCGATCGAGAAGAGGAATGAAAATTTTGTTTCATCTGGAGACGTTTTTATAACAAATAAACAATTTGTTTTGAAAAAACCCTGTTTTTATTCGTTTTATATTTTATTTTTTAATTATGTATTTTGTTTTATTTATTATTATTATTATTTTTTTTTTCCATCAATTTTTGAATAAGTAATTTTTAAGTGATATAAATATTTCGCGCTTTTTTATTACTAGCGTCAATAGCCAATCAAATTTTTAAAAAATAAAATTCTTGGATGTGATTGGTTAAGAGACTCCAATCCTCCTCGAATCCTCCTATTGATAATATTTTTTTAAAAATGTTTTGTTTTTGGTACAAAAATACGTTGAAAGCACACAATTTTGCATTAAAACACCCATTTGAGTAAAAATACCCGTTTTTTCCCATTGATCGACAAAAATACCCTTTTTCCCGTTTCTGCAAATTTTTAGTAAAAACGCCCGTCGCCGCGGGTAATACCCGCACGGTTGGCAACACTGTCGTTTACCGAGTTTACTACTTTTCCAGTCATATGATCGGTGACGGGCTGAACGGGCTCTGACATTAAAAAAATTGTAATTTTAGACATCTAGTGAGCGTAATACAAACTACAAACACGTAGTTTTAAATTTGCTCAATAGATGTCTAAAATCACAAAATTTATGAAAATAAAAATAGTGTAAATGGAATTTCAAATAAAATGTATGGTTTGTTCACTGTTCACGCAGTTTTTAAATATTTTTTCATTGATAGATGATACGGCGATTAATTAAAAACTGTTTCACTTTTTCTTAGGTTTGTAATACGTTGCAAAATTTTCATTTTACGCAATTGATGTAACAGCAATTTATTATACAATCTATACTATGTAATGTATCTATATAGCTATATATATTATAGGATCTTTTTATACATAATATAAAAAATTTATATTATATTAAAATTTTTAAGCTATAAATATTAATATGCATAGATATCAAAAAATTAATTAATTAATAATTGCTATATATATAGTGTATATAGAAAATGGTTTTAAATGGTTTAAATGGTTTTCCGAGGTATAAATTTTCTTTGTATAAATGAAATGTATTTTGTTTTTTTAAAATGAATAAAAAAAATATATAATATTAATTAATTAATATATTTTTACTTATACTCTATAGCTATATATATATATATATATATATATATATATATATATATATATATATATATATATATATATATATATATATATATATATATATATATATATATATATATATATATATATATATATATATATATATATATATATATATATATTATAATTATTAATTATAGTAGCAAAATGCACCTTACTTGCTTAATTAACATCTATAATATTATATATTAATATATATATATATATATATATATATATATATATATATATATATATATATATATATATATATATATATATATATATATATATATATAATATATATATATATATATATATATATATTATGTTTTTAATTAATATATTGTACTATAGATTAGTAGATGTTTTTAGGTTTTTAGGTTTTATATGTATTACAGAGAAAATATTTAATCAAAATTAATTGTCGTCATATTATATAATATGGAGGGGGGCTTATAGTTAAAATTATGAGAGAATTTATTAAGATCGAATTATTTGCATATATATACAAAATGTCAAAAACTATGTGTTATATTAATGCCCTTAATTTTAAAATTAAAAGAATTAGGTCACACTCATATGCGTCATCTTTCGATCAGTAAATAAACTAAAAAAAAATAAAAAATATGAGTATTATTAACAGAATATTAAATATGTTATGTTCTTTAAATTTGTTTTGAAAGAAATGCATGCATGCATAAAATATACAAGTTAAAAATTTTAAGAATAGAGAAATAAATCCATCTCCGTATATTATACCATGGTACAAAATATACAGATATGATATGAGGGAAAAAAGTATTTAAATTATATTTATTTTTTTTTTAAATAGCATTGCTTCTGTATGTATAATGTTCTATATTAATTTTCATAATTTATTTCTTAAATAAGTAATGTTAAAAAAATTAAAAATATTTTGATATGAACTTTTTTTTTTTTTTTTTTTTGAGAGCGTCTTGATTAATTTATGATAATTTGCAGGTTAATTTGCTCAGTACTCAGGACACGTTATACGTCGCAGTGAAGCTCTTATTGATGTGAGCACCAGCCCTTTGGGTCAGTAGGGCATGTCAATTATAATAATACTATATTCAATTAAAGAAACGAATAAAATATAGACCGAGCCTTTTCCCACATCTGAATATAAATTATATGTAGAATCATTTATCATATATAATTATCTCTCATCGATGCTTCTACGTTTGTTTTTTATTTATTTTTTATTTTATTTTTTTTTTTTTTTTTGTATTTCTTTATTCAGATTTTTTTTTTTTTTTACATTTTACATAGAATTGTACAATTTATTTAAAATTGAAACAATTTTACGGTAAAGGTTTGTTTAACCTTTTCTTTAATTAATTGAATAACAAAAATCGCTTACTCGAGTTTTCAATGGAGTATCAACCTCAAAAAACTGTACTGCAGAAATGGATAGAGGGTGCAAAGTTATGCTAACTCAGATTTTTTTCAGATTTTTTAGAGCTCGGGAACTATTTTTAAAAATTATTGAAAGTCCGTTTGATGACGTCACGTGGCGTTTAATCCTATCCATTTCTTAAGGAGAGACGCCGTGTGACGTCATAAAACGGACTTTCAATAATTTTTTTAAAAATAGTTCCCGGTCTGTAAAAAAAAATTGAAAAAAATCCGAGTAGTATAATTTTGCACCCTCTATCCATTTTTGCAATAAAAAATTTTGATGTCGATACGCCATTGAATAAGATATTCATTATATATATAATATATATATTATTATAATTAAGTAATATTTTTTGCAGAAGATTTCAAGATTATTATTTTACGATAACTGTATTAATAATCTCTCCTACACGTTGCTGACATGTTACTTATGAACGGCTTTGACTTACAGCGCGTGTCCTCATCATCTCATATGTCATATCTATATAAAATTAATTGAGTAAAAAGGCATGGCGGATGCTCGGACCTAAGTGTGCTTATCACTTCGTACGGCTCATATTTGCATATGAAAACATAGACTGGTGACCATTCTTCAAGTCCAATCACTCACTGTGATTACGACAACACCTGGACCCTCGGTCTGGAGATGTTATCACTACTGATAAGAACGGTTGCTTAGTTGACACCTGTGCAAGATGTGCGCCGCTCTAATTTTAATAGACTAATCTAATTAAAATAAAAAATATATTGTGAACTTTACTTTGCTATAAATAGGTAGATATAATAAAAATTACACGCAAAAATTTATGTACACCCCTAGCCCCCGAGCGTTTTATTTTGAATTATATTTTTATAATATTAATTATACGAGAAGAAAATTATCCCCCATTGATTCCATTCTATTCTAGATTATTCACTCCATGTATATGCCTGCAGTATTCAAACTTTACTTGCTGATTGACTGAAATGTTATTCCATAATTCCATGTTATATTGACTGCGAATATATGCAGTTGACAAAAAAAAAATAAATAAATAAAAAAATAACATATATTGTTGTTAGTAAATTTGTTGTTCATACATGCACCAATTTTAATGCCAATCAATAACTGAAAAGCGTATTTAAATATTTTTTTGCCTTTCTAAATTTATAGATTAAATGTTAAATAACGATATTAATTAACGCATGCGTCCATCATAAATATGTTGTTCTCTTTATTTAATTATAAATTATATTTATTTGAATTAAATTAATATCAAATTTTAATTACTATATATGATTATGATACTTTTTCTATTGATTATAATAGACATGACATGAATAAGATATTTATATAAATACGTACAGAATTAGGGAGATTAAATTTACAACTAAATGCAATTTAGTTTAATGTTTTAACAAAATTAAAGTTGGATAGCGTACAATGAGCGCGATTCACGAAGCAGTTAGACATGCAGGTTTCTATAACCACGTTTAGCTTAACCACGTTTAACTAGGGTGGTGTAACACGTAAAACAGCTATAGTTAAACGTGGTTAAGCTAAAAACGTGGTTGAGCTAAAAACGTGGTTAAGCTAAAAACGTGGTTAGATACCTGGCTAACTGATTCGTGAATCGCACCCATTACATTCTTGAATTCATGAAGCGAAGCAATTATTTATTACCATTTTTTTTTTTTACTTCATACTAATCTTAAGCTTAAGTGATTTTCCCGATTGCTCAAGAGAATTTAAAAATTTAACAGGTGCAACATCAGGTGTTGATTTAAATGATCTTATCTCAATTAAAACACACAAAGTTGCACACCTGGACTGCAGGTGATTCATATCACCTGAGATAACAGCATGGTATAAAGTTGGCTCGCTGGTCCGGACATGTCACTGCTCTTCATCTCACCTCACCATGATGCGTTACATCGCAGCTCTGCTCCTGTGTGTGGCCGCAGTGTCAGCCACCAACTTCAGAACGTGTGAGTCCCTCTCAAATTTCTTAAATGGACGGCTGATAGTAGATAGATTATTACATCATTACATTATGAAAAAAAAAAAAAGCAAAAAACATTCTTTAAATATCATTCAAAGATGAGAAACTTTTATTTCATTGTAATGTATGCAACCACCATTTCAAATATATTATATTTTAATTTTTTTAAAAATTATCGGAAAATATGAAATTTAATTCTATATAATATTAATTCATATAAAATTTAAGAACTATTATAATTTTAATATTTATATTTATTATTACATTTAATTCCAATTTATACTTAATTATATAATAGATATTTAAGTTATTAATATTTATTGTTCTTGTTTTTCTTCTTATAAAAACCTTATCAATACAGTATAATTATAATGTCAGTGCATTATAATTATATAATATCTCTTGACAGAAGACATCATCTGCCATTTAATTATTACACTTTATGCTTACTTTTAAATTGCTTCTAAATATACTTCTGAAATAAACGTCATGTTCTAAAAAATAAACCACAATACAACGTATTTTTTGTTAATAAATTTTAATTTCAATTATTTCATTCATAATATCATTTTTTTTTCTCATTATATGACAAAGAATCAAGGTATATATTATAATAATGTATATTATTATAAGATAAGTGTTCCTTGTTCCGCATTCACATAATATCGTTGTTGTACCAGACAACTTAATATAAGATCTCTGGTTGTACTGTATCTTGGAACCTTGACTTGTCTACAATTACAAAATTTAATCAAAAGATTGTAATAAAATTGTTATTTCGCAGGCACCGGCGATAGGCCCGGCCCCAACAGCGTGACGGTGAGTGGCTGTGACCTTCTGCCCTGCAACTTCATCCGTGGAGAGGACCTTATCAATGACATCAACTTCATTTCCAGTAAGTTGGAATCATTTTCATGTGAAAATATAGCTTTCCAGTATGATATGGGTTATCTCAAACATCGTCAGCATGCAATTAAATTGTCAAATAACCGAAATTTTAAGATTTTGTGTGCTTAAATTGCAGAACAATTTATGCTATTACACTTTTTGATTAAATAGCTACTTTTTCTCAACTCTTATATAATAAATAATGACCAATTAACCAATTATATAACCTTTACGGAAAACTTTTTTTTTTTTTTTCATAAAAATATAAATGATATATTTTTTTCCACTTGGTAGTTTCATATTAAATAATGTGAAAGATGTTCTCTTATAATACATTGTAGACCAAAAGGTGTTTTTCGACACTCATCACTCATCACAGAGCATTCAAATTATAATTAGAAAGTATAGAGTATCAATTAACCCTTTCCTGTATTCTTTTCCCTTTTGAATTGTTCTGGCCCTAACACAAGCTATTCCTGCGGAGAGTGTGACATAACCGTTAATTATTTGCACAGCTATTAACGCCGACAACATGAAGCCCAAGGTGTGGGTGACCATCCTTGGACTGACCGTCGACTACCCTCTCGAGTACCAGGATGCGTGCGCTGACCTCATCTGGGGAGGATGTCCTCTGGTGCCAGGAACCAACGCCACCTACCACCTCGTCATGCCCATCCTCCAGGAGTACCCCTCGGTAAGGATAAGCTATAATAGTTTGTCACAGAACAAAAGTTATTATTTTTTTATAGTGTATTACACTTCCAATTTTTATAGTTTGTTACATCAATGTGTGCCATGTGCTTTGATCGTATCAAAAGATGCTATTTACCTATTTTAATATTATTTCCTTTGTCTCATTTCATTACTCTTATATATATTATGGAATTATCAATGCTAAACTTAATTTTATTTTCCAACTCTACTTACAATTTTATTACTTAATTTTTCAGAACTTCTAATAAAACAACACAATGAAATATATTAAAACACGTAAAAACTGTTCCAAAATACCTTTTTATAGTGATTATCATATCACGAACCCAGAAAAACAATGTTGTAAAATCATATCACCTACCATGTTAAATCTAAAATGTCATGCAGTGATTGTAATTTCATCAAAATTATAATTTGTGTGTTTTAAAATTCGATTTCCCCCCGTAACTGTGACGCTTGTCTGCAGGTGTCGATGACCATTGAGTTCTCGCTGCTGGACGAGGGTGGTGACACCGTCGTGTGCCTCGAGATGGACGGCCGTGTGGTCAATGCCCCTTGAACATCCTCATCCCCACGTCACTTCTACGTACCTGCCTGCCATATTTTTCAATAAAACTTGTGTTTACATCATCATATGTCTGTCATTTCGTATTCCCTCTGTACCTTGAGACCCCCGCACTGCATGGTCTTTATATGGTATCCTCTTATTTTAGATAGAATCCAAAATTTAACATTGAACTATTTTAAATCACCAATAAATTATTTAATTGATCTGCGGGAAAAATATTACAAGGAGATTTGATTACATCATATAGTATACTAATACATAAAACGATATCGCTCGTCGAGTACGTAAGATATAAGAATAAGATAATGACATAATTAGTCTAATCTTATAATTTAAGTGATTAATGATTTAGATATAACGTTTCTACTATACAATTTTTTACGAAATTGATCAACGTGTGTTAATTCATTTTTATAATATTAAAAAATCTACATTAATGAACTTCAGAACAATACATATCAAATGTGTTGAATTGATCAACTGGATTTGATTGTGTAATAATTAAGAATTCATATATAATATATTATAAAAGAAGAAATAATAGCTTTAAAAAATATACGTATATAAAACCTACAAAAATTACAAAATAAATAAATACTTCCCTAATGATGCAACTTTGATACCATGCAGTCTATATATAGAAATTGATAAAATATAAAAAATTCATCCCAATGATCTTGATTCGAAGCTTGCTACGAGGATTGGTTATACAGTATATTATAGTATACGCATATATATTATTAGGGTTGTGGTCAAAATATCTGTTCACTGATTGATTATGACTGAGGGAACCGAAGAAAACTTCAGTTATATGCAGGACGGACACTTCTAATAATTTAATTTAATTAATAAATTACTAAAATTAATGTACTGACTTGAACTGGATGGAAAGCATGAAATGAATTTACCGCAGGGTGGGAGCAACGTAATATTTATAAAACGGTCATCCATCCAAGTACTAAACAGGTACGAAGATGTTTTACTTCTGTGATGTAGCGAGAACAGATCATGCAACCTCTTTCTGATCTGAAATATAAGCGGAAGGTTATTTTTTTATTTATTATAAAAATACTTCTTTACTTCCAATGAATAATCTGCAAAGCTTCCATACTTTTAGTCGTCACCTCTGCATGAAAAGTTCCGTTTTCAGCTTAAAATTTAATACATACACAATAGCGTAAAAACACCATATTACAAATATATATAAGTGTGGTAGTTATCCTCCTGTAGTTAAACATAATTTATTAGCACAGATAACTAACGTCAAATATAGAGCCTAATCAATTAATAATATTAATATAATAGACTATATACCCAGACAAGAAGTGCAACTTTACTGGCTTCAATGGAGAATAATTCTTGACCATATGTTCTGTAAATTTAATATTAATGCAAATGGGAACTTTTCAAAGGAGTGTATTTTACTAGCTGTGTACTATATAATTATAACTATATATGTGTGTAAGTATGTAATATGTAAGTATTTGTATATATGATTTATTATACAAGTATTTAATTAGGACATACATGATATTAACATTGATAACATGCATGGTATTATAATTACTTATCAGACTGCAAAATCGTAACCTTGATTTCATCATCACATTATAACACATATAGGTAGAGTTCGAATGTTATTAGTTATAATAATTTTGTCTGATTTTGTCTGGTTTGCTGAAACTGCAACTCCTACAAACAATAAAAGAGATGCAGATTTGAAATTTGTGAAGAGATAAAACGTTAAATCGCGCGGCGACAATTTTTTTTACATAAAACACGACACCTCTGTAAGGTAATTTAATTATATAGACGGCTATATATATAATTATATACCTTATATTAATACAGTATTTATACAGTAACCATAAATAGACTGCAGAAAATTGTGTGCTTTAATTATATTGCGAGGTATATCAGAGAGTTTTGTAACATAATTAATTATTTAAATCTTAGATAGTCAATGAAGCACAGTAAAAAGTTAACAGTGATAATTAATTAATTATGTGTAATATCTAGCACCTGCAGTCTGATTATGATTTTTTTATTGATCATAAATTTATAGTATGCCAATTAAGTTTATTTATGAAATTACGAACACCAGGTAGTCAGTTATATTTTATAATATATTACATTACTTAATTAGTAGTAAATAAGTCGTAGTTGCAGTGATTAATTCAAACAACTATAGGTAAAGAATATGATGAAGTATGATAAAAATTAAAAAAAAAACAAAAAACAATGGAGTATTGTCCTCAATTTTTTTTATTGCCGAAATGGATAGAGGGTGCAAAGTTATGCTACCCTGATTTTTTTCAGATTTTTTAGAGCCCGGGAACTATTTTTAAAAAATTATTGAAAGCCCTTTTTGTGACGTCACGCGGCGGCAAGTCCTATCTTTTTCTTAAGGAGCGGCGTCTCGTGACGTCACGAAAAGAACTTTCAATAATTTTTTAAAAATAGTTCTCGGGCTCTAAAAAATCTGAAAAAAATCAGGGTAGCATAACTTTGCACCCTCTATCCATTTCTGCAATAAATTTTTTTTAGGACAATACTCTATTTCACCACAGTAAAAAAAAATTTAAATGAAAATTAATTTTTAAGTTGGTATAGTATATAATAATAAATAATTGAAGATCAATTGAATTAAAAAATTGGTGCAAATACTTCTTATGATAAATAAAATCAATAGGTTTTGCTTATTTAAAATAAAATTTTTATTGTTTTACCTAATTTGCTAATACACAAATCATCATTTCTTGCTATATATTACAATTACTATTACAAAATGTCAGTGCACGGAACTTCATATAATTAACTATAATGCATTAATTGTCACCAAGTTTTTTTTATATATACAGATATTATAAGGTTGCTGAATGAATTTAAAACAGCTATTTTAAATAGATTTCGTCATTTTTAAGGTCTTTGAAATCATACATATTTGCATAATTTAATAATAATTTAAATATTTCAGTTGTAAATTAAAATTTAAAATAAATCCAACGTACAATTATTATATTGCGTCCTTTTTTTTAATATATTTACACTTATCATTATCAATATACGTTTGTTATAATTTTTTTTCTAAAGATGACTCAATTTTCAGTGAAATATTTTTTATTTAGCAATAATATCAAAACAGCAGTTGTTGGCCCTCGTCATCTCCATTTTCCAATACATGGTCCGATGGGATGTCCCAGACCGCATCTACATCGTCTCTGCTTCACCGCGCGAGTTCAGAACTTGTAACTTTCGTCGCGGCTGAAATATTTCTTGTAAATTTATTAAATAATTATGCTTTTTTAATCTACTTAACATTTTATATTTTTTTTAAGTATAAAAGTGAAGAAAACTATTAATTCACTATATAAAGTGATGATCGAACCCATATATATCAAAGGGGTTACTTATTTTATTTTAATATATAAATATAATAAAATAATGGAGATGAGTCACACCGAGAGTGTCAATTTAATTATCAGGCATATATTTTTTTCAAAGGATTTCTCAACATAAAATTTAAATTGAATTAATTTGATATTCGCGCATAGTACACGTTTTGCAAAGAGGTCTCTGTTTTAAAGTTAAAGTGTCTCAGCCTGAGAACTCTCAGCCGTATCAGATAATAACTATAATAAACTAATAACTATAATTAGGTTTCTGCACGAACATATAATATATATTATATATATAGCACTTAATTTTCTTATACTAACAATCAATATTAATTATTAACTGATGCATAAAATGCATCATATTTATATACAAATATCTATGTTGTGAATTCTTGCAGGTGTGTTTAAAATTAGATTCAACATATTTAACCAAAACTTCAAATTCTTAGTGATAATTAATCCCTCCTTGAAAATTATTCTATAGATTCATGTTTTTTTAATTTTTCTTTATTAAAATTATGGTCATTTTTTATGTGAAATTGAAATGACATCTAAAAGAATGAGAGTTTATAAATTGATTGGCTTAATTACGCGTACTCGTATTTTCCTTTAACGCTGCACGTAAAACAGTGGCGTAGGCAGGATTTGCCCAAGGGGGGGGTTCTTGAAAATAAATAAGATGGAAAACAGCCCACTGGGGGGTTTGGGGGGCGTAGCCCCCCAATAGCCCGCCGCAGGCGCGATTTTTTTTAAGGACACACCCCTTTTTTAGGGTAAAATTATAAAAAAATACTATTATAGAGAATGCATGGCCTGATGCAATATTTTTAAAATTTTATTTTTTTTGCACCCCTTTTTCTTTAATTTCTTTTCAATATTATACGTGCACTAACGTGCTTTAAATCAAGTAATTCATCTAATACCACTTTTATATTATTTTTATTAGTTTCATGGTGCGCGATTTTTTTGAAAAAGAGACGTGGACTATACATTTTTTCGATGAAAAGTTGCAGCAAATTTCTTATATTTGTAAATCGGAAATTATGTAGTTACAATATTTTTGTCACTACTTTTTCTTATAAAAAAATAGAGCACATTTTAAGACGATGTACTGATGTACGAGCAAGAAAAAATATTTTTATTAAATTTTCAAAACAGGAATATCAATTCATTACATTAAGTATACTGTAAAATTAATACATTTAAAAAATCGGATTTTTTTTAACTTCAATAATAAATTCCAAGATATACGTACAGTATTATACATGAGACAATGAAACTAGCAATTGTAAGATGTAATATACCTATATAATTAATTAAAAATAATAAAATACTATGTATAATTTTTATTTTTATGCTGAAAATTATGCGGGGAATGCTTTCAACATTTTTTACACTTTAAATTGTTGTCTTTTCGTGTACAAAAACATAAATAACTTAATGAGGAATAGTACTAATTATATAATTATAATAATATAGAATTATACCATGATTATATAATCATAATTCTGCAGACCGATTTTAAATAAAATAAATATGTACTAACGATGTGTTTCGGGGATATAAATTTTTATTTTTATTATTTTTTTATTATTTTTTTTTAAGAAAGTTTTTCATAAAATTTTAGCTAAATCGTATCTGTCGAGTCCCATTTTTTGTTATTTTTCCCTTAAAATTTACTAAGGTTCAGCTCTCAAGGGGGGGGTTAAAACACCCAAAACCCCCCCCCCTTGTCTACGCCCCTGACGTAAAAGAAATTAAACTCGTCATGTGTAGAGTACCTGAAATATTTCAGGTACTCTAGTCATTTGCAGGTAGCGGAGGTCATGATGCAGTCAACGTGACAAACTGCGAGACTCGTCATGCCGTGTAACTTCGAGAGCTATATATAGAGGGTCCGACCTCCACCTCTGACCTGGCGTTCATCGCGGGTGGGTGCAGTCGATAATACTATACATTAATTGCATTATTTGCGTGTATATACATGTATATATATATATAATATAAATATATATATATATTATATATACATGCTTTGATATTATTTTTTTTTATTTATGATAGATAGGATAACTAAATTATAATTAAAATTGTATAAATTAAATGTTAGCTATAATTTCATCCAACAGTTAAAATCATTGAAGCGTTAAATCATCAACAAATTTCTCAAACACAGAAATTATCCAAACTAAATATTGCATATCTGCAGGCCAGTGTGTTCGTCCGGAAGTGTTGGTGATGGGCGCCGTGGTGGACTACCAGCTGGACCAGCAGGAGGCGTGTCTTGACTTCACGGCCCTCTCCCTGCCGAGGACCTTGCCACCTACCAGCTCGTCACATGCACATCTACCCCTCCGTGAGTACAGGCCCGAAATTTTGGATTTAACATGGGCAATTAATATAGGCATTTCCCCCACTTCATTTTTTTTTTAACATTGGCCTTATGGAAGCAGCCCCTCCTGAAATTTTTTTTCTGTATTCGCGCCTGCGTGAGTATATTATTATACAGATATTACTACATTTACTGAGAGGTATTTAATATTGAGTACGAACTGATCTCTACTGCATGCTTTTTTATTTAAAGTGGGATTTTTATAAATAAATCTATTATAGTTTACTGCAGTTAACTTAATGAATTATTGATCAAGAAGAATTTTTCTTTTTACATGAAAGTGAATTAATTAAGTCATTTCTGTGTATTTTTCATTTATTATGAATATCTTGGGCACCAACATTAAAACATTTAAAATTATGTAAGGTCCTTGTATTTAGTGGTTGATAATTAGAAAATAAAAATATATAATGCTAGGCTAATCTGTCAATTCAACAACCCAAAAGTTTTATGTGTATTAACTATGCATTGTATTATGTTCTCTTGTTTTAAAATGACAATCTTTGAAGATCCTTTTTTTATGGCTGAAATTAAAATAGCATAAAAATAAAATATACTGACTGCTTAATTTCTAAGATTCTGTAGGTATTTATTCCAATTATTTTAATTGAAACGAACACCCTATATACATATAAGACAAGTCTTTTTCTTTTTGCTTCATTTCACATTGTAGTTTAAATTAAATTGAGAGAAATAATAAATAAATATTTTCTGCATTTTTTCCAGAGCATTATAAAATATTGTAAGCCTAATTATAAAATCCTTAATAATTTGATGTAATATTTTCCAAGATCAGGTACACAAATTTTGATAAATTGATGTACTGATGTTAATATTATAGGTGACAGTGACCATATAATTCTCTCTACTTGACGTTGTTCCAAGGGGAACATTGACCTGCTTCGAAATAAACGGCACGGAATTGTCAGCCCAAACCAGTTGAACTGAAAACTGAAGAAGCATTTCCAGTCACACACTGTACCTTACTTCAATGTTATATGGTTGAAAGTATTGAATAAAATATCTTGATTATTTAAAATAGCATTATTTTTATTCACACAAATTTAATTCTACCTTACAACTACTTCTTTGACAGCATGAAAATTCTTTACAAATGGATCATTGGTTATAAATCAGAACTTAAATTTATTTTATGTTGCTAATCTTAAAATATAATAAATATAGATAATTAAAATTAATTAGAAAATAAATTTAAACAGGTAATTATTTTTATGGTCCTTCTATAATCAATATGTAGACAATTTAAAATTTCAACATATCTGCCTCTGGAGTGACAAAACTTCGACAGAAAAGTCAGAAATTATTAAAAATATTCCACATTTAGAATAAAAATATCAAAACTTTATAATGTTTTTACTCGTAGAATTAATAATTTTCTTCATCTTCTGCCCTCTTCATTTAGTAAAAAGGTCACATCTCCTGAAATCAATCTTGTCACTAAATTTAATAAAACAGAAATTCTCCACAAAACTAAGCATGAACATTATAAATTTTCTAAACAATACAAAGCATTTCAAACGAAAGTATGTTTCTATACAAGAGAGTGGAATTGCGGAATTTGAATTTGTACAGCCACTATTATTACAATTTCTTTAAAAAAAAAAATAAGGAAAAGATTTAAATTCTTTGAGTTACATTTTCCTGGCTTTACATTTTAATACTTTAACTTCGTTCCTGCAAAGTGAATGAATTTTCTGGACATGGTACTGGCTGTTAACACATGATTGGTCTTAGCTTGCGTTGTCTGGGATCAGCTGAATGATGACTTTGCGAGCAGCATCAAATTCAAAGTGGTTGGACAAGAAGATTCGACTCTTGTAGAACTTCTGCACCTCGTCTGGGTTAACCATGTTGGCCTGCAAGGAGAAAAAGTCAGCATAAGTCCGAGGAACACACAATTTTTTTTTTTTTTCACAAGGATTCACCCCTAAGAGCTTACAGCTCGCGGCAGGGTAATTCTTGTGAAAACCCTAGTAGAATGTTGATAAAATTATAGGCAAAGCAACATAGCTTTAGCGTATTCCAATAAGTAAATGATATATTAGGGAGTATTAGCAAGGGATTTACACTGAATTTAACCTAGACGCTTGCAGCAAAATTTAGATAAAGTACTATACAGAATAATTAAGTGTTAAATTTGATGAAAAAATTTTGATGTGTTAAAAATTAGCACTGAATAATTATTTTTTTAATACTTCCTTACAAAATTAATTATGTCAAGAAAATTAAAAATGTGTTACAATATTGTACAATCCATTTAAATAAAAATGTCTGATCCGGACATAAAAAAAATAAATAAAGAAATTATAAAATTAAAATATAAATAAATATTAAAACTCCTCTTCTTCTTTTGAGTTTTATTGGCCAAGGATTAGGATAAATCAAGAGGACAGTGCAGAATAATATTTTGAATAGTGCGAGCTCTGCACTAATATATTGTTGTGTTGATATTGTTAAAGAGAGTAGCCCTAGTCAACCTTTGAGAGTTCTATTATAATTTTTTGCTGTTGTGAGGTAAACAAAACATCCTTCCCCCATCACGGCAGTTTTCCTCACCCTGGCCAGGAAGTCCTTCTCTGCAATCTCCACGGACGTTGCCTGCTGGCCACGCACACAGCGCTGGAAGGTCAGCTGGTCAAGGGTCATCTGACGCAGGATGTAGAACAGAAGCTCAGAGCGCTCACGCTGGAAGCTCAAGAACTTCTGGAACGTCTGTGGACAAACAATAAGACTTTACCTTACAAGTTCCGTAAATGGACTGCTAAGCAATCTTTTTTATATTTGCCTCATGGGTTATTCTTTCAACTAGTAACTGAATGCCCATGACAGACTAAAGGACAGGAAATAATCTAATATTTTAACTGGAAACTTGAATAAATTTTTATTACTCTTTTTAAATCATTCACCTGTAACAGTATAGCAGAGTACTGTACTTCATTTAAAAAAAATCATAATTAGCAGCCTCACATCATTTTTCTATAACTTTTTTAATCTATTTACAATTGAGTATGGCCTTGAAAATTCTTTCTGTAAACCCCACAACACACACCTGCCGCATGGTGCGCATCACACTGAACTTCTGAGTGCTGACGAAGCTCTCGAGAGTGATGGAGATGGCCAGGTCCACGTCACACTCCTGCACTTGCTCGCGGAGGTGGATACGAGCGTTGGCCTCCGCCAGACGGATTAAACTCTCAACGTGACGCACCGTGATGGGAAGACTGCCTGTCGCCTGCAAAAGATCAGGGTCACCAAATTGTTGGCTGCGACATTAGAGAGGAAAATCTTCAAGATATGTAGCAATATGACTTAAATTTTCTGGTCACAAAATTTTAGCTAGTATTATCTTAAAATTACAATTAAATTACACACAGACTAGCAAATTTCAAATAATGAGACAATCTGTAGATAAATAGAAGACCGTGCCTACAGTGGTGGTATCTATATACTTATTTAGCATTATATTTTACACTGAACATATTAATCTAGTTTTGGTACTTCATCTTTCCTGTTAAAATTAAGCTCAAATGCAAAAGGTATTCTCGTCCTCTACAGTGGACCACATCCTCACGGACTGTCGCCACTACGTGGAAGAAAGAAGGACCTGCAAAATGACAGGCTCCACTAAAGAGGTTCTCGCAAACGACGAGGAAGCAGTGCAGCGCATCTTAGAGTTCACCACTAAGGCGAACCTACGAAGAGAGCTGTAAACAGAAACAAACAAAGAAAAGAAACGAGAAAAACAAAGAAAATTAAAACATAGACACAATAAACAAAGAAATAAAATCCCATATGGGAAACAGTAAAAAATCTGCGGTCTCTTAAAGGCCGCGCTGGGGGCATACATGACCAAAATGTGTCAATTGCCCCAAAATATAAATCAATCAATCAATCATTCTCGTCCTCTCAGACAAGAGACAAGCAATACAAAAATTGATAAAAGAAAGTTTATAGAAATACTTAGAGAGCTCTCTCTTAAACTTATAAAAAGAAGCTCCTCAATGGCTAAATGGTCTTACCAGAGACTCCTGTCGCAGCAGGCTGTACATCTTAGCCACACGGTCCTGATCCATGCCCATCAGCTTGGGCCTAACACTCTGCTTGGCGAATACCACGTATTTCTTGAGCAGAGCCAGAGGGATTATCTCGAACTCATCCTCTTCGTCTGCGTCCTGGTGCAGCAGGCCTGCCAAAACAAAAACCTTAATCCGTGCTCACATGCAGTCAGCACTACCAACTTACTTATCTCAGTGTTCTCGTCTCTGGCAGGGTGGTGAGAGATGTGAGAGTTGACAACGAACCTCGCGAGCTGCAGGTCCCTCATCGGGTCAACTTCGTCCTTTACCACACACAACACGTCGAAACGAGACAGGATAGGCTCACTAAGGTTCACCTGAAAACAAAGCAGTTTTCATTTTAGAAAGAGATGTACTGTGGGATATGCAGGTCACTAAATTTCTCAGCATTAATATCAGCAAGCCTGTGATGTCTAAGTATCCAGAGAATTTTTCACTACCAATGATAATTGTTAATAGAGGCTACAGTTTATTTTGATGTTTATTTTGATATACTCTGGAAGTATTTTTTTCATCACCAGAAACTCTGCCATATTAAAGGTTTTTCTTGATTTTACAATAGACAAAGAATAAAATGATAACATAGGGTCATGACATAGACCCAGCAAACGCTGCTTTAATTATGAGACATTTATTCAAGAGAAGTCACTACTCACGTTCTCCGAGAAGGTCAGGGTGGGATCGTAACGTCCTCCAATGGGGTTAGCGGCTGCGATGACGGCACAACGGGCCTGCAGGGAGGTGACGATGCCTGCCTTCGAGATGGAGATACTCTGCTGCTCCATGGCCTCGTGGATGGACGTACGGTCCTGGTCGTTCATCTGAACAAGCAGACAACTCATTAGCTTGTAATCATTTTATGATAATTATATGAATACTAAAATACTTTTTTTTAAAAAAAATTGTTAATTGTATTGAATGATTTAGTAGATTTTACCATACAGTTTACATCTGGAGGAAAATGAAAAGAATTGCCTATAGATGGTTATTTGAAAGACATTTAAATTATGAGAAAAATATTGCTTTTAGTACAACAATATCTTCTATTCTTATGCCCATGTTCTGTCATTTAAGACATTAATTTACTTATAGTAAGCCAAAAGCAAAACGGCAGGTTCCCAGTCACCTTGTCAAACTCGTCGATGAGGCAGATGCCCGAATCTGCGAGCACCAAAGCTCCTGCCTCGAGGGTCCACTCCTTGGAGATTGGTGAGCGTCTCACGTAGGCGGTGAGACCCACTGCAGAGGCACCCTGGCCGGTGGTGAAGACTGCTCGTGGGCAGGCATGCTCGAGGCTCTTGAGCAGCTGGGACTTGGCCGTACCGGGGTCTCCACACAGCAGCACGTTGATGTCACCTCTCACTTTGTGCTTGTCACCTGCAGACATCAAGGTGTCATCGTCAGTTAAGGGAGTGGAATATTACTTTGAGATTTGTATTGTGTTATTTAAAAAGTGAACATTTCTTTGTATTAGCATTGTGTACTCAATACACAGAGTAGCATCGTTCCATTAATAACTTCTACTTACCATACTGTTGTATGAGAATTATAAAAAGCTTACATATTAAACTGCATTATTACATTCTGATAAGAATTTTAAAATTACATATACTGTATTTAAAATAAAAATCCCCTTTATTTACTGTATTGCCAAGTTACAATCAGACAGCCGCCACTTGCCTGGATTTTTCGACTCTCCTCCAAACAAGGCCAGGGTGAGAGCTCGCTTGATGAACTGGTGTCCGTAGATGGAAGGAGCGATGGACTTGCCAATACGGTCCAGGATGCGTTTGTCCTTGCTCAGCTTTCTGATGGTCGCAATGTCCTCCTCCGTGAGAGCTTGCACAATCTGAGCGGGTAAAACAGACATTAGTTGAATAACATGACATGAACATATGTTGTCTTGTACAATCGAAAAAGTTTGAATAAAAAAAATTAAATAAATAAATAAAAAAAATAAAACATTTGAACATGAAACTCCTTGTATTTATTATAATTATAATAAAGTAATTTTAAACATCATTTCATTTTGAAAGCTAATTTTTATATATTTTAAAAATTTATTTGTTTATTTTTTTTTTTGTAAAAAAATATATATCACAACCGAAATGGTTTATTTTCCTTAAATTTAATAGAAAGCTAATTTTTGCGTATTTTTTTAATATTTTTAAATAATAAATGGTTTGCAAGGTTGCCAATGTAGCAGTGACATACCAATATACGTGAGTTAACAATTTAAAAATTTCTTTTAACCAAGAAATTACAAAGAAAAGCTGCATTTTTAATATTTTTTATCAGGAAAAAAATAGTACTGTACATTAAAAATTGCCAAAAGACACACAAAAAAGGTTAAAAGTGATTAATGATCATTTTCACTGTTAGAACTGCAGTTAACAGCCAAATTTCTGATTGCATTATGAGAAAAAACTCACCTCCTTGGAGTCCTGCACTGCGACGTAGTTGGCAATGAGAATGGTGGAGAAGACGGGGAAACCTTGTTTGGTGTTGAGGGAGCCGTCGTACTGGTTGGAGTAAGTGGCTGTGATGTCGACTTCGTCTCCCGGCTTGCAGCGGTCACACAGGTCAGCCAGCAGGATGCAGTCCTTGGAACGAGGCACTCTGCCAGGAGGGATGCGAGACGGAGACTCTTGGATCACAATCTTCTGGTAGTTGCGGTACAGCGTCTGCTCCATGTTCACCTGAGTAACGAAGATGAGCATTTAGGAGTTACATTGTAGTTGCCATCATCAAATTGCAGCTCAAAGACCCCATTATTGTGTACACAAATTAAATTAATTCCACAACAGTGAAAAGAATATGTAAGTTCATAATAGATACTTCAAATGTATTTGGCAGTATGCATATTGTGAATATCAAGGTATAATTAGATCATTTCACTCAACTATATCCAAACTTTATAAAGAATTATTTTAGCTACAGTAGGATTAAATCTCTATAGCTGACAAATGCTCACCATGAAGGGCCCTGTTGACTGGCACTCGGGACAGCTTCCTGGCTTCACTTCATTATTCTGTCTCTGGATGAATGGGCCCAGAATGTAGCCACACTTGTTACAGTCAAACTTGATAGCCGAGAGCTGCGGCAGTACTCCGGTTGTGGCCGTCACAATGCCCTTGGTGCGAACCAGCTGGTTCAGGTGGATCTTCCTGAAAGGTATCAACATCAGACAATGTCATAAATTGAAGTGATTTAGATCTAGTTTTAGATGTATCGCTGAATAAAGTCTCGAATAAGCAAACAATTTTATTTTAATAATTTTTAAATTTCCATTAAGTATACCATACTACTGTATTAATTCACCAACACCTCCTAAAAGTAAGAATATATCCTTAACAAAAATAAAAAGGGAATGTTACCTGAAAGTTCTGATATCTTCCACCAATGGTAAATCAGAAATACGAACATGAATTTCAGAAGAGACTCTTTCGTATTGAGGAAACATGTTAAGTACTAATTCCTTGGCCACTTTGTCAAAAATTTGAAGCATTTCCAATGGTGCTTCTGGTAGGAAATAAGCAAGAATTTGTTCCTTTGCAACAAGTACTGGAAATTCAACTACAAAGCTTGACAAATTGCCTGAAAATTAAAAAAAAAAATAAAGGTGTTAGTTCACAATATAACATTTATAAACTGGCAACCAAATTATTTCAATACTTACTTTCACACATTTTACGCATTCTATCTCTGAAAACGAACTGTCCTTGACTGTTGACATAATTTCTGAGGAAGTTCTTGAAGCGATTGGCAATTTCAGTGCTTGGTCCAAGCATGGACACCCACTCCTTGGTGGTGTATCCTTTGGTGTCTTCCAAGTTTTCAATGGACTCCACCATCTACAAATTCCAGAGGTTTAGATATTACAAGATGTAGGGTTAATACTGTCCAGAAATTTAGGACTCATGAGCTAAAAGATGAAATAATATCATAATTATATTTTTTTAATTGCAACATTGATTTTTTTTATGGTTTTTAATCACCATCAAATGGTAGACTTCAGCAAAAGGAATTGCAGTACTTGAGCCCTCAGCTGTTCACCAAAAAAATCACATTTTGTAAGATCTTGCTTTAGATCTAACAAGAGGTTTCAGTTTCACAGAATATTATTAAATAGCTAGGGGGGGGGGACGCACAGGGTATAATTAAAAAATATTGAATGATTAGCTCACCTCTGCATCTTCGATTTCTCCCTCCGCAGCTTTCTCTGCCATACGTCGCTTTCTCCTAGGAGCCACACCATCCTCCTCGCTGTCCTCATCTGTGGGAACCAATCAAAAGTCGTAGAATAAAATATTTAAAGTGTGGTTATTTAATTTAATAATTTAAAGGTAAAATGAGTCTATAATTTTTGAATACAGTTAAATAAAATGGAATCTCCTGCTACGTGTCACAATTAAGAATGAGGTGAGAGGAAATAACATTTGAGGAAAGTCTTAGTTTCAAAGTTAAAGTCCCAACCATTGAGCTCTATACAAGGCTAGAGGGCTAATCAGCTGTTTTAGGCGCGCACGGCGTCTGGGAGGAAAGTGGGTGGTGGTCGGTGCTATCGAATGCCTGGTTGACCAACCTAAGAAAGTTTCCTTATAAAATAAATATTAAAAGTTACACTGCAGTTGGCAATTCTGAGGAGAATACGTTGGAATGTGTGACGAAAGCGCAATCTCCCACCCACTTCCTCCCGCCGGACCGTGCGCACAGTTTAACATTGAGAAGTATAGGGTATTATCCCTCTAGCCTTGTATAAAGCTCAATGGTCCCAACTAACCATATTCCAGTCCTCGTCGTCCTCCAAGCTCCCTGTCTCGCCGACGAAGCTCAGCCTCAGCTGCTGCCCTCGCTCCTGGCGAGAGGTCATCATAGTCTTCCTCATCCAGCATTTCTGGGTCATAGCGGTCAAGTCCAGGCATTGGACGGTAGTCCCTAAAATATTAAAAATTAATTTATCAATTATACATAAAGAATTTCACATCAAGGTCAATGGAATATGGGCAAACAAAAACTCACGCTTCCATGTTGTCACCAAACAACTCCTCTCCGTCTCCCTCTTCATCCTCATCAGGACGTACATTATCTTCTCCCAGAAGATCAGTCTCATCCTCAAACTCTTCCAAGTCTCTGACAGGAGAAGTTCTCGTCTCCGAACCTGCCTGGCGACGTCTTCCATCCCCGGCATCGGAGGTTGGGGATTGTACGTCACTTCGTGGGCTCTGTAATATATTATGATATATTATATGTATCAAAACTCTACCCTCAACAGTGTGAATATTTTTTTATAATATGCTTTTTTAAGAATTGATATGCATATGCATAGCTCGCAAGCACATGGGGAACATTAATACAAACATGAATATTTACAAAAATAACACTGAAATTATGACTTTCTAATAATCATTCAATTAAATGTAATTTACTTTAACTAAAACACACTTAATTTTCAAGTTAAAATTATGTTTTAACAGCAAATTTGTACAACAAGTCTTCTCTTACCGACATCGTGGACTGTGACAGCTGCAGAAAGATGGCAACTTGTTGCCGGCGGGAACGCGCGGGTAAATTTTGCGGGAATGGATCTGATTGGCTAAAAAATCCCTTTAATTAAAAAGATGATGAACGAAATAAAAATTCTGGCGGAAAAAAATACAAAGGTAAAATTTACTCCGACACAAAAATGTCTCTGAAAATATCAGATATATCAGTTTGTTAATATTATAAGAATTGTGAAAACATAATTATTATTAAAATTATATTTGAGCGACATTTGGACAGAAATCAAACTTTTTCGAGCCACGTACGTGGTGAGTCTTTAGGTAGCTGCTTTGTAATTTGCAGCTCGCCTAAAATATACAAAATGCAAAATAAAAATACTTTTTAATTTTTATTTAGTATAAATACTATACTATACTAGACTCTGCATGTTCATTTATGATGTATATTGAGAAATAAAGTCTCGCTGCTAAATTGTACATATATTGATTCATCACATGCAGTCTCTAGCTGATATCATATTGCTGAGCCCAATATGCTGAATAAATAAATAAATAAAAAAGTGATATATATATATATATATATATATATATATATATATATATATATATATATATATATATATATATATATATATATATATATATATATATATATATATATATATAATTTAGAACACTACAAAATATGTATATACCATATGCATAGCATCCTATTCTAGAACTCTATGCCATATATAATATATGCATCGATCAGGCCCCATCAGGCCTCTGATCATTCCACAGAGGAAAAATTCTCTTGAACAAATTAAACTGCAAATCTCTCATCCAAAAGCTTTTATTAATATTAATTATATATTATAGGTATATAGGGATGAATTGCATAATTATTATAAATTATAAGTTTGTGCATGATGTACATGAAGAAAGTCAAGCATGCAGTTTTTATATTACATATTTTTATTCCTTAATTGCATGTGGTGATGCTTTTTATTTAAGTAATTGAATATTTATTGATATACATGCAAGTTCAAATTTAATGCTTACAGTGTATTTAATAAGCATAAATAATAATTAATACATGGATAATATGTATAAATTATGTGTAGTTTAAAATTTGAAATTTGAGAGGGGGAAAAAAAATGTGTAAAAATCTTCAAAATTAAGTATTTCACTTATTTATTTCGTGTCAAAACTTTCATTATTAATTAAACTCCTTTCATACTCAAACGTTGTAGTCTGTATTGTAATGCTTGTATTTTTAAAATTGCTCTCTTCTTTTCTTTCCTTTCTTCTGACTTATCAACATTTTGTAGCTGGATTTCATCAATTTCAGACTGTAACTGAAGGTAAAATAACAATTGATTAATACTATAGTTATAATAATTAATTCAAAAATTAATTAATCTACCTTGGTTATTTCTTCTTCAATGTTTTGTCGCAGCTTTGACTCAGCATTTTTTATATCCTCTTCGCACTCCTGTTTCAATGATGTCAGCTCGATGGGTGTCACGTACTTCAAATTACCTTTCCGTTCTAAAAGAGGTGCCAATGGATCAACAGGATCAACAAGCTCTCTCATAGCTTGTTCCAGCTGCTCTTGCTCCTGATAATAAATTGGTTTAGATTTATATAAAATGGTGAAACTATATACCATCCAGCGCAGCCTCTGCTTGTTTGTAATTAATTTGTTAATTACCTTTAACTGCATCATATGAACTAAATCTTGATTTCTCTCCTCGTCAAAAACAGATGTCTGAAGTCCTGGATTTTCCCTATCACTTTGAAGACTATCTAAAATATTTTTAATCTGGAAAATAATTTTTTTTATTTAAATTAAATCAATTGAATTAACTGAAATTAAACTTTACTAAAAAATAGTACCTTAATGTGAATTATTTCTGCATGGTTTAAAACCTTTTTCTCAGCTTCAATTTGTTCCTCAATTAAAGATTTTGCATCACTCTCCTGGTCTTGGTTGATATTGTTTGGCTGCAATTATGTATATATTAATAGTACACAACAAACATTATTACATTTCTAAAAAAAAAAAAAGAAAAAAAAAGGAATCTGCTCATTTTTTGTAGTTATAATATTATATATGATATATATTAACCTATAATGAATCGGTTTTATAGTTCTTCTTCCAATGTTATAAGGCTTGTTGGTGGCTTAATTTTGTTTTGTCAGTGAAAATATAAACCTTACCGGAAATGGAAGAATATTTTTTTTTTTTTTTTTTTTTTTTTTTTTGCAAACTGACATTCAGACTCATAATTCATTTTAATAATTATTAAAAACATTTCATTATAGTGTACTATTAATTTCACTATAATATAACTATAATGCCAACCTCATATTCATGAATATGCTCAACTCCAAATTTTCCTTCCTCAGCAGTTGGTTTGATAAAATGTAGATAGCCTGCTGATATTTGGTCTGGAGCATGGTGAAATTGTAGGAAAATCTTATTTTCTAAATGGAAAAATTTCCGCTGTGCAACTTGCTTAGTTGCAGGTGCTTCTGAATTTATAAGTAAATCTTCTATGGTCAACTGTGATGGAAAAAAAAATGCAGGATTAATTAATTTTAAGTATAATATTTCATCATACTGCAACGACTTGTCCAGAACTGTAGGCCAGCAAAATACTCTAAGCATGCAGTTTAATTAGTAAAATGATTTTAAAAAAGTAATAATATAAAAATAAATGCATGGGGACAAATCTCAAATAATTAGGAAAATTAAATATCATGTAGTGATATATGTGATTGATCCTATAGACAGATTATATAATTATATACCTAGCTTGATACCAAAAGTATTGATCCTATACCCCCCTTCTCCCTCCGCAATCATTTGTCTACTGGAGACAACATTAATGTTAAATCAAAAAACTGCTGAACAGCTGAACACATGACATACAATAAAATAATGCATACATACTATATAATCAGAAAAAAAATAGAAGCAGTACATAATTAAATAATATAGCTTCCCGTTATTGGAAGATTAATTGTTGTATTCAATTTTGTAGTTTTTAATGTACCTCTACAGTATGTTGATTCTCTTGTTGCATGGTAAATCTCATTACTCTGTGATGTAGCCAATCACTGTGTCCTTTGTAGTCCTCCACCACACAGTTTGGCTGAATGTGCAGACTTGCAAGTCCCTCAGGGTGAATGTAATTGTAAAACAAAATCTTCCTCTCTTCTCCTCCTTTTGAATTATACTCATGTTCTGAAAAGAATTAATATAAAACCATGCATATATTTAATCTTTACAATCTTAACTTTTTAAAAATTAATTCTTGACATATATTGCTGGACATTGTATTATAAAACGATTGAAAAATAAAATTTATACTTTAAAAAGATCTAAACTGTCATGCAGCCCTAGCATATGATGTACATTATAAAATAGTAGTAATATAATTAAGCTAGAACCCCAAAATGTATTTCTTTTAACCTATATAATTATAGCACCATGGCATATATGTGCATAAATATATGAGAGTGGCTAGTCATAGATATGTGATTATTAATACAATATATATTATACTGTATAGATTCAACCAATAATGATGTGGATAATACATGCAGATGCAGCTTGAAGCAATTATTATAATGAAAAAAAAATACAAAATACAAATTAAAAGAATTAAAGGAAACAATTTTAAAGACTATATAGCTGAAATTTTATTTATACCTTTTATATGATCTCTCCGCCCTTCATCATAATGATCCACAACCCGTTGTTGCTTGAAATCCACCTCGGTTTGCAGCAGACTGTCTTGTCTGTGCTTGTACACGGACACCTCTCGCAGTGGGTCGCTCCATTCCAGGTCGGAGAACTGAGTCACTCTGGACACTAGGCCATCACTCCGGGAGAGTGCAGCAAACAGCTCAAGACGAGCTCGCTTGTATAGAATTGTCTTAGAGTCACCAGGATAGCGCTTCTGGAATGCTGTTAACATTTGTGTAGTATTTTCTATATAATTATGTTAAAAATTAAATATATGACCTAGCTATACTATATATTTATATTAGATCATGTGTATTATGCATATAATGTGCATGATAAAATGATGATGATAAGTTTTATTACAATAAGAAAAATACATACATATTTCACACCTAAGACAATTGCAAAAATAATAAATATTACAATTAAGTGACTTCATAACAGCAAAACTAGCAAATACAGTGCAAAATTTTTGATATAATATATATTATACTATACATGAGACTTATATGATGAATATATATTATATATAGATGCAAAAACATACAAGAGAGCATGAATATTATATTTGTATTAATTATAATTATAACCTTGAAATTACATGACAAAATATTTTTAATTAATGTCTGCTGCATGGTTTAATTTGCATCTTGCCATCTTTAAGTAAAAGAAAGCCAGCTATAATAAATTTAAATATATTTGCAAAAATTGCTGTGCATCATGCATATTTAATAAAGAATAATAAAATTATAAATCTATTCTGAATTTAACTCTCTGGTAAAAATTAAGCCATGATATATTATATATTATAGACAAAAAATTACATTGCAGCTCCTCTAAAGTGAATAAATTATAATTTCAACAATTAATTGCATTGATTATCAACACTACTTTAATTATGTTAATAGATGTGAATCACAAGAGGGAAAAAAATAACACCTTCTCCTGGTATATCAATCTTCTCCATCCATGATAGAGGCATGTCTAAATTCCTAGCAAACTTGTCATCATTCAATAACGGAATCCATAAGTTTAAATCATTTAAATCAAAACTTGATGTCTGAAACACAGGGTTAATATTATAAATATATAATAATTAATACAAAACCTCTATTCCAATTAAAAAAAACTATAATAAAACCTAGCTTTTTCTAGCTCTACTCTATTAATAGTTGCATGCCCATTAAAATTATAACCTCCGGAGAAAACATAACTTGTCACATTATAAGTTTAAGTTATAACTAAGCAATAGCTATTATAACCCTGTATATATTAAAAAATTAATACATTCAACATTGCATCTTCTGCTGTTTGTAAATTCTTCCCTCTGCTGCTATTATTATAAATAGGTGTTCATGTGAAATTGATTTAATTTTGATTTAACTGTCTACTAATATTTTATTTATATTTATTACATTAGCTACAATTAAATATTTCTTATTTATATAAATATTGCAGTTGCACTTACATCACAGCCCTTGTCCTGGATGTTGAACCAGTAATTCTGGTGGTTCCACACACTCTCCACACCTATGTGAGATGGCTCCGAGATCTCGAAGGCAATACCCGAGGCTGGCTCCAGGTAGAAGGGGGTGTCAACATCAGTTCGGAACTCCCCGGGAAGCACTAGCACCCAACAGTGAACCCTGCGACCATGCAGCTCATCTGGTGCCTCACGCTCCTCTTCCTAGGGTCAAATTGAGGTCATAATAAAATGTGAGGTCACATTCCTATATAGTTATCTGTCTTATATTTAGTTTCTACAATATATGCTGATATATATATATATATATATATATATATATATATATATATATATATATATATATATATATATATATATATATATATGCTGATATGCAAAATAGACAAATTATAAAAATTTAGTTGATTTGAATTTTAAGTATAAGTATTATATGAATAGGAAATATTGCGTTATATTAAAATATTAAATATATTCATTTTATAGATTAATATAATATTTAAACTACTGTATAATTATATAATTAACCCACACAATTAAATACTGTAAAAAAAATTAATGCAATAATTCATTTAATAATATAAATATACTATAATATAGAACTAATTTCAAACCATTTATACAGTATTTTATAGATTGATATATATTATATATTGAAGTAGAGCGTAGCATAATTATATATTTAATACGACATTAGAAAAAAAAAACTGAAAAAAAAAGAAAAAAAAAAGATTATATACATAAAGCTAATTAATTTACTGAAGGTGTTACCACCTCCCACCCGTCACCCCACCCTCCCACCACCAAATTTAACATTGAAATTACGAAAGTTTCATATGTACATCAACAGTATATATATATATACTAATATATATATACTAATATACTACTAATATGGATGAGTATATATTAAATTAATACTATTTAATTTAATATGTCTATACTATAAATTTAAATATAACAAAAATACACACATTTTTTTAAAAAACAGTATAATAATATATATAATAACAAAAAAATGACAAAAATCTTTGAAGTTACATGAATTACAATTACTTTAATTAGCATTTCACTTAATGACTTATATAGGCTTAATAATATTAATTCATATTAACTAGCATTTTTTTCCTCATAAAAAACTCATTTTTCCTTTATCATTTTTTTTATTAATTATAATTATATTATATCCGATCTAATAGAGGATATAATATATGTTAATTATATTAAACAAAAAATTAATATAATATTATACAATTTTACCTCTATTCTGATTCGTTCAATTTCTTGCTGTCTTTCTAGCTCTTCTTGCACTTTCTTCTTTGCTTGGAGCTCCATGCTTGTCAGGTATTGGCTCTTGAATTGCTTGCGGGACTTCGCCTTGTACCTCAAAGTGGATTCATTACGCTGGACGTCGGCGTCTGCCCAAGCAGCCTCCTGAAATGTGGTACATATATTTTACTCTCTGATTCTCATGGTATTGATTTTAATTATCTATATTTCGGCATTTAGTTTTATGCATTTTATTAAATTTTAGTTAATTTTATCATGTTATTAATTTACTAGGTGGTCGATCTATTTATTATATTATACATATTATAATATAACATATAATATTAATTAAATAATCAATAATCAGATGAACGTACCTTATGTATAGGGAACATAAGGGTTATATAATAATTTATTACTTAATAATCGTGTCGAACATAACTATTATCCTTTTCATTAATTCATATTAACATATATATTATATTTATCCAACAAACTAAAAAAATATTCTGGGTTGGTGTGATCAATATGAGTTTTAAAATAAAATGCGCCAGATAAAAAAAGTTTGCAAGGATTGTGTTGCCATCTATACGTAGAAATTTACAACTAAAGGGAAAGTGAATTTATGAGTTTTTTTTCCACTCCCCCATGAAATGTGGTAAAATGTGATTTATAAGTGCTGTTTCAAGGTAATGGGGCGTGATATAGCATTTATAAAAACTACAGCAATCATCTGCCACAATGAAAACAATTATAAAGCTGTTATTAAAAAAAAATGTGAAATTATAAAAATTTTATTACAGAAACATTACGTATTTTCATTCAAGCTGACATACATAAAAAAAGGAAAGAAACAAGTTTGAATGGATGGGAATAGCAGCAAGAGCTATGAATATCATGACTCGCTACAAAGTTTGTTGAGAAAGGTCATGATTATATGACTTTTTTTTTTTTCTTTTTAATGGGTAATAACGTAGTTTTGTTATATCGAAAAGACGATGCAGAGGTGATTTTGCGATGTGAGAGTGGCAGATGCGGGAGGCAGGGAGCGTCGGTGGCAATGTGGCGAAGGAGGAGGGGGTGGGGTGAGGTGGCGGATACGTGCTCTGCTGCGAGCTGCTGCTGCTGCGGTGAGGAGGGACTGGGCGAGCAGGCAGGCAGGCGACGACCGACCTGGCATGGCCGCGACCGTGGCATCGCCTGCTGCGGCAACGGCGGTGCTGGGATGAGATAAGGACACGGTTCTCGCGTCTGTTCGTGTAGGCAGAGTCGCCGACTGGCGTAGCCTGACACGACGAGGGCGTTGTAGCCCGCGCCCAGCAGTAGAGAAGCAAGCACGCAGGCCAGCTCCAGGCAATGGCCGCCGCCACTCTGCCGCCGTCGTTGCTGCCGCAGTATCTCGCACGCCGAACGAACCGCGGCCGGCTGCAATAAAGATGAACCGCCGCCCGCCACGGCGCCGCGGCATTAGCGCGCGGTGTAAACCCAACCCGCATATAGTTTGACATGACGTCATCAACTTTGGAACGTATCATCTGCATGATAATCCTAATAATATTCATAATATAAAACATAATATATAGTTTTATAATTTCGTATCATACTATATATTTATATATAATGTGAGAAAGTAGACAGGTTAAATTTCAATTTTATGGAAAAAAATCATAATAATGTAATTACTATAATTACGTATCAATCAGAGCTTGTTCTTTTGCCATTGAATCAATATGTGCAGTAATAGTTCAGCATTAAATAATATATTATTAATATATGATGCATTATTTGGATTATTTGGTTTCCCATGGCATAATTATATCACACAATTAACATGCATGGGGCCTAATTTATTTTTATAAAATGCTATACTATAATTTATGTCCACGGCAAAAGGTGGTCTAGTATTGCGTCATGAAGGGCGATCGACATGAACACAGGAATCTTAGTGATTTCCGTTTATTTTTTTACTATAATATTATATATTACACACGGTGCAACGTAAAAAAGTATCAAATAATCCAATATAATATAATTTATATAATATACAATTAAAAAATATATCGCAAATATAACTTATTCGTTGTCAAAGGCTTTGCTCAAGTTGTGGCATGCCGTATGTTAAATTTTACTAACCAGTGCGTTATATACCAGATTTACATAATTATTTATTATACTTATTACTTGCCGCTTCTTTTATGTATGAAATGAGATTAGGCAGGTCAACTGCCTACCTGCCTGCATTTTTTTTTTTTTTTTAGAATATCGGCCACGTGTTGGAAATTTTAGCTGATCGACCTGTATCTATACGTTCAAGTGTTTTTTACAAATTTGCTAATTATACGTCTAATATCAAAGAAAGAATAGTAATTAATAAGTAGTATTTCTATACTGCATGATTATACATTATTTATATATTATGACGTATGACGCATCTGTTCTAACCGTTCCGTTCACTGGAATGTGTGAAAATAAGAATGATGTCAGTGCTGAGATTTCAGGTCATATTTAATATATTTTTCATAATGATATTTTATTTTAATAGTGTAATAAATTATAAATTTATAAGAAATTTAAGGGGGGAGCACTGCTATATAGAAATAACCAAAAGTTATAAAAATTAAAATGTTCGCACTTCATTAAAATGTATCAATTAATAAAATTATAATAAAAGCTTTTACAAAGATACATTATTATAATAAATATTTAATTAAACCATTTAATATATTTTTATGATTTATAGCAAAAGAAAAAAAAAACAGGTTTTTTAAAACTAAACGTGTAATCATTTTTTTATAGATGCTAATAGATAAGAATATAATAGTGTGAGATTATTTGAAGTGACAAGTTTATTAATAATTCGGTGTTACTGCATGGTGTCTACGGTAGAATATTGACGTTAGAGTGAATTTATGCAGAGGATCTCTCTGCTTTGCTGGGAGCAAGTAAGCTCTGGCTAGCAACGAACGCGAGCGAGCAGGCTGACGCGGTGGTGGGCAAGCAACGATCGCCCTCGCTTCTCTCTCTCTCTCTTCTCTCTCGCGCCGCGCGTAGGCTGCAGACCGCGGCAAGCAGTCACCGTCACGTTTTACCGGCAGAGCTGTTGGCCGCACCGCGAACTGAGCGAGAGAGAGAGAACGAGCAAGCGACGCCATAGCTGACCTTGTCTATTTCGACCCTAGGGGCTCGCTGCCTGTGCCGTGTGTTAGCCTCGATCCTCTTCTCTACTCGTGTGCACGTCACACCGAGCGCCACCGCCCGCCGGCCGCGCTAGCCGCGCACTCCGCCGCCATTCGCTCTCCTCTACCCCCCCAAACCTCCTCTACCGCCTCCTCACAGCCGCCGCCGCGTCCCCCGGGCAATTTCCGCACTGCCCCCTGCAACCCGCGTGCTTTACTCAGCGCCGTCCGTGCGGGCACACAGTGGGTTGGGAGGGTGGGTAGTCAGCAGCAGTAGGGGCGGAGTAGTTGGAGAGAAGCGCCATCCCTAGTTCACCCAGCGAGCAAGCAAGCAAGCAAGCCAACCCTAATGTTACTGGGTTCGAATATATATAACGCCAAACCCAACCCTCCCCCACCGAACCGACAGACCAAACTAAATCCCTATCCTAAAGCTTGCCAAGCTCAAACACCAGATCAAATAAATTTTATCTCTGATAATACTAATTAATTCTTATTTAAAAATATCTTATGTTTCATGTTAAAAAAAAATATGTAAATAAAAAAGTTGCAGTAATTCATACTAAGATTGGTGTAATTCAAAGCTTGTAAAAAAAAGTGTGGTGCGTAAGAGAAAGAAGATTAAAATTTTTAATGGAAGTGATAAAAGTTTGAACAGAGTTTGCGTTTACGAGAACGATTGGGCGTGATGGTAAAAATAAGGCTGCATTCGGTCGAAATAAACGCGCTCGCATGCTGCATGCAAACTGCCACAGCTCGTCGTATGCCAAGGAAATAATAGCATTCAGGTTATAAAGTTGCAGGAGAGGGGAGGAGTTAATACTAAAACGTAGAAAAATATTTTTTTGGTACATTTAATGAACAGGTAAATAAAACGATTTTATAATCGATTATCAATTATATAATAATCAATTAACTGTAAGTATCTGAAACTACAGTTTTATATTTTTATCTTGTTTGTAAAATATGAATGAAAAAAAGATAATAAACATATATTTTTTTAAAGTGCCTAAAGTTAGATGACTTTACATCCACACATGTTCCACTGGTTGCATACTTTATTAAAACTGAGTTAAAACGGGCAACAAAAAAATTAAGTCTTTAGGAAAATAAATTTATAATGTACGGTAGACACAATTTGATAAATGGCAATTTAACTGGAGCTGTAGTGTTTTTTTTTATCTCCCCTTTTTTCAAACGCTATAAGAGTATTAAAAAATAAAATAAAAATAGAAAGAGAAAGAGGACGGAAAAAAAGTTTGGAGTTGTTTGATCTAAGTAAAGATAATTTAGTATTCATTCAGCAACTCGAGTGGAAGGAAAGTGTTTCGTGTATAAATGTATACATACTACTATAAATATATAGTATAATATATAATAGTGTGTATATTTATATATAGTGTAGTCGATAACATTTCATTCATTCAATTCTCCTACTACTACTCGCGCCGACTCAGATGGTATTTTGTTCGTTTCTCTCTTCTCTCTCGTGTACTAACTTTTTCTTTATTTACGCTTGGGCTTTTTAAACTCACTCGTAATCCTCTCTTTTTACCAGTCTCTCTCTCTCTCTCTCTCTCTTCGCTCTCTTTGCCATTGAGCAAAAGTGAAGTAGTGTGCTTACTTACTAACATTGAACTTGAAATTCTTAGCACAACACGACTAAAGTTACGTTTTAGTTTGTAAACTTGTTATTGTTTTGTCATAAAAAAAATTTAAAACAAAACAAACGTTTATCAGCTGCTTTCAAAAGTTTTCGCGTGGCTGAATTTTGATTATTCTAGTAATAATAACATCCAGCTAACTTCATCACTTTTTATTTTTAATTTGGATATTATGTATGATATTAGAATAGGTAATTAATAAAATGCATCGATAGATTATAGCAGTGTATATATGCAGCAATGCTTAAATAATATAATACATGCATTATTTATAACAGAATATTCCTCACAATATTATATGCTATAGTTATAACTCATGCATCTCTTATGTGTTTTAATAGAATACAGATAATATAAATTTTACGCTCTAGTGCATATTATTTATATATTTTACACTACGATGAAAAAAATTATTGGCGTCAAAATGAAAATAATATATTTTCAAGTGGTTCATTAAAAAAAGAGCAACGTTCTATCCCACATCTTTAACAATATGGAACTTGTCTGATACCCAAAATTTTATCTCCAAGCTGCAAGCTGCGGAATTTTATGAGAAGATCGTGAAAGGACAGCGTTCTAAGTGGATAAAACCAAGGGCTAAGAAGTAAACAATATAAACTAGATGATAAAACTACTGCTGCATAGCAGAGAGATGGCATGCGAGATTCGTATCAGAACCCCTCATCCTCTGATTAATTCTGTACGTCGCGTATAATATTATATATTTAATATAATAAATAATATAGGCGCGATTCACGAAGCAGTTAGCCAGGTTTCTAACCACGTTTAGCTTAACCACGTTTAACTATAGGTGGTTTAACACGTAAAAAAGGTATAGTTAAACATCGTTAAGCTAAACGTGGTTAGAAACCTGGCTAACTGCTTATTCGTGAATCGCGCCCATTTATTATAACTTTAATGGGCGCGATGCACAAAGCAGTTAGCCAGGTTTCTAACCATGTTTAGCTTAACCACGTTTAACTAGATGGTTTAACACGTAAAACAGGTATACTTAAACGTGGTTAAGCTAAACGTGGTTAGCAACCTGGCTAACTGCTTCGTGAATCGCATCCAATATTTTTATATTTATAAACTTTTTTAAATATTTCATTAATTGAGAAATCTATTACTATATATAATATAATTGTTTAATTAACAATGCAAAATAATTTGATTTAAGTAAGCATCCACGATCTTTAGATTTCATTTGATTTCAACATAGAATATATCAACCGATTTTAATTTTTTACTCTGAATGCATTGAGCGAACTCTAACTGTGGTTTCAGATTACGATACTATATATTAGCCGCCACCTTAGATTATATTACTGCATGTATGTAACCATATCCGTGCAGGCATAATATATATAAAAAAAAAACACTTGAGACATTCTAAAGTTTAAAATCTATATAATATTTTAAGTTTCAATTATTACAGTATAGTTACATTAGTAACAGACAATATAATTATATAATTTTATTATGGATGTACACGTGTACATTAAAAATGTAATATATATCTTACTTATTAATAATTCTATAATATAATTAATATAATTTAATACAGCTTATCGTAAAGCATTCAGCGAACCAAAATTTGATCAAAATAAAATAAATTATTTAATTTGAAACTTCACAAGATATCATGGCATATTATGTACTGCATGATTGGCAAACACAATAAAGGAAATATACAATAGTATAAAAGGTGGTGTATATTTTCAATTCATGCATGACCATAAGGCAAACTTACATTATACATACAGAATTGGCCTCGAACTGCATAACAGCTATAGAACACTTAGTTTATAATATAATGCAAAAATACATAAATTATTATTATTTTTATAAAGTGTTTGTCTGTTTTATTACATATAATTTTGAATGTAACCTATATTATTATATATTAATTATTAAAATAATATTGAGATGATCAAATTAAAATTTCTGTCATTTTTTTACATGCATGATTGCATTTATTTATTATTAAAATATTAATAATATATATATATTTATTAAATAAATTATTATATAAGTGATTATTAATCATATACCCAAATCTTCAAAATCTTGGAGTACTACAATGTTATTATTGTCATAATAATTTGAAAAATACTTAACCATTTAAGGCAACTTATTATTCTGTTATGAAGACGTTTATGATAAAATTAAACTATCAAGGCTGACAGGGCATGAAAAACGTTATGAAGAAATGAAGACCAGCATTATAGCAAGTAAAATACACCTCGGCAAGGAGAGCATGAACTATCCCCTGCTCATTTTTCGACGTTGTCACGCAGTCTAGATGAAATCGTGGTGAACTAGAAAGATTTTAGGATGACTAGGTGCTCTTCTTACTTCCCCAAAAATTGCAAATCAGCATATCTTTGTCTCTTGGAGCTTTAACTCATTCAAATCATGCAGGGGTTCGTGCTGTCTTGAGAATGTACATAAAATAACATTTAGAATACCATGTATAGAAGTAATAGAAATAATAAGTTAAATATTTTCTGTTGTAAAAGAAAAGAGCATCAGGACTAGATTTCACTGAGAGATCCGAGGTTCAAAGCCCGGTGTAGACCTTTCTTTTTCTCCAGAAGATAATGGTATACATACAAATGCAATAATCAGATGGCGAAAAAGCACTAAAAAATCATTAATAATTAAATAATAATATTAGTACACCGAGAGCACGAACGTTCCTCCTACATGATTTGTTACATGGCATCTCCAAGAGACAACGAGATCAATATATTTGAAATTTTAAAGGAGGTAAGAAGAGCAATCAAGTATATAATTCCAAAATCATTCTAGTTTGCAATATACCTCTATAGATGGTATGGTGTGATAAACACCTACAAAATGAGCAGGAGAAAGTTCATGCTGTCTGGAGGTATAATATGTACTGTACACCTCCGTACAGTACGAACTTTACTCCTAAAATGCCTCACTTGGTAAGAGCTGCAGCTCCACAATAGGCAGAGAGATGCAGACTTGCAATTTTGTAAGAAGAGCACCCAGTACCCAAATAAAAAAGTTTTGGTTCCCCACGCCTCTATATAATATATATATATATATATATATATATATATATATATATATATATATATATATATATATATATATATATATATATATATAAATGTATTATACTGCGTGGTAACGTCCACAAATACAGCAGGAATAAGGGTGGTGGTGTCCAGAGAACATGCATTATGTAGTTATAGGAATTTTTAATTATTTAAATGTTATTTCATATGATAAATGTTTTACATGCATGGCATTATAATAATTATATTCTGAATTGTACTATTAAAACTTTATACTTATTTATTTCAATATTTTTATTTTTTAAGATTTCACTATAATTATATACAATGTAAATTATGCATTAATTTTTTACGCTTTTATAGTAAATAAGGTCTCATTCAGGTGTCTCATATAATCATTATATTAAAACTAAGAAGTCATAGGTAATCAGATATATTAAATAAACGTTTATAATATTTGCATAACTAAATTCCATGGCAGTTAATTTACATAATTTGTTTGTGAAGGTTAATGACGTTAATGATGTAAAAAATTACCATAATGAGGAATATTAAATTTATTGTTTATATTTATTTAAAAGAGGAGTGCAATCGGTATAAGGTAAGATAACGCCACCAATGTTAAAAAAAATCCCGCTCACAAAAATTCTGAAAAAAAAAATTAAAATGTTCTCCTCTACACCCCCTATCAGTAGCTAAAATATCAGGTGTACAAATACGATCTAGTTTTTGAGTTATAAATTTTTAAAGTTGACTAATTTAACATGGGAGTTCCATTTCTCCATGTTAAAGTAGTCAACTTTAAAAATTCATAACTCAAAAACTAGATCGTATTTGTATACCTGATATTTTAGGTACTGATAGGGGGTGTTGAGGAGAACATTTTAAATTTTTTTCAGAATTTTTGTGTGAGGGATTTTTTTTAACATTGGTGGCGTTACCTTACCCTTAACTTTTATGAAGTATATAATGTTTAAAAAAATAAATTAATAATTGTAAACAAAGTAATGTAATTTATAATTATTGATTAATTTTACTATATATTTGAATTTGAACAAAAGTATAACGACTATTATAATGATTAATAACCTTATTATTATTATTAAACTTTTGCTTCAAAATTATACTGTAAAAGGATTAAATTCCCATGCAGATAACGAAATTTAAAAAAAAAAAAATGTTATTAAATCCGTTGTCACATTAGGTTTTAAAAGCTATCGCATTTTATTTATGATATAATATGTAAGAGAGAAGAGTGATTTAGTTGCAGCTTTTTCGTGAACTTGTGGCATATGTTGTGAAGTTACCTGATTCAGAGAGAGGAGGCCAATCGTTTCGGCGAACTCTCCGTCGCTTTAGCCTCTCTTCCTCCCTCGATAAAAAACTCTAATTACGTAGCAAGCTCCAGCATGCAGCTACATCGCACTTGGATATGTGAGTCTATTATAAAGCCGAGTAAGCCGACGTTGCTCGTATCTAATGTTCTCACCGTATCAGTAGCATGCATGCACAAGAAATTCTCTAGCATCATGTTGCATTTTAATTCAATATTTACTATAAATTATATCACATATTGGCAAATAATTTTTTTTTTAATATATTTAGTAATTAAATTATAAATTGACTTATATAAACGGAACGAGTTTAAAAAAAGAGAATGATTTATTGAACAGTGTAATTACTAAGGTCAAGCTGGATACCGTATTATACTGAATGCATAATTAATAAGCTTTTTAGTTCAAAATAAAAGAACAGGAGAGAGGATATTATTAAATTTGTATTGTTTTTGTCTTTCTTGATAAATCAAACCAGTGGAGATGTGGAAACTGTAATTAATTTAGGTTCAAATTTTTGCTTAGGTAATTCTGTATGCTGCGACAACCGGTGCTAGCTTAGCTGCTGTTGGTCTCCTAGCAACACGAAACTGCTGCGGTTTTAGCTAGGCCTGCTGCTGCTGTTGCCGTGAGGTGGGCTGCATGAAATGTGATCTATTCCGGCGGCATGGCAGCAGCGGTGAGGCGACCGTTCGGCGTCAGTGTTCTGCCGCGGCTTTGCTTGCCATCGTGCCTGCCTCGCTTGCTGCAGTGTGTGGCCGAATTCCTGAGCTTGGGTGAGAGGCAGGCAAGAGTGAGGTTAGCAACGTTGGAGGGATCGAGCACTGACGGCACAGCACGCTATATACGCGGCTCAACGCGGCGGTGGTGGCGGTGTCGGCGTCAGCCGTGGCCCTCGCTCGCGGCCGCCGCTGTCCTCCTTGCTCGCCTGACCGCCTCCTCCACCTCCTCTTCTCTCCCTAACCCCCCAGTTTCTCTCCGCTCTCTTCATTCCCCCCTCAGCCTCCCTTTCGTGCTTGCCTGCCTGCCTGCCTGCCTGCCTGCTCGAACGACCAGCGCCCACTCGCCCGGCGCCCGCGATATCCGCTTCTCCCCTTCTCCTCCCCGCTGTCCCCCCGCACCGCGCCGCCGCTCACTCGCTTCTCGCTGCTGCTTGCCTCTCCCGCGACCCGCGGGCGGCTATCCCCCGCTCGCCCTCCTCTCTCCTGCTTCTGCCGCTGCGTGTGTACTGCTGCTGCTGCACTCCTCCCGGTCGACCGACCGACCGCCGCCCCCCACCCACCCCCCGTCGACCCCACTGCCGCGTTGCCGCTACTGCTGTCGCGAGGGACTGTACCAAATGTTCGCGCCCCTCACTGCATAGGGACGCGGTGAGCTCGCAAACACGACAAGCCAAACCGACGCGAATAACACAGGCGACAAGAAAACACACCTTGATTATCAAATAACTTGATTAGTATCATTGAAAGTTAAAAACAAATTATCTTTTCATAACAATCTATTTATTCTCTTTAAATTGATAGTAAAAAAAAATTGTTGCCAAAAAATTAATGTGAAATTTAAAAAAAAAAGTTTATATTTACCTTCATGAATATTTTTATTTATGTTCTTTTAATCTATGAATAATATTTTACAAAGCAGTTGACCACTTTTCCCTCAGAGATAACAAAAGAATAAAAAAAGAACATAATATAATAATAAAAAAGAGGGTTCATAAAAAAGGAGAATCCGGAAATCTCTTTAAAATTGAAAGCTCTCTTTTATCTCGACGATAAATAATAAACATTTTGTGCTACTAAACTACAATGTTTCATCACTTTAATGTACTGTTCACCTCGTACATCGCATCCCCGTAAAGAGCTTAGCAATGAATACACTTCATATATAATTTATACAAATTATATTTATATAATAGTCATAAAAAAGAATAATAATATGTATAAGGTATAATACGTATTCTAAAATAAGAAAAAAAAAAAAAGAAGCCTGATAATTTTAGTCACTTAATCATATATTTGTACTTGTACATACTACACATTATAACACATATCATAATTATGAATGAAATGGTATATATTGTTCGATATTAATTTTGTAATTAACAGTTTCTTAACTGTTCATATAAATGCACAGCAGTGCAGACTTTCAAAAAAAAAAAGACGAACCATTTACACAGATGTTTCCATCTTCATCGCAGGTTTTTAATTCATGCATGAATCGATCGATTGTGCATTAACCAACACCAGACATATACTATTACAAATACTTTGAGAGCGTCACTAAACGACGAAATTTGGTCTATTTGGTATACAAATAATGGATTAAAATTTAAAACTAATTATTTGTATTTGAAGAGGGGGGGGGGAGGGGAGTAGCAGATGATAATTTTAAATTATCCCTTGCATGCAAAATGCTATAGAAAAATAGAATATTTTTTTAATGATTTTAATCTGTTATTTTATTAGCTATATATATTATCTTTTTGAATACAAAAAATATAAAACAATATTATTCCTCGCGATTTTCGCATATTGCGGAATATTGATCGGAAATGTTATAGGGACGGTATTCACTTTTCGCGCGTGATGCTGACGCTGTCTCGTCAGTGTCATTATTATATCATCCGCAAATCATTCTTTGGGAAAACCTGTCAGTTTTCTAATTTAACTTTTTAACACTTTGATAACGATCGTAGGACAGTACATAAATATAAAAAAAATATTCAAAATACAAAATTTACTCCAACGCACAGGTAATGAGAGGATGACAAAGAGTAAATAATAAATTTAAATAAAAAAAAAAAAAAGTAAAAACAAAACAAAAATGTAGCAAACGCATGCAAGATTGATTTGTGTTGTTTTTCCTTTTTGACATTTTTATGCATATCATGCTTAAATTTATATCATTCAATATACACAACTATATAATAATTATATATTTAATTTTTTATATATAATAATAAATATATTATATTTTATGTTATATCAAATAAAAAAGAAGTCTTGTTTATATACAAAATATTTAAGAGTTAATTTTAAGCGTTTTTTTTTAAACCTGATAATAAGCTATTTTATCGTTATATAATAATTATAATAAATATATATTATACATTTATAATTCTATTTTTTCCCCCGCGTGTGTTAGCATGAGAGAAATACAAATATAGTGCAGTGTTATATTATTAATTTTTTTTTAGATCATGTGGTTTTGAAGCTGATGGTCTCATATTAAAATGCTCTAGTGTTGTAAATGTGAAATATAATATCTCTCCTTTCATGTTTTTTATGTTAGAAGGTAAACAATAATTTTGTATAGTAAAAAAATATGCAGGGGTGAAAATATTTTAGTTATTTACATAACAAGAAGGCCTTTCTGACCTTTCCAATTTGAACTCGTTGTGAACTTTCTCACCGCTATTGAAATAGGGTTGAGAATCAATTTAATCCTCATTGTATTTTTTCCCCTACCACGTCTTTAAATAAAGAGCGAACTTTTAGGATGTATTTATTAACCAGAAAAGTGTAATTATTATTTTATAATATAAATTTTATGTTTTAGAAGGGAGAGAAAAAAAAATCCGTGTTATAGTAAAGAGTAGGATAGCAGCTTTAATATTTGGCTGGAAGTTTTATTATGTTATTAGTAATGTTTATTGTCTTTTAAAATTCCCCTCTTTCTCTTTTTTTCTCTCTCCGCTCTCTCTCTCCTTCAATCCTTTTAAAAACAGCTGTTATTATAAAACGGTCAATTGAGCAATCTCCATAAGGATTTAAATACTACACATAACTTGTAGTTTTATACGGTACTTTATTAAGTGCTTTTTAAATGATCTACTACCACTGCTATACAACAACTTTTAACAAGCCAACAACTATGGTGTTTGATTTCATTTAGTAAAAGCAAAAGTGTAAAGTTAATTACTATGTCTCTGTTTACATAATAATTTATAACAAAGAAGATAAATATTATTTCTTTTTGTCTCACTTACACAACAACTGTACGTAGTTTTCATAATAGAAGGTGGTTGAAATAAAAAGATGTGATGTCTTTATTTTGTATATTATACTTGAGGGTCGATAAGTCGACGGAGATTGAGAGGCGATATAAAAACACCGATCAGCTGTGCAGAAAGAGAGCAGGAGAGAATAAAGAATTTGCGAGAGAGCTGCTGCTGTGACGATATAAAAGAAGAGTAGACGACGGAATCCCATAAAGTAAACTTTGCACGTGCGCACTCAGTCAGTGGTTTGAAATATCACAAAAGTCGTCGTCATCTCTCGCCGTCTACCTCTTGGTCTATATAACTCACATATCAACTTTGCTCTCGTTTCATCGCCTAAAGGATAAACTTTTTTCTTGTGCTTTTTTTTTTTTTACATAATGTATATTTATTGTTTGTAAACAGATGATGATAAAATCTTTTTATGTTAAAAATTGCGGAATAGTTTTATATACTTATTTCTTGTTCTAATATTCTTAAAACGTAAAAGGTTTTTAGGTTATTTCTTTTTTCCGTTGATGACTCGCGAACCTTATAGGATGATAAAAAAAAAAAAAAAAGTTACGAGAAGAAAAAAAAAGGGTTGCAGATGACTGCAGTATAGGATGATAGGGGTTGGTCTGAGGCTATATAGAAGGGGGAGGAGGGAGGCTGACGCTGCGAGGTTTGTGTGAGAGCAAAGTCGCGAGGTTCGCGATCTCTCTCTGCTTGTTTCCCATGCCGCGACGACGGAGCAAGCTTGCTTGCCAACGAGGATAATGGCGCCGTCGCGTCTTGCCGTTGAGCCGCCTCTCTCTCCCCTCATCTGACCCTTCTCTTTGCCTGCTCCTCCCGTGATGTTGCTCTCGCAGGCTCTCTCGCCGCTGCCACCACCGCGTCCCTTCCTTTCCGCTTGCTCGGTCGCTCTCTCAGCCTCAGCTCACCCGCCGCGCCCCGGCGCCCGCTCGTTCGCTTGCTCGACCCCACAAAGCTGCTGGAGGCCACCTGGCGGGTGGCGTCACGTGACTGACCGCCTGCTTGTGAGCGAGCTTGGCCTGCCAGCCCCCGCGGGTCCGCCGTCACCGCGTCCCTTGCCAACCTCCCTCCCCCCTCACCCGCCAACTCCCCGCGCCTCGCATCACTGCCTGCTGTTACCGCGGACCGCCGTCGTTCGCTCGCAAGCTTGCCCTCGCCTTCGTCGCGCCGCGCTCTACAATCCTGCTGCCGCTATATAGGGTGTTGTATAACAATAAACCAGGCAGGGGGACGCGTAAGCAGCCAGCAGCAGCCTCCTTTACCCGCAGTGTTCGCCAGCATTGCGCTTAAAATCTCTAGAGACCTGCTTCGTGATATCTACTCGCGGCGAGCACTTCAACATTGAAATCGCGACTCGAGTAAAATACTCAACTAGTTTCAACAGAAAAAAATAAATAAAAAGTAAATAAAAAATACTTGATAAAAAAAAGTTGCCCTTTAAAAAATCAGCTGTTATTTGTTTTGATTTCTTTAGTATATTTATTTTATGTTCTACTACTCTCGTCATCGTAATGATATATTTTTTATGTCGATGTTTTTCCTTTGGTCCTTTTTTGTTTGATAGAGTTGAATTACGTTGATGACGAAATGAGAGGATGAGTGCGCGCGCGGTGCACATTAGGAGCTGAGGTCGTTAGGCGGAATTTGTGTGACGGACGGACAGAGTAGGAGGAGGGGGTGGTTGGAGGAAGAAGTTTCGTGGAGCTTACTCAGCGCGAGGGCCCAGCTGCCGCCCGCCGCCACCACCGCGTTCGTCGTGCCCCCCGCTCCCCCCAACCCGGTTACCGTGGCAACCCACCCTCCCCCGCGCCGCGCCACCGCCGTCGTCGCGCTGGCAGCAGCCGCGGGCAGTGTCCACCCAGGCGGGCGAGCCAAAGCCAGTGGGCTAGGGGGTTATTGATCTAACAAAGGAGGAGAGAAGGGAGGGGGAGAGAGAGAGAGAGGACCCGCGACTTGCCACTAGCACCTCCGTCAGTCCTGCTCGCGAGTTTCCACAGTGTTTATGTACTTTTCTTTGATTCATACTCAAAACTTGATTACAAATCATCGCGCTGCTGTATCGTATCAACTTTTTTCTTCTTACTTTTTTGTTTGAATCATTTGGCAAAAGAGCGCAGTACTTGTTGAAAAACATTTGAGTAAAATTGGCGAGAATTCTGATTGGACGTTGGTTTCGCGCCAATACGGTTTGTGGGTGGAGCTATTGCGGCAGTACCAGCGAGCAACGCGGCGGCGGACCGCGGCGCGAGGCGACAGCACAGTTTGAGAGAAGCTTGCGAGCAGAGTGGAGGATAAAATCATCGTTGTGACATACGTGACTGTGCGTGTTGTGTAATATACCTAGCTGACGAGCGACCGACCGTGATGGCGACGTCAATCAAGCGTGTCTCAATTAAACGTCAGTTACAACAGTTTTCAGTTCAAGATAAATTGGACGCAATTCAACGTGTGAACGAAGGTGAATCAAAAGCTTCAGTCGCTCGTGATATTGGAGTACCGGAGTCTACACTGCGTGGGTGGTGCAAAAGTGAGGACAAACTTCGTTATTCTTCAACTGAGGATGAGAATCAAGGAGGTATCAATATTGGTGATGGACTTACAGGACTTTGCAACGGGACTCTGGATGTCGTGGGGCCTTCAACGAAGCGCGTTCGAAGCGGTAGCGACCCCGTGAAGGACCCGGAGCTGGACGAGGCGTTGTGGTACTGGCTAAGGCAGCAGCAACAGCACGTGGCCGGGTTGAGCGAGCAACTCTGCCAGCAGGTCCAGCAGCAGCAGCAACAACAACAGCAGCAGCCTTCTTCGGCCAAGTCGGCCTCTGCGGCTGCCGTGGCCGCAGCTGCAGCTGCCGCAGTCGCTGCTACAACGGGTGCTATGGTAACGAGCGCGGCTGCTGACCTCAACCCAAGCACTGGTTGGTTCTGGCGTTGGTACAAACGCTATGGTCTTACTGCACCGGATGCCCTTCATGGTAAGATGAAAGCTGCGGATTGTGCTCTGCCATTGTTAACAACAACAAATCGTGCTACCCCGTCGTCCGTTGCACCTGTCCTTGCTCCAATTCGTACCCCCGCCCCTGCCCATACTCCGGCCCCAGCTCATACGCACATCCCTGCCCCGGCACACATTCCAGTTCATGGCCCTTCACCCGCGCATCACGCTTTGCCATCGCACCCTGTGCTGATGCCCGCCTCGCACGCGGTCATGACCTCTGCTGCCATGCCCGAGGATCCGTCTGACGACGAGGACGATGAGCCTCCTCTGACCGCGGCCGATGCCGTGGCTCACGGCGAGAAATTCCTGCGCTGGCTTGACTGCTGCTCTGACCCCTCGGTGACTGCGTTGCAGATCTTGCAGTTCCGCTACTTGCTCAACAACGTGCGAGCTTGTGCCGCGCGCCGTGCCAAGGCCGCAGCAAACCGCGACAAGTCATAGGTCCGAGAATACAATCATAATACCCCTTCTTGCTTTCCTATACAGATAGCTCAGATATCGAGCAATGATATTATTATTTACGAAACTTAAATGGATAAATTCTCCATTAATTATAATTATCCTAAAATTCTCATTTTTACACCATACTTTTTTCTTCTTTTTGTAATTAGCTCAAAGCTCACAATAATGAATTAAAAGAGCATGTATTGACAGTAGAAAGGTAACTGTAATAAATGTAAATATAAAATAACTCTCAAAACTGCATAATTATTTAAATTCATTATACGCATGATCACTTTGCTACGTTCTCACATTATAATTATTAATTAACGGACTGAAGTCAATATTTTTTTGATTATTATTGCATTCCAGGTGTAATGTTCCGTCTCTTAATTTGTTCTAGCTTTCAGTGTAAAGTTATTATTTTTTGTATTGCTAATTTCCATTAAGATCACATAAATCACGTATAATATTTAATTTGGAGACTGATTTAAATGCAAGTGCTGCCATCTAATGATTATACTCAGCGTATGTTTCTTTTTTGTAACTATAATGAAATTAATTTTATTGTTAACTTAAAAACAATTATTATTCCAATTTTAATTTTGTAAGGAAAATGAATATAAAAAAAATTGACTCATTTTTGTCTTATAAATTGATTTATAATTTGCTCAATTTTTGTTCTTATTATGGCGTATAAGTGACGCGCCGTGCGTACTCACGAGTTGTGTGGGTGGATTCAAAGGGTCAAGGGCCAAGTGGTCAGCCACGAAGCCAGCAATGCCCCGCCAGTCCCCCAACTCCGGGTAGGGTAGAGCGGTGGCTCGCAGGAAGCTGCTCACCAACTTCTGTAACCATGAGATGATGGGGCTAATGATCTCATTAATTATTTTTATTATTATTTTTTTTTTTAAATGTTATCTGTTCCTTTAATTCATGATTTAAATAATTTTTTTGCCATAATAGCTAATAGTAATATAAATATTCCATTTATAGTACATCAATATTTATTAAATGAATTGGTGTCTAGATGATAATAATGTACAAAATAATTAATTATCATATTTTTTTTTGTCTTGTATGAAAATAATGAAAAGTAATTCCATATTATAAATTATAAAACTATAAAAAAACATAAATATATTCAAAATTATGTTTGTAAATTGTAAATATAAAAAATATATTGGTTAAGTACTAAAAAGCAATTGTTTTAAAGAAAATTTTGCAACTTCTTATTTTAGTGCATAAACAAAAATTTCATACATTATGTTTGATTATTTTTTGAAGAGGAGCTCGCGATATTGTGATATGTCCTGTCGAGTCTGACAGCTCCTCAAAATTTAGCCATTCACAGGGTAAACATTGTTGACGTTCCCTAAAAATAGTGTCGTGATGGTCTTCCCAAATTTGTTTCATTATTTTGATTTCCCCTTTGGAAATAAAGTTTCGTAATAATAACATTTGATTTATTGTATTCTGGCACTAAATAATAACTACATATAACAATTATATAACCGAGAATAATGTTTTTTCTGAATCCTAGTTAATATTAAAATAATTACATAAGAAAGTGTTAAAAAAAATACCCAATTGCATTTATATAGCTTAATAGTAGGCAATAGACAGAGCTTATAAATTAGATTAAATTAAAGAGCCAATTTTTTGTGATTTCATTCATCATAGCTCATAGCAGTCGTAACTGGTATAAAAATAATAATGAAACATAACAAAATATGTATCATCTTTCCAGTATTTAATTACAATAATGACTCATCTTAAACACCACACTAATGTGCCACTCGACAATCTTTTTTACTATCACATTATTAATTAACAAAAATATGCATTGACTAACTTAAATAGTAGCCTAAATACTGACTGCTTAGAGCTGTGAAATGTACCTGAAGGGACATTTTAAATTTTCAATTTTTGTTTACCTTTTTGTATATTTTTTGTTTTTCTTGATTTGACATTATGAATTAAATGTTGCCACAATTTTACTATCAAAATAAAAACCGTGTTAATTTGATGTCTGTACAGAAACGATCGATGTTTAAATTTTGTTTTGATTTGTGGATTAATAATTATAGATATATATATCCTATCTATTATAATAATAAAAAAAGAAAAGAAACAAATAGTTAGGAAATAAACATTCTAATAATGTGTACTCTGTAGACTATTGTTGTAAAACAAAAAAATGTTGCAAGTAAAATATTTCGAAATACTAAAGATTATGTTTGAAGTATTAAAAAAAAAAGTCCAGTATCATCACTATTTGAGTTATATGTATGTAAAGAAAAATAATAATAAAATTGCAATTGCAGTCAAAGTAATTCAATGTTTTAATGTTCTTTTTGTCATACCTGTACTCCACATTCATTACGAGCAGCAAGTAAGAGAGGTGCTCGATTTGGATAGGTAGAATTAATTTGAAGTCTAAAATTTTCAGCATGCCACAAAGCAAGTTTTTCTTTTTCACTGTTGCTTCTGTAGGATAAAGGTAGATCAGATCTGTAATTCATAATAAAGAGAGAAAAAAAATAAATAGTAAGGTAGGTCATGAATTAATAACAGTTATTAAATTATTATAGATAGCATGTAGTAAATATTAAAAAAAAAAAAACTTAAATATGTAAAATGATAGTATATATTATTATATAATAGATATATTAATAGAAAGGAAATAATTAGATGCTTGGAATATTTTATTTAAAGAACATTAAGAATTTTAATAAATAGATAAAGAAAGAGCAGTCATGTGCGCGCACGATCACGATAAGAAAAAAAAGGTATCGATGAGAAAAAAACTTTCAAACTAATCCCGGGTATATATTATTACTTGTATTCATAAATGGAACACAAGCGCCACCTGTTGTGCATTTAATGTACTACTAAGAGGTCATCATTACATTATTTATTTTAAAAAAAAAAAAAACACAATTTTCCTTTTCGCAGTCATTATTAAAATAATAAAATTTATCGATTAAATTTTTATAATTTTAAGAGTTTTTTTTTATTGTGATGAATAAGTGCATAGAAAATTATTCCAGAGATAATTTATAACGCACACAGCACTTTTATTACATGTTTAATATAATTAATAAGATTTAAATTACAAAAGAAATTTTGGTTAAAAAATTCACCCTTTCATGCATTTTTTTTCCTGTTTCATAAATAATCGAAAAAAATTAAATTTACATTAAAAAAAATCAAACTTACGATTCTTGAGGTTTACTTTCTTCCGGCCAACAAAGTTTTATACGTGATGTATTCCCACACACCGGTTTATGAAGTTTTTGTACATTTTTATTTTTTACTTGTTTAGTAATCTTTCTATCAAATAAAGTACCCTGAGCAACAATTATTTCACTGGAATTATTTATATCACTTATTATTTCCATATTTACTATTAAAATATTGTACGGTTCCCTGGAGGTATTCGCTCTACGGCTTTCCCAGGCCACTGACAAAGCTCCGACTGTATAGAAGAAACATCCCTCAAAATAATTGAGTTATCGATTTCTTGGTTGTTGATATTACTGTATTCTTTTCTTTTTTCATTTCAAATAAAATACTAAAAAATGATAAATAAAAGTGAACATTTGATGTTGGTAGTTACAGAATTAACCGCTAGAGGCTATATTATTCCAATGAATAAAATTTTTAGGCTGCACTGTGCTGCTATCTCTTATAATTTTTGTGATGCTTACAATTTAATGCTGACATATTATTAAAGCTCATAACATCCAATAATTTAGATATAATTATTATATTAATGTATGTAAATTATAATGTATTTTCCTCACATACTTTATAATTTATAATAATATGGGTTTCGATGACCTGTTCGTCAAAAATTATTAACTATAATAGGCAACTCTTTCAGCAGGTGAGTATAGCGGGTTGCAGCTTGCAGTTCTCAGGCGAAAGCTTTTTCCAATTATATTTATTACAAGTTATATACTGGCATATTCAGCTATAAAACCGAGATTTTATAATATATATATATATATATATATATTTATAGCGGGTATATATAATCAATTGATTGTGATGGATAAATCAACATTATTATATATTATGTACGTGTTATATGGGAAAAAAAATGTTGAGCTTTATAAAACTATATCGATCACCATGCAACTTTATATATGTGTAGATGGGCTTTAATTGAAGCAAAATACTAAGAAAAAAAATTGCTTTTAATTTTGAGTTATAATGATGAAGTATTCTTCTCACAGCAAAAACGTATTTTGTTTCTTCTTTTACAATTATATGTTGCCTGCCGCATTCAAAATGACATTTCTCACTGCTGTCGTGCGGTGACTTTGAACTTGAAACCCTCCTTGGGGGTCATGTTGAACATCTTGGGGTCCATGTGGAGAGGAAAGGTGAGCGGGGACGCTGGGTGCAGGTCGAACCTTTGCAGCACCGCGAGGAGACCCAGCTTGGACTCCAGCATGGCGAAACGATTACCTGAAACAACGATAATTGTATAGTGAAAAATTGCGATAAAAATGTTTTCATAGAGTGTATTAGATATATTCTCTAATCAATTTAAACTGCAACTTTGTTCAACGTGCAGCAAATCATTTTTACCGTGCTTTAATTATTTCTGTTTTATACTTTCTCAAGGTTACAATAATAACAGACATATATTATTTAAATTTAAAATGATATATTTTGCGCTTCACATTTTTTTTTTTTTTTTTTTAAATCGGAATTAACACATTTGAATTTTCATTATGGACATTATAATTTTAATAAAATAAGAAGCTTTTGTGTTATTCTAGCACTAAAGCTTTAGATCTACACTCTCAGACATGCATTAAAAAAAATCCAATGCGATGAAGGTAACAAAGCTGTTCTATTAATTATATAAAACTGATTGTTAATTAAGATCTTACCAATGCATTGTCTCGGTCCCTCGCCGAAAGGCATGTACACGAACTGGTTCTTCTGACTGCGTTGATCGTCACTAAAACGCTCAGGGTCAAAGAGGTCAGGGTCGGGGAAGTACTTGGGGTCGTTCTGCAGAGCGTGAATGGGCAAGGTGACGAGCATGCCCTTCTCTATGATGACCTCCGACCCTGGGATGACGTAGTTCTTGGTGCATTCTCTCATTAGAGTTGGTACTGGAGGGTACTTTCTCATCGTTTCTACAGCAAAATTATTAGAGCTTATTTATCAATGCACTTAAATTAAAAATTAATCATCTTGCCTTACCATCTCTCATCACGAGGTTAGAAACAACGAAACATTGTATCTTCTATATTATTTTGATGCTGAACAAATTATCCAACTTCAAGACAAGATGGTTGAGCAAGACTCACACTAATTGCGTGAGTGCATGTGCACAAGTTAGCAGTGTTACTAAACATATATCAAACATATATCCAATCTACATGCACCTGTAACTCACCAAACATGACCCAGTCTAGGTAATGCATCTCCTGGATAGCCTGGTACGAGAGCATGCCATCGTGGCGCTGCAGTACCTCGTCAATCTCGGTCTGGGCCTTCCTCTGCACGTCAGGGTTGGCGGCGAGCTCGAGGAGCGCGAAACTCATCACGGTGGAGGACGTTTCCAAGCCGGCGAGGAAAAACACCGTGGCATGTGCTGTGACGTCATCGTGGCTCAGTTCTAAAGACAGCGAGAATGTCAACAAATATCAGTATCACATTGTGGACAAACTGCATACTCAGGCGACTGCTCGGGGCTGAGAGATCATCGGTCTGGTCGTCCTTATCCCCTTCCTCAGGTGACAATCGTCCTTTGTCCTTAAGTTCGATCAGCAGCTGCATGAAGTCCTTGCGAGTCTCGCCTGTCTTTGCACGCATAACCATGATATCACGAACCAAGTTGCGGAAGAATTCGGTAATTTCTTTTGATAAGAAACCGATTCGAAAGAGAACACCGATCTGTTGATAAAATATAGTATTATTATTAATAATATTATATCATTTATTTATTTTTTCTTACCTCAGGAACAAAAAACAATAAACTTAATTTTATGCTTTTCCAAAAGTCCATTTCCATAACTTTCTTACCCATAACATGGAATTGGCATTTAGGATCATTAATTGAATCACATTTCACACCGAAGGCACATGTTCCAATTATGTCAGTGGTGTAGCGAGACAGAATATCCTGCAACATTGAAATTGTGTCAGATTTCCCTCACTTATTTAATTGAATGTACGTACCTTGAGGTCAAACACCTCTCCGCTCTTGGCCTCCCCCGCGAAGTGGTGCTCGAGGTTCTCTGTGCACTCGAGCATCAGCGGGAACATGGCCTTCATACGACCCGACGTGAAGGTCGGGGTTAACTTGGCTCTCATGTCCTTCCAGCGCTGACCGTTCAAATTAAATAAGCTCTTGCATTGTAAAGGGTCGGCTTCCTCATGTAGCTACGAAGTTAGACAGTTTTTCAGCAATTAGTTTGACCTTGGTTTCTTCAACTTTAAATAAAGGCTGCAATTTTGTTAGAAGATTAAAGCTTCGTTGTGAATGTAATTATTAGCATTAAATTTTCTTATAAATACATTTTTTATATATCTAAGATAATTATAAACAATATAATTAATATTTATGATGAGAAACATGAGGTTATTGCAAAATTTGTTACGCATAAAAACCCAAACATGTAATAATTATAAAATTATTATACTCCAAATTGCTATTTTTTTTCCTTTTTTTTTACATTGTCATGCAGTAATCTATCTATGAAGAACTTCAATTTATGTCAAATATAGTTAAAATTAAAGTTTTTGTATTTAAATTTGAAGTTATTTTCGAGGGTACAACGTAAGAAATGTACTATTATTTATTTTCTTTATAGTAATATCAAATTTTTAGATGCTGAATTCATGGTTTCAGTACTTTATGTCAGTACAAAATTGCTCCAGTTTCGTCTTACATCCAGCACTTTTGACCTATAAAACACTTAATTAATCCAAGTACAAATTTGGTACTGAAAAAAGAGAGTTAATTTGTTGTACTTTTTTTTACTCTCTTTTTTTCAGTACCAAATTTGTACTTGAAATAAGTGTTTTATAGGTCAAAAGTGCTGGATGTAAGACGAAACTGGAGAAATTTTGTACTGGCTGGAGCAATTTTGTATAACTGACATAAAGTACTGAAAACCAATTCAGCATCTAAAAATTTAGTGTGATATGTATAATATCGTAATATGTATAATATATAGTGAGGGTATTGTACCATGCAGTGGAGAACAGAAAAATACATTCAGAGGTTGTTCTTTATTATACGAGGGTTGGAGGTTGTAACTAGAAGAATCATGGTAGACCCAACATCATGTATTTTATAATTTTATCCTACACTGAATTCAATTAAGGGAGGGTTTAACTATAAAATAAATAATAATAAATTAATGGTTTAACTTATATATAACCCCCTCTCTTGTATTGTTCCCGCCACTGATGAGTACCGAGCTTACCTTGAAGCCGTGGTCGACAAAGTGCGCGAAGTCCTTGACCAGAACGCTCTTGACCAGCTCAGGGTCCCTCACCAGCAGGACCGGAGAACGCGACTGATAGTAGCCCGCGAAGGACTCCCCATCGAGGTCATTGTACATTTGCTGAAAGAAGTCCATCATGTGGACCTTCAATGACATCAGAGGAAGCATCGAGCCGACGAAAGGAAATGGCTTGACGAACTTCACACCCTTTTTCTTCCAGTGTCCGAAGGTGTTGGTGAAATAATAATACAACAGCGAGAAAGCAACGGTGGTCAGAGCCAGAGTGACTGACAGCCATGTTGATATCGAGGGTAGAAACCCCAACATTCTGTTGAACCAAAACAAACATCAGTCTAATTGATCGTTCAAATCAATGCAATATATAAAAACCATGATTTATTAATTTATTATCTCTAAGTATATAATAAATAGAATTTATAGCTAATTAAATTTTTTACATAATTCTGAAGGCAATTTTTCAACAAATTTATAATCTACTTCTTAAAGTTAATGCTAAAAATTAATTTGTTATTACTATTTTGTTAATTTTTTTTTATTATGCATTTGAGTTATTTTAAATTTACACAATGACAGAGCAAGTAAAAAAAAGGTGATAAGAAATTATTTCAATGCTATCTATAATATGCAAGTTATCTTTATAGCGCTTTCAGTAAAATAATTTCCTAAGTCAAAATAATAAATATAGGTGTAAGGGAAAGCTGTATACTATATAATATATAAACTATATATGTTTTACATACCATTTGATGTATTCTGGGCAATCTTCGCCGATCCTTTATTTTATGCAACACTCTACAATTAGCACTGATTTTAATAATATTTAAATTAAGTATATACATATATGCATAAACTTAATTTAAATATTATTAAAATCAGTGCTAATTGTAGAGTGTTGCATAACATAAAGGATCGGCGAAGATTGCCCAGCATATACATCAAATGGTATGTAAAACATATATAGTTTATAATGTCTACTTCGCCTGCTAAGTTTTATTATATCAATATATGCCAAGTAAAAAAAATGTAATACCCCTCCCCCTCCATCCTGGTGTCATACAACCCTGCTGACCTTTTTATCTCCCAGACGAGGCGAATCTCTGTACTGTACATATAATACCTACCTGCCGAAGTACGGCGGTCTTGAGATGGAACTAACACTCGCGCGACTCCTGCAGACATCTGCAGAGTGGTGGGATGGCGCAGCAGTGAGTACCAGCAGCCGCCGTTCATGTTTGGTGCGCGATGTATGCTGATGGCCTTGGAGGACGTTTGTTATGACTCGCCTTGCTAATCTAACCAACCAAACCAGCTGGTGTTCAAATAAATTACATTATATGAAAATACCAGCTAGTGATAACTATATTCATTTATAAATTTTATAATGTGACTATGGAACAAAAGATGAAACAGCTTATAAATATTTTACGTATGATAATTTTGCAGACGTATTAATAATACCACATTTGCAGAGCAGAATGTGGAAGTACTTACAGTTAGATTATTAATTACGAGAGAATTCAGCAGATAGTTTTTGTGATAGGTTAACATAACTAAGAATTCCATGGCATAACATGTTATAATTATTTGTTGAATAATCCTCATACAATTTTTATACTTCAGTGAAATGATTTTCAATATAACTTTGAATTTTCTGCAGTCATTACTGCATGATATTCCAGTCAATATCTGCAGGAGGGAATTTTAACAAATTAACTTTTATCTAGCTGGACTTGCAGCGTTGCGATTATTGTCATGCCTATATACTGCAGTTACTGCATAAATAATATACCTTTGTGTCTTAATTGTCAACGGAAGAGGGAGAGAGAGGTTGTTCCTGATTTTAATGATACGAATTATATAATGAAGTATCATGTAGGAGTGCATTTTTTTGTCAAAGGATAACTTTGAAAAAAAAAAAATCTTACTTAAATTATTTTTAATTCGATATTAGTATACACCATACATTAAAAATTAGTTGATTTGTTATAGTTGTTATATAAAATTTTCTTCAAACTAAAAATTGTAAAAAAAAAAAAAAAAAAAAAAAAAAAAAAAAAAAATCCCAAAACATACTATATCATTACAATTATATTTATATTATATCATATTTATAAAATATTAAATTTATTATAGTTAATGTGTTTTTATAATTGAATATTAAAATATATTAATTTCATGTACGTACATTTTAATGTAAAGATAAAATCATTAATCATTTAATAAACATTGCGCACTATGACACCAAATAAGGCTTTAAGCAAAAAATATGTAACATAGATTATTATTTCAAAATAATTAACGAGATAATGTGTTTACTATAATTGATTTTGAATAATAATAATACGCATAAATATATGCTTGTTATAATTTAAATATTTTAAATTAAGTATAATCATATTTTTCATAATTTTAATATTTTAATTACACTTGTCAATTCATTAATATTAATTAATCAATATTTAGTTGAATTTTATACTCAAATTAACTGTATGAAGTGATAATAAAACTCAGATCGAGGCATTTACAGAAAAAAAAATATTTATGTTTAATGGAGCATGCGTGAAAAAGGTCTGGAAAAGCATAGTAACAATTATTAAAAATAATTGTTACTATTATACTATTACTATTATGCAACTAATAATAGTTTCAATTATCGGTGTTGCGGGGGGAGACCGTGATCCAGGAGCCATCCTTGGCAGTGGTCATGAACTGCTGAGGATCGATGACGACGGGGTACTTGGTGCGTGGCGCAGGATGGACGTCGAACTTGCGGAGCACGGCCAGCAGCCCCAGCTTGGACTGTAGCAGCGCAAACCTGTTGCCTAGAATGCAAGCACAGGGTTATCAATATAACAAAAGAAAATCACAGAGCTTAATTGTACTGAAGCTATCAAGTGTGGTTCAGGGAGAAGGGGAAGAGGGTCCAACGTAAGGGAATAGAAAATGAATAAAAAAAATTCCCAGAAGGTTAACTTAAAAAAATCGGAGTGAAAAGAATATTAGGGGGAAATTACATGACAAATTTTTGCTTACCGATGCATTGTCTCGGTCCCTCGCCGAATGGCATGTACACGTACTGGTTCTTCTGACTGCGGAAGTCGTCACTGAAACGCTCAGGGTCAAAGCGGTCAGGGTCAGGGAAGTACTTGGGGTCGTTCTGCATAGCGTGGATGGGAAAAACTATCATAGTGCCTTCGTCAATGGTGATCTTTGTGTTTGGAATGACGTAGTTCTTGGTGCAAATTCGCGTCAGAGTGGCAACTGGAGGGTACTTCCTCATCGACTCTGAAACGATAATATAATGATGAGTATATTAGTTAAAGAATATGTAAGGTTTGTGTACTGTCGTCATTCATTGCTAAAACTTATTATATCTTCTGGAGACTCTAATCTTACATTCAAGATGAATATCGTCTGATATTCGGTTCTAAAATATCTCTGTCTGTAATTAGAATATTTAGAATTGGCTGAGGAGTAAAAAAAGTAATGGAGAATATTTTTTCTTATCTTTAATTGTCGACTTCAATGAATTTGACTAAAGTTACTAACCAGACATAATCCAATCGATATAGTGCATCTCCTGAAGAGCTTGGTACGTTAGTTTGCCGTCATGTTTGCTAAGTACTTCATCAATTTCTCGCTGGGCCTTCTTCTGCACGTCGGGGTTGACTGCGAGCTCGAGGAGCGCAAAACTCATCACCGTCGAGGAGGTCTCGAAGCCGGCAGTGAAGAACACCATGGCCTGTGCTGTGACGTCATCGTCACTCAATTCTGAAAATATGATGAACACGAGAGAAGTATAGTGCTTGCTACGAATAATGGTAGTTTCATTGCACTATAATAGCATGTGCATCTGGAAAATTATTTTGGAGGGATATAAATGCATGCTTCTGTGAGTTGTCTATAATGCCAAATAATGTTATTATTTTTTAACTGAGGTAAGATTTTATTTAAATCACTCTCTCTCCCATCTGTTCTTTCTGGTGCTTAAAAACAATTTAGCTACAAAGGTTAGAGACAATAAACAAGTGACCCAAACTTGAACAAACAGTTTAAAGTGACCGAGCAAGGCACACTGGTGTACGTACTAAGGTTCGAGCTTGCAGTATGTTTAACTTCGTCCTTATTTTCTTCCCCGTCCTCAGGTGACAACGTCCCCTTCTCCTTGAGCTCGATCAGAAGCTGCATGAAGTCCTTGCGCTTAATGCCCGTCTTTGCACGCATCGCCATGACGTCACGAACCAGGCCACGGAAAAACTCTGTCATTTCTTTTGATAAAAATGCTAATCGTAACCGCAAGCCGATCTGTAAAACGATTTACATGATTTAGTGTTTTTACTGTACGAATAATTTATACATTAATTTTAATGTAGAGCTGAGTTCAGTAGAATAATTTTCGTTCAGTTTCCCTCTTCGATCTAAAGTCATTATATTATATTTAGGACAAATTACTTACCTCAGGCATGAAAAATATTATGAATGATTTAATTCCTCGCCAAAAGTCCATTTCGAGCAACTTCTTTCCCATAACTCGGAACTGACAGTTGGGGTCGTTCAGAGAGTCACATTTGATGCCGAACGCACATGAGCCGATGACGTCAGTGGTGTACCGTGAGAGAAGGTCCTGCAACCAATCAGATCATTAGACGGATCGTCTTTTTACAAAAGCTTCAATGGGCAAACCTTGGCATCGAACTCCTCTCCGCTCTTTGCCAGCTTGGCAAGGTGCTCCTCAAACTGTTCGGAGCACTCTTGAATTAGTGGTAACATGGACTTCATACGGCCAGAGGTAAATGTGGGGGTAAGCTTTGCCCGCATGTCCCTCCAACGTTGGCCTTCTTGGTTAAATAAGTTCTTAGCCTCGAGTGGATCAGCTTCCTCGTGGATCTAATGAAAGACGAGGAGTTTCATACCAAACAAAATTTTAATTATTTTATAATGAATCTTTGTAAATGAATAAGTATATAGTAACATATTATTTGTGCTCGCCTTCTCTATTATAGCTAATATTGTAAGCTCTCTCTTTCTTTTAAATAACAATACTATACTTTTTAAGAACGGAGCATAAGATATTATTTTTTTTTGTTAAAGTAAATGTAAATTTAGAATTTTATCTCACCTTGAACCCATGGTCCACAAAATGTGCAAAATCTTTAACAAGAACATTTTTGGTTAACTCTGGGTCACGAATTAAAAGGGACGGAGTTCGACCCTGAAAAAATCCCAAATAAGGTTCGTCTTTGAGTGCTTTGTACTCGCGCTGGAAGAAGTGCAGCATGTGTTCGCGCAAGGTCATCACGGAGAAAATGGAGCCGAAGAAGGGCACGGGTTTGAGGAAGCGCACTCCTTTATCCCTCCAGTAACCGAACGTGCTGGTGAAGTAGTAGAAGAGGAGACCGAACACCGTGAGCAGCAGTCCCAGCGCCACTTGAAGCCACGCAGGCACAGACGAAAACAGCGAGAACATCTGTGAAGTCAAGATCAAATTAATTAACTTAGCAAGTAATATACAGACACTGTATTTAGTTGTCTGTTTAGAAGAATCCCAAGTCCATGTCCTTTCACACTAAAAATATTAAAATTGATTTTTTTCAAACTTGCAAAAAAATAATTAATTTTCATTGATATATTACCCTTAAATATTAAGAGAATTTTTAAAAATTCTTCAATTAAATCATATAATATACAATATATATATTTAGTGCTATATATATACTGCCATGTATATTCTATATTGCACTATTATTACATGCATGATCTATCGAATTTCCTTGTTAAATAAGCACAGTAAATGTACTTTTAAGTCCCGCTAGTGGTGGTGACAATCAATATTATAACAATATAACAATGATGTTGTTATATTAATAGAAATGTCTGTGAAGTGCTGAATATTTCGAGGTGTGTTGAAGCTAGGAGTGAGATCATTATAACGAACAATGGACAGCAGAGAGACACTGCATGGAGGTGGAGAGGCTCAAGTTAGGAGAGCAACATAATTTATCGTGCGAAATGAAAATATAATAATAATAATGATTCTTTTGTGCATTATAAAAATATTTTCAATTCTAAGTTTATACGTTAAGCCAAAATCGTTTATAAATAATTTTAAATAAATTGCAAATACTTATTAAACAACTCAAAGCACATTATCTCTGCTTATTTGCTGCTGGCTCTGGGCCGCACTGGGCTCTAGTACTCTAGTGGATGATCTCACATTTATATGGAAGTAGAAGAAAAAAAATCAGTCTGTCTAGCCACCCAAACAATTTAAAACGCTTCAAGTTTTTGCAGAAAATTTTAGTGATGATTTTAAGAATGAAGCAATTTTTTTTTCCGAATGTCCAGAGGTATAAACAATTTTTAGTGAATTTGACTCTACAAATCAAATAATTAAGATGATTCCAATCTTGATTTATTATTATAATTATTATTTGTAATTTATTTTATAAAAAATAAATGTTCCTCATAGTATCATACTGTTAAATTGTAACTTGTATTTGATCAGTATGATACACCAGTCACTTAACGCTTGTTAGTAAAACACGTGTCTTGAATCTTAATTGTTATCAATGTTTAAGGACCCAAGGTCAATGCTAAGCATGATAAATAGAAATGTACGAGACATAATTTTATATCTAAAGATTTTGGGTCTTTGGGTTTGACAATTTGAAATAAAAGTAAAAATAATGAAATGTGGCAGCGTACAAAAGCATTGTTTTAGTTGTATAATAATTTACATATATACATAATAATATATACTTAAAGATTTTACGAGCAGAAAATTTAAAGATTTTACGAGCAGAAAATTTGTTTTATCATGGAGCCTAAAAGATTATTTTGAACGGTTGGAGAAGATGGACACATTATTGTGTTCATAGTTTAAATTTTGTAAGGATCAGTTTCATTTATTGCTTCTAAGTGGCTTATATTAGAATAATTATGGACCATGATTGGAGGTGGGGGCCAAATCTGTCCACCTTCTGAAATTGCTGTCTGACTCTCATTGTAAATATTTGTATAGCTTGTTACGCTTTTATCAAATTTCACTTTTGGAAGACATACATGTACTTACTGCGCATTTTTCATTGAGATAAAAGTTGCGACTATATTTAATTGTCAGCATATTTTTTTTTATCAATTATAATCCATAAACCATCAGAATTCCAAACATTTAAGATGAACAGTCGCTTATCTTTGGAGACAGAGAGATAATACTTTTTGTTATAAATGATTGGAAAATGACTATATAGTCGGCATGACTTTGTATAATACAAATTTATTCAAGCTAGAACTAATAATATAACATGTCGAGAAAAAATAACTGCTGGAATAAGGTGTAATTTTTACCTTATAAACTATATGCTCAACAGTACCTCGGTTATTTTGGCCTTTATTATTTTCCTTAATAAAGGTAAATATGCAAACGTCTCTACCTGTGGTTTAATTATGAGGCATTGCTTTCACGAATTTAGGAACAAGATGATTCAAGTGGATTTCAGAAATAAATGCAAAAGAGATTTTGATATAAATGTTTTAAATAATGATGACGATTCCAGACTTGTAATTATGTCATCGCAGCAGGTATATAATTATATCCTGTATATTTGTTATAAATGATTTTTTTTTCAATTCAAAAGACGATCGAGAAACATGACATTTTAAAGATTTCATTAATAGACACGCTTAATTTTCTACTACATCATACATCCTATATCAGATACATGATGATTCTAATACATATAAACAAAGTTCATTAACCTGTTGATTTCAGTCTCTCAAATCTCCTAGAAATTGACAGCACACGCAGTACTAAATGAACTGTACATTTCTATCAAGTAAACAAAAAATGTGACCTCTATAATCTCTTTTATTTCCACTTGAGTGAAGTAAACACCGACAATATTGTCTGTCCAGCTTACCTTGCGGTGAGGTGACGTCCGGCTGTGAGGCTGCTGCTGTGCAACTGAACTATGATGGAGCTCCAGCGCTGGTGCTCACCAAGACGTGGGAGGGGCAGCGAGAGTTAGCCTTGGAGAACACTTGGCAACCTGCAGTTAGCAGACATTTTGGTGAACGAAATTGACACTCATTAAAGAATGACGATGCAATTTCTATTCAAAAACGTATAATAACAAAAGTTTTTTTTTTGTGTACACGTCTACATTCCGATTTTAGCAAAACTTAATCGATTCAAATAAAATGTTACTGAGATGAAAAACTTTTTGTTCTAAATTTAATATATTAATCACTAATTAGTTTCATTTCAAAATTTAATTAAATAATAATTGATGAAAAAAAATTGTATAGCAATTAAATTACGTCAAATTTTGTCATACAACAAAAATACAAAATAGTAATGATTAATGATTCCATATTTCCATGATAATATAGTATAACCATGTATGGTAACACCAATGTTTGCATCAAAACTGTAAAACTCTATGACGCTTTCGGAAGATGATTATGGCATTGCAATGTTAACGTCGTTTTCAACAACATGCATTATAAAATAAAATACTTAAGAAAAAAAGATACAAAAATTTTTAGCCGAGTAAAAAATAAGAATTCATTGAATTGATAAGTATCACAATACAATATACATTATATATTTTTATATGACTTGTATTGTATATTAGTAGTGTCATAATTGCGATATTTATTTTTTTCATTTAAATATAAAATCAGTAAAACGACACAAGTATAAAATTATAGTCTTTTAAGTCGTTATATAGTAATAGTTAACAGCCATGTAAGTGTGGTATACCAATACACAATAATTCTGTAATATAATCACGTTATGTAGTTCTTCTATTGCTTCCTTAGATAATGTAGAAATCTTATGACATTAATAATATATAGTTATAATGTTAAAATATTTATAAACAACAACAGTATAATTTTTTAAATAATTTATTTCTTCATGATATACGAAAATTGTTAATTCCTATCAGCAATAAATATAAATTGTTTAATTATATATAATATTTTATAACATAATAAGCAAGTTGATAAGAAACAACATAAAGTTTATTATAATATAAAGATATTAAGTTTGTGTCGCACAAAGGAAGTAGGCTTAGAAATTAAAACTTTTATTTAGTGATATGAAGACATTTTTTTATTTATTTTTTTTGTTTTTTTCTGCATTCAAAATTAAAGTTCAATATTTATTATATACTCTAAAATATATTGACAGATAGAAACAATCAAGATTATTTTATTTTTTGAGCGTGTTCGTCAATGCATAATCAATTCAGAATCAAGAATGAAAACAATCAGTCGAAGCTTTATACATAGTAAATTATAAGATCTATATAATATTCCAAATGTTAAATCATGGGCATTTGATCAGAACGGAGTATCGACCTCAAATTTTTTATTGCAGAAATGAATAGAGGGTGCAAAGTAATGCTACCCTGACTTTTTTTAATTTTTTTTTAGACCGGGAAGTATTTTTAAAAAATTATTGAAAGTTCTTTTTGTGACGTTACGAGACGCCGCTCCTTAAGGTCTGTCGCTATGAAAAAATGCAACTGAAATTAAATGAGATGTCGCTACCTGCCTATAGTAAAAAAGATACGGGATTCGGTGATTTTTATTCGGCATTAGCAATGAAAATAAAGAAAATTAAGCGTTTTTGTTGAACTTAGGGCTTAAACGTGTTGTTTGCCTGTGCCTTCTACCGATTCATTATTTAAAATATTCATTATATAAGGAGTTATAGCAATTAAAAGTATGCAACATTTTACTGGAGAGCAAAAGCTGAAGGCAAGGAAAGAAACAAGGAGGGCAGGCGTGCCGTTGCGAGTGCGTCCTTTACGTGCCATGCGTGCCGTGACGAGTGCATTGTGAGGTCGACTCCAAAGTATTGTACTGTAAATTGAATAGAAAATAGAAATATGGTAACAGAGTGTTTTGTATACAGCATTCTCTGTTATTATTATGAATTATTTTTTTTAAATAAATTTAATTTTTGTAGTAATTAATAGGTATCAAAAAATGTTTTGTTGCTTTTTTGTATAATATATAGATAAAGAAACTAACCTAATTAATTTAAAAAAATACATTATCGGCTTTATATAGGATAAATCTGAATACTATAATCACCAATCGGACATATAAAATCATATATTTTTTATATCCTTTCAAGCTATACTTTTTCAGTTTTATCATGTCAATTATCTACTGGAAGGAGTAAAAAAATTAAATTTATGGAAAATGAATAAAATGCTAATGTATGCTCAAACTAATAAAGAACTGTGGATTAATTTTTTAGATGTATTTTTAATTATGTCAAATTATAAATTAAATTAAAAATGTGACGTTTAGAAAAAAGAAACTATTTTTTATTGTTATAGTAACTTTTTCACATTGAAATTCAATGTATTTTGCTCCTGTCCGTGGACCACATCATGAGTGCGAATGCTGCTATCATGAGGTAGAATGTGCAATTGCCCCGCGCTGCTACTGCTTGCATTCGCGAGCTGCAGTTTTTTTTTCTTCACTTCCTTCCTGGGTCCGGAGAGGACGGGGGAGGATGGGGAGAAGGGAAAAAAAGAGCAGGCGTTACGTACTGAATGCGTTGCTGTACGCGTAAAATGATCAAATTTTTTTTAATAAAAATTAATTTTCAAGGCACATTTTTTTTTATCAAAATTATTATGATATATATTTTTCAAATATTTATATATTATATATACAATTTTTTTGTGTGGTTTTAATGATAAAACTCCCTCCAAACTTAATATTTTAAAAAGTAATTAAAATATTCTCGACCTGTGTATTATATAACGATGAATTTGAAATCTGAATCTGTTTATTATAATAATCCTTCCTTTTTTTTTTTGTATCCTCTCAAGCAATACTTTTCAAGTGTTTCATGACGATCATCTATACTTGGAGAAGAGACTGAAATAAAATTTATTGAATAATAATGAAAAAGCGAAATCAATATACTTTATTATGATTCATAATTTTCCTAATAAAATATAGATTAATTTTTTATAAGTTTTCATTGTTATATAATTACAACAATTTTCACTGTCGCGCGCAGGTCAGAAGGGTAAACGAACTCAAGAAAATAACTTGTATTTTACTCCCCCAACCCTTGCTATCCTCATTCATAAACCTTTCTTTTCTTTGAGAAAGGTGAAGAAAAGAATGTAGTATATATATGTTTTAGATAGAAACCTAGTTACAGACAGACTTCAATGCAATGTATAAATATTTTTGGGAACACCACTTTATATTTCATAGGAGAAAATGAAAAAATTGCACCAATCAAATGTAGTAAATTATGCATAATAAATGCATAAATATTGCAACATCATATATACATTTTAAATATATATATATATATATATATATATATATATATATATATATATATATATATATATATAATGTTGTATTAATATGTTAATATGTTTCAATTTTTATAAAAAAATTTTAATATTATATTAAATATTATATTATATTAATATTTTAATATTATTTTATATTTTGTATCATTTATATTTATATTTTTATATACTTTTTTATAAATTTATATTAAATGTATGTTATATTTATAATATTTATATCACATTAATAAATGCTGCATTCATTGCATTTTGATTGATGGTGCAATATTTTTATGTATTCATTTTTCCTGACCATAGATAAGGTAAAAGCACGGCCCGCGATTATATTATATTTGCGTCGCGCGAGCCGCAAGGCGCCAACCCTTGTGAAAGTCTGCAGGCCAAGTGGCCCGCCTCGCCTGCCTGACCGCTAGCGAGCAAGGTGCAGGCCGCTCGTCCCCAACAATGGAACAATGTACAGTGCAGTACGGTACATCTGCGGCGAAAATAAATCAGCAAAATGGCTTGTGAGGAAGTAGGGAAATATTATATGTATTTTTTCGTACTAATAAAGTCATCAAAATCTTACCGATACGAATTTATATTAACAGGTTTCCTAAAGATTATATGTATGAATAACATTATATCATCAAAAATGGAATATAATTTATCGTTCTGCATTAGAAGCCGAACAAAATTCATCCAATAATTATTTTTTAAAAGGCATACGTCGCGCCTCTGGTGGCCGGCTGCATAGCGACAGACCTTAAGGGTAAGGTAACGCCACCAATGTTAAAAAAAATCCCTCTCACAAAAATTCTGAAAAAAATTTAAAATGTTCTCCTCTACACCCCCTATCAGTAGCTAAAATATCAGGTATACAAATACGATCTAGTTTTTGAGTTATGAATTTTTAAAGTTGACCAATTTAACATGGAAGTTTCATTTCTCCATGTTAAAGTAGTCAACTTTAAAAATTTATAACTCAAAAACTAGATCGTATTTGTATACCTGATATTTTAGGTACTGATAGGGGGTATAGAGGAGAACATTTTAAATTTTTTTCAGAATTTTTGTGAGAGGGATTTTTTTTAACATTGGTGGCGTTACCTTACCCTTAAGAAAAAGATAGGACTTACCGCCGCGTGACGTCACAAAAAAGGACTTTCAATATTTTTTTAAAAATACTTCCCGGGCTCTAAAAAATCTGAAAAGAATCAGGGTATAGCATAACATAAAAATGCACCCTCTTTCCTTTTTCCATTTCTGCAACAAAAAAAATTGAGGTCGATACTCCACTGTGTTTGGAACATTTTTAACATGTTTTAGAATTAAGGTTATAGCTGCATGTGGCTAGTGCAGACGTGAGGGCATTTTAATTTAAATACCAGGCAAGTGGCTGACACTTTCGTCGTTAGTTTGGTCCCTATCTTCCTCAGCAGCCAGCCATCCTTTGTCCTTAAGTTCGATCAGCAGCTACATGACGTCACGAACCAAGTTGCGGAAAAAGTTTGTCAGTTCTGCCTCAATGAATTAAGGTTACACGAAGTCGCAGGCCAACTTGGAAATGTAAAGATAATTTTAGTAAATGTAAAATAACAAACATTGATTTGAGTATGTTTTACCGCAGGAAAAAGGAAAAGGATGAAGCCCTTGATGTCCATCTCTACCAACTTCTTTCCCATCACGTGAAACTCGTGGGTTGGATTTTGTAAGCAATTAACTTTAATTCCAAACACGCATCATCCCAATGACGTCAGTGTGGTATTATAGCGTGAAAATAAAACCTGCAAGAGAAAATACAGACAAATTATAATAATTATACTTATTATTAAAAGAAATAGTTAAATAAGCGTATTTGCTTGTGGTGCCATGTTATGTAACATGAGAGTGACAAGTTGTTTATGTACAGTCGCTGCCTCTGAAAAGTTCCCCTTGCATTGCAGCCTTGTTATTATAGTCTCGATGCTCTGTGAGTATATATAACAATGGCGATAGAAGGCTGCAAAAAGGAATTTTTCAGAGGGGAAGAGTGTACTAAATGGTGTGATTAGAATCTGATTTGTTTCATGTGTGGGCAAAAATATAATACAGTAGAGTGTGCAATAATGAACTATCTACTGTATGTGCACTTTTCTAAAGATATATATGTATCTTTTAATAATATACACAAGTCTTTAATACTTTAATGCATAATTCTATACCCATAAAAAAATTATGTCACATATTTTACTTTCAATTTAAGGTTTTAACCAAATTTATTAAATTATTATTTATTAAATTTTATTTAGAATTATCTTTTATCGTTTTCATCAACAAAGAATTCATCAAGTTGATGATCAAGTGTCGAAAAATATGCCATTTTTATTGATCAACGTTAAAACAATTGTTTATTTTTGATAAGACTTAACTTAGAGATAACTTTATCAAATATATTTACCTCCATCCGTCTGCTATTAAAAGATTCCTCACTCTAATCTCTCATTACACGTTAATGCTTGTGGCTCAACTCAAGCTGAATTCAACTGGCCTTGAATTTGCTAAAGTCATCTCTATAAAAAACTTAATGAAGTGCTGTCAATTTTGTTTTGATGACTCATCAAGCTAACACAGTCGTGAAGGAATAATGATAAGATAAATTGTATTTTGATAGTTAAAGTTTTTAATATTTAACTAAACATTAACTTTTATTAAAAACAAATTTGAACTGACATAAAAGTTATATGAAAAATTATTTTTTAGCTATTTTTTATCGACTTACACCAAGGTATATTATATTATAGACAGTTTATAATCGTTGGGCTTCAGATGTACACCATAATAATATAGAATGGATCGAATAGAATAATAATTAAATTAAAAAAACTCAAAATTTTAATAAATTAATATTCGTGATCAGTCAATTAAATAAGAAATAAATATTGATTTAATTAATATTTATGAAATTTATTTTCTATTTTCTTAAAAAATGATAGATTGAATCACACCTCGTCAAATATAAGTCAAATATATTAAATTATAATAATTATTAAAATTTTACACTATGAAAACATATTTATAATATAACATATCGCTATGGCTAGCTTTCATTCATCATATTATATACGCCAAGTGATCAGAGTGACCTATCAATATTTTCTTAAAACTCGAATCCCAGTAAAAATGGGATTCTCTTGATATAAAAACGCAGAAAATTACAACCACAAGAGAATAAATGAATAAATAAATAAATAAATAAATAAATAAATAAATAAATAAATAAATAAATAAATAAATAAATAAATAAATAAATAAATAAATAAATAACACTTGAAATCTTTTTGTTTCGTATTTTGCCCTTTGACGTGTCTTACCCATACATAATGCTTTATTTTTACTTGATATTAATATATGCATAAATTTATCTGGGATTGGACGAATAAAAGAAATTGAATTGAATTTGAATTATGAATTTGTAAAAAGACTATTTTGAAAATTATGAAAAACGTAATTAGCAATTAAAAACTACTGAATATGTGTTTCAACACAACAGCGCACTTAAGCGAGTTGAGCTGCACAGATTTTTGTTGGCCTCCGCGGTGTTGCGTCACGAAAATGCTGCTTTTGCATTCATTGTCAGCTATAGGCGGTGGCGCTCTGCTGGCCTTGGCTGTATCGCCAGGCCAATGCTCCCCAGATAAATGTGAGGGGAGATTTGTCAACGTAAATATTTACATTCGGAGAAGGGTTTACCATGCTTAATTGTAGCAGTTTGTAGTCATGCCACTATATGTCTGTGGTAGGATATGGTTATATCATCAGGGACTGATGCGTAAAAATACAGTCTATAAATATATCGCTTACATACACTGAAGATATTATTTATGGTAAAAAAACATACGGCTACGATCATGCACAACAGCATCTTATTATTTAGAAGTAGATTTATCGCGTTGGAAAATTTTCTTACTGGATTATTTGACACTCCACAGTTATATCTGATATGAGTTCTGGTGTAGGAAAATTTCTGGGACTGAGAGTCCCACCTTAATACTTATTAGTGTATGTAAATTAAATGACATTGAGATAACACTTGTATGAGCTTGTGTACGCTTTGAATTTTTTATACTAATATTTTTACAGTAAGAAACTGATGCATAAAATTATACTAGGGGTGGGGTGTAAACTCGCGCTTACGCTCGTTTGCTTTCAAGTCTTTTAAATAATTTTGTCAATCATACGTTGCCATCTATATAAGTATTCAGTACGTGATATCATAACGGTGTTTTAATGCAAAATGGACAACCTACGTGAAATTTTTTTATTGCAGAAATGAATTGAAGGTACCAAATTATGCTACTCTGATTTTCTCCTTTTTTTTTTTTTTTTTTTTTTTTGAAACACACAACTATTTTTAAATAATTATTAAATGTGCTGCCACGCCCCCTGGAGGCGTCAACAGGCGTCTCTGTCCTATCCTTTTTAATAACGATTCAGGGGTGCCAACTTAAGTTACAGAACTTTCAATAATTATTTAAAAATAGTTGCAGGAATCATAAGAATAAAAAAAAATTCAGAGTAGAGGTGGAGCGCCGCGTAGCGTTGTGCATTGACCGGTTCTCGTTAGATCACCGAAGTCAGGCTACGTCAAGCGTGGTTAATAGTTGAATGAGTGACCATTTCAAGTATAAAATACGCCGCTCCCTCCCTGGGAGAAATTCGTGTTGACGCAGTTGTTAGGCCCCTACTATTTTATTATTATTATAATATTTATTTTATTTTATTTAATAATTTTTTTAAGGAGTTTGGGCAGATTCGAGTTAATTATTTTCTTAGCGTCCGGTTGTGATCGAGCGAGCAAGGCAATGGGCTTACTCCGGACACTGCCCATCTTCAACACAAAGAGGTGGCCATTTGTGATTAAACCTCGTAATGCTATGATGTACCGAACGCGAAATGCCCCTGAAAGTAGGCCACCCCAACCTACATGCCCCTGAAAGTATGCAACCTGCAATAATTACACCTTAATTTGATAACCCCCCTAGACCAAATTGGGAGATGATCCGAGCATTATTTACGAAAGTATTCGTTTTTATATAAAGTTATTATAAGTTACCCCTAAAGGTAGGCAACCTTCACTTACATGCCCCTGAAAGTATGCAACCTCAACCTACATGCCCCTGAAAGTATGCAACCCGCATTACTTGCACCTGAATTTTATAACCCCCCCTAGACCTAATTGGGAGTAAATCCGAGCATTATTTACGAAAATAATCAATTTTATATAAAGTTATATAATAATTAAGTCACACCTGAAAGTAGTTTGCTTGGAACGTGCTACCATGGCATCTCCATCTATGGGAAGAAGATCGAACTTCTGAATGTCTACAATATCTGTGCTCACTTGATTCCATTTGCGGGCGGCCACCATCTTGAAACGATCTTACGCACATATGCGCGCACTTGCGCGGATATTCGCATGCGCATTTTCGCGGACCAATCTTCGCGCGAATTCCACATCACTGCACCGAGCAGTCGGATCCCCTTTTGCAACGTTGCCTCTAAACAGAAGCAGCCAATGGGATGGCAGCAGTCACACAAAGAAAGTTAATAATTTCTGTGGTCACGTGATTCCATTTGCGGGCAGCCACCGTCCAAAACGTCTCGTAACTTTTTGCCTTGCATCTTAACGTATCCAAAAACCCAGATGAGGAGACGCGAAAACATGAACTCGGAGATTTATCAGCTTTCCCGCGGAGGCACACCACCCGGGGAAAATTCGCCCCCGTCCCCCGCCCCCAAACGTGGACCTTAGTGCACGTCACCCTCCCCCGGCGGCCCCTACCGACGACCCCCCCAGAAGGTCTCGTCGAGTTCCGAAGGGGGGAAGGGGTCTGTCAAGCCGATCTGGCGTTCGCCATAAGAAAAGCATTGGAAATTTGGGGTTTTCAAAGTGCTTCTTAATATATAAGACTAGGGGTGCGGGTGGTCGCCGGCCTTTTTTTTTTTTTTTTTTTTTTTTTATTTTCTTTTTGAGAAGGAGAGTCGCGACGACGTGGTGGTGGCCAAAAATTGCACGTGTCATAAAAATGGATTTGCGCGCCATCTGTGAACTTAGTGTAGAAGTATTTCGACGGCGATCGCCACTATATCTGGTGATTCTCCGAGCCGTGCTGCCACCTGGTGGCCTTTTCTCGTACCGCCCCGGAACCTTCCAGAATGTATGATAAATAGTGCACCCTTGTGTCGGACCGGCACGAGACTCCCCCAGGAAGTCTCTATCGAGAGTCCCGCTTCCGCCTCTCGGATGAAGCGAGTGAGACGTAGACCTAGCGACGACGCGGCATTACGCCCTGTCATGGCTGTCAACGTCGTGTAGATCCGTCCGTATGTGGGCGCGTCTGAATGCCACGACCTAACTTTTTTCCCGTCGACCGCACGGTCAGCTCGGGAACCGGAGCGTTTCAATCGAGTAAGTACGAAAAGTATTAAAATCGCGATGGAAAGGTGTCGCGACGTCATTCTCGCGAACACGCCCCTCGAACGGAGGCAGGATTTCAAATCGCGAAATGGCACCCGAAGTTGCTCAAAGAGAGGTGGGCCCGACTTTGACGTCCCCGTTGACGGAAAGCAGGCCCGCTTTCGAAAAAAGCTCTCTGTTCATTTGTGGTCCGCTCGATCGGCCGTGTCAATCGACCGACGTCGGACCTAACCTACTCTCGTGCCCGGACGAGTTAGCAAACGTCGGGGGCGACCCCGATGATAAAGTTTCCGCGGTTCCCCCGCCCCGAGCGACCCCCCGACGGGACGCGCGTTCGCGGCGAGAGGCGCGAGAGACGCGACGGATCGGTCGCTTCGTCTCGAGGCGCGTCGGCGGGCCGCCGGTCGCGTGCCACGAGAACCGCGAGGTCCGATAGACGCCGCACCGTCCCGCGGGGTCGGGGGCGGTCTCGCCCCCGCCCCGTCGGAGGAGGGGCGAAAGTGGAAAAAGGGCTTCATGAACCTCCGAGGGGACCGGTCCGCCCCTCCCGCGGCGCCGAGGACGGACGCCGGGGAGGGCCCCCGGAGGCCCGCAACTTCCCCGAAATCTCGTCCCCGGCTCGAGATTTCCGCCCTCTCTCGCCCTCCGGCGCCCCTCCCGAACGGAAACTCGATTTTAGGGAGGCGGTTCCGGAAACCTCGGGAGGCCCCCCACCCCGCGCCCCCGTCTCCCGGATCGATTCCGGACGGGAACACCTCTGCCACGCGAAAAGAAAATCTCGCGGGCGTTTCTTACGAGGATCCCTACGCGCGAAAAGTGCCGCTTAACTAAGGGTTATTAAACTTAAAACTCCCTAACTTAAAATTTATTATCAGGAATCAACGCAAGAAAACATGTAATGTTATACTCGATGCATTGTGAAATATTTTATTTTACATCAAAACCTGATTATAAAATGAAAAAAACACACGCATATATTATTGCATTAATTAAAAAAAAGATATACCACATATGCACTGAACGATATTTAACTATATACATTGAATAGCAAATATATAAGAACTGTGATAAATATTCTTTTTTACTGTGCATTGAAATACACGTTTGAATTTATTGATCAATTGTCTAATCAAACACAAACATAGCTCAGAGTGTACATGACATTATATGAGATAATAAAAATATTATGTACGGTATGTACGGTACTTTTATCAAATCACAGAAGAAATAATCAGAATTTGTCCGCTAAGGTTAAATTAACCCTTAATAAGGTTTAATCCATTATTTTAATTTTATTATCATTTCTGCTCTTTAATTTCTTGCTCTTCATTCCTCACTGCGAGGCACGACTTTGATCCAGACACCATCCCTGGCCTGCAGAATGAACTGCCTGACGTCGATGGCAGGAGGGTACTTGGTACGAGAGCAAGTCTGCACGTCAAACTTGCGCAGGACAGCGATCAGACCCAGTTTCGACTGCAGCATTGCAAACCGGTTCCCTGAGTCACAACAGAAACACATCAGTACCGCAAAAACGCAAAACCCTCACCTTATACCACCCCATCTTACCGATACATGTTCTAGGTCCTTCGCCGAACGGCATGTACACGTACTGGTTCTTTTGACTGCGGAGGTCGTCACTGAAACGCTCAGGGTCAAAGCGTTCAGGGTCGGGGAAGTACTTAGGGTCGTTCTGCAGGGCATGGACTGGAATGGTGAGCAGGGTGCCTTCCTCAATGATGACGTCTGTTCCTGGGATGACGTAATTCTTGGTGCACACCCGCATATGATTGGCTAGAGGAGGGTACTTTCTCATCGATTCTAAAAAGAAAAAAAGAAAATACTAGATAGAAAATGAAACTATGAACGGTATGAACTATGAAATAACAAATAACCGTTAATCGAAAAATTTATCTCGTCAACAGATGGCAGCAGCGTACTTATTGAGGATATAGCATTAATTATAAAACGAAAGCAAAAAGGGTGAACGTTCTGTAATTTACACTTCAAAAATGTACTTAAACAAATCACTGAACATATCAGCATTTTATCATACCTTGTAAGACCCAGTCGAGGTATTGCATCTCCTGGACCGCCTGGTACGAGAGTTTGCCATCGTGGCGCTGCATGACTTCCTCTATTTCAGTCTGTGTCTTCCTCTGCACGTCAGGGTTGGCGGCGAGCTCGAGGAGCGCGAAACTCATCACTGTCGAGGATGTGTCGAAGCCGGCCAAGAAGAAGACGGTGGCCTGCGCGGTCACATCATCGTCGCTCAGTTCTGCGCATGTATACTCATGTAAAATATTTGTTCCAAATATTAAAATTATACATTGTGGTACCGGCAAAGCTCTAAAAATCACTCTGCAATACAAACTCTCGGAGTATTTGCAGAAAATAAATTTAAAATATTCCGATATGGTATAATATTGTGACAACTTAATGAATTAATATTAAAATTTAATTAAATTTAACCAACCATTCTATCATATTATTATAACTTGCATAAAAAGTAGGTAATTACTGAAACTGCTATGGTTGACGTGTTCTTTTCCAGATTTCTCCTCCGATCCTTCCTCAGGTGACAAATGTCCCTTCTCCTTCAGTTCAATCAGAAGTTGCATGAAATCCTTGCGAGTTACTCCAGTCTTAGCACGCATCTCAATCACATTACGTACCATCGTACGGAAGAATTGGGTCAGTTCTTTGTCAATGAAAGCCAAACGTAAACGATGACTAATCTGAAAACATCAATGAAAGTAATTGTTTTTCTATACGTAATTTTAATCGCCGAATCTCAACTTACTTCAGGTAAAAACACAATGAAAACCATTTTGATACCACGCCAGAAATCAATGTCCACCAATTTCTTTCCCATGACTCGAAATTCACAATTAGGATCAGTGAGAGAGTCACATTTGATTCCAAACGCGCAGGAACCGATGACGTCAGTGGTATAGCGGGATAGCAGGTCCTGAATTTTAGATAATTAGTACGGCCGGTTACAACAACATCGAAATAAAAAAAACATCTATAATTATAGTAAATATACCTTTGCTTCAAACTCCTCTCCGTTTTTAGCCAGCTTTGCGAGATGAATTTCAAATTGCTCTGCACATTCGTTAATTAGTGGGAACATGGCCTTCATGCGACCAGATGTAAATGTAGGGGTCAACTTTGCTCTCATCTCCTTCCAGCGTTGACCTTCCATATTAATTAGATTTTTTGCTTGTAATGGATCAGCTTCTTCGTGAAACTATCATAATTAGAGAAAAAGTTAGAATTTTGAATTGAAAACAAACTTCATGCATGCAGTTTGCACATCATCGAAAGCACATTATATATATATATATATGTATATATATTATATACACACATGCATATGAGTTTTTAAATAACTACCTTGAAACTAGGATATCACCCTCACTGAAATTTTGTTCGCCTTACACTTAACGCGATGCACTTGAACCACACGTATATAGTAGAAACGTATACAGTTAAATTATAAAAACATTAGCCTTTCGTTAGATACCCTCTATCCTCGTCACACCCAAAGTCAAAGCAACATAGAATCTGCATCATGTTAAGTGTAAGGTGAGCAAAATTTGAGCTAGGATGATAGCCCAGTTTCAAGACCCATTATATATATTACCTCGATCACTTGCAACTTTCTTTTTCAAATACAAATAAATATACTGTATACATAATGTATATATTATCTATACATTAGTGCGCCGTATTCGAGTAAATTGCAGATTGCCTTTCTTTGTAAACAATAAATCTACCTTAACATTTGGATGTCCTGTATACTTTTTGATTTTTTTTTTTTTAATAAATCACTATCAAACCAACCTTTAATCCACGGTCTACAAAATGTGCGAAATCTTTGACAAAAACTTGTTTGAGCAGCATGGGATCTCGTATCAACAAATTGGGAGTTCTGGATTGAAAAAAACCCACGTAAGGTTCATCTTCATACTCCTTGTAAATCCTTTGGTTAAAATGTAAAGGGTGCTCTTGCATGGTCATCAGGCTGAGAATTGAACCTACTACGGGGTAGGGTTTGATGAACTTGACGCCTTTGTTCTTCCAGTACGAGAAGGTGGAGGTGAAGTAGTAGTAGAGGAGGGACAGTGCCACGCCCACCAGACCCAGCATGACCTGGAGCCATGTTGGTACCGAGGAGAGGAGACCAAGCATTCTGGAGAACAGAAAATGTTGACCTGTAAAATAATGAGCGTCTCAGGTAATATGCTACACTTGCCCAGAGAAATAATCAAGTGTCATCCATGTGCATTGATTAGAACTAACTAGGAGATAAAAGCAGAGAGAGAGAGAGAGAGAGAGAGAGAGAGAGAGAGAGAGAGAGAGAGAGAGAGAGAGAGAGAGAGAGAGAGAGAGAGAGAGAGAGAGAGAGAGAGAGAGAGAGAGAGAGAGAGAGAGAGAGAGAGAGAGACCAAAGTAATATAATATAATGTACTGTATTGGATAAATATTTTAAATCCAGATTTTATAATATGTGATTATTTATAAATATAATATATTTATAAATATATTACTTGTGGATATATTTATGCAGATATAACATTTATATTACTATACATACTATTTATATTTAATATATAATATATAACCAGATTATAAAATTATTAAGAAAAGTCTATAACTACATGATGCAATTACAGCAAATACTTATAATATATTCCTTAACCAAACAAAAAGCATGCATGCATCAAAATGTAACAACAACTACATTTTTTATTTAATATTTTTTACTGTATGATGATACCAGAAAGGTAGTCTTGCGAGGAAGTTTTAGTTCATTGAAGTTGGTGTGAGGGAGGGTGTAAGGTCCACTTTTCATTTTGTTCAATACTATATTATATACTGACAGTTCAAACGAGACACATCCGTTTATCATATATACCCATGCTCAAAAACCTAGCTGTGATTAAGAGTTTAAGGAAATAAGTATAACAGCAGAAATCTGTACACAATGAAAAAAGACAATTTAAAATTAGTTAATAATATCTGTTTAATTAATTGTTAAAATATAATCATCAATATTTTATATTTGGAGCGAAAAAAAGTTTTAATTCCATTAGTAAACAACTCTCATAAAAAGGTTTCTGGAATATTTTATAAGCAATTAAAGCAATCGATTAGAGGATTTTCCCCGGCACCACGTCGTTATGTTCCATAATATACCTGAAGCCAAATTGTCAGAACTTTTAACTTATGAACCTCAATGCCACGTTAATATTAAACAGTTGTGTTCTTTATTGATGAATAATTCATGCAAAATCCAAGCTTACCTTCGCGAATTTGAGTTTCACGGAGCACACGTAGTTGTTATTTGCCAGTCCAGACACAACTGAATATATCTCCGCACATGCTGCGTCATTTGATGGTATATATACATTATATATATATACGGTGTTGTCCGCAGTGGCGCGGCGATCGCTCTGCAAATTTGGCGAGATTATCGTAATGACCTTGGCTTGTGAATTGCAGCAGCAACAATATTTCTAGTTAAATAAAAGAGTAAGTTCTCTGTTAATTTAATTGATCAAATAGAAGAAGACACAAGAGAGAGGGATATAATAATTAAATTTTCATACATTTAATTATGGTTAATTAATTTTTGTCTGAGAACAACACAAAATACTTGCTGAATTTCATTATGACAATTTACTTTGTTATCTTAATTTTTATATATAAAAAATATGGCATCAAACACAATTTGCACTTTTTTTTTAACGTCAGTCAGTATAAACTAATATCACGTGAAATAAGATTTATTGTTTAGTCATTGTTGATAATCTAGCAACAAGATTAAATAACAATTTGTCTCAAAATGGATAAGTTTTCTTATAAATTTAATGTTGTGATAGGTCACGTAGCTTTTTTTTATATTTATTATTTTGTATTATTTTTTATAAGAGTTGGTAATAAAAATGCATTTTATCCTTCAATTGTAATTTTTACAGTCAGAAAAATGCTTAAAATTAATTTATATATAATATATGTTCTATTTTAATAACTAACCACTTCGCCTTGAGATTAGGCAACTTATTCAGCACCAGCTGGTAAGCTGAATGTATCATGAAATTACACGAATAAAAAGAATTTGAATTTTGAAAAAGAAAAAAAAAAAAAAAAGCAACTCGCAAGTAGCCTGCAGAGTAGAGTTCCTTACCTTTATTTTTGTATTTCAGCGTTGTAATTTTATACAGTGCTACTACAAACCACCTGTAAAGTTTTACAACTGAATAACCAACAGAGAGTAGCCACAACTAACTAATTTCCGGCTTCTTCCGGAGCAATTAATTTGACTGCAGTAGATGTTGTAGAGGTAACGAGCAGAAAGGTCAGTTTTGCTCCTTCTGTTTTGCTTCTGATAGCTAGGGTATTTAAAGCATCTGTGATAGAATTATTTTATAAATTATAAAGCTAAATTTAAATTTAAAATCTATATAATATAGAATTTCATCATGCAGTTTATATAATATTATATTGTTCTTATAATATATATACAAACCATTCTTAACTAATTTATATCTTAAATAATTATGTTTTATTTACTATTTATAATTAATTCAGACAAATTGAATTATTATTTTATAATATTTAGAAAATTTATTGTTACGAGTCTACATGAAATGTTCTGTATATTACCATATTTCTGTCACAATTTTGATAATTTAATTACCATAAATTATAATTATATTTATGTATAGTATGTTTCTGTCCTCTTTTTTACAAGTTAAAATTTGTAAAACTGCATGGCGTTCCCCGATCACGAGTTTATTAAAAACTTAGGATTTACTGTATATTTTTCTGTAATAATTAATAATAAGTATATTATATATGTTTTATGTCTATTCCATGAATAAACAAGTTAAAAAATATATTTTATTATTGTTTCTGCTTTTTGAATTCCTGCTCTTTATTCCTCACTGCGAGGCACGACTTTGATCCAGACACCGTCCCTGGCCTGCAGAATGAACTGCCTGACGTCGATGGCAGGAGGGTACTTGGTACGAGAGCAAGTCTGCACGTCGAACTTGCGCAGGACCGCGATCAGACCCAGTTTCGACTGCAGCATTGCAAACCGGTTCCCTGAGTCACAACAGAAATACATCAGTACCGCAATAACCTCATCTTATACCACCCCATCTTACCGATGCATGCTCTCGGTCCCTCGCCGAACGGCATGTACACGTACTGGTTCTTTTGACTGCGGAGGTCGTCACTGAAACGCTCAGGGTCAAAGCGGTCAGGGTCAGGGAAATACTTCGGGTCGTTCTGCAGGGCATGGGCTGGAATGGTGAGCAGAGTGCCTTCCTCAATGATGACGTCTGTTCCTGGGATGACGTAATTCTTGGTGCACACTCGCATATGGCTGACCACGGGAGGGTACTTTCTCATCGATTCTAAAAAGAAAAAAAAAAAAAAAAAAAACAATTATAACTACAATTAAAAGTTGTTCAATGTATTCAGAGTGATACATTATTCGTAACAGAATTTTTTTTCTCATTAAAAGATGACATCAGAGTACATAAAAGATGCATGCAACTTATTTTAAGCCAACTATTTTGTCAACTTATGACATTAAAAATCATAAAACAAAAGAAAAAAGGGTAAACTTTGGAAAGTAGCACTAGTTCTACGAATTAAGTTTTATTGTCACACCTTGTAAGACCCAGTCGAGGTAGTGCATCTCCTGGACAGCCTGGTACGAGAGCTTGCCATCGTGGCGCTGCAGTACCTCGTCAATCTCGGTCTGGGCCTTCCTCTGTACGTCAGGGTTGGCGGCGAGCTCGAGGAGCGCGAAACTCATCACGGTGGAGGAGGTCTCGAAGCCGGCGAGGAAGAAGACGGTGGCCTGCGCTGTCACGTCGTCGTCACTCAGTTCTGCGCAGGTGCACATGTTTGTCAAGTCCGACACTTACGTTACCGATTGTGCCACTTTGCTTGGTGATTGACGAAAATTTAAATTATTTTACGTACTATTGATAATTAAGATGTGTTATATACTTCATTAATAAACTTTCTGCATTTTTAACAATTAACTTACACTAACAATAAGTGCATTCACTTAACTTACTGAGACTGCTATGGTTGACGTGTTCTTTTCCAGCTTTCTCCTCCGAGCCTTCCTCAGGTGACAAATGTCCCTTCTCCTTCAGTTCAATTAAAAGTTGCATGAAATCCTTGCGAGTTACTCCAGTCTTAGCACGCATCTCAATCACATTACGTACCATCGTACGAAAGAATTGGGTCAGTTCTTTGTCAATGAACGCCAAACCTAAACAAGAATTAATCTGAAAACATAAATAAAGAAAATTTCATATAATTATTTTTAAACTAGAATAATTCAATTGTTGAATTTCAACTTACTTCAGGTAGAAACCCAACGATAACCATTTTGATACCACGCCAGAGATCCATATCAACCAATTTCTTTCCCATAACTCGAAATTCACAATTAGGATCAGTGAGAGAGTCACATTTGATTCCAAACGCGCAGGAACTGATGACGTCAGTGGTATAGCGGGATAGCAGGTCCTGAATTTCAAATGAATATTAAAATTAATGCATTGCAAAAGTGATGCAATTATGATAAATACCCTTGCTTCAAACTCCTCTCCGTTCTTAGCCAGCTTTGCGAGATGAATTTCAAATTGCTCTGCACATTCGTTAATTAGTGGGAACATTGCCTTCATGCGACCAGATGTAAATGTAGGGGTCAACTTTGCCCTCATCTCCTTCCAGCGTTGACCTTCCATATTAAATAGATTCTTTGCTTCTAATGGATCAGCTTCTTCGTGGAACTATAACATAAAAATACGTAACAAATAAATTGATAGAACTATATATAATGTCTTAGGGGCCATAAAAAGAAATTAAAAAGAAATTAAAAAAAAAATACTGCTTATACAGTTTGGCACTTCTGCCTATGGTGACGTAAACACATAGTCCATTTAAATAATAATGACCAAGAACTATCATAGGAATATTGCATAAGGAAGTTCCTTTTTAATTAGAAATATTGGAACCAATAAACAAAACAAATTTCCCCTAAATAGCTGGATAGTCTTTGGTCATTCTATATAAATCTATATATAAATATATAAATCTTTATCAATTATCAAACTAACCTTGAATCCATGGTCTACAAAATGTGCGAAGTCTTTGACACACACTTGTTTGATCAGCATGGGGTCTCGTATCATCAAAGTGGGAGTTCTGGATTGAAAGAACCCCACGTAAGGTTCATCTTCATACTCCTTGTAAATCCTTTGGTTGAAATGTAAAGGGTGCTCTTGCATGGTCATGATGCTAAGAATTGAACCCACCACGGGATAGGGTTTGATGAACTTAACGCCTTTGTTCTTCCAGTACGAGAAGGTGGAGGTGAAGTAGTAGTAGAGGAGGGACAGTGCCACGCCCACCAGACCCAGCATGACCTGGAGCCATGTTGGTACCGAGGAGAGGAGACCAAGCATTCTGGAGAACAGAAAATTCTGGAGATCTGTAAAATGATGAGCGTCACGAGTAAAACGTTTCTATAATTAACATTAAATTAGCCTCAAGACAGTCAAGACTCATCTATAAATTTATTTGCGATACTATACTGCAATTACTGCATACAAATACATTTTGAATTATTTGCACTTTCATGATCCACTTTTCATTTCTAATATTTTTTATTGATATGAAGATATCGGAAAGATGCTTATCTATATAAGCTTTTGCAGTGGAGGCTTTATTAGCAATAAAAAGAAGTGGGTGTGAGGTCACCCATGCCAGTACATTCTATGCCATACTATACTCAATTCAAGAAGGTCCTATTATAACACTTATGGTCACGCTTTCTAACTATGATGCTGTATTATAGTTGAAATAAATTAAAAACTTATATATTATAATTAAAAAAGAGTTAATTAGTATAATAATCAATACATTTTCAATTAATTGTTAAAATTATGATCAATTTGGATCGGGAAAATATATTTCTAATTACAAATATTCCTTTCAAGAGTTTCGATCAAGTCCAAAAAAAGAAAAAAATTGGACTTGAGGTTTTCATAATATATTTTATCAATTTACTAGAGGATCTTCTCCTCGTCTACAAAGTTGTTAATTATGTTCTTATGTCTTACGTATAATTAAATCACTTTTAAATATCTAGCACGTAATTCATGGAGGGGCGGAGCGTTATGTAATGTCAAGTACAATTTTAATCTTAATGGTAACTCATGCAATGTTCAAGCTTACCTTCGCAAGTTTTAGTTTCGCGGAGCACACGTAGTTGTTATTTGTCACTCTAAACACTACTGAATCTCCGCACCTGTTGCGTCACTCTTATAACATATGATGGTACTGTGTTGTCCGCAGTGGCGCGGCGATCACTGTGTAAATTTGACAAACTTTTGCAGTGACCTTGCAAATAACGAAATAACACCAACATTATTTTATCATGCTGTACTTCATCTTCAAGATGAGGCGACTTTGGTATATATACACAGTCGGATTCGAGAATCGAGGCACAGGAGTCTTCGACGACTTGTACTTAGAGTTTACTCGTGAAAGAAATGACAGAACAGTCAAGCTGTTCATACAAGTAAAACACGGCAGCAGGAGACCTCCGGAAGTAATCACACTGCATAAAATGTTTGAAGAAGTCAAAACAAAAGAAGACTTCGAAAAAAAGAAGCTTGATCAATTACACCATTTAAAATATATAATTTCCTATAACAAATGTCCTGAACTACAAGATAAAAATAATAAATTAATAATATATACCAATCGTTCATTTGAGACTGATTTAAGGGAATTGGATAAGAAAATAATACCAAACTTCATCGAAACAAAAGAATTACAAGAAATTGGCTTAAAAGCTTATAAGTTCGATACTAGATCTGTAGACTTGTATCCATATTTAAAAAAAATTGGTATTACCAAAGATCATCCAACAATATACAACAAAGCACAAGAGTACTTGGAGCGTGTTTTGTTTTTCGTAAGCCAGCCTGATTATTCACGGATAATAAATGAAAGGATTTTATCAAATATTGACAACGAGATACTATCATATCAAAAAAATTATGCATTACGATTTATTGACAACGCTCGCCAACTAGCCTACTCCAGGCTGTTCGTCTGGATCACGTCTTGGTTTGACTTAATTTCAAGTGAAAGAAACAACAGGAAAGAAGGTGGTGAAATTGCATCAATTTTTCATGGAATTTTCTACGAGCTGCGCTGTTCAGAGCCTAAAAATTACGCTGGCAGCAAAAAACATTTTTTTTTCGAGCATGATATATATGCTCTATTTATAATTTTAATTTACAAAAATTATGCGTAAAGTTGTTAGCAGTTTAAGGCTCTTTATATTACAATATACTGTATTTTAACGCGCATTTAATGTCTTAAAACTGTATTTTTTTAACTGAATTAAAAAATATGTATTCAAGTAAAATAAATTGTTTAGTATACAAAAATTCTTAACTATTTTTTTTTAACTATAACACAAAATAATATTTAGCTTAACATTTTTATTAATTAATGGTGTGTAGAAAACAAAATAAAACATTTAAAAATAAGTTTTAATTCTGTTTAGTTGGCAAATTATTTCAACAATTTATTTATTTCTAATTACATCTTTACAATTAAGACAGTAACAATTTAATGAATGGTGATCAAATTTTAATCAAACCAAGTATAATATTATTATACTTCTTGGTTTGATTACAATTTGATTAAAATTTGTTAATATTACAGTACAATATTTTGTTATTTTTTTTAATAAAATTGTCATCGTATGAGAAATGCAATCTGTTGATTTTTTTCCTGTCGTAAGGACAAATTTACAGGAGCATAGATAGGCGACATTTTCAGAATGCAAGATATATTTGCGGGGCATTCACAAAACACTTTATGTAGGCCACATTAGTGCTATTTATCTGTTTAGCACCGATTTAGCCCACATTTTTAGTAACAAGTTTTGCCCACTATTTTAGTACCATTTTTAGCACTCAATTTTAACGAAGGATAAAGTGGAGCTGAAGTGATTAGTGAATGCCCTCCAATAGTGATCGATACATTTTATATCAATGTGTGGCATAGCGCAAGAAGTTCGTACGTAAACGTAAGTCAAAACCTCGTGTGTCGAGAGATATGTTTTTTTTTATAACATATTAGTCATATTAAAACCAACACAGAATTAAGGTACAGTCGTCGCCCCTAAAATTTTCCCTTTGCAGCGTTGTTATTAATCACCATGCCTCAAAAGAATAACACAGGGCAAGGTGATTAACAAGGTTGCAAGTGGGAAATTCTACAAGGCCACGAGTGTATAATTATATAGATAGTCACAACACTTATCTCTTTCTTGATAAGATTTTAAAAAAATGGCAGTGAACCTTTTATTATTTTTTGCGCTACCCCTGCAATGGATATAATATTATATCTGACGACAGTCTCTGCCTGGAATTAGGTAGCCCCATGTAAGGCACGCTGCAGTCTTCATGTGAGTATTTTCTGGAGGTCCATGTTCATGGCCCGAATGTGGTCCTCGGACACGGTGTCCTGAGGCGGTCGAGGAGGACCCACCGCCACGTCAGTCATGGCGGCCATCGCAGCCTTCATCGTCGGTACCCAGGGACCTGCGCACCACCAGAGCGTGTTACGTTACATCCAACAATGGAGTATCAACCTCAATATTGCAGATATGGATAGAGATAAAAACCCTGATTTTTTTTCAGATTTTTTAGAGCCCCGGAAGTATTTTTAAAAAATTATTGAAATTTCTTTTTGTGACGTCACGCGGCGGCAAGTCCTATCTTTTTCTTAAGGAGCGGTGTCTCGTGACGTCACAAAAAGAACTTTCAATGATTTTTTAAAAATCAATAGTTCTCGGACTCTAAAGAAACCTAAAAAAAATCAGGGTAGCATAACTTTGCACCCTTTATCCATTTCTGCAAAAAAGAAAAAAAAAAAAAAAATTGAGGTCGATACTCCATTACAGATTTTAACAAATATTAGGTTGCCTATATATCAGTACTAGTCGTGCTAGAAATTTAGTTTTGAAAATATAAATAATTTAACAAATAATGTTAAATAGGTTCAAAGTTCAAAGCATGAAACATTAAAAAATAAAATAAATCATAGAGAGGATGAAATTTAAGTTTCGTCAGGTGATGACTTCTTCGGCCGTCACATGACAGGTGTCATGATGCGACATGAGATTGCATTAAAAAAACTTAGCTCTCTTGATAAAACTTCTGATCAGCTACCATGAATATAGGAGAGTTTTCCATTATATCAGCAGGCTTTAATTTAAGCATAATTCTAGTTGCAGTAATGGTAAGTAATATCAATAATTTAATAACAAAAGTATATTCTGAATGGAGCGATTTATTTTTCCTGTTTCGTCAAGTAAAACCCAGTTGAAAAAAAAAAAAATCTACAATTTTCTTCTAGAATTCTAGATGCATATATAATGTAAATCAGATCACGCAAGGTCTGCAAGTTCTACCTCCTCTGGTGATGCTCTTGACAGCCTGGGAGATCTTCCGCTGGATCTCGATGGCGGCGCTGAGATCGCCGCTAGCTGCCACGTGACTCAGCAGCTGGAGGGCCAGGTCGGGGATCATGTTGAAGGTGGTGCCGATGGCGGAGCTCGAACCCAGGGCGTGCGCAGGCAGCAGCAACTGCAGCGGCCACAAAATAAAGTTAAAAAATTCGTACCAACTAAATTTTTTCTCACTTTCAATAATCCAAGTTTCATTATAACTTCGTTATCGCACCCATGAGGTTAATTTTAGACCTAAACCATGTAAAGTAGGATTATGATCTTAAATTATTTTAATATTTTCTCCCGAGATGATAAAAATTGCATGTCTTTTGGTCTTCCTGCATTATCGAAATTTAGGCTTCAAAATTTGAATTATATCATTTACATGAAAATAATATCCCTATTGCAATCTCTAACTTGTCTGAAGAAAAAAAGATATAATAACAATAAAAATATCCCGAATAAAATAAGAGTGTTAGGAGTCATAATCATACTTCCGGAGGGATTTAAGGGCTATTTAATCGAAAATTAAACCACATATACTATTATACTTAAAACTAAACTTATATTGTTATAGAAGTTATATTATTATAGAAGTTAGCATGCTAAAACCAATGCTAAGTTCTTTGTCAATAATCCCTTTCATGACTCACGTCGTCGCAGCCGAGGAAGACCCGGAACCTGGCGGGCCCCGCACCGTGACAAAGCTCCACGCAGCGGGCCAGCTCCTGCAGGTCCGAGCTGGTGAACTTGAGGCCCGCGAACGTGGGCACGCGACCGCCGCACCGCTCCAGCAGCGCGCTCATGCTCACTGCAACAATCATGGAACCCTCGTTGTAGGTGGGAAGTCTGGGTACTGAGTGTTTTAAATAAAAGAATTATTGATATAAAAATTTAATTTTCCATTCTTGACTTATGACAAGAATATTTAACACAGTAACAAGGCTTTTTAATAGAGAGAATATACCTTCCAACTTTTCTATAATAAAACTGTATATATTACAGAGTGACTCACGGTCAGTGCAATAATTATTGAGTTATTTTTTTTTTACGGATGAATAAAATCATTCTGATTGATGTAATTATAATCACATTATTTTTGTAGTACCTTTTTGTGTAATTTATATATAGAAATATTTATTTGATCGTTAATTAATAAAAATAAAAAGCTATAGCTTAGCAGGGAAATCACGAAGACTATCCGGTATAATATACAAAGAGACCATGCATTAACGTAGCCAGAAATATTGATGGGACGGCTCGCCATAAGAAATTGGATGTAAGAGGTTGGATTTTACTCTGTTGAGGAGGGAGAGTTTGACCCCCTGAAACCACCCCCCTGCGTGGAGAACACTCACGGTTGATGCCGGTAAATCCCGGCAGGTGGTAGTAGAGCAGCGGGGTGGAGGGTGCCGCGGCTCCCACCAGACGCAGGTACTCCACCAGCTGGTCGACGTCCGCAGGTCGATAGAAGAGGTCGTGCAGACACATGATGCCGTCCACGCCGAGCCTCTCAGCATGCGCCGCCTGCAACGGTTTATAATTATTGTTACTGTTTAGTTGGGATCGCACTGCTCATAGTCAACCTCATCAGAGAATGTACGAATATTTTTCCGTATACAGAGCTAATTCAGCGAGAGATCTAAGAAAGATGCAGTGAGGTGAGCTCACTGAATCATGTGTATGCATAATTATGCTTGTGAATGTACTCATCAGTCTACCAGCAACGTAATAAAACTTCAAGGACACAGAGTATTATACAGTACGGCGTACTACTACATAGTAACAAAAAAAAAAAAAAGAATTGAAATATGCAAGTGACGTTGTAAGAAAAGCAGAGAGAGAGAGAGAGAGAGAGAGAGAGAGAGAGAGAGAGAGAGAGAGAGAGAGAGAGAGAGAGAGAGAGAGAGAGAGATAGATAGAGACAAAAGTGTTATGTTACGATAACACAAAACTATAACGAAATAAAAGAAGTTTATTGTGATATGATTGTGTTCATTACAACTCTTTGTGTTATCTTCTGTGCTGTTATGCTACTGTCAAATTAAATTAATACTACCATTGGAAGTGTGGAAGTGATACAACATAAAAATCATTTCATCCTCTTTGCTTTCATTTGATATTATATACTTGCAAAAACATTCGGCATATAACAAATAATCTGCAAGTAAAATTTTAAAATTTGAATATGTAAAATAGAGGGTCCGAAATCTTACACTTCCGCTTACATCTGATGGGAGTTCCAAATTAATTTGCCTGTAACAGCAGACCAGTCTGGCCGCGACTTCCTCCTCTTTTCCCCTCTTCTGCTTACACATTGGCGTCTGCTTCCCCGCCTTTCGAGTCGCGAGCTTTAAATTTAGCCGATTATAAACGTTCGCCAGTCTTTGCAGCAGAGAGGAGTATGTACTATGTACTAGCAGCTGATTGAGTTGATGTTACCTTTATCGTTAGTAGACCAGCTAAGAAGGCCTCAACATCTAACCATCTAGCTATTAACATAATACATGTGATGCCTGATGTCACCAAGAAACTGTCAAGTAAGTAGTGTTTGATTTCTTTCCATTAAAAGTTGTTTTTTCTTTAGATTTTTGAAATGAATAATCGTTATATTATAGATTACTTATATTTTGTAAAAAATGCTGCAATAAAATCAATGATCCCCAACCACTACGAAATATGAAAAATACCTGTCTAATAACTGAAAATAAATTAAATATGTAGTAATGTGATAATTATTTGTTGTATCGAAAGAGGTTATTTCAGTCAGAGTATAAATTGTTCATGTCTCGTTGTGGTCACCGTTGGTGGTTTGTAAAAGACTTGATATAACTTCTTTTTCTACAGATGGACATGAAGATATCGAACTACCAATTAACATCTCGTCCAATCGTTCAGGTCCACTGATGCTGTATTATTTATAGCAGAGATCATCCCAAGAATGGCAGAGCAAGAAGATGCAGTTTGCCAGTTCTGCCATAAAGGCAGTGATGTTCACGAAGTTCTAAATAAGAATAATACTTATGTACACTTGGCCTGCATGGTAAATATTATCCTTTTTGTATAATGAAATTGAGCTATCTACTATTAAGAAATTACGTGTTAAATCTCTTGCTTTTTTTTTTTCTTTGAATGAGATACAGAATTCAGATATAGCACTGTACCGAGAAAAGTTAACAGAGTGATGTAGGACAAAAATTACCAGAAAATATACTTTCAAGTATTTTATCGCTTTTATTATTTCGATAAAAAAAGTGGGGGTGAGAGAAGATAGCACCATTAGATATTTAATCCGGGAATAATTATAATACATTTTCAAACAGTTCAATTATGTGAGATATCAACAACTATTTTAGATAATCATTCTTAGAAATATACTGCAGAAGTATAATATATTTTATATTGCCTCATATGTTATATACTTGCTCTGTATGTCGTATTTAATTAAATATTAATGCACTTATAAATGATAAATTAATTAATAATGTGTAAATTTCCAGGTACAATGCAGAGTCCCTCAGTTAGGTGTTAACAAAGGATTAATATCCCCTAACCGTCGATTAAAAGAAGTCGAGGAAGTACTGAAGACGATTAAAAGCAAGGTGAGATACGTAGGCAAACAAGAAGTGTCCTCTATCTGAATTCAAAGTGATTTTTGTTTTTGTTTTAGATTTTAAAGTATTTATTAAAACGTGATTTTTCTTTAAATTAAATCAACTTTTTTCTGTATTATTATAAATTATAGTTAAAACTTCCCTAATATTAATCAAATTATGGTTTTTAAAATTTTAATAAATGTAACTTAAACAAATGAAGTGTTGTTTAAGAAGAATAAATTACCAGGCTTATCTCAAGATGGTCAAAAACGTCATCAGATTAATTAATCAGAGCGTTTGTTATCTGATCACTGTCCTACAGAAATGCGAGGTTTGCAACAAGAACGGCGCGGGCATCAAATGCTGCAGCGAGGAATGTGAGCAATTCATGCACCTGCCTTGCACGCCCCTCGTCCAATCTTCAGAAAATAACTTCAGGTTACTTGAGGACGAGGAGTCTGATTATAAGTAAGATTTACTACAAGTATAAACAAACACTAAAAACGTACGTTCTGTACAGTTGTTACCCCGGAAAAATTCCCTTCTCCAATAAATGCAATATATAAAAATATACGAACGCATACGATACGAAACTGTGTGCGCGGCAACACTTGATCACATAAAATTTTTAATCATCTACATTTTTGTCAGCAGGGGTAATGGCAGCTGATTATAATATTATTTAGCACAAGATGTTTATGTACAGTACGTGCGTTGTGATTATAAAATTTAACATTGTATTGAAAAAAAGTTTGCATCAAATTAACTGTTTTTTAATGAATTTAAATGCACTTTTTACACATAACGTTTACCTGATGAAAAATTAAAAAAATGTTCTGTTTTCCCCATCGTAAGGTTCTACTGCAGGAAGTGCAGTCCAGGTACAGTGAAGATTGAGAAAGACCTAAATAATGAGGACGGAGACTTTTTGTTGGAGAACAAGCCTCGAGTAGCACCGCACGCAGTGGAGAACGGTAAATACAATAACCCCCATAGTTCAAAGTATATATAACAACGTTCAGGAATTTGCAACTACATCCTCAAAATTTTATGATCAGAATACTTGTAGTTAGCATGAAATTTACAGAGATTAATATATTATAAGAATTCAACATAGTTATTTGAATGTCATCAGAATGTTATTTTAACAAAGTATATATTTTTATTTTTAATTAATTATTATTATTTTTTAAATCAAATCAAGATTGGGTACTTCTACTTACTAATTAATCACTAATAAGTTTTTGAAACCCCGAACTTTCGAACCCTAACTTGAGCGTTTTCGCGGGCTCATCGGGATGGGGGCGGCCACGGCCTTGCAAACCATCTCGGCATTTGCCTGCGACTGAGAGAAACGTGGAAACTTCAGCCAGGATGGACGCTACAGCTTTTGTCAATGAATCTGAAGGGCAATGGTCCAAAGCCAGGAGAGGTGGAACAGCGAAACGATATACCCTGGGGTGGGAAACGTGGTTTTTGTTAAAAATGGTCACCCATCTAAATACTAACCATGCTTGACTTCAGTGATCTGATGAGACCCGGTCAAGCGCACTGCGCTACACCTCCCACTTTTAATTACAACAGGAGACAAAAAAAGTGAAATTTAACAAAAACAAGAGGGATGTTTTTGTTATCGCTGTTGATTGAGCACTACTTTTACTTAATTTACTTTATTTGTCTATTTTTTATTGTCTAATTCGTTGCTTACTTTCAGTACTTAATATGTACTGTGTCTGTCGTTGCAGAAGCGAACACTGACTTAAAAGAGCCCACGGAGAAGCTTGGCAGGAAACTACAAGAGATGCAGATAGTGGAAAATGTCACAAGCGATCAGATACCAAAGGTGACAATTTTCATGCTTTTTACATCTATAGTGCTCCATAACGGCATATTGCAGTACGGTTCCAAACCCTTTCTCTAGAAAACAGTTCCATTGTAAAGTTATGAAAATTAAAATAATACTATTAAATTTGAAATATTTCAGACAGAAACAAATTAAAATTCAATTTTATAAAAATATTAAAAAGCAAAAACAGAAAAAAATAGCATAATTGGTTGATTTTTTCCCCTATAGTTTCCTCATTTCAATCAATTTGATGCAATTGAAACTTCATAATTGAATTTATTTTTTATTTTTAGTAATATAGACAATAATAATGTGATGATTATATACGTGATTACAGAGCTGCACACCATTCATCCTAACAGAGGAAATCATAAAGAAACAAAGAGGAGGGGTAAGTGTTCAGTTTTTCCAAGTAATTTAAACGTTATAATAGCTCTGATTCATCTGATTGAGTATTTACAAACAGAGCTATCATACAAGTATTTATGTAAGTTTTAAATGGCCAGCAAAAAATTATCACGTTAAAAAATAAAAATACAACTTTAATTTCGTACCAATAGTGCACGAAGCCTTTTAATTGTTTTACTACAGTAATGCTATTTTGAATAATTTTAATTTTTTAAGCTTTAAAATATACATATATATATATATATATATATATATATATTTATATTGAGGTGGTGGAGCGTTCATAAAGCCTGTATTACACGATACAAGTTTGCCAACAATTTTTTGTTACAAGAAAATTTCATCTCCATACCAATAAATGGAGTTTTAGTTTTCTTGTAAGGAAAAATTGTATATGCAAATATTAGAAAAATTGTATCGTGTAATACTGGCTTAGCGTCTTTAACATTCAATTGCCAGCGCGAGTTGAAGTCGATATAGATTTAGTTAGTTCCAGTGTTCCATCTTGGGTTTTGAAACCATGAGTTTCCGCATTCTATAATATTATAGTCAATAATAATTTTAAATATCAGCGTTTAAAAATTATATTTATGCCTGATTTTTTAACATTAACTCACGCATTGTTCATGTAACATTTCCAACTGAATCTTTAATTATTATACGTTGTATATATTTTTTTTTCACTCAAACCTTGCATTTCCTTTCATGAAAAGACTCATATCATTTCATATAAATATTTCAGACGGAACAAAGTTGCCACATCTCAGCTGGTCTTCACTACCAGGCCCTCGTTATGCTGGACGTGATCCTCGAGCTGAGGCTGCTGGACTACAAGTACACGGCCACATTCGAGAAGCGACACACGGGTGCCTTCGATGACGTATGTGTCGAATATTCTCGTACAGGACAAGTCGGTGATGAAGGAACCGTGAAACTGTTCATCCAAGTAAAACATGGCAGCAGAAGACCTCCAGAATCGATCAAGTTTAGTAAAATGTTCGAGCAAATCGAAACACTCGAAGACTATGAGAAAAAGAAGTTAGACAAGAATTTTCATCAATTAAAATATTTTAATTCATTTTATAATCATCCTGAACTTCAAGAAAAAAATAGTAAAATTGTAATTTTTACAAATCGAAAATTTGAAGCAAATGTTAGTAATTTTGATACTAAAATTGTACCAAATTTCATTGAAACTGTTGAAGAACTGAAAGATTTAAATATAAAAGCTCATAAATTTGATATAAAATCTGTTTTGCAATATTTAATGAAAATAGGGATAAAAAAAGATCACGATGACATATATCGCAAAGCACAAGAATACTTGAAGAGTGTTTTGTTTGTGACGGGTCAACCTGACTATTCCAGGATCGTAACTGAGAGAATTATACCAAAAATCAAAAGGGACTGGTTGAGAAAGAACCTGCTCGCGTCAGGGTGCATCCGAGTCAACAACCCTCAAATTTCACAAGCGTACGACAGTCTCTTTACCTGGGTCACGTCGTGGTTTGATTCTATAACCAACGATCGTAAAAACAGTAAAGAGCACACTGAAATTGACCAGAAGTTTAGTGAAATTTATAGTCAGCTGCGATGCAATGTACAGTGATAATTCTGATCATATTTTTATTATATAGGCAATCAGCTTGGCATTTTTGTTTGTTCTTGAAAAGTATTTTATATTATTAATTTTTTTATGTTTTTACATATAAAATTGTTTATATTTTATGCATATACCAGTATAATAAAGAATATTTAATTATATTATATTAAAAGCCCGTAACTCGATGTACGTGAGTCATTAAAATTCCCCTAAACTTCAAAATCACGCCTGGAATTAATATCTGATATATAATTTGAGATGAACATATATTGTTTAAAGATAGTTTCTATAGTTTCTATATACTCTGAAAAAAATAATAATAATACCTAATACCGTAACATGACATTGTTCGACTGATTAATTTGTGTAGTTCGATACTCCCAAATTTCAGTGACTGCACTCACCAGTCTGAGGACGTCGGGCAGCGGAGCCCCGCCCACCTGGACCACGACACACATGTCCGGGGCGTGCTGCTCGCGGGCAGCCATCCACGCCTCAGCTACCGCCTCTCGCTCCACCACGTTCAGCGACGAGCCCTCGCCCGTCGTGCCGTTCACTGCAAAATGAGCAATGCAATCAGTAAAAGAAAATCAAGGAGGGTTTAAAAAAGTGGCATTGTGAATAAGCAGATAAAGCAGACGAATTTGATGTTTATTTAAATTTTGCTTTCTCATTTATTGAAGCCAAATTTTGGTGTTTTACGAACATTTTAGGGCGTTTTTATTGACTTACCGAGAATTCCTCGTATTCCCGATGTATCAAGATGTCGTGTGTAAGTGGGAATCACACTCAAGTTCAAACTAAATTTTCTGTAACATTTAGAGATTAACAGATTAACGTCACAATGAATATAAAGGATTATAGTCACAATTAATTTCTTATCGTGTAACTAAAGTAAATCTTACCCGTCATCTGTGAATGGCGTAAACACTGGGGCCATCAGACCGTCAAATTTAAAGGGTTTCTGTAAGAAAAATAAAAAAAAAAAAATTAATCAAAATATATATTAACTCATGCAGCATACACATTTTCATCAATTTATGTAAAGCCGGTATTACATGATACAATTTTTTTAACTATTGCATACAATTTTTCCTTACAAAAAAACTTGAACTCCATTTGTCTGTATGGAGATAAAAATTTTCTTGCAAAGAAAAATTGTATACAAAATTGTATGGTGCAATACAGGCTTAAGATTATAGCATCATCAAAAATTAATTTGATAAAAGCACAACAAATAAAGCTGTTTTTACACGCTTGAATTTTTTTTTTACAATATTTACTTGTGATATAATTTTATCTTTTTTGTTTGTTTTTAACGTTAATATACAACATGCTCTAAATAAGTTGCAAGTCAAAATGTTGTATACAAGTCGCTTGTAGGACGAGATAAAAATTTGTTGGAAGGAAATATTTCTTAATAAACATAAAATAAATAAATGTGGATGTAAATAAATAATAAGTTATTTAAATAAAAAATTAAAAAGTTTAAAAAAATCTCATGGACTCAAAAAATAAGCAGTATTGTAGCAAGAAGGAAATAAAAATATTATTTTGTTTGTAAATAATTTGCACATCTTGGAGCCAATTTGTAAGCAGAAAAATGTATGACTAGAGGTTTGAGTCATTAAAAAACTATAAATACGAAAGTATCAAACATTAAGGCACTGAAAATAGCACAATATGCGTACGTGTGACATTTGTATCATTGTACCGTTCGAGTGAACTTTAGCTGCACACTGATAACTGATAAGAAAGGCTCTTTAAATATGAAGTGAAAGTCATTCGTTTTACTGATAAAAATGCACACTAAATGTATACCATTTAGTGTACTGTACATCCATAGGCAAAAGAATTTGTCTAATTTACATATTCTTTGAGCCCATTTATAGTTTTACAAAATGAATTAAAATTTTCAAATAAACAAAACAGCATGTATTGAATAATTATATTATATTATAATTAAAAATATTATTACGGACACAATTTAGTTTCAGCAATATTCAATATATAATATAGAAAAATCATATATTAAAATGTCTACAATTTTTAACAGCCTAAAAATATTGTGTACATGCAATATTCAATTTTGTTGAAAATTTAAAATGTAATTTCATTTTATATTAGCGTTCTTAACAGTGTTTTCTGTCCAATGTAATCGGAATGAGTATTACTTCCAAACAGAGACATGCGTGCTTTGCATCCATTATAAGATAAGATGGTATATTATGGTTAGAAACAATTATTAGACTACTTGATATTCAGTAAAAGAAGGTTCAATGTACAGCGTTATAGTCAGCATAAAAGGGACAGCGATCGAGGTGCTGTACCAATGCAACACTCTGCTCTATCCCACTCTTTGTGACTAATAATATAATACTTAATGGTAAATGAATTTATTTTATATGTGCCACGGCATTTCAACATTTTCAGTTTATCTGCTAACAGGAAGTAAAAACTACATCATTTCCACTGCAAAATGGTTTGTGCGTTAACAAATTTTGTGACATTTATTTCTTCTGTCAAATATTATAAAGCTTAAAAAATGAAAGGAAACCTTACAATTACAACTTTGCATAGTTTTGCTTTAGGAACTTTTTTTTAGCATAAATTTGTTATGAAACTTAATGAAGTATCGTGAACAGTTAGAGAAAAAATACAATTAATTTTGTTTAATTCTATTTATTTAATAAATAGTATTTATAGTCTTTCACATTATAATTAATGTTTACAATATAAGAAACTTGAAGGTATTATTGAAAAAACATACGAATTTAAAAATAAATAAATAAAAAGTTAGAGATGTAGCAATGTACTTCAGCTACATTGCTACATTGACACTACATTTTTGTAATTAAGTGTCCTTTGTCCTTTTTGCTCCTGTCAAATTTAAAAATCTCGCGCCACCGGCTACAAAAAACAGGTTGCGCAGGTTGCCACGCCCACCAATTGACGCTGACCTTCAACTTACTTTATAATTATAATTTAGTTATAAAACAGCCGCTTGCAGAAAACTCACCATTATTGTAAAACTGTGCTATTGTCTTGAATCTGAACGAACTTACAAATGCTACAAAATATGATGACAGTACTCAAAATGTTATCAAAATCACGAGGATAGGTTGCTAATCGTCAGCTCGCACAACACACAAAAATTCTGTCCCGAACTGGAGCTTGCTCAGTTCGCCGTCACAGCGCTGTCGTAGCGAGGCAATCGTCACTAACAAGATAACGAAGTTGACACAAAAGCTCTACAAGTTCCCACTTTTTTAACCACACAATGTACTGGCTGAACTTAACACTATTTGTTATTTTTTAGAAAGATGAAGCAATTTCATATTCTCTTTACTTATTTACTTTCACTTGTTGCTCAAAACCATGAACAAAGTTTACATTTTATATTATATAGCGCTCTAATCTATATATAATATTTATGTAAATAACTGTGGAGTATATTTAGTTGATTGTACAATTTCAGTATACAAATGCAAATTTGCTATCTATAGTGTTTTTTTTTTTTTTACTTTATTTTATTTTTTTTTTTTACAAATTTAATAATATTTTACACGAAATCTAAAAATATGTAAAATCGTATGCACAATAATTAACACATATAATATATTAAATGATGTAAACATTAATTTGTTTCATAAAAATTTTGAAGTTTAATTGATGAATTTAGGTCAAATTTATACAATGCATGCAGTGAAGATAAAGTCAGATAAAATGTGGTAACAGATTTATTTTTTTTTCTCACACTTTTGTATTTTTATTACAACTAAAGAAAATTATTTGAAATAAAAAAGTTAGTTTTGAACTTATAGTTTTAATGTATTTAAAGTCATATATCATTATTTATTTTATTATAAAATTATAGGCCAGTTATAACACTTTTAACCCAAACGTCTAAACTACATACCTCCTACATATATGATATAAAAATTTAATAAAATATATATTAATAATTATAATTAATTATTTCGATGTTTCATATGAATTGAATCGATATAAATTGGTAGTTAATTGGTTCCTTGCAAACGCGATAGCTTGAGGAACACGTCTTCCTTAGAGACGTAGAGGAAGTGGCGGGGGTCGAAGGTCAGCGGGTACTTGGTGTTCGGGCTGGGCTGCACCAAGAACCTGCGCAGGATGGACACCAGGCACAGCTTGGACTGCATGCGTGCAAACCGCAGACCTAAAATGATATAATATCCGGCTTTTGATAACGAAATCCAGTGGAAACTAGTATAATTTGTAATTGAAAATACTACATTTATTTTCTCATGCACTAAATGTCTTCTTAACTTTACTTCAATAGATTTTACATGCAAATATTTCAATTCGTCATCCATAAATGCTGAGTAACTTTTATTAATATTCTTAATTATAGAGTCTTGAGTCGATGTATACTAATATTTATTAATAATAAATACAAGTAATGACACATGACAGAAATAAAGAGCAGCATAATCGATCGATTACCTACCTATATACTGCCTCGGTCCCTCCCCGAATGGCATGTACACATATTGCGTCATCTGATTTTGGTCCTCATCACTAAAACGCTCAGGATCAAACTTCTCTGGGTTAGGAAAGTACTTCGGGTCGTTCTGCAAGGCGTGTATTGGTATGGTCAGCGGCGTACCTTCCTCTATAGTGATCTTTGTTCCAGGTAAAATGTAATTCTTGGTACACACTCTCATTAACATAATAACTGGTGGATATTTTCTCAATGCTTCTGAAATAAGTATATAATATACTATTGGTTAAATGAATTCCTAAAAAAATATAATAAATATACTCTAACCTTGGAATATGCAGTCAAGGTACGTCATTTCTTGCAGCGCTTCATACGACATTTTACCACCGTGACGCTCCAAAACCTCCTCGATCTGCTGCCTTGCTTTTTGTTGTTGCTGCGGTTGCCTTGCAAGCTCGAAGAGAGCATACGTCAGAGACGTCGATGAAGTTTCAAAACCGGCGAAGAAGAAAACCATGGCCTGAGCTGTGACGTCATCATCTGTCAGCTCTGCGAGAATTCATTATGTTAGTCTTAATAAATTTAATACAGTAGCTTGTGACGAATGCCTTACTGCTGTCATCAACATGGGTGTAACCGTTGTCCGAATTTCCAGTTTTCATTTTGTTAACTGTTTCGTCAGCCTCAGGTGACAATCGTCCTTTGTCCTTAAGTTCAATCAGAAGTTGCATGAAGTCCTTGCGAGTGGCCCCCGTCGTAGCTCGCAAGTTCATTACGTCATGAACCATTTTACGAAAGAATTCAGTCAATTCTTTACTTAAGAAGGTCAAACGTAATTGCATTGCCAGCTATATAAAATGCAAATAAAATGTTTATTAGAATCAGTTCAGTATAATTGTTTAAATGAAAATTACCTCTGGTGCAAACGTTATAAGAGCAGTTTTGATAGCTCGAAAACTATCATTTTCTACAATTTTACGTCCCATTACTCTGAATAACGTGTTAGGATCATTAATTGAGTCGCACATTACACCGAAGGCACATGAAGAAATGACATCAGTAGAGAAACGTGCTAATAAATCCTGAAGAAAGAAGTGGTTAAATTGCAAAATCAGCATTATATATAGTACGAAGAAGCACCTTGATGTGCAGGTCCTCCCCCGTGTCCGCGAGTGTCCCGAGGTGCGTCTCAAACGTGTCTGCGCACTCCTGGACCAGAGGGAACATGGCCTTCATGCGACCTGACGTGAAGGTCGGGGTCAACTTGGCCCTCATCTCCTTCCAACGCTGGCCCTCCATGTTGAACAAATTTCTTGCTTGGAGAGGATCAGCATCCTCATGGACCTGAAATTGTCAGATTGCTTTATTTTTCAATCTTTTTTATATCGATCAAGTTATGAACGGAAGATGTTTACAAAATAAATGTGGTTATTTGCATTCAGTCTCGGCTCCTTTCTCACATTTCCTCCTTCCCTTTAGTGTGTGAAGCAGTTTGAATTTTACTACTATTCCATCAATCTTGGTGCACATTACAATACATATATATTTTTTTTCAGATGCTATTTGAAAATATTTCGGACTAATAAAAGAACCTTTTAAACATCATTAAGCATTATTTTTTTTTCTACCTGAAAAGCAGTATGTTGACATACTTAAAAATGGTGTAATTATTATACCTGTAAACTGATATTAAATTTAGCATACACTTAATAGGAGCTTTGGTTGTGAATAAATAATGTTCAATGAACCTATAAATATATATAAATATACAATATGCTGTATATATTTATACTTTATATATATATAATAAGCTTTATAAATTACCTTGAATCCATGATCCACAAAATGAACAAAATCCTTGACCATTATATTTTTAATTAACTCGGGATCAAAAATAAGTAGTGATGGTACACGCCCCTGAAAAATAAAATCATTTTAATTTTGGAATTTCTTCAGTCATTTTTCTATAGCAAGAGTCGAACCTGAAAGTAGCCTGTGAAGGGTTCATTCTGGTACTCATGGTATTTACGATTAAGATATTCTGCAAAGTGCTCGCGTAACGTCAAAACACTCAGCATGGAACCCACCACGGGGAGAGGTTTAATGAACTTGACCCCTTTGTTCTTCCAGTACGAGAAGGTGGAGGTGAGGTAGTGGTAGAGGAGCCCCAGCGCCACCAGCGCCAGACCCAGTGCGATCTCCAGTGAGAACATCCTGCACAACGTCAAGCAAAGTGTGAAAACGTACACCTAAGTGCGTATAACATGCATATACGTATTATATAACTGGGGTACTCTCATTTTGAGGCAACAAAATACAATGGTTATAATACAAGTTTTTCATAATTTGTTAGATATCATGATATATATCTTATAAGTTTAATTCTGAATCCATGTAAATCTTATAATAACAAACTACCTTTTAGCTATATATACTTACACGAGATTCTAACTGAAGTAAGGCTTTCGAGGGTTTCAATTTTATACTTGAGTTTAAAAAATGAAGTTATCACTTTGATTTGCGTCTTATAATATTACCAACTAAAAAAGTTTCATGTAATTTATATGGTTGCTCTTATCTCTTAATTTTGTTTATACTTTATTTTTGACCCATTGGATCTGCAGTCATTTCGTCTGAGGTCAAATGAGATAATATTGAAATGACATCAGAATATTAAATAATTGGTACTAATTAAATGGTATATATAAATAGTATTGCTATTAACAACGTTATCCTAGATATATAAACGAGGAACCTCATAGATCATCATCCTTTGCATTCGTAATTATCTTGTCAGCAAACGAAAATAGCAGATGGAGGAGACGACTTCAACTACAATAAAAAAAAAAATACATAAAATATCAACTATCATTATTTTATTATTAATTTTTTAGCATGGACATACATGATCAATATAAATGTTATAAATATAATTCAAAAATGAATTTTTTGTTTTAATAGGAGCTTTTAAATTCTGGCAAAAAATTAGCTTTTAATTTCTGGCAAAAATTATAGTATTAAGTACAGTTTTTTTAATACGATATGGTATGCTCTAAACTCTCGTGGCCCGGACAGTGATGTTTTGCTTGGAGACGAGGAAGATTTGTCTCGAGTCGAAGGTGACTGGGTACTCCATACAAGCATTGGACCAAATCTCGAACCGACGCAGGACCGTCGCCAGCCCCAGCGAAGTCTGCATGCGAGCGAACCGGATACCTGCATGGACAGAGGGTGTGGAGTCAGAGTGGAAAATCAAAGTGCTTTACATTAAAAGACGTAAATTGCAATGATTTCTTAATCTTAACGTTAAAAGGAAAAGGAAGTAGAAAAAAATATTATTAGTAAATGAATTTAAAGAAAATTACGTACTAGCATAATGAAAAATCAATTGAGAAATGATAGTATCATATTATTGAAAATAGAAAGGGAAGAAGGTTAAAAAAAAAAAGGGCAGATTGATATTTTTCATGCTATATGTACTGGAAATGAACAAAAATTTGAATAGTTTTTTCTTGGTGAAATAATATAAAGTTTTAATACCAAAACAACGCCGAGGTCCCTCTCCGAAAGGCATGTACACGTATTGGTTGCTCTTCTTTTGTTCTTCATCACTGAAGCGCTCAGGGTCAAATTTCTCAGGGTCAGGGAAGAACTTTGGGTCACGCTGCATGGCGAAGATCGGCATCATCACCCTGGTACCTTCGTCAACAGCAACTTTTACCCCTGGAATCAGGTACTTCTTGGTGCACACTCGCACGATATTGATGACTGGGGGGTACTTTCGTAGCGCCTCTGAAATTAAATCATAGTTAATATACTCCTGTTACTTGACTTACGCATACATAGTGATAAAAAGGATAATAGCAAAGAATTGCATTAGAGATAATAATATCATACCCTGTATTATCCATTCAAGGTATGTCATTTCGTACAAAGCTTCGTACGACATTTTGCCACCGTGGCGCTGCAGTACTTCCTCGATCTGGCGTCTGGCTTTGCGTTGCAGTTCAGGCTGTCGGGACAGTTCGAAAATGGCGAATGTGAGCGCCGTCGACGAGGGTTCGAACCCCGCGTTGAAGAAGGTAGCTGCCTGCGCCGTGACGTCATCGAATGTCAGTTCTGTACGAGCAAATTTGCCAAGTTGCCAAATTGTTGTAAAAATGTAATATATTTATGAATTGAAGTATTATAGAGCATCAGCATTCGTTTAAAATTATTTTTTTAACTCCTTTGGATGATTCTACCAAGATGTTTATTTTAAGAACATTAACATTAATTAGTCACACATAAGTAAAAATATGATAAATATGATCGATACTTAATTAAAGGCATTACTATACTTTTGTCATTTGGAGCATTCCCAACGTGATTTGTATCTTGATCGACCGTTCGATCAACCTCATCGTCCTCAGGTGACAATCGTCCTTTGTCCTTAAGTTCGATCAGCAGCTGCATGAAGTCCTTGCGAGTCTCCCCCGTCCTTGCTCGCATTGCCATGACATCACGAACCAAATTGCGGAAAAACTCGGTAACATCTTTGTAACCGAATTGCAGCTTAAAGAATTTTGCAATCTAAAGGGGGAAAAAAGAAAAAAAAAATCATTTCCTGTTTTCCAGAAACCATTCCAAAATGTATAACTTTATACAGTAGTATGTTGTTCTACTCACTGCCGGAGCGGTAGCTATCATTGCTCTGTTGAAGCTTTGTCTTGCATTTGGCTCAAATATTTTCCCTCCCATAACGCGAAATTTGCAATTAGGGTTGTTCATCGAATCGAAGTTAACTCCAAACGCACAGGAACCGATGACGTCAGTGGTGTACCTTGCCATTACGTCCTGCAAGACAGGTGAGAAGCGTTACTATGGACACCATATTTCATTACAGACTGAGGGTGAGGACCCACTTTGATATCAAACTCCTCCCCCGTGTCCGCAAGTGTCCCAAGATGTCTCTCTAATGCGTCTGCGCATTCCTGGACAAGCGGGAACATGGCTTTGATGCGACCTGACGTGAAGGTCGGGGTCAACTTGGTGCGCATTTCCTTCCAGCGGTGGTCCTCCATATTGACTAAGCTCCTTGCTTGCAAAGGGTTCGTTTTCTCATCAAACTAAAACATTACTCAATACATACGTCATATATTAATTATGGTTAATTGTTATGATTATTAAAATTTGATAAATGAAACTTACCTTTATTCCACGGTTATAAAAATGACTAAAATCTTTTAATAACATATTCCTAATTAATTCAGGATCTCTCATTATTAAGGCTGGTGTACGACCCTATAGAAAAAAAATAGCTTTTAGATTACAGTAATTTTACACCAATTTTAGACGAAAAAGATGAACGAGAAACTTTATATATTCCTCAGATTGATCCATACTTCTGTGCATGGAGTAATATTAAATTGGAGTTGAAATAGTAAAAGCAAATTAAATATCATAATTTTACTAGTTAGTTATATCTTGTACAATTGAAAAAAAATATTCTATAATTCTTTAGTCATAAAGAGTGGAAGAGAGCTATTGGTGTAGCGCGTACAGACTGTTCCTTTAAATTTCACTGAGACAATTATTTATTTTATTTTATTTATTAATTTATCAAAAATATTTAGATTTTTTTTAAATTGATTGTATTGTTAACAATGTGTTATTCGTATTAAAATGATTTATCTAGCTCAACTAGAAATTATAAAATACTGTAATGGACAACTTACATCAACATATTTTATGAGAAATAAATAGAGGGTATACCAAATTATGCTACTCTGAATTTTCAAAAAAAAAAAAAAAAAAAAAAAAAAAAAATAGTCCCGGAACTATTTTTAAATAATTATTGAAAGTTCTGTAATTTAAGTTGGCACCCCTGAATCCTTAATAAAAAGAATAGGACCAAGACGCCTATTGACGCTTCCAGGGGGCGTGGCAGCACTTTCAATAATTATTTAAAAAAATAGTTCTGGGAGTAAAAAAAAAAAAAAAAATCTGAAAAATTCAGAGTAGCATAATTTAGTACGCTCTATTCATTTCTGCAACAAAAAAATTTTCATGCAGGTTATCCATTTCCATTGTAATATTTGCATAAACCGTACAAAAAAGAATCCGACAAACGGGTCGCTGTCGAACTTTTGGTAAGCTTGCTGGAAGAATATCGAGAGGTGTGATTTCTGTCCTATGGGTATGGAGCCCACAAGGGGGTAAGGTTTGATGAAATTAACGCCCTTGTCCTTCCAGTGTGAGAAGGTGGAGGTGAGGTAGTAGTAGAGGAGCCCCAGCGCCACCACAAACAGACCGAGTGCGACCTCCAACATCCTGCAGGAGAGATGGAGTGTAGTAAGCGAAATTTATTACCTGAATTTTTAACTTACATTTTTTTTTTGTTTTTTTTTACATTTTTAGAGTTACATTTATATTATCATTGAATATAGTTTGTTAATGTATATAGTTATATGAGCACATTTCAACGTTTGGATATGGAATGAGTAAATAGTATATACCTCCTTTTCTAGATTTTTTTTTTTTTTTTTTTTTTTTAAATTTGTTTATTCATGAAGAAAACACATATACATTAATACATAATACAATATAATTGTATGGTAATTAAACCCCAAGAGTTAGAAACTCATATACGGGGAACGTCAAATACACATAGATCCAAATAAGATGGCAAAACACAGAAAATTTAGAATTTACAGAAAAGTTGACGTTAATAGCTTTAATTGACTTATAAACTTATGTAACAGGTATCAGGTGTCGTATATCGTTTGAATAGCCAAGCAAGGTCTTTTAGCCAACAGCATTGCATTACCGATAAACTGTGTATTTCCAATTACGTGAAGATAAGCATTTCGTATTCTATACTACTTGTATTACACGTACGTTAAATAAAATTTAAAGTAACTTAAAGAAATTATGGCATAATTTTCAGTGCATTTTTTTTATTATGCACTTTTCAATGCAATGTTAATTCAGACAATAATATATTATAGTGTTGTAAACAGTATAATTTTGTTATGATAAAGTAAAGTTGACACTCTTTTAACACTTTTAATTATTGATTAATAATTAATTGGTGGTACTTGTGTAAAAAAAAATCGACTAGCCCCCTACATACCAGTCTCTTCTCTTTAATAAAATTTTTTATTTTATTTTTAAGCAAATATTGAACCCTACAGAACTGATGAAAAATGCTGTTTTTTCCTTATGGCTGTTTTTACTAGATCGGGCCCTTAACATAATATACAGGATTATACATTTGAGCTAATATAATAATAATTTTACTGTAGTGTTAAAAGTAACTTAAAATTGTTAATCGAAGGTGACATATATTTATATTTAAAAATTGAAACAAAAATAATTTTTATTAAGCTATTTTATCTCACATTTTAGCTGCTTAGACTCAATCTGATTACAAAGGTGAAACAAAGGCGTACCTGGATTGAGCAGGATGCGAGCGTATGGTCCGTGTTTTTAGTGAAGACTGTCGGCTTGCACGTTCTCATTTGCCATTTGCACAGATTAAAAAAAATTGAGATAATTTATAAGAGATATAACAAAGATATTGATGGTCCGGGAAAATTGAATCTCTGCATTTTGTGAATTAATTTATTGACTCCTATGGTTGCTATTAAGTATTTAAATCATTATTGTTTTTGACTCCATGGGATGATAATATTTATTGTTTATTGCGTTAAAGAACATGCTTTAGAGGAAAAAAAATAACCCAATTGGCAGCTGAAAAAGGCAAAAGTCCAATTAATACGCACAATATGCAAACACCAAATGTTCAACAATGGGTTCTGCACATGAAAGAATTATAAGGTTCTGTAGTTTACTAATTGCTTGGAGGTCAAATGATATAATATTGAAATAACATCAGAGATGGTACTAATTAAATGTTTTATAAATATTATATAATATAATTATATCAATTGCTTTAAGAATTATCCAAGATTAAGAACGAGAAATTTCATTTAATTAAGCAAAACATTATTTTTCGTTCTTAACCTTTGAACAACATAACACTTTTTACTTGTATTACGATAAAGTTAAAATAAAGGATAAAGGAGAAGTAGAATAAATTTTTAATAGAGGAATTTATTAAAGTGTGATACAAAGATACAAAATTATAACAGAGCTAGAAAAGCTTTTTACTCTTAAGCCTATATTACACCATACAATTTTGCATACAAGTTTTCCTTGCAAGAAAATTTCATCTCCATACAAATAAATGGGATTCAATTTTTCTTGTAAGAAAAAATTGTATGCAATAGTTAGAAAAATTGTATCGTGTAATAGCGGCTTTATACGTTTCATGCTCTACACTCTCGTGGCCCGGACAGTGATGTTTTGCTTGGAGACGAGGAAGCTTTGTCTCGGGTCGAAGGTGACTGGATACTCCATTTTAGAACTGGACCGAATCTCAAACCGACGCAGGACCGACGCCAGCCCCAGCGAAGTCTGCATGCGTGCGAACCGGATACCTGCATAGACAGAGGGTGTGGAGTCAGAGTGGAAAATCAAAGTTTGAATTGCATTAACAGATCGTCTCTCGTTCGGTAAAATGAGCTATCTGCTATATCAGGTAATTCTATAACAATGAGCTTTATGTCGTACGGCTTTATCTCGTTGTTGCGCACGTTCATGGAAAGCATGATGCATATTGTTAACTCATTAATCCGAAGTTGGAAAATAAAATAACCTACATTGCACTGATATAATCTTAATATTTTAAAAGGAAAAAAAGTAGAATTTTAAGTATAAAGCATGCTATTTAGGTCATTAAATAAAGTAACCATATTCATAGAATAACAAAAACTTCAGTTTTTTGTATATAATGAAAATATGGCATTTGGTTTTAAAATATATATATATATATATTTATATTATATTATTTTAACTACAAAATGTTCGAATATTCAAAGAGCTGGAATTATCTTTTTCAAGCTATAATTTGTAATTTATTTGAAATTAAAACTCATTTTAATTTCTGATTTTTCCTCTGCAGTGGTTTAAATGTAATTTTAATGGAAAAAAAAATCATAATACCAATACAACACCGAGGTCCCTCTCCGAAAGGCATGTACACGTATTGACTGCTCGTCTTTTGTTTCTCGTCACTGAAGCGCTCAGGGTCAAAATTTTCAGGGTCAGGGAAGAACTTTGGATCACGTTGCATGGCGAAGATCGGCATCATCACCCTGGTACCTTCGTCAATAGAAACCTTCTTCCCCGGAATGACGTACTTTTTGGTACACACTCGCACGATATTGATGACTGGGGGGTACTTTCGTAGAGCCTCTGAAGTTAAATCATGATTAATTAATAATTATACTCCTGTTACTTGACTTATAATATTTAGACAATAATGGTTGCATTTTTCTATTTCATAATTAGAAAATATACATAAATTGTGCTTTTCTGAATTTTTTTCAGATTTTTTGGACTGCGGGAACTAATTTTAAAAAAATATTTAAAAGGTTTGAATTAGGGTGGTACTACCTGAAGGGACAACCGTAACGTCATTTTCTCTCACTGTGATTGGCTATTGATGACGTCACGGTTGTCCAATTAGGTTGTACCACCCTAATTAAGATATTCTAAATATATTTTTTTTTAAATTAGTGCCTGCACTCCAAAAAATCTTAAAAAAATTCAGAAAAGCATAATTTTATGTATATTTTCTAATGGAGTATTGTCCTCAATTTTTTTATTGCAGAAATGGATAGAGGGTGAAAAGTTATACTACCCTGATTTTTTTCAGATTTTTTAGAGCCCGGGAAGTATTTTTAAAAAATTATTGAAAGTCCTATTTGTGACGTCAAATAAAAAAAAAAAAAAAAAAAAAAAAAAAAAAAAAAGTTTACACTTTTAAATTATAATAATTGCATAATAATTTGATTCTAACTAACAAAAAATATGTTTGAGTAATTTTATTATTATTTACAATGAAACAATAAGAAGTCAGGAGAATCCGTACCAGAAAAAATCCGACAAACGGATCGTTGTCAAACTTTTGGTACACTTTCTGGAAGAATAGCGAGGCATGTGATTTTTGTCCTATGGACACGGAGCCCACAAGGGGGTAAGGTTTGATGAAATTAACGCCCTTGTCCTTCCAGTGCGAGAAGGTGGAGGTGAGGTAGTAGTAGAGGAGCCCCAGCACCACCACAAACAGACCGAGTGCGACCTCCAACATCCTGCAGGAGAGAGTGGGTGCCAATAAGAGCAGTTTCTTGCCTGGATTTTGGTATAGATCTGATTTAGATGTCTATTATCATGTACTATATTCGGATGAGTACATTTTCAACTTTGTAATCTATGAAATGAAAAAACACCTTGTGTTTACTCCAATAGCTTTAATTATCTTGTAACAGGTATATAATATTTTTTGAGTAGCCAAGCAAGGAATTTAAACCAGCAGATCTGCATTATCGATAAAATGTGTTTGCCCAATTACCTGAAGATATTAAGCAATTCGTATTTCATGTTTAAGTTGGTATTTAGCTTATATGTTATATGGCATCGTTTCCAGTACACACAATAAAAGTAATTCAATACATAAAGCATTGTTATAATACAATATTTAAATAAAATTAAAAATATGAATCGAAGAAAAACAATACATATTTAATATATTTATGTATTAAAAAAATTGTAAAATTCAAAAAAGTGAAGTTACATTATCTAAAAGTATATATTTAAAAGCTGAGTATTCAGGTAAGACAAAGACGTACCTGGATTTTGAGCAGGATGCGAGCGTAATTAAAGATTGTTGCTCTCACAATTGTCAGAGAAGACTGTCGGCTGCACGTTCGCATTTGTATAGATTAAAAAAAAAATGTGAGATAACTTTCTAGAGATATAACAGAGATGTTACGGGAATAATGTACCTGTGCAATGTGTATGTTGTTAATAATGTATAACCTCTCATAATAATAACTGTATATAGGTTTTATAAAATTAGCTGCTTACAGCTAGTACTGTTAATAACATTTTATTTTTTTTTATGTAAATAATTGCAAATATCTAGCATATATGCATAAAGGTAAAATTACTCATACACTCATGTTTCAGAAGTTTCATGTACCAAAATCCAACTGAACCTAAGCAGACTCTTTGAACTCTTTGTTAGAGTTAATCAACGTCCATGATCTGGATTTTGGAACATCAGTAATTTTCACCTGCATGGGTACAGAAACTTATTAGTAAATATCTTCACAATTATTCATTCGAAAATTGACAATGTTATTATAGTTAAAAATGTATTTTATAATTATTGAAAATAACTCTAATGTTCATATAAAAAACGAAAAAAAAAATAAATAAATATAAAATATAAATTTTTGCACTGATCTAATAATTTTCATGTCAGTGGAATGCAACCCTTAATTATAGTTTTGTAATTATACTTTACGACCCTGAAATGACTTCATGCCAGATATTATTTATGGGAGCAATGCCGCTTATTATTATATTATGTATATTGTTCATTAATTAATGAATATTGATACATTGTGTAATGTTGATTCTGCTATTTATAAGTGTCGTTAAAAAATATAATAACTGCTCTTGTGTTATATATATTGGTAGCTTATTAATTATCTTGTGTCATCACTATATAAATTCATACATAATTAATTTTCTATTAAAAATAAACATGACAAATGAATTAATCAATTAAATACAATTATATTCTAGCCAATATTTTAGAGAAAAAAAATATATAAATATCTTTGTATAGAAATAAAACATGATTTTCATGATTACGTAACTTTAATATAAAATCAGCAGTCAAGTTTAATACATAATATTACATAATATCTTTAGATTGCAACATTAACATTTTAGCAACAGAAACATTTGAAACGAAAACTACACATAGCAAACGTTAATTGCAATTGCTGGTGAGTTAAATACTTATTAATAGAACTATTTTGTTGTTAATAATTTTCTCCTGTAATTTGCTATAAAAATAATATTAAAATATCTTCAACTTTAAAAAGAAAAACTTTTTAATTTTTTTTCAAAAACTAGTAAAAAACACTAAAATTTTGTATTTTAAATGCTCTCATCTTGTTAAAAACAATTAAATGATTTAGTACCAGCTATAGCAAAATCAATTGATTATAAATTAATAATATAATAACTGTAGTTGTACTTCTTTAAATTTATTATTGTATGCAACAGTCTAGTATTCATTGTTTAATGTCCTTTTTCTACAGTTTAAATTAATACAAAACAAAATATTTATATTTTGAAGTTTGTGTATCAGGTATCTGTTCTTGCAAGCTTGAGTAAGACGTCTTCCCTGGAGACCAGGAGGAACTGGCGAGGGTCAAAGGTCAGAGGGTACTTGGTGCTCGGGCTGGGCTGTACATCGAAATGACGCAGGACCGTCGCAAGACCCAGCTTGGACTGCATGCGTCCGAACCGCAGGCCTGAGACAAGATTTGAGTCATTATGACACATAGGAAATTAAAGCCGGAAGTACTATAAACAGTTACACTTCTGCCTCAGAAATACAAAACATTTGTGTTAAGAAATTAATTAGTCATTGGAAAAATAAATGTAACCACTCGAAGCAATAAAAATGAAAAGGATGTGGCAACGTACTTTTTAATTACTCATTACATGGAATGATAATTTAAACAAATTCCCTTAGGTAAAATATTCTCATAAAGTGGCACAAATATAATAATATAAATTTATAAATATATTTTAATCTTTTAAGGTATAACCTGAGAATTTGTCTGTCAAGGTCAAGAGGCGTGGCTATAGTGGCAACAGGGCTATTCTCCTATAATAGGGGGTATACGCGCCCCTGTCTGACTTATGGCGCTAAATACTGAATTCTGATTGGCCTAAAAGTGGATATTGGAATTGCTCTGATTGGCTTAAAAATGGATTTTGGAATTGCTCTGATTGGCCAAAATAAAGTTGTTGATTTTTTTCTAATTGGCTGAAATTTTAATTGTTGGAACTTTCAAGTGATTTCATTGGTTAAGGAATATCCACTTTTAAACCAATCAGAGAGCTGCAATAAAAAAAAACACTTTTTGCCCATAATTTAATTTTAAAAAAGACTTTTTGTAATATGAAAATTATTTAAAAAATCATAAATGGTAGAAAATATTGTTATATATTGTTATATTTATTTATTTCAAAAATATTAATTATTTATACAGGGACTAAGCGCAAAATTTCAACAATAGGAATTTGCAACTGAAAAATCAACAAACTCTGATCAGCCAATGAGAAGCGTCCAACTTTCAATGCTTCAAAATCAATGTTTTCACTGAGTGTATGTCTCCATCGTCTCAAAAATCGTTATTTTCGCCCTTGAAAACCCCTAGGTGCATTTGGTTAAGAATGTAAATTCTCTGGAGCTCCAGAAAAAGTATCGAAAAAATCGATTTTAACATTGAGTTACGTATCCCCGACGGTGAAAATATCCACTTTTTCCGATGCGCTTATACCCGATAACAATAGAAGAATAGCCCTGAGTGGCAACACTGTTTGCATTGTAATGCGCATAAATTTTTAGGAGGAGGTGGTGACAACAGTCCTTGAGAACGTTGCCACATTTCTCATCACATATAGGAAACGATCATCGCCACGGTTCAAAATATATGAAAACAATTCAGAAAAATAGTCTAAAAAATTAGGTTTTAGTAAAAAAAAAGTAAAAGAATCTGTTGTAGAGTTTTTTTTGCAATGCTAATTAACAAATTTAACATTGGAAGGATACAAAATTCTCATTTAAATAAATTAATTATAATTAAACCAACGGTTAAAAAATTCCGAAAAAATTCAGAGCTAATTTGACGATTGTTGTAAGTCCACCAAATTAATTTGAAAAAAATCTGTTGTAGCGAATTTTTCGTCCAAATTTTTCAGGTTAAGCCTTAAATAAAGTGCTACTCAGAAAATGTTGAAATAATTTGAAATAATTAAATAAGTTGATTAAAACTTACCAATGCATTGTCGTGGTCCCTCTCCAAACGGCATGTAAATGTGTTTTGTTTTCTGGAGAACATTTTCATCACTAAAGCGCTCAGGGTCAAACTTATCAGGGAACGGGAAGTACATTGGATCATTTTGTAGGGCATGAACTGGAATGATGACCTGAGTGCCATGTTCTATGGTGACCTTTGTTCCTGGGATGACGAAATTCTTAGTGCACTGACGAAACAACACACAAACAGGTGGATACATTCTTAAAGATTCTGAAAGAAAACAAGAATTTACATATAAATCAGTTGTGACAGATTTTTTTATTTAAATAAATTTTAAATTAAACATTTATAGTGTTGATGAAGGCAAAACTACCTTGCAAAATCCACTCAAGGTAAGTCATTTCCAGCAGAGCCTCGTACGACATTTCTCCGTTGTGGCGCTGCAGAACTTCCTCGATTTGGCGCCTGGCTTTGTGCTGAATCTCGGGGCGCCGGGCCAGCTCGAATAGCGCGAATGTCATCGCCATTGAGGAGGTCACAAAGCCAGCAGTGAAGAAAGCCATGGCTTGAGCCGTTACATCGTCATCTGTGATCCCTGGTTGCAAAAATTAAAGTTCAATCGTTCATAAGTAGTAACTCAAGTTGCGATGATTTCAAATGAATTAATTTTGAGAAAGGATAGAAAGAATATTATTAGACATGACCTGCTTTATACAAATAACATGAAAATATTGAGCCATTCGATTCATTGACGCTTACATCAACTTACTATTATCGCCCTCTAAAGGTTCGTCGATATAATTGTTCCTCTCTCCTGTTTCGTCCTCCTCAGGTGACAATCGTCCTTTGTCCTTAAGTTCGATCAGCAGCTGCATGAAGTCCTTGCGAGGGACCCCCGTCCTGGCTCGCATTTCGATGACGTCACGAACCAAGTTGCGGAAGAACTCGGTCAACTCTTTGGTTAAGAAACCAATTTTTAATTTCCCTGCAATCTGAAAAGTATATCAAGATTTATTAGGGGAGAATTATCATTGTGTTATAATTAAGATATACTTCATACCTCAGGAGCAAATGCAAGCATTGCCACTTTAAGCCCCATTATAATATCAGTTGAAAATAGCTTTCTACCCATTACTCTAAAGAGTGCATTTGGGTCATTTATCGAATCACATTGTACTCCAAATGCGCAGGAAGCGATGACGTCAGTAGTGAAACGTGCCATTAAGTCCTGTAAAATAAATAAGAATTTAATATAAATTAATAATAATTTATGTATTACAATGACACATATTCCTCAATGTGAGTATAATTTTGCTATCCAAAATTCTTATTACATTTAGAATAAATATTTTTTCTAGAAGAAAAAAAAAATAATAATAAAATAAAAATAAAAAATAAATAAATGGATGAAAAATTGATGGTCTTGTTCAAAAAAATTTATTTATTAATTTTTTTACTAACATTTATTTCATAATATTTAAAAAATATATATACAGTTAAGGGATTTACTATAAAAAACGCCTTGAAAGTCTAATTTGTTTTTATTGTTTTATTTTTTTTTTGCTATGTTATACTGTATCCAATACAGGTGAATCATTTACTCATTTACATTTTTGATTGTACAACACCACGAAACATTAACAAACAAAACAATACCTGCATATCAAAATAATCGCCAATGTCCGCGAGTGTCCCGAGGTGTGTCTCCAGTGTTTGGGCGCACTCCTGGACTAGCGGGAACATGGCCTTCATGCGACCTGACGTGAAGGTTGGGGTCAGTTTGGTGCGCATCTCCTTCCAGCGGTAGCCCTCCATGTTAAAGAGGTTTCTTGATGGAAGCGGGTCGACTTCTTTATTCAGCTAAAAATACATCTTTTTAAATAAATAAAAATTATGTGTCTGATATGCAATTTAATGATATTGCAGGTGCTATCAAAGTCTCCATGGTGATCTTTTTATCTTAATACTCCACTCTAATTGCAACAGTAAATAATATTTTTATTTTCTCTTTTTTAAGGCGTGTAGTCAGGACTATAGAAAGTATCATATAAATTAAACCATATAATAAGTTATAATGATTAAACTTAAATAACCCAAGCACAATTAAAATTATTATTACAAAATGATTATAATAAGTCTTCAATGAAGACTATATGTTATAAGATAAGTAAGTAAACTTATAACTTATTAATTATATAAATTTCTCCCTGTACAAATCACATGATCACTGGTTTTCATAGTTTTTCTTTGTGGGTAATACTTTATGAACCATCATAATTGCAGCTGTACTTTTTCCATAAGATCCTTTTTCCAATTCTGTTACATTTCTTTTTACAGGATCACAGGTTCACTTTAGCATCATTTATCCCTAGCAATACGAAGGAAGAAAGGGGGGGGGGGGAATCACACATTTTTTAAATTGGAAAAAAGGTGTAATTATTAAAAAAAATGAAAAACGTATTCTTTTGTTCGCTTGGAAAAACGCAGACATTTAGAAAAAAAATAAAATAAAAGAGGGATTTAACGTCAGGTTGAATTGAACTCCTTCCTCCACTTAATTGGTAACGCGTGGTACAAAAGAGGCCTTTATAATGCTAGAGTGGAAAATGAAAAAAAAAAAAAAAATGATATTATTTACTATATATTAATATTATTATTTGATATTATTTATATTATTTACTGTATATTTAGTATTATTTTGAATGATGGTGAATTTACCCTTTGCCACCCTCAATTCTTTCTATTTCCAAACACTGCGTAGAGTAACATTATAATTTATAGTCACCTTAAATCCATGATCAGTGAAGTGTGAAAATTCCTTAATGAAAATGACCTTGACAAGCTCAGGATCTCGGATGAGGAGAGCCGGAGAACGAGCCTGCATGGTAACACAAATTTGAGGAGGTTAAAATCATCCATAGCATAAGTTGTGACAATAATTAACAATTAAGTTGATGTTCTAACTTTAATTATTAAAATAATCCAAACGTGATACTAAATAACATCCAGGATCAATTTTACACTTATTTTTTAATAAAGTTGAGATGGGACTCTTCAAATAAAAATAAATTTGATAAATTTTAAGATATTACGTTACTTTCCAATTTTGGATGTGAATTTATCATCATTGTATTCGCCTTTAATTGAAAGGCTGTGTTGGCATCTCATTTTAGACAAATTTTATTTATTTTAGGTTAAAAATATCAAGACAAAAAAAAAATCATAATAATTCCTAAAAATAAGTGAACACAAAATATTTAATACTAAGTTAAAACCACTTTTACCCCATTTCAATATCACTATCACTTTCCATTTAATCCTTTTTATTATTTGTTTTATGTTTTAAAATTTCTATTTTTTTGTTTTAATATCGTATTCCCAGTATATTAATAAATAACCTAGCTAGAAGCAAAAGATTTACCAACTGTCTAGATTTTAATACTCCATATCATTATTTGGTTGAATAAATAAAATAAGTATCTTACCTGGTAGAATCCGACGTACGGCTCACATCTGTAGCGGCGGTACGCTCGCTGGAAGAACACCAACATGTGTTCTTGCAGGGTAAACACTCTCAGCATGGAGCCCACCACTGGGAGTGGTTTGATGAACTTGACCCTTTTGTCCTTCCAGTGCGAGAAGTTGCAGGTAAGGTAGTAGTAGAGGAGCCCCAGCGTCACCAGCGCCAGGCCCAGTGCGATTTCTAGGCCGAACATCTGCGAAAACCGTGGGCTCAGAAAAGGTGACAGGAATACGTTTTTCGCTGGTTTTGAGACACGATGTTGTTGTTCCTAATGTAAAAAAAAAATGCTATAATTTTTATTTTATTTAATATTTTAGTTAAAATTTAAAAACAAAAAAACAATTATTTGTGATATAATATATTATAGCTTTAAACGTAGAAATCTCGAAAAAGAGCAATTTTGTCATACATGCACCAAAGACGAATGACAAACTTTATGCCATACTTTATAATTAATGGTTACATAGTAACTACAGGTAATAACTTTTGCTAATAAAAAAGGTTGTTTCGTTATTTAATATAAATTAGTGACGACATCATGTACGAAAAACTTTTTGACTTATTAAAAAGTCCATGCGTGAGGACTCATTTTTCAATAAAATATTATAAAATTGAATTTAAAAATAAAATCAAATTATTTTACTATGGAAAAAATTCATTCATTGTGATCTCGTGAGTATCTTTACGTTCTTGAATGTACAGCAGTGCTATGCTCCATTGGGATGGAGGTATACGCAGTTCGAGAAAAGTGGACCTTTTAGGTCACGCCCCCTGTAACCTTATGGGAAAACCACCAACTTTGGTGCCAATTTCCACAGCTCCTGAGGAATTATGGTGGAAGATAAGACAGTCAGGGGGTAATTTGTGCTGAAAATTACGATTTTTGAATCGTTGAAGTCGACCACTTAACGATAACACCTACTTTTTGGGGTTGAAAACTTCCTTTCATTTGATTGGTCAGTTCCATTTAATGGACTTAAATGCCCATTCGAAAAGTGGACTTTTTTCTGGCCTGTGATTGGCTCATCACATTGCTTAGCAGCCAATGAAGAGCCGTGAAAAAATCAACAAGCTCTTTGGGGCCAATCAGAATTTAGGAAAGTGGTCTCGTATACCAGAACGGAGCGCGTATACCCGATTCTTATAAGTATAACCCTGATGTAGGTACAGTCACCTTAAATAAATAATAAAAAAAATGAATTGTTACGCCCATCACAATAAGCGCAACAATTTAAAGTATAGAGGTGACATAATTATTCTAAAATTTCAAAAATATAACAAAATAACACTAGCTGTTTGTCTGCGTTGTCAAGCAGTTTATGGGGGCGTGTCATAACCCCTTCGAAAATGTAAGTCTGTTGCATATCTTTGTCTTTTGAAGTACAACTCCAGCAGCAAATCAGGCGTAACGTTTGAACTGTTAAGAGGTGTATGTTTGTTTTCGTTTTGTATGTTTGTTAGTAACGACACCAAAAAATCGTTAAATAAAGATTTTAAAGTTTCTCCTGGTATATTATGATTATTTGTTATTTTAGACTTATATCAATTAAGGGTAAGGTAACACGAACAATCGATTGTTGTAGTCCCATTTGATTAACATGTAAACCTTAGCAACCTCATAATGATTCTGATTTTTTTTTTAGAGACAGTTCTTGGCATTAAAAAAATATGGAGAAAATTTCAAAACAATCTGACGATCCAATTTTTTTAAATGAATTTTTTAAATTTTCAGTATAGGGCTTTCCCATGGAGACCGAAACTAAAAAATTAATTTAAAAAAATTGAATCGTCCGATTGTTTTGAAATTTTCTCCATATTTTTTTAATGCCAAGAACTGTCTCTAAAAAAAATTCAGAATCATTATGAGGTTGCTAAGGTTTACATGTTAATCAAATGGGACTACCAACAATCGATTGTTCGTGTTATCTTACCCTTAAAGAATTTCATTTCTTACTTTAGATATAGATGACAAGTTTCTGCAAAATTCATTTTAGAAATACTCGAGGGTAAGAAAACCTCTTGCATCTGGACCTTCTATAGCTATAATATATGTATGATTGAGAATTTTATATTTATTTGACTATAGCATGGTGCTACAGCCATCAACTTTCTACGCCAAAGAAAGTGATATATATTAACTAAAAAAAACTAGTACCAAATTAAAATCATACGATATTATTATGCAGACGTGATTTATAAAAGGTGAAATAAAAAATGAATGTGAAAGCTTCATGTTTAAAAAAAAAAAAAAAAACATTTTCCTTTCGTTTGACCTTCAAATGGTCCTTCTCAACAGCATCTACGAGGAAGGAACTACGCACAATAATATGAAAAATAAATGTGGGATGGTCATAGTCAATCACTGTATTCTATAAGTTGACACAGATTCAATAAATGCAGGATGTTTCAGATTCAGTCACAATATAAATTATGCTATAGACATTGATACAACTTTCTAAATTTAACTAACATGCAAATCTGCCATAATTCATAACATGGCACAATATAAATACAACTAATTAATATAATCATGGTAGCATAAAAATAATTTTTAATTCCATTTTAGTAAGCTAATTATGAACTTGAGAGTTTTTTTCCTGCATAATTCTTTCATTCTAATCGTGTCCTTCTGGTTTTCCTTATCAGTATTATTCAGATATAAGCTCTTCTTTTTAACTTCAATGGAATGTATATTATGTAAGCTAGAACTGAAAACATTAAAAATAACGTACGTTTAGCTGCTGTTGAAGGCAGCAAGTGCCTAGACTGGAAGTTCGGAGGCGACTACGCTATCTCTCTCGTGTGTAGATTAGTTTAGCGACGGTGGTGGGGAGAGAGTTTTTTTTTCTCGTGTAAATATGAACAAATTATATCCTTTTATTTTTTATTGGATTTTCCAAAGTCATTTTTGCCTTAGGCTTAAAAGAGTGGTTTCTGTCAAGGTCAGCAGATCTACCCAGCATAGCATATCTCAACAGCTGTACAATGGTCATGGTAACTAAGAATAAAGAGAATATAAATGAATTTTTTAACGATAATATGCATGTATTTATTAATCCATAGATTGATTCATATTCAATTGAAAAAAAAAATCTATTTATTGGTTATTGGTATTAATGAAATATAATATTTTTATTAACTAAACTATAATAATTATTCATTTTGCCAAATGCTACAAAAAAAAGTTAAATAATGGTATATATATTATAGTAGTAATAACATTGTACAAGAACAATTAAGAGCTGATGTTCTGTAATAAACTCTTTATCTGCAGCTCATTTTTCTTTTCTTTTTTATATTTTTATCAATATTATAGGTGATATTATCTGCACGTAAAAAATCACAAGCTTGAAGACTAAATTGCGAAATGAATTTAAAAATATTATTAGCATAATATTGTAGGTCAGACATAAAATCATTTAATAAATCCTTCCTGTAATTATTCCATTCACAGAATACCCCCCTCTATTAATGAGTTAATTTTACTACGCTGAAACGTCTGTCGTCGATTTCGCGCGCCAGCGCCGCCTTTGCCGGGGCCCTTAAAAATAGGGGGACCCACTTTTCATGTAGACCACTTCGGGGGGTACCTCTGAGCCGATTTTGAGCGTCCCGGAATTTTTTTCCGGGCCAGGAAAATTACCCAAAAGTGCAAACTCGCGATGTGTCAAAGAGGTGGTGGAGAAAAGGTGAGGTATGGGTCCCCCCATAAAAAAATCGGGATTTCCGAATCTCCAAAAAAATTTTGAAAAATGTCAAAAAATTTCGGGTTTTTTGCGATTTTTCGGAGAAAAATCGCCTTAAAAACCTCGAAAATTTCGAAATGTTTGATTTTGACCTCAGAAATGAAAAATAGACAAAATTTTACATAAAATGGGCATACTGAAAAATTCCGCAAAATTAGGGGCCGTTTCGGCCCCCCGTCCCGGAAAAGGGTCTTTCCGGGACCAAATTATCTATTGGAACGGTGCGCGCTAGCGCACCGGTCCAATGAGACGAAATGGGCCTAAAAATCATGTGACTCGGGTCCATTCAAAAAAATTCGAAAAGAGTCATTATTTTGGGGGGCGCAAAATTTTGAATTTTCAGCATAGGGACATGCGGGTTAAAAGGGGTCACTTTCGGACCCCACAGCTCAAAAAGTTACAGAGATAGCTCGATTTTGAAAGAAAAACGCTAGCTGGGTTTGTTCCGAACTACAAAACTGCTATCTTGAAAATTTCGAATTTTGAGTTTCGATTTTCAAAATCCCGGTTTTCCGGGACACGTACTCAAAAATCGGGTGAACCAGGAACTTTTGATATACCGAGACCAAGAAAAAGTTGTGCGCCATGGTTTTTTACACCTTCTATTAAATTTTCAAAACGATCGAATCATTTTTCGCGAAGTTATGGCGCCCGAAAATCGAATTTTATATTCGCCTCATTTCCCCATAAGGATTAACCCGGGAAATTTCACCCGAAAATGAAATTTTCGAATCTCGAGTTTTTAAATTTTTTTCTAAAGCAGTTTTTCACGAGAAATCCGAATATGGCCTCAGAATTGAGCTGCGACGAAAATCAAAATAAGGAAAAAATATTGAAATTTTTCAAAACCTGACTTTTTTCAAAAAAACGTTAATAACTCAAAAAGTTGGAATTTCAGCGCTTTGTCGTGGGCACCGTTGGAAAGCCAGTAAAATTTGGCTCTAGAAAATTGATGTTCAAAAAACACGGGACCCATACAAAAAATCACAGAAAATCGCAAAGTTGAGAAATTTTGTGATTTTCGTCATTTTCCAGGTAGAGCAAATTTCCGGGTTTTTCTTTTTTCCGTAACTTTTTTTCTTTTGATTTCTGGGCAAAACGGTGACGGCTCCCCGCTTCAGGCTTCGCCTGTCCCAGACCTACTTTTTGACGAGCTTTCCAGCGGCGGGCTCAAAAATAAGATCCGACTTATGGTTCGTGACTTATGGCACGTTTTTGGAAATGCACTTTTCCTCGGCGTCCCGGAAAAAAAATCCGGGACGCCGAATTTTGGGAACCATTTTTTCTGGACCCAAATTTTGTGCTCTTTCCATTGGTGCCATAAGATTTGCCATAAGTCCCATAGGAACCGAGATAATGGAGGGGGAAGGTAAAGACAATTTATTTTTATGGCTCTTATTTGGTTTATGTATTATATAATTGTATATAATTGTAATAGCATTACATTTACATATTTCTCGATGCGCCCGCTGCCATACCATGAAATCTTATGGCACTAGCGTTGCCAAACTTTGACATAACATGCATGGGATGTACCTGCACCTGTCCTGCTGTATTTCAAGCTTCCATCAATCATATTTCGACACTTTTAAGCGAGTATCTTTCATCCGAGCGCCATTTCAGTCCACTTTTGCATGCGCCCGCTGCCATAACATGAAATCTTATGGGAGTAGCGTTGCCAAACTTTGGTATAACATGCATGGGATGTGCCTGCACCTGTCCAGCTATGTTTTAAGCTTCCATCAATCATCTTTCGACACTTTTAAGCGAGGATCTTTGATCCGAGCGCCATTTGAGTTCACTTCTGCATGCTAAAACCACCCTCCATTCGTCTTCAATTTTCAGCGAGGCTGCGGTACCAGCCGAGTTCCATTGAAAATGACCTATGAGTGCTGGCTAACCTTCATGTAGCCAAGAATTTTAAAACATTTGCCAGAATGAAGCAATTTCTACATGCTAAGATTTAATTTTTATATATTATGCATGCAATTTCCCATGTGAAATGCATATAAATATGAAACTATCACTGCCACGGCTTCAAAAATTTAAAGTATGATAATGTTATGATGTGGGCATGTAATAGTCTCTATTTGAGAACTTTTAAGCCAATAAACACGCCTACATCACGTTTCTTTCTATGGAAATTACTGTACTTTTATAGCTTTTGGATGACATGCGGCGCCGGCTTTCGAGAAGGCGTGAAACATCATAGGCTTATGAAAATCACCATGAACCTTCATTTTAATGTCCTCTAACATAAAAATTTCAATTTGCGAAAATCGGATAAAAATTGACCGTTTTTCGCGCGAATTTCGAATTTTTTTCAAAATTTCATGATGTATACTATGCAATAATATAGCAAAATCGACAAAAAAATAAAATTTTGAGATGAGCATCATTTCCCACTATATTGACCGCGCTGAGTCCGAATTTTCATGAATTTTTAGTTTCGGACCAAAACTCGAGCCAGGGGGGCCAAAACACCTGTTTTTCTTCATTATACATATAATATACCATGTGAAATGCATATAAATATGAAACTATCGCTGCCACGGCTTCACAAATTTAATGTATGATAATGTTACGATGTGGGCATGTAATAGCCTCTATTTGACAACTTTTAAGCCAATAAACACGCCTCCATCACGTTTCTTTCTATGGAAATTACTGTACTTTTATAGCATTTACATGAGATGCGGCGCCGGCCCTGGACAAGGCATGAAACATCACAGGATGATGAAAATCACCATGAACCTTCGTTTTAATGTCCTCTAACATAAAAATGTCGATTTGCGAAAATCGGATAAAAATTGACCGTTTTTCGCGGGAATTTCGAATTTTTTACCAAATTTCATGATGTATACTATGCAAAAATATAGCAAAATCGACAAAAAAATAAAAATTTTAGATGAGCATCATTTCCCACTATATTGACCGCGCTGAGTCCGAATTTTCAAGAATTTTTAGTCTCCGACAAAAATTGGAGCCAGGGGGGCCAAAACACCTGTTTTTCTTCATTATACATATAATATACCATGTGAAATGCATATAAATATGAAAGTATTGCCGCCACGGCTTTACAAATTTAAAGTATGATAATGTTATGATGTGGGCATGTAATAGCCTCTATTTGACAACTTTTAAGCCCATAAGCACGCCTCCATCACGTTTCTTTCTATGGAAACCACTGTACTTTTATAGCTTTTGGATGACATGCGGCGCCGGCTTTCGAGAAGGCGTGAAACATCACAGGGTGATGAAAATCACCATGAACCTTCGTTTTAATGTCCTCTAACATAAAAATGTTGATTTGCAAAAATCGGATAAAAATTGACCGTTTTTCGCGTGAATTTTGAATTTTTTACCAAATTTCATGATGTATGCAAAAATATAGGAAAATGGTCAAAAAAATAAAATTTTGAGATGAGCATCATTTCCCACTATATTGACCACGCTGAGTCCGAATTTTTAAGAATTTTTAGTCTCCGACAAAAATTGGAGCCAGGGGGGCCAAAACACCTGTTTATATTCAATATACATATAATATACTATGTTTTATGCATGAAAATATGAATCTATCGCTGCCACGGCTACACAAATTTTAAGTATGATAATGTTATGATGTGGGCATGTAATAGCCTCTATTTGACAACTTTTAAGCCCATAAACACGCCTCCATCACGTTTCTTTCTATGGAAACCACTGTACTTTTATAGCATTTAGATGAAATGCGGCGCCGGCCCTGGAGAGGGCATGAAACATCACAGGGTGATGAAAATCACCATGAACCTTCGTTTTAATGTCCTCTAATATAAAAATGTTGATTTGTGAAAATCGGATAAAAATGGACCGTTTTTCGCGGGAATTTCGAATTTTTTTCAAAATTTCATGATGTATACTATGCAATAATATAGCAAAATCGACAAAAAAATAAAAATTTAAGATGAGTGTCATTTTCCACTATATCGACCACGCTGAGTTCGAATTTTCATGAATTTTTACTCTCGGACCAAAACTCGAGCCAGGGGGGCAAAAACACCATTTGGTTTTATTGTCAATAATATAATTGCCGTGATTTTATGCATGTTTTTATAATAAAAGGAATGTGTAAACGGGCTGACTTGAGTGGTGTGACCCGTCCCATGTAAAATTAACCCAGGAACTTGAATTTGACCAAATAAAAGACCGGAAGTGGACAGGGGAGGCGGGAAATTCAAATTTTGGTCAACATTTCATATATATTATGTTTTTATGGTGTTATCAGTGTCGTTTGAGTAAACCGTTGCGGACGAACTCTGGACTGTTGATTGTCGGTTCCATGGCAACCGATTGTTTTGTTTGTTGGGCGACCGGTAAATTCAAATATTTTTAAATTCTCGCCGGCCGCAGTTGACGTTCTTCGACGTTTTACTCAACTTTTTGACATTTTAAGGTAAAGATTAATATTGTGTATTTTTTAATGACTTCAAACTTTATTGAGCATTGATATTTTATATTTTAAACCACTGACCGCTACCAGGTTCCTCTGATAAGCCCCTTTCGCTTTTCGGTTTCCCGGTTTCATCCGATTAAAAAGCTTTCTTTCATACCCAACAAGGCCACACACGGGTGAACCCTCAGGCCGTGGCTGTGCCTTGGTACAGCTTGCGGCCGTAACACAACCACATATGTTTCCTTTAAGTGGGAGCACACAGCCACCCGCGAGACCGCACTCTGCCGAGTGTTTCGTTGCGGACGGACTCTCGACTGTTGATTCTCGGCTACATGGCAACCGGTTGTTTTGATTGTTGTGCGACCGGTAAATTCAAATATTTTTAAACATTCGCCGGCCGCCGTTGACGTTCTTCGACGTTTTACTCAACTTTTTGACATTTTAAGGTAAAGATGAATATTGTGTAATTTTTATTGACTTCCAACTTTATTGCACATTGATATTTTATATTTTAAACCAGTGACCGCTACCAGGTTCCTCTGATAAGCCCCTTTCGCTTTTCGGTTTCCCGGTTTCATCCGATTAAAAAGCTTTCTTTCATACCCAACAAGGCCACAGACGGGTGTACCCTCAGGGCGTGGCTGCATGTGCCTTGGGACAGCGTGCGGCAGCAATACAACCACATATGTTTTCTTTAAGTGGGAGCGCACAGCCACCCGCGAGACCACACTCTGCCGAGTATTTTTTTGCGGACGAACTCTCGACTGTTGATTCTCGGCTCAATGGCAACCGGTTGATTTGTTTGTTGTGTGACCGGTAAATTCAATCATTTTTAAATTCTCGCCGGCCGCCGTTGACGTTCTTCGACGTTTTAAGGTGTATTCACATGGCGATTTTTACCATGCGACGCGACGCGAATAATGCGCACTTGCTGTAACATCCATTGACGGCCACATTGGGCGATTAAAAGAAAAAGAGCATCGTAAATAACGCGATAACCGGCGAATTCGCCGCCGCATAGGATTTCACAGCTTTTACGTCAAAATCGCGTCGCATCGCCGTTGTCGCCATCTGAATCCGCCTCTACTCAACTTTTCATCATTTCAAGGTAAAGACCAATATTGTGTATTTTTTGTTGACTTCAAACTTTATTGCACATTGATATTTTACATTTTAAACCAGTGACCGCTACCAGGTTCCTCTGATAAGCCCCTTTCGCTTTTCGGTTTCCCGGTTTCATCCGATTAAAAAGCTTTCTGTCCTACCCAACAAGGCCACAGACGTGTGTACCCTCGAGGCGTGGCTGTGCCTTGGGACAGCGTGCGGCCGCAACATAACCTCATATGTTTCCTTTAAGTGGGAGCGCACAGCCACCCGCGAGACCGCACTCTGCCGAGTAGTTTTTTGCGGACGAACTCTCGACTGTTGATTCTCGGTTCCATGGCAACCGGTTGTTTTGATCATAGCCCTCTGGTGGAAGGCCAAGACCTGACCGCGCCCACTTTTCAATAGCCGTCCTACTGAGCAGCAGGTTTGCGTGTAATCAAATGGGAGAGGACTTCACTTTGGTCGCGGTTTACGACAATTGCGCTGTGTGCTAGAGTTCTGAAAATGAAACTAGTTTAACTCTAATATAGTCTAATCTTGCGTAACAACCTTCTTTTTCACGCAAAACCAATATTAATACACTCAAATTAATCTTTTATGAACCCGACTTCTGTTACATCTGCGCATGCGCGAAGCCGCGAAGGAAAAAGTCAGTTTACTGGCGATGACGTCATATAAACATTGAAAGCCTTTCTTCATAGCGAGTGACTTTCACTGTACTTAATTGCAATTTTTTTACTTTGTATATCAAGCAAAGTTATTTACTACATCGAAAATAATGTATGAAAGTTGATGCAAGTACTTTTTTGTATTTTCATTATTCCGTGACGTCATGATACATATCCAAAGCTTCGAAGATATAACCCAAGTTCCCGCCCTGACTTTACCGTAATATTTCTCAGGTAGTATAATATTTATCAACTAAATAAAATAATCAGCACGCAGGAGACTACATTAAAGTAGTATCGCACTACAAGGTACCTTCAATAATATCAGGTAAATATTTTAAAAAAAATATTTCCTCCCCATTACTTTGCGTGTTATTTTTTAAATTTCAGACGGCTAATATCTTGACAGTTGACGATCGCCCCTGCTGGTCTTGGCCTTCCACCAGAGGGCTATGTTTTGATTGTTGGGCGACCGGTAATTTCAAATATTTTCAAATTGTCGCCGGCGACCGTTGACGTTCTTCGACGTTCTACTCAACTTTTCATCATTTCAAGGTAACTTTGACCCATAACATTTCAACATACACCCTACCCCACCTAAAATCACCCCAGGAACACGATTTTGAGGGTTTTTAAGACCTATTCTCAATACCTACGCCGCGAAATTCAAATTTTTGAGCTCATCACCCAACACCCACAACACCCAATGACCGTCGTCTCATTAAAATTGTCTTTCGTCTTTGCTCTTTGCTGTCTGTCAATTCGTGTTTGGTGAAAAATAAAAGCACCAGCACCGACACCAATAGCATTACCGAACACCAAGCACCAACCACCACCGTTAGTATGGCCCCCGATTGTTAAGACAACTTGCAAGTTGTCCCCCCCCCGCTTGTAATAATTATTATTAGTTTTGATGTTATGCAATACTATAATTATATTATACACTAGCTGTATATACCATAGACTGTGTAGAGTTTTAAAACACTAAAATGAAATATTTTATGTATTGCATGTACTAAACTGTATATTAGGTAGTAACTGTATCACATAGACCAGCATAATTTGCAATATACTATAAAGATAAATAATGCTATGGTAATTTTGTAAAATCTGTCTTTTTTTGTGTGGTTATTTATTATTTCATTATATATTTTAATAATGTATTACAAGATCTTATGAAATTGATCATTACATTTATTATATAAGAATTATAATGTAAATAATGTATACCTCAAAGCTTATTATTTTTAACGTGTTAATAATATTCCAGTTTGTAGATTAATAATTAAAATCTCAATGAGATGCAAGGAAGTTTAATGAGAAGCTTTAATATTGACGACACAATGGACAACATACATGAAAAAATTTTATTGCAGAAATGAATAGATGGTACGAAATTATGCTACTCTGAAATTTTTCAGATTTTTTTGAAACCCGGAACTATTTTTAAATAATTATTGAAAGTCCTGTGATTTCAGTTGGCACCCCTGCAGCCTTAATAAAAAGGATAGAGACTGGACGCCTATTGACGCCTCCAGGGGGCGTGGCCGCACTTTCAATAATTATTTAAAAATAGTTCTGGGTTTCAAAAAAATGTAAAAGAATTCAGAGTGGCATAATTTGGTACCCTCTATTCGTTTCTGCAATAAAAAAATTTCATGTATGTTGTCCATTCTCTCAGCCAATGAAAATCTAGCGCGCGAACTGCGCGCGACGACATGTTCTATCAAGCTTCCTATCCTTTAACCCAGCGGTACCTGGTTTTTAATTTTTTTCGGTGGTTCTTATGAAGGGCAAGATTAATAATTCATATGAGCCACGGGAAAGATCACTTTACATGACATAAAAAATATTCGAGATTTTGTGCAGCATAGAATTTGAATGAAAAAATAAATAAGATTTTTCTCCTAACAAACCTTATGGAGCGATGTCAGAATGCGGCGCTGCGGCATTTTTAAGTTGAAGCTTGTCATTGATAATATAATTATTTGATTTATTATCAAATATGATAATTATTAAATATTGTGATCCCTAACTTTCGAAAGTCTGATGAAGACGTCCTCCTTGGAGACCAGGAGGACCTGGCGAGGGTCCCAGGTCAGGGGGTACTTGGTGCTCGGGCTGGGCTGCACCTTGAACCGTCGCAGGACCGACACGAGGCCTAGCTTGGACTGCATGCGAGCAAACCGCAAACCTGATAAGACAATAAAATTAAATATAAATAGACTGCAGCAAAAATATAATATTATTATATATTAGGTTTGAACATTAACATTGCTGTTTTTTTTTTAGGCAAGTAGGCTTCGTAAACAATGTGCGATTATCATTGGTATCATATTATACGTCAAAACCGTTTTCTATTATTGTTATTACGACTTGATATATTATATTGCTGCATTCTTTAGTTGTTAAAGTGTTGTTTATTACCTATGCACTGTCGAGGACCTTCTCCAAAAGGCATGTAGGTGTATTGAGTGCTCTCCTTTTGCCGGTCGTCGCTAAACCTCTCAGGGTCGAACTTGTCAGGTTCTGGAAAGTATTTTGGATCGTTTTGAATTGAATAGATTGGTATAAGGACTGCGGTTCCTTTCTCTATGATTAACTTAGACCCTGGGACTACATAGTTCTTGGTGCACCTTCGGAGAAGCTGAGGGGCAGGAGGGTACTTCCTTAGGGATTCTGCAACAATGTATAACGATCATTGTTAATGAATAAAAAATATAGAATTATATATAAGTAAGTTACCTTGAAATATCCACTCAAGGTATGTCATCTCCTGCAGTGCCTGGTACGAGAGTTCTCCACCATGGCGCTGTAGTACTTCCTCGATTTGACGCCGGGCCTGGTACTGCAGCTCGGGGCGCCGGGCCAGCTCGAACAACGCAAAGGTGAGCGCCGTTGAGGAAGTCTCGAAGCCGGCAAAGAAGAAAACTAAAGCCTGCGCCGTGACATCGTCTTCTGATAACTCTGAAAATAAAATCGTATAAAATTGTTAAATCACAAAAAATAACAAAAATAAACTCACTCTTGGAGTCGGTGTGTGGTGCCCTGTGCTCCGGGTTTTCTTTCTCTCCCTCCTCAGGTGACAATCTTCCTTTGTCCTTAAGTTCAATCAGCAGCTGCATGAAGTCCTTGCGAGTCTCCCCTGTCCTGGCTCGCATTGCCATGACGTCACGAACTAAACCACGGAAGAACTCGGTAACTTCAACGCCAGTAAACTTAAAACGTAATATTTTTGCTACCTGCACGAAACAAAGGAAATGATTATATTTATTACAAAGTATGACCAGAATCATACTTTGTAATTAATTGTACCTCACATTTTAAAATTAAATTGATATCAAGCATATACTTACTTCGGGTGCAAATGCAATAAATGTTCTTTGAATACTTTGTAAAAAGCTTGCTTCAAAAATTTTAAGACCCATCAGACGAAAATCGCAATTAGGATCGTTGATCGAGTCACATTTAATACCAAATGCACAGGAACCGATGACGTCAGTCGTGTATCGTGCCAGCAAATCCTGAATAATAAATAATCACAATTAAAGTACTATGCAAATTAATAGTGTTGTTGTTTTTAGTAAGATTCTAGTTGCAATTAAGTTATACACCTCTAGAGACAGCTTGAAATTCACCTGTGCCTGATATGCTGGGGCTGAAGCTTCAAGAAACACAATTTTCGGGAAAGGAAAATATAAAATAAGGAAATATCTAAACATGCAAATTTACAACGCTTCTATAGATTGTATGACAACGCCGATGAAGTTGGGATTATAGTCCATCCTGTCCCGAGGTTTTTATGTTCTACAGCTAACTCTTCTTTACAATCACTCCTACACAGTACCCATATTGAATCATACGCATAATAATAATAATCATCACCTTAATGGCAAGGTCAGTACCCTTGTCTGCAAGGGTCCCCAGATGAGACTCGAACTCGGAAGCGCACTCCTGAACTAGAGGGAACATGCCCTTCATTCGACCTGACGTGAAGGTCGGGGACAATTTGGTGCGCATTTCCTTCCACGGGTGTCCCGACATGTTGAATAGGTTCTTGGCTTGCAGAGGGTTCACCTCCTCATCTATCTGTCGATAAGTCATGATCAAGGTTAACAGACTTGGCGCTTTAACAGAGGTAACTTACTTGTAATCCATGATCAGTAAAATGTGTGAAATCTTTAACAGTTATGCTTTTTATTATTTCAGGATCTCTAAGAAGTAACGATGGTGCCCTGCCCTGAAATTGAACATAATAAAATTAATTAAACATGATTCATTAATTAATATTATAACTTAATTTTTGACGATACAGTGCATCCTATCTACTTTAATCTATGTCCTAAGTGACAGATATTTCATTTTTTTTTTTTTTTAAACGAAGAAATTTTGTTTGTTATTTTTTTCCAATTTTGATCGAGTGTAAATATACAAAGCTCATAAACTAGGAAGAAGATGTTTACTTAAATTGTTTTATAAATAATGTTCTCCGATATTACTTATTATTAATTGAAAAATCAGGGAGAGGGGCCAGTGCATGGACAATTTGAAAAGAGATTGACTCAACCAGTGTAAATTTATTATATTAATAAAGGTTGCTGGTACTAATTCAGGTAATGGATACTGCACCCATCCCTCGACTCACCTACGCTAATACCATCTTACGTGTACCACGTTGCTTCTCACCTGAAAGAACCCTACACAGGACTCGTTTTCGTGCTCCCGGTAGGCTCGCTGAAAAAACTGGGCAATGTGTTCACGCAACGTCAGCATGGGCAGCATGGAGCCCACCACAGGGAGTGGTTTGATGAACTTCACCCCGCGGTCCTTCCAGTACGAGAAGGTGGAGGTGAGGTAGAAGTAGAGGAGGGCAAGGGCGGTGGCTGTCAGCCCAAGAGCAACTTCGACGCCAACCATCCTGGGATCAAGTTCAAGTTTTAAATAATATTTATTTAGAAAATCAAGAAGTGGATGTGAATGGGGTACTGACAAAAAAAAAAAAAAAAAAAAAAAAAAGAAAAAAAAAAAAAAAAGAAAAAGGTTCAAGTTTTTGTCAACATTTCAAAAGGCACGAGAATTTCATGAAGAACGAGCCCTATTACAGCATTTTACGACAATTTCCTGATTTCATTTTTTGAAGCTGAAATGTTATTTGAGGAGCTGTTGTTCGTATAAACGCTGATCTGACATTGAAGTATAATTAAGATAAAATTACATTGAAGATAATATTCAATTCTTTAAATTGCTCATTATTGATTATCAATATTGTTTCATGAATTTTCCACTATGTTTATTTTAAATTACGCTATTAAATATTATTATAATTACCTGTGCGTTCAAGGTGCTGTCTTATGTAAGTAAATTTTCAACAATATGAAAGATTGAATTTAATGGCGACTGACAATAAAACAAATGTACATTTAATTTATAAATATATTTTTTTATTTTTTATCTTATCAATATCTGTCACTGCGTCGACCAATACGAATGTGACTTACTAAACATTTGACTTTATATCATGATGTAATATAAAAATAAAACAATTTTTGCCCCGTCACTTATCAGATCACTTAAAAAAGTACTAACTTTTTCATCATAATTATCGAAGGGCAAAGAACATTCTTTGTTCTATTTATAGTACCAAGCTTGTTTTTAGTTGAAGTAATTTTGATATTTAATTTACTATATAATTAAAAATAAATCTTCGGAACTGAAGGTCATTTTGAGCTGACTTTTTGTAAAAGTACTACAGTTTGTATTTTTTTTATATAAAATCTGTAAAATGCGTAAATAATATCAATAATTTTTATTTTCCTCATTATTTTGTATTTTAATAAATTCATCAAACAGTTTTCAATTTTTTTAAACCATTATAAAAGTTATATAACTTAAAACTGTAAATATATATAGCAACATTTAACTAAATTTAACGACAACCTTTTGTTATGTTGTTGTTTCACATTTTTATGGAAAAAAACAACATTTTTTCATACTTCATGTATATTTCAGAACTCTCACCATCATATTGCCTTTTAGACTTGCCAACATTTTGATGTTATATACATGTTGAAAGACAATATCAATATTTTGAAAACGGTACGGGTAAATTTTAGATATAGTCTTATTGTTTTATGCAATTACAGATACACTACGATTACGTACTAAGGTAAAGTTATATTAATAAATATTGATTTAATGAAGACGTTGATATTTTGCTAACAAGTAAGTAGTAAATTAAGTTATACTATTAATAAATTAACAAGTTACATACACGATATTTTATTTCAAAATAAAATTTTTAATGATGCATTGCACATACACATAATTATACAATAAAGTTATATTCAGATACCTGTTCTAGGTAAATGTTCTAAATTTATGTAATATTCAACTGTTTTAAATCAAACAAATAATTATAATATTTACACATAGCCCATTTTTTAGTTGAAAGTATTATCTTGTTATATTTTGTTTTTACAAAATGGCAAAGTAGTGTAATTTACCATAGTTAATGATTTGAATAATCAAGATAGACCACTAGCTCTATTGTTTACATAAAATTAATTACAATTGATGAATATAAGTAAAATACTTCAATGATGCAAACTGTTGTACTACAAAACTTATTTTAAACATTTTTTTTAAGATATAAAAGACAATGGGGAGCATTCACAAAGCACTTTAACCCCAACTTTAGCCCCAAGTTTTATCCCTGGTACTAAACATGGTGCTAAACTAGGAGCTAAACATGGTTAGCCCCTAGTTTAGCACCAGGTTTATTATAGTACCATTGCAGGGATAAAACTTGGGGCTAAAGTTGGGGTTAAAGTACTTTGTGAATGCCCCCCAATATTTCATTATAGTTATATTTAAGTCGTTGCCCTTGCAAGCTTGAGGTAGACGTCCTCCTTGGAGACCAAGAGGAACTGACGAGGGTCGAAGGTCAGAGGGTACTTGGTGCGCGGGCTGGGCTGAACCTCGAAATGACGCAACATGGACACCAGGCCCAGCTTGGACTGCATGCGTGCGAACCGAAGACCTGGAACAAGGGATTAAATAAGAAAAAGGTGTGTTACAGTTAGAATAAAAATTATTGCCCTAACAAGAGACTCTGATTTTTTTATTTATTAATTTTCACATAATTATTGTTGTAATGGTTGTTATTTTTTTTTTGTCATCTAAATAGACTAAATTCAATAGAGGTGATAAGATATAGGAAATATATTAAATATGATACTATAATATTATTAATATTATAATTAATATATAAATTAAAGACATGTTATTATGTCTTATCGATGTGCTTCTTCACATGCCATCTTTATATTAACAATTTTAAAGTGAAATCAACTTTAGATCACGTTAAATTATTTTATTTCAACCTAATAAAAGCATAACCATGCATTCTTTGATTTATCTGAGTTTTCATATTTTACTTGTTACTATTCCAAATTTTCCAAAGTTACCTATACATTGTCGCGGTCCTTCTCCAAATGGCATGTACACGTATTGAGTTTTCTGGCTAATATTTTCTTCACTGAAACGTTCAGGGTCGAACTTATCAGGGTAGGGGAAGTACTGAGGATCATTTTGCATGGCGTGAATTGGAACGATGACCTGAGTGCCTTCTTCTAAGGTGATCTTCGACCCAGGGATGACGTAATTCTTGGTGCACTTTCTCATCAGCATTGCAACCGGAGGGTAAATTCTCAAAGACTCTGAAATTGGCACAATTTAATTTGAATTAATGTTTATTTTAATTATAGTTTATTAAGTGCAATAATTTAGCATTGAAACAAAATGCATGAAATTCAAAAGTCTAGAAATTACCTTGTAGAATCCAATCGAGATATGTCATTTCCTGCAATGCTTGGTACGACATCTTGCCATCATGGCGCTGCAGAACCTCCTCGATCTGCTCTCTAGCTTTCTTCTGTTGCTTGGGACATCGAGCCAACTCGAAAAGGGCAAATGTCAGTGCTGTAGAGGAGGTTTCGAAGCCGGCTAAGAAGAACACCAAAGCTTGCGCTGTGACGTCATCATCTGAAAATTCTGTAAAAAAAAAAATAATAATAAAAATAAAGTGAATCGAGAAATTAAGATATCGCCGCTGCAGCACGTATATTTGTAATTGAACTGTGACAGAGCGTAAACAAGTACCGTAAAAAAGCTTGAACCATACAAACCCGAAATTATGAAGTCGAAATTCAGAGCGGTAGAAGAACAATATTGCGTCATGCGCTCATTTCACGCTACATGACGATATACACTACTAAATATGAAACTTGGTTATAATTTATTTTTATTGTTATATATATTTTTTTTTATATAAAACTGCGTTATCATTTTGATGAAATAAAATATATATTGGTTGCTAAGTAAAAAAATTAAAAACCTATATATCACATTTTCTTATCAATTTTATAAAAGTTTGATCTGAATTATTAAGCTTCTGTAGCTTATGTTCCTGCGTCACAGTAAATAAACCCAACCGTATCACAACTGAGTAGTTACTTAATTGAGAATCTTCAAACGCTAAAAATAATTATTATTATACTGCAGTCTTCATAAAGTGTAATGAATAATAATCGTATATTAAAGACTATAAAGTATGTTTCATGTTCTGTTTGTTTTTGCAACATCAGAAGATATTTTAACAAATAACTTGTAGCTTGGCATATAGATGCACTTACTGGTATTTGAAACTTGTCCATTCTCGGTGGGTCCATTCATCTTATCTGTTGTCTCTCCAGCTTCCTCAGGTGACAATCGTCCTTTGTCCTTAAGTTCGATAAGCAGCTGCATGAAGTCCTTGCGAGTCTCCCCCGTCTTTTTACGAAGTGTCATGACGTCACGAACGAGAGAACGGAAGAACTCGGTCAATTCTTTGGACAAGAAACCAAGCTTGAAGTTTTCTGCAATCTGGAAACATCTAGTCAGTGATATTGGCCTCACATTTTAATTAATAATTTGTTCTTACCTCAGGAGCAAACGTAATGAAGGCCATTTTCATTCCCATTATGAAATCAGTCTCTAGTAATTTTCTACCCATAACTCTGAAGTGTGCATTTGGGTCGTTTATCGAATCACATTGGATTCCGAAGGCGCATGAAGCGATGACGTCAGTGGTGAAACGTGCCAATAAGTCCTGTGAAAATATGAAAGAATTTGACAATTTTCGGGTGCGTATTTAAAAATTACAACATATTTATGATGTTTGGAAAATTAATATTTTCAATATTCCCAATAATTTTCTTTTCATTTTTTTATTACTAAGCTCCACATTTCGAGATATTGATTTAATTAAAGCTACGAATATCATTAAATTGATTTAATTATAAGGAGCTGCTTCTTTTATATTAAAAGCTTATAATAAATAATAGTGTATATTATTACTTTTATGTCCAGATCAGCACCCTTGTCCGCGAGTGTCCCGAGATGGGTCTCAAACTTGAGGGCGCACTCCTGGACCAGAGGGAACATGGCCTTCATGCGACCTGACGTGAAGGTTGGGGACAACTTGGCCCTCATCTCCTTCCAACGCTGGCCCTCCATGTTAAACAAATTCCTGGACTGCAAAGGGTCAGCCTCCTCGTTAATCTAAAATAGAGTTTAGTTTTAATACTCCAATTCTCACCACTTCCTTAATTTATTATAAAAAATCAAAAAAATCCTAGCCTATAATGATGAGAGGGCAATAATGTTGTTAATTTACATCATACTTTGCAGCATTAAGCTTTAATTTAAATTAAGTCTTTCTGAAAAATGTTTGTAATTTAGAATAGCAAAAGGTTCAATCTTACGTACAGTTAAAGAGATATAATTTTTATTTTTAGTAGAATCTAATTTTAAAGTTTCATGAATTTCAACAAAACACTTGAGGAAATAGAAATAAAAATTAGAAAACTACTGTTTTAATAAATTTTTAATTTAATCCGGTAAATAAAAAATTATCTAAGATTATCTTTATAAATTACGTTCTACTTTAAAAAATATAATACAAAAAGAATTATAGAACGCATCATGAAATGTTCAATTATTTATTAATTAAATACGAACTTTATTTCAAGTTAATTTACGAATAGTTACGCAATGTTTATTATCACCTTAAATCCATGATCAACAAAATGTGAGAAATTCTTGATGAAGATATCTTTGACAAGCTCAGGATCTCGGATTAGAAGAGCCGGCGAGCGTACCTGCAAGCACACAAATATTTAATTTGATAACAGGTAAAAATAAAACTTTCCTCTCCAAGCAAATCTGACCTGATAGAATCCGACGTACGGCTCACATCTGTAGCGGCGATACGCTCGCTGGAAGAACACCAACATGTGTTCTTGTAGGCTGAGTACGCGTCCCATGGAGCCCACAAGAGGGTAGGGCTTCATGTACTTGACTCCTTTGTCCTTCCAGTGCGAGAAGTTGGCGGTGAGGTAGTAGTAGAGGAGCCCCAGCGTCACCACAAACAGACCGAGTGCGACCTCCAGGCCGAACATCTAGGACAAAACTTATAATTAGTCGTTGATTACAGTTAAAAAAATATGATATTATATGCTAAAATTTTTAACTCGCATATTGTGTATTGATTAGTACTTTTTTTTTCAGAAATGATGAAAGTTATACCCACTAATACCCAGGTTTAAATCTAGCCCCTTTACTATCCATTTTAATCATTTTATTATAATGAACTGACGCCTCTTGATGCCTCTCTCTGCCATTAACTTCCAATAATTTTATAAAAAAAAATGTATCTCGGTCTCTTAAGTAGAAAAAAAACAGAGTAGCATAATGTTGTACCCTTTATAATCCATTTCTGCAATAAAATTTTTTGAGGTAGAGTTACTCCATTTTTAAAGTATACTTGATAATTCAGTCTTTTTCTGACATAACTTGCAACACAGCATCACTGGATTTCTTAGTTACCTGGAGAACTCTTCTTTGTCACAATGTATACTGGGCTCAAAGTAAATGTTCCAGGTATAGACCGGTTAATTTATAACCGCAGAATTTTTAGAAACACAAAACATTTCTATTTAAATTAATTGAAAGAAAGAATTAGCGTATGGATTACATCTCTTTTTTAAATGATATCTTATAGATGATAAGAAAATTATATTGCTGGAATTTTAATATATCATTGTTGATTTTTTTTTTTTTTATATTCAAACCAATTTCCTGTAACATTATCATTTATCACGCTCTTTTTTAGTTTAACTTTCAATGCAGTAAGTTTAAAAAAGTGGGTGGGGCTGTACCAAACAGTAAATATAGAGAAAAAAAAATGTTGAACTTTGTATACCCTCTACGTATGATTACTTAAGTCTAACCTTTTCAAACTTTCCAATAAAGAATAAATAACTTTTTTTTAAATTGAGGTACAAGGGAAATCATTTCCGCTTATAAAAAAAGATTACAACATCAGTAGCAAAAGTCATTTCTTATTTGATACTGGAAAATCAGGACAGATGCACTGGTATTTAAAAACATCAATTCATTCAAAACATAATAAAATATCAATATTCAGTTAATATTACAAAAAATGTACAGTCTGCAATACATACCTACATGAAATTTTTTTATTGCTATTATTTGAATAGAGGGGACCTCAAGTTATGAATTGTCATACCTTTTAAATATTTTTTAAACTTTTTTTCTTAAAAACGAGCTGCAAAACGCTGTGACGTCATAGTCATGGAAATATTTTAACACGCCAGCAAGGTAACAAAATATTGCGAGACTATGACGTCATATCGTCTTCTTCCTCGATTTTGAGGGTTTTAGAGGGTTGAAAAATGCTGAAAAATTTGAGAGTGCATAATACGAGGTCTTCCATTCAAATATGCAATAAAAATTTGCCTGACGGTTATCCACTACACACATTTTGATGCATCAAACATGCTGTCAAAAGCTACGTGCGATATCCTAATGCTGTTATATCGTTGACCTTCACAACGCCCCGTAGCTTTTTAAAGTGCCATTAGCATGTTTAGCAAGAGACGACATCCAACTCACTCTTTAGGTGTGGCATTATTATTTACAATGTACTCTATCATACAAAAAGTTTATTATAATAATAAAAATATTTGAAATGTTTATTTAATAGTATTTTTTAATACGCGTGTAACTTAAATTAAAACTGTGATTTTAAAGTATCTTCTGCATGACTCCAGAAACTCAAAGAATTGTTTTAATGATTTTTGATGTACGTATCATTCAAAATTGGAAAGATTAAAATGTCCTTAACTTTTTTCATTTTATAGTGATTTGAAATTACACATTCTAAATTTAAGTTATGATTTATTATTTTCTATACAGTTAAACTTGATCCCATCATAACGTTGTTTAAGAAAATCAAAATATTAAAAAATAAGTAAACTTACTGTAGCTGCTGTTTGACGTAGCGGTGACTCCAGCAGCTTAAAGTCGACTACGTTATCTCTCGTGCTCAAAGTGTACAGACTTGCTAAGTGTTTGGTGGTGGGGGAATAAAAATATTAAAAAAAATATCATACGGGCGAAATCATCATCATCATCTTTTGTCATTTTTGCAAGTCACTCTACCAAGGTCATATGAAGGTAACATGTACGCTGTATTTAATAACAACTCTGTTATCAAACTTTAGTATGATGCTATGCTTTTTTATAGTGTTTCAATTGATGATAAAAAAAAGGTGCAAACTCTGCAGTCGCAATTAACATTAATAAACAGAGAGGCTAATTTCGTAGTATAAAAGTTGTTATGTTTTCCAAATTAACTGTCTTACTTAATATAATTATGTGGTTCATTTGAGTTCATTGAAATTGTTTTTCATGCCACACTTTTTTCCTTATCCTTTCTGGACGATAAGTTGCGTAAATTGTCTGCTTATGGTGTCTAAATTTAGCAATGACGAGACATATATATGCCATGAGACAAAATGTAAAATTCACATATTCATATATTAAAATTTTGCATATTTTTATTATTTGCGGGAATTGGTTCCCACATTTTTGTCTACAACTAATTTTTTACTTAAAATTAAATCCTATATAGTGATATATATAATTTTTTAATTTTTGTAAATGGAAATAGTTTAAAAGTTTAAGTAATTACAAATTGATCTAAATTGATGAAATCGTTTACAGCCACGCAATTCATTTAAAATATTAAAACACATGACAAACCTTTATTTTTTAATGCTAATTATATATATTTGATATGCATCTATGCTGTACAGCCAAACAGACTAGCTAACAAAAAAAATATGTAATATACAAACGATGTTTAATTATATATATACAATTTAATTTACAATTAATGTCCATTGCAGTAAATACATTACTAATTTACAAAATTATAATTAGCATTATCGATGTGAATCAGATAAACTGACATAATTGAGTCACTTTAATTAAATAATGTAATTATATATACTTTATCCTGTGCATTACACAAAAAACTTTTTCATAATATCAGCATTGAAGAGTAAAATACTCAAAAAACATAGTAGTAGTTCTGTATTTTTATTAATGTAGTCAAAAATCGTTATAAAATTTAAAAAGATGTCATATTCATTAAATAATTAAAACAATTCGGATCTTTGTAAAAAAACAAGTAAAAGATATTTATGATAAAGTGCAGTTTTCCCTGCAATTAAAACAATTTAAAATAAAATAATCTGAAAACAAGCCGCCAAAAATATTATAATATTATATAGTGGAGAACGGTTTACAAGCTTATAGTCTTGTGCCCGCACTAACTTGACGTAGACGACCCTTCCTTTGGGGATGATTACGAACTGCTTGGGGTCCCAGGAAAGAGGGTACTTGGTGCTCGGGCTGGGCTGCACCTCAAACTTGCGGAGCACCGCCAGGAGACCCATCTTCACCTGCATGCGTGCGAACCGTAGACCTGTGGGGAAATTCGATGAAGAAAATGCAGCAAATTGCATACTGTGAGATTTATAACAGATACTGTACAATATTAGTGCGTCAATATTCAATACATATCCTAAAATATTGTAGTAAATGTTGGCAATTTAATATATTTTTAATGTTGTTAATCAAAAAGAAACCTAAGTTGAGTTATATAATAAACGGGAGTCTCTGCATGTACCTTAAAAAACACAGACACTTTATACCACCAATGAATCTAAACCAAATTACTTAACATTGTATGAATGAAAATCACCCTACCGATTACAGGTCGGATCACGACCAAATATTAATGAAATAGTTGTTAATGTTTTCTGTCTTGTATTGTACTTTATATTATAGATTTAAGAATATACTAATTTTGTTACAATATTTTTATTACATTTAATATCTGATACAGTGTATATTATAGTATCAGACAAAATTGTGTTGAGGGAATAAATATTTAATATTTTGATTAAATAATTTAAAAATATACATTCAATCTCAATACTTAAGCCGGTATTACACGACACAATTTTTCTAACTATTGAATACAATTTTTTCTTACAAGAAAACTTGAACTCCATTTGTTTGTATGGAGATGAAATTTTCTTGCAAGGAAAAATTGTATACAATAATCAGAAAAATTGTATCGTGAAATACCGGCTTTATACAGGTTTTAGATATAATAATGTGTGCTCAAAGTGGAAAATGAAAAGTCCCAATAAACTCACCGATGCACTGTCTAGGCCCCTCTCCGAAGGGCATGTACACGTACTGGGGATGCTGACTCTCGTCCTTGAAACGCTCAGGTTCAAACTTCTCAGGGTTCTTGAAGTACTGAGGGTCGCTCTGCATGGCTTTTATGGGGATCATGATAATAGTTCCTTTGTCTATGGTGACCTTTTGATCTGGTATCTCGTACTTCTGGTTGCACATTCGGAGTAAACCTGCACCTGGTGGGTACATTCGGAGCTCCTCTGGAAATTAAAGTGATTTTTGTATTCATCGTTAAGTGTTTAACATTGGGGATATTTTGTATTTATTTAATTAAATATGCCAAAGGAAAGTATAATTTAAAATAAAAATAAATAAATCATGAGTTTCTAACTTAAACAGCAAACCTCTGGTATTTTTTGTTCCATAACATTAACAGTAAATTTAGCAACAGTTGTCCACTTTAATTTAACTAAAATAGCAAATTAAGTATATGATAACTTTAATTTAAAATCAAATTAGGTAACTGTGTTTCAATGTTACAGATCTACCTAATATATATTATGCTTTAACTGTAACTTTAAGTGCAATTATTTTTTATTAAAATAGCAATCATTCCTGAGAGGTAGAGTTAATATAATTAGTAAATCATGGTACAAATCTTGGGTAAATTTCCTGTACTGTAATCCTAGCAGATATCGTTTTCTGAGATTACCTCGCATTATCCAGTCTAGGTACGTCATCTCCTCAAGCGCCTCAAACGACATCTTGCCGTCATGGCGCTGCAGTACCTCCTTGATCTGGCTCCTCACGCGGCGCTGCAACTCAGGTTGTCGGGCCAGTTCAAACAGCGAGTATGTCAGGGTAAGCGAGGAGGTGTCAAAACCAGCAATGAAGAATACAAGAGCCTGTGCTGTGATGTCATCATCCGTAAGCTCTGAAAAGAAAATCTGAGATAAGAAGTCTGTTCGTTTATTCTCTGCCCCTGAGTAGTCTGAGCAAGTTTACGAACAAATAGAAGTGACGTCAACTACCCTACATTTCTTCTTTTTTTTTTTTCTTCAACTGAATCCTGTTGTAGGGTACTATAGTCACAAGTGACATTTGAGTTTTAACTTTTCGGCTCTTCTAGGACTTTGCACTTTGTACGACCCTCGGAGCTGGTGTAAGAAATTGTACACCTGATGTACTGTACACTAGACAGGGCTTACGAATAGACCTAGTGTGCGTCACTTTTTCTCTTTTATTCTTCAAAATAACCCTCGTGGGAAAATACGCGTGATGTCAGGCATTGATATGTGAATTTTATGACAGTTATATTGTTACAAAATTTATTTAAAACGTAACGTAATTTTAAAACATATGTGCATCAATAACAATTTTTAAACGTTTAAATATTTGGCATGCCTTACTTTTATCCACGTTTGAAGATTGCTTGACGTGGCCATTGGTAGGTTTAATCTCGCCCTCCAGAGGTGATAGTTGTCCTTTGTCCTTAAGTTCTATCAGCAGCTGCATGAAGTCCTTGCGAGTCTCCCCCGTCTTAGCTCGAAGTGTCATGACGTCACGAACCATAGTGCGGAAGAAATCACACACTGCTTCAGGAAGGACAGTGATATGGAATATTGCTGAAATAAACTATAAATATTTTACAGTTAGGAACACTGCCAATTAAAACAAATAACTAATTAAAAATATTATCAAAATACCTTAGGCGTTAATTGAGAGATAATTCTCTTGGCACCTCTGAAATATGTTACTTCAAAGATATCTTTTCCCATTTCTCTAAATTTGCAATTTGGGTCATTGATTGAGTCACATTTCACGCCAAAAGCACAAGAACTGATGACGTCAGTGGTGTATCGTGACATCATGTCCTGCAAGAGAAAATAAACAAATCAAGTCAAATAAGTTTTCATTCACCTACAATAATCAATAGAAATATATGCAATTATATAAGTATTTTGTGTTACAATTATTTTTCTCAGTGACCTTTTAATAACATGAAAATATAAATTGAAATATTAGGAGAAATATACTGAAGTATATTATAGCTTTAATGATAATTACCTAAGCTTAAATATAAATCAAATGATATATCTCAATGATAAATCTAAATTCAATTTTAATATAACGTGTACTCAATTCATCTCTTTGTGAGCAAAAATATTAATTTGAAATTTAAATATATTTTTATTACAATGCAACTCCCCTATTACTGATATAATTTTTTTATTGGTGACCAAATTTAGCTCACCCTGAATTCTACGTCCTTCCCTGTGTTCGCCAAAGTGTCCAGATACGTCTCAAGAGTTTCTGCAATCTCGTTCACCAACGGAAACATGGCCTGTATGCGACCTGTCGTGAAGGTTGGAGTTAGCTTCTTGCGCATATCCTTCCAGCGCTGGCCCTCCATGTTAAATAATACCCTCGCTACCAAAGAGTTGGGGTCATCACCCAGCTATGTAAAACAATAGTTAGTTGTACAGTTTCTCCCTCATTAATATCGCAAACATACATATTATAGAATAGAATAGAATAGAATACTTTATTTGACCACAGGCGGTACATACAGTGACAATAAATTGTCACAATACAGCATTAGTCTTGTCAATAAATAATTAATAACTAAATACAACAACAAACATAAAAAACAGTGTCAAATGAACATTTCAGTCTTGTCAAATACAATGTTTGTAAAAACCAGGCAACTATAGGAGAACACAATGCATATAGGATTACTTATTTAAATTAATGAAACGTTATAAAAATATTACGAATACATCCTAATATTTTTCTTAGACGTATGTTTTAAAATGTCTCTTTCCGTTATTTTAAATTCATTATGGAAAAACAAATGCATCTCATAATATTCTTTACATACAAGTACTTTTTTTAGCAAATTTTTAAACAGAGTGTCACTTTTTATATTTTTTAACAAGTTTGGAAGTTGATCATAAAATTTTGCTGTTTGATAATACGAACTTTTCTCTGTGATTGATTTACTATGACTTGGAATGACAACCTTACAACTATTTCTTGTATTATATGAGTGGACATCATGAAGTATTTTATATGAATCGGGATGCTTTCTCTTATACATAATACAATTAAAAATATACACTGAAGGCAATGTCATCAACCCCAAAGATACAAAATGAGTCCTGCAAGATTCCTTTTGCTTTAAATTTTTCAATATTCTGACTGATCTCTTTTGAAGTGTAAAAATATTTTTAATGTTAACTTCAGTAGTCCCCCAGAATATTATGTTAGCTGAAAGATGGGGATAAGCGTATGCATAGTATATTGTTAACATAATTTCCAGTGATACAGAATTTCTAATTGTAAAGAGTACAAAATTCGCAGAATTTACGATTCATATGAGATTGCCACTTTAAATTCTCTTGTATATTCAAACCTAAAAATTTAGTACTATCTGTGCGGTGAATTGTTTTATTTTCAATTTTTAACAGAATGCTACTATCCGGACATTTAAAATCAGTATGGAATTGCATATATTTCGTTTTATTTAGATTTAACATCAATCTAGTTTCATTGCACCAAGTTTGAAATTTATTAATTGTATCCTTTGCTTTCTCAATTAATTTTTTATTACTACTAGCTGATATAACTACACTTTTATCATCTGCAAATTGATTTAATACAATATCTGGTAATTTTTCACTTAAATCATTTGTAGCAATTCCATACAGATCCGGAGACAACCCCGCCCCCTGAGGGACCCCTAATGTCACCCTTAATTCAGGGGAATTTATAGTCTAATTAATATCATTTTCATCTTTATAGGTTAATTGCACATATTGTCTTCTATCTGTTAGATATGATCTAAATAACTGCAAAACATTATTTTCACAACCCATATTCGCTAATTTTGTAACAATAACATCATGATTCAAAGCGTCAAATGCCTTTTGCATGTCAAAATATAGTCCAATGCATACATTATTATTCTCAATATTATTATAAATGGGATTTAGAAAATCAAAACATGCCGTGGTCGTAGATTTATTCTCAACAAAACCATGCTGACTCTTACTTATCAAATCATTTGATTTTCTAAATTCATTTAGTTGGGGTTGAACAACTTTTTCAAATATTTTTGAAAAAACAGATTGCAGTGAAATTGGTCTATAGTTTGAAACATTTTTTTTACAACCTATTTTATGCAAAGGAATCACTTTTGATAGTTTTAGTTGCTTTGGGTAAATGCCAGATTTAATTGATTCATTTATTAAGTAGCATAATGGTGCCGCAAAAAGACTATCACAATACTTTACAAGGGTGTATGGAATTTCATCTGGACCAGCTGCATTTTTATTAGGTAAAGATTTAATAATTTTTAATAATTTTTTTTCTGTTGTTAATTCAATATTAAATTTAGGCTTATTAATATTTTCTGCGTTGGTATGAGGCTGAGAAACCGGATCCGGAAATTTTTCTTCAACTAAAGTTTCTACAGTTTTTACAAAAAAATTATTACATTCCACAGAAATATCATGTGGGTTATTTATTACAACACCATCTTTAATAATTTCATTGATAAATAAAGAATTTTTTGGTTTTAAGGCACAGTCCATATTAATTACATCCCATATAGCTTTACTTTTATTTTTAGATTTTTTTACATGTAAATTATTTAGATTTTTTTTTGCAGCTTTAATTTTATCTTGGTACCTTTTCCATAATATTTTGTACTTGGGCATAAGTTCCGGGTTTTTAAATTTAGCATTTTTATGAAGGTCTCTCATATATTATATATATAATATATTATATTATATTATATATTCTATATATTATATATATAATATTAATGTTTAAATTACCCCAATTATTACATTTTTATATTTGTCCATGTATTTTAATATGATTAATTTTATAAGACTTCTTGGTAATAACTTAATAAGGCTACATAGCCATTATTCTGTAAAAAAATATATAATGAATTAACTGTCAAATAATTCACCGTAAAATACAACTGATTATTTATTTCAGTTGTAAAAATATAAAATATTGTGTTTGTTTTCTTATTTGTTAGTATTTATATATGGACAAGACTAATATGCTGTATTATGGCAATTTATTGTCACTTTATTGTACCGTCATGTGGTAAAATAAAAATAAAATAATAAATCAAAGGTTTCTCCTAAGCATAAGGTGCTTTTAGCTATTTCCATAACTCCAATAATAATTATAATTACGGGCAATACATGACTGTTTGGTCCGCAGACCCGAAGTCAATACATCAATTAATTTCATTTCAGAAAATGTTATGTCGAGACCTGGTATTTTAATATTTTTAATACATAATTTACATTACTTATTAAATCTTATAAAATATATACAGGAAAATTAATAACTTAAATGTTCTTTACCTGGATAATGCGGTCGGTAAAGTGCGAAAAATCTCTCACGAGTATGTTCTTTACGATTTCTGGATCTTTTACAAGCAGAGCAGGTGTTCTTCCCTGAAACAGTTTTCAATATAAATTAATATTTGAGTACGTAAAGCATTTTTCGATGCAATTAAAGGTAAACCATTGCATGTACGTGAATAAAATGTAATTATAATAATTATAAATTGCATTGCGTATACAAAACGTAATTCAAGGTTTGATATCCTTAGCCTTTAATATAAAATTCAATCATTTTTATTTTTATTATCTGCTGCATTCAAATGCATTAAAATACAATAATACAAATTCTTGAGGTGTCAGAAAATCATGCAGTAGAAATTTTTCAAGTTCCTAAATAAGTATGCAACCTGTTAATCTATTAAGTATTGCGGGTTGAAGCTCAACAGGGGTCTATAAAACAGAAAACAAGTTCACCGTTGATTTGGTTGATATGCGCATGCGCCATGCGGTGTTTACTTTTCCTTGGGTGGGCCACCGTGGGCCATGACAACGCCTCAGCTTATCACAATTCTGTGATTGTATGATAATGCCGCAACAACCAAATGCAAATTCCATTCGACTTAAAATTGTTGAACATACCCGGAAGTAGCCATAAATAGGATCCTTTCCAGCCGCTTTATAAAGCCTTTCAAAATAGTCTGCGATGTGTTCTCGCAGGGTCAAGACTCGGATGGCAGAGCCAAATATGGGGACAGGCTTGTAAAACCGCACACCCTTGTCCTTCCAGTGCGAGAAGGTGGAGGTGAGGTAGTAGTAGAGGAGACCCAGCACCACCACAAACAGACCGAGTGCGACCTCCAGGTTAGACATCTGTGGTAATAAAGCGTTTGAAGAAATAAGATAAGGTACATGGTTGAAAAAGGTCTGAGTAAGGTGTGAATCCTGAAAAGATAATAAAAAGAAAGGAATTGAGCATCATAGCATTGACAATATATATATGTTGTTTAATTATAATTGAACTTATGCAGTTTCTCCACTCTTTGCCCTCTCTCCTATTTAAACCTTATTGATAGTTCAAACAAGTTGTTTTTTTTTCAAATAATTGTTATCAGTTCTCACTTATAATTTATATGCATATCAAACGGGTTGATATCAAAAGATATCTGTAGTGCAAAAGCCTTGGTTGATATGAGATATGAGAATGATGCAATATTTTATATATCTGTTTTTTTGAATCAACAAATTAAAAAAATTACACAAGTTCTCTAAATATATATGTTGAGACTTTCGGGGATAATTTAGATCTATATTAATATTCAGAAACGGGCGTCGCAGTCATGATAATTTTCTAAATTTCCAAGTAAAGTTTCCATGTTCCCTTACTTGCAAAAGTCAAATAATTTTAACACTATCAACTTTTTTTGGCCTTTTCTAAATTGGTTAGGTGTAATAATAATGGACAACCTATTAGAAATAACATCTTCGTTGATCATACCCTCATTTTTTGTGGATGTGAAATTAATTGTACTTTCCGGATAAAACTAAAACAATATTAAAACATTATATTTGTACGTATAAAGAGATTATAGTATAATAGAAGATCTAAATTTTCAACTATGATATAAGAAAATAAGATTTTTTCACTCCAAGATTATGTATACGTGACTTAATTGTGAGTTGTATAAATGTACTTTACTAGTTCTTACAAAATATCTTTAGCGATAAAAAAATTAAGAAATTAAATTTTGTATATTTACTTTTTTATTTGAGAAATTAAGTATAAAATGAATGAGAATATGATTGAAATTAAAATCACTGACATATTACATGGAAGAAAAAAATTGTAATAATATGTATACAAATTAATAACACTATCACATTTAAATAACATACATTCACCAATTGGGTTATGGGTATTTATTTATTATTATTTTTCCCTCCAAATTATGTATTTTTAACCCAATAAACCATTATTATTATTATACATTTTACCTTGAATTCGCAGTGCTAAGCTAACTTCTTAGCAGATAGGCAGAGAACTGATTGCGAGCTCCTCCAGGTATACTGTTAGTCTTGCTTTGTTCTTTGTTATGAATCAATACATCATTGTACGTTAGTTAAATTAGTTATCAGTAATAATCGAATTATTCGGTACGTGAAGGGTACATTCTCTTATGATAAAGATCCGGGTGTACCGGTAAAGTGCTAGCCTTGGAGCCATTCTCATCTCATGGTTTGCAAACCTCGAACTTTTAATTCAGATCTACCCTCAAAGGTTTGAAGTATTGAACTTTGTTCAGTACATGACCAAAATTTTCTGAGGTGACAGCATTTATACCATAAAAAAAAGGCGTAAAAAATCAACTATTTTAAATTTCTTTATATTTTAAGTTTTAGATAATTTCAATATTGATCATTTATATATTTTTATATAATGTATTATTTGATATGACGGTAAGATTTGAACAGTAGGAATTTCCATTTCAAATTGTACTTTGAGATTTCACCTTCAAAAATGATAGCAGTTATCTCAGCTCTAAAAGTCAAAGACTATATTTTTTACTGATTTTTTGTGATTGATACTGTTGAAACATAAATGTTATTTATATAACCGTGAAGGGGAACGCCCATAAAGTTAATTATGACAGCAACGAGGTGTTACAGTAATTGAATATTTTTTTATGTGTTTATTCATAAAACAGACATAGTACATAATATTACATAAAAATATTCTATAGACGCCAAGAGTTAGAGAAACTCGTACTGGGGATTTACGATGTATGAACTTAAAGTAGAGTGAATGATTGCATTTTTTTTAATATTTTATTTTCTAAAAATAGTTTAGCCTGCCTTCTATTGAGAAATGAAAACCAAAAAAACTCCATCTCAAATAGCTTCACCACAAAAATTCCCAAAGTTGTGATAAAAAATATTTTTAAACTATAAATTTTTTAAATTCCTTTCTTCATTCTATTTTTCTTTGGAGTTTTAATTAACTAATTTCCAGCGTTGAAAGTGAGCTATTTATTATCTTATTTTGTTAATTAATGCATATGATAATTAAAATTATTAGGAAGTTTCATTTGAAAGTGCACTTTGAGATTTCACATTCAAATCCAACAGTACTGTTATTTTCCACGTTATTTGTTATGCAACACTCGTTGACAACAGCAACAATTATGACAACAGCGACAGCAATTCGTTGTGGTATATTGATTAAAATTAAAGGATGGGGACCAAATAGGTATAAATATAACCAAAGGTTGATATGCAAGTCAAATTAATATATTTATTAATTTCATCAAGTTACAAACAATTAATTAAATAACAATTAGGATATTTGTGAAACACGCTAAAGATAATTGATAACAATACAGTGCATTTCATTCACAATAACATTTTAATTAAATAACCTGAAAATACATCACCGAAAGCATTCCTAGTAAACATAACTCTGTCGGTCCAGTATAGTACTGTGCTAACATTTTACTGCATCAGTTCAACAAATTTTTGACACCTCGTGTTTACTGGAAATTGTATAATAATATAAAAGTATGGAGAACGGTTTACAAGTTTAGTCTTGTGCCCGCACTAACTTGACGTTGACGACCCTATCCTTGGGGATGATTACGAACTGACGGGTGTCCCAGGAAAGAGGGTACTTGGTGCTCGGGCTGGGCTGCACCTCAAACTTGCGGAGCACCGCCAGAAGACCCATCTTCACCTGCATGCGAGCGAACCGTAGACCTGTGGGGAAATTCGATGAAGAAATTTTACATTTTACTGTAGGATTCATAACAGATTATTACAATATTTCTACGACATTTCTACGATATTAGTGCATCACTTTATTCAGTACACACTATATAGTTTTATATATATTTATTGCATACATTTAATATTTTAATTCAATAATTTAGAATTGTAATACAGTCATCGCGTTGGAAAATTTTCATTTGCGGCCTTGTTAATCTCCATGCCCCGTACAAGTAACACAGGGTACGGTAACTAACAAGACTGCAAATGGAATTTTTTTTAAGGTGACGAGTGTACATTCAATATGTGCTTGAAGTGGTAAATGAAAAGTCCCAATAAACTCACCGATGCACTGTCTAGGCCCCTCTCCGAAGGGCATGTACACGTAATGCTGGTGCTGGCTCTCGTCCTTGAAACGCTCAGGTTCAAACTTCTCAGGGTTCTTGAAGTACTGAGGGTCGCTCTGCATGGCCTTGGCGGGGATCATAACGATGGTTCCCTTGTCTATGGTGACCTTGTGACCTGGTATCTCGTACTTTTCGTTGCACAACCGGAATAACCCAACAGCTGGTGGGTACAGTCTCAGCTCCTCTGGAAACAAAATTACTATTGTATTGCTCTTTGGACGTTAAAATTTTATTATTAAGTAAAATTTGTACTTTTAAATACATAAGAAATGAAATTTAATTTAATTTTAAGTACAAAATAATAAAAAAAGAAGAAAAACGTCATAAGGTTCAAATTTAATATTTTTTTTGTGCTATGAAAACAATTAATTTTGTTAACTCGATTTTCAAGAAAAGACAATAACTCCATACTAAACTTTGTGTCAATTGTCAAGTTGTGTTACTCAACTGAGAGTATTATACAAAATTCAGGAATTTTACAAATTTAAAATTAAAATATAATTTGTCTAAGCATTACAGTCTTGTTTAATATGTTGTACACAATTTATGATGTCTATTTTTAACTGATATTTTCTATGACTGCAATCATTATTAAATTTCACATAATAATTTGAAAGCAATCTCCGGTACGTTCCTTAGAATCCTAGCTGTGCTATCGTCCTCAGAATTACCTTTCATTATCCAGTCTAGGTACGTCATCTCCTCAAGCGCCTCGTACGACATCTTGCCGTCATGGCGCTGCAGTACCTCCTTGATCTGGCACCTCGCACGGCGCTGCAACTCAGGCTGTCGGGCCAGTTCGATCAGCGAGTATGTCAGGGACAGCGAGGAAGTGTCAAATCCAGCAATGAAGAATAAAAGAGCCTGCGCTGTGACGTCATCGTCATCCAACTCTGAAAATCAAATCTGAGATTAGGTATAATTTATCACTTGCCTGACGTAGCCATCTTTTTTATCCTTCATTACATCTTCAATAGAATCCTTATGGAAGATGCGCGTGACGTCAGAGATCTGTGTCCTTTTTCTGTGTTTTTGTAATAATTTAGAGTCATGCTATAAAACACTGATATTAATAGAAAACTAAGATTATCATGACTTGTGATTTTGTGATTTTTTTTCCAACGTTTGATTTACATATTGACACGATAAAATTAATTAATATGCATTGCGAAACGTGCAAAATATAATTCTACTTTTAAGTTTTCAACATTTCACAAGCCTTACTTTTATCGTCGTCTGGAAATTGCTTGACGTGGCCATTGCTAGGTATAATCTCGTCTTCTTCAGGTGACAATCGTCCTTTCTCCTTAAGTTCGATCAGCAGCTGCATGAAATCCTTGCGAGTCTCCCCCGTCTTTTTACGAAGTGCCATGACGTCACGAACCATAGAGCGGAAAAACTTAGACACTGCTTCAGGAAGAACAGTGAAATGGAATATTTTTGCAATCTATAAATATTTTAAAATTAATAACACTGCATGTCAATTATAAGAAATAATAAACCAACTTTATATTTCATACCTTAGGTAATAAAAGAGCCACGATTCTTTTAAAAGCCCTGAAATTTGTTATTTCAAAAATATCTTTGCCCATTACTCGAAATTTACAATTAGGGTCATTGATGGAGTCACATTTGACGCCAAAAGCACAGGAACTGATGACGTCAGTGGTGTATCGTGCCATCATGTCCTGCAAGAGAAAATATTTTTTTTACTTTTAATGGTACATACTAGAATTACTAGAATTAATTAAATTTATTCAAATTTGAATCTTATAATTTAAGTATTTATTTTTTACAACGGTCAGTCAATATTGTTTGTAGGTTATATAATATAATAACATAAAAAAGTAAAAATATGAAAACAGAGACATGGGTAAACCGATAATTAAGTACTCTAAAATATATTTAAGTGTTATCATAATACATTAAATTATAACGTAACGTTTTTCAATTCAAATTATTCTGCAAGATTGAATGGTTTCTCTCTTTTTTATTTTTTAATATTATACAGATTATAAATCTATAAATTTTACTGTACATATTACATTGCTTGGCATCAGATTTTCATATTTTAACTGATTGGAGTGGCAATAACAGCAATAAAAACGCCTCCAATGCTGTTACCAAAGTTAACCCACCCTGAAGTCTACGTCCTTCCCTGTGTTCGCCAAGGTGTCCAGATGTGCCTCGAGAGTTTCTGCAATCTCGTGTACTAAAGGAAACATGGCCTTTATGCGACCTGTCGTGAAGGTCGGGGTTAGCTTCTTGCGCATATCCTTCCAGCGCTGGCCCTCCATGTTGAACAATGTCCTTGCTGCCAAAGAGTTGACGCTGTCATCCGCATCCAGCTATACATATTAAAAAGAGTTTATTTTTTATTAATTAATATATTCGGATTATATTGTACCGTGGTACACTATATAATCAAACATATTTCATTTACCAATATAGTTAAACATTCAGTCAATATACTACACTGTAATAAATCTTAGGTTTCTCAAAAGAATGAGTTTCTTTTTAATCAACTGCTTTGACAGCTCCAGAACAAATTTTAAATCAAGGTGGATTGTAACACTTATTTAATGCATTATAAAAATGTGCAGGTAAACAAACTTAAATGTTAATTACCTGGACTATGCGGTCGGTAAAGTGAGAAAAATCTTTCACGAGTATGTTTCTTACGATTTCTGGATCTTTTACAAGCAGACAAGGTAGTCTTCCCTGAAAGAGTCATTAATATAAATTAATATTGGTACAAAAAGAATTACAAGATTGATCCACCTTATATATGTATTGCATACAATTTAATTACAATAACTATATTGACTATAAACAAAACGTAATTTATGAACTTTAAATGCAACTAGGTAAAAGCAAATAGTTATAATATAACTTTTGTATAAGTTACATTATATATAACAATATTCCATTTTAGCATAATTATGTCTTTTACTTAGCTATAGTTCCTACTCTTATCAGATTTTCACCATTATTTAAATGCTTGTTTTTAAAAACTAATAATCTCCGTTAAATATGCAATTTGTTGAAATACGAGTATTATAATATAAGTTTTAGTGGTTGCAGCTGCTAACGCGTCTACAAAAGAAGATAAGGAATGTTTGATGTAACTCAAGTAAGTTTAGTTTTATTTCAATTTGGGCGATATTAGATCATGACAATATAAAGTCAACTACAGTTGTTCTGTAATTGTAAATACCGTGATAAGCAAGTGCATGGTGACAGAAAAAGTTTTCAAAATGGTGAAACGTACCCGGAAGTAGCCATAAAGAGGGTCCTTTCCAGCCTCTTTATAAATCCTTTGTAAATAGACTGAGACGTGTTCTCGCATAGTTATAGGTCGAATCACAGAGCCAAATAAAGGGATAGGCTTGGCGAAGCGTACACCCTTGTCCTTCCAGTGCGAGAAGGTGGAGGTGAGGTAGTAGTAGAGGAGCCCCAGCGCCACCACCGCCAGACCCAGTGCGACCTCCAGGTTGGACATCTGTGGTAATAAAGCGTTTAAAGAAATCAGACTAAGATTGACAAAGATTGAGCATTATAAGATACGTGGTTAAAAAAAGTCTGATTATGTAAGGTGTGAATCCAGGAAGAGCTCACAGCAAAGATAAGAGTAAGACTATCTTCGGATAATATATTATTGACAATGATAGGAACTTGTAATATTATTATCCAATCTCCTATTTAATTTGAGCCTGGGTTCAGTTAAGAATTTTATTGATACCATTAAAAAAAAATGTTGTTGTAACTATAGTTTAAAATTACCATGGCATATTATATTTATACAGTATATTTCATGTATATGAATTATTGTACCAGTCATGAGAATGTACTAAATTTCTAAGTGAAGTTCCCATGTTCCCTCATTTGCAAAAGTCAAGTATTTGGAAGCGATATTTCCCAACTATTTCTTTGTCTTGTTAAAAAGTGGTTTGATGAAATAATAATAATATTTATGTACCTATAACATTTCATGATGAATATTTCGATTTTTTGCCTTAAATTATGGTTGACGATAAATCCAAAATCCAAAATAATTATATATATATAAACGTCTTTCTTTTAACCATATTCATCCTCTAATGCAAAATATTTTACATTTAATTTTTATATTTAATCGAAAAATTGCATATTAGGATCAAATATTCAAAATACAGTATAATCCGTCTCATTTTTAAATGAACATGAAATTAAAGAAATGTTTGGTGATAAAAACTAAATATTATGTTTGGAGGTGTAAAAGGATGAGACTAAAATTTTCTACTAGGGTATTATTAAATTAGTAAACTTATCACGGAATCATTGCTGGAGAATTTCTAAGTGCGTAACTGCAGGGTATACAGTTATATTATCCTATATGACTCCACTTTACTACGTCACAACAAAATTCTTCAGCGATAACAAAGTTAACTTTTAGCAAGCGTTTGAAAAATTATTACATGAAGAATAAAATCCTCGAAATTGGAAGAAAAATATGAAAAAATATGTACAAATTAATGATATACAGTATGTAAATAGCGGACATTTTACCTTGAATTCTCAGCGCTAAGCTAGCTTTTTGGCAGATAGACAGAACTGATTGCGAGCTCCTTCAGGTAATACCCATCTGAGCATCTTGCATTGTCATCTATTATCTATAATCAGATTCATGTTATCAATAATACTTGGTCCATGTCGTATATATGATGTACAATATTTATGTTCATTCTCCCATGATGAAGGTCGGGGTGTGCAGACGCTTGGAAAATATTTTCAATAAAACTCGTTCTGAATCAGACCCGCAACGTTTTGAAGTTTTAACTTTGCTTAGCAGAAAGAACGAAACTTTCCGAAATAATAATAAAAAAAAAAAAAAATGGAATTAATAAATTCAAATTGAATTTGAAGTGACAACTCTACCATGTGTTTATATAAAACATAATGTAATAATAAATTTTATAATTTGTTTCTTCGATTTAGCTATTTTTCAAGATTTTAACTTTAATATTTAATTTAAATACATCAGCTTATCTCTTTATTTCGTAATATGATAATTTTAATTTGAAAATGATGAGAATGGGAGGGTGCGGAAGACTGAGGGCATTCAGTAAGTTTTTATTTAGCTCCATTTTATTCTAATATGTACGCATAATTATTTCGGGTTCAATCGAGTATTAAACATGTTTCTAAACATGGTGCTAACATATCAGTCTGTTTGACTTTGCTTACCACCGACTTGGTTTTTGGTACCGTAAGTAGCCACATTCATAGTTAACTCACTGTCAGTTTAACCCGGGATAATAATCTAAGATAATGTTGGTCTTAAATACTTTGTGAATGATCCCCCACGCCCCCTCTCCCCCCCCCCTAAGTTTTTATTCGATTGTATTTGATAATTGATCTTCTTTTTATTTTTTTAAACGCTTTCTTGGAAGGAAAAATGATCGAATAAATCATACATAAAAATTGAAAGCAAAATGAAGGCAAAATGAAAACAGAATTTTTATTAAATGGAGTATCGACCTCATTTTTTTATTGCAGAAATGGATAGAGCATGCATAGTTATGGTACCCTGATTTTTTTCAGATTTTTAACAGCCCTGGAAGTATATATTATATTTTTAAAAAAATTATTTAAATTCCTTTTAGTGACGTCACGATGTGTCTCTCCTTAAGAAAAGGATACGACTTGCCGCCGCGTGACGTCACATAAAGGACATTCAATAATTTTTTAAAAATACTTCCAAGGCAGTAAAAAATAAGGATAACATAACTTTGCAAATTGTAACCTCTATCCATTTCTGCAATAAAAAAATGAGGTCAATACTCCAATGCTTAGAATCACACAATTAGAATTTCATTATTAATAAATTTTATAACAATACCAAAGTACTTTGATTATGTTATTAAGCCTTATACTTCTAATTACAATTAATTTCCATTAATATCATATAAAATACCTACATAATTGCGGTGGGTGTAATCTTCAAAACATAAGGGTAGAAATAAAATCATCAACTGCTATAAAGATTTTTTTTATGTCGTGCCAGTATTATTAAGTAACTACAAATTCGAACTACATGCAGTATTGAAAATTGAATCAAATTAAACATAACACTCAAATTTTTACCACACAGACTGTTAAATCAGTGAACTATATATAGTAAAAAATTTAGACTTAAAAAATCAGTAATACTGTAAAATTGATCGGGATACAACAATTTATGTCATGTATATTATCACCCGGATCATTTACAATCAATTTAATAAGTAATTTAGTCCTGCGCTCGTACGAACTTAACATAGACATTTCCTTTGGGTAAGAGAACGAACTGCTTGGGGTCCCAGATCAACGGATACTTGGTGTTTGGACTGGGCTGCACCTCGAACTTGCGCAGGATCGCCAGAAGGCCCATCTTCACCTGCATGCCTGCAAACCGAACACCTGAGAGACAAAACAAAATTAGTTTCAAGACGAAAATTAGTAGCTCGATAAACTTACCAAGGCACTGTCTAGGCCCCTCTCCGAAGGGCATGTACACGTACTGGTGCAGGTTATCGTCCTTGAAACGCTCAGGTTCAAACTTCTCAGGGTCCTTGAAGTACGCAGGGTCTCTTTGCATGGCTCTGACGGGCATGACGACAATGGTTCCCTCGTCAATGGTGACCTTGTGACCTGGTATCTGGTACTTCTGGTTGCACAACCGGAATAAAATTGATGCCGGGGGGTACAGTCTGAGCCCCTCTGGAAATGAAATTCGTATTAACTATATGTAAGAGTTTTTAAGAAAGACAGCGCTTACGAAAATTATTTTTCGTAAATAAAATAATTATTATAATCCTATGAATGTAACCATTTATTTTACATACATTAATTTCTGAAAAATGTACAATATAATAACAGACATGCGTAGATAAATAATATTAAAGAAAAATTAATAATTATTAATAAATTAATATACACTATAATTAAAAGTTGTATTGATTCTTCGAGAGAGACAATAAGATGTAAATTTTGTTCGTATAACGTTGAATCAATAAGAAAACCTTCTCTTGTTGAGGATTATATTAGCCGTTGTATTACCTTTCATTATCCAGTCCAGGTATGTCATCTCCTTGAGGGCTTGGTACGACATCTTGCCGTCATGGCGCTGCAGTACCTTCTTGATCTGGCACCTCACGCGGCGCTGCAACTCGGGCTGTCGAGCCAGTTCGATCAGTGGGTACATCGTGGCCAGCGAGGAGGTGTCAAATCCGGCGATGAAGAAGACCACAGCCTGCGCTGTGACGTCATCTTCCTCCAGTTCTGAAATGAAAATCTGAGGTTGTCGTTGCCCATGGAACAGGAGCAGAAATGAGCACTAAAAAATAACTAAATAAGGTTATGAATTTTTAATTTATTGATAGTGTTGTCCTAAATGTGATATGATAAAATGACAACTGATGGGTATAGAACTTGATACAACAGGTCTAAAATTCACAACATTTGGGAATCAATAATTAAATTACTCTGATTAATACTTTATGGCGATATTTCATCTGGTTCATATAGTTCATCATCAAATCGATTGTACATTTACGAACATACATCTTGTCAAGTGTATGTGTTTTATATGTTGACAAACAACAATTAATTTACAGTATTTTTTTATTCCTGGTTTGGTTTGGTTTGGTACATGTTGAGTTATTTCTGTATTTTAAAACCTTTATGATTTATCATTCAACTCATTCTTACTGCTATCCACTCCAGGGGAATATTTGCTGGGTTTTTCTTCTTTCTCTCCCTCCTCAGGTGACAATCGTCCTTTGTCCTTAAGTTCGATCAGCAGCTGCATGAAGTCCTTGCGAGTCTCCCCCGTCCTTGCTCGCATTGCCATGACGTCACGAACCATTGTGCGGAAGAATTTAGTCACTACTTCTGGGATGAAACTAATGTTTAATATGTTTGCAATCTATAAATATTGAAGAGTTACAGAAAAACAATGTATAATCAGTAAAAATAATAAACTATAATATTCTAGAAAATTTCGCACCTTTGGAAATAATAGCCACGCAACTCTCCTGGCAGCACGTAAAACTGACATTGAAAACAGTTCTATGCCCATTTTTCGAAACAAGCAATTGGGATCGTTGATGGAGTCACATTTAACTCCAAAAGCGCAGGAACCGATGACGTCAGTGGTGTATCGTGCCAGCAAATCCTGGAAATATTATCTTGTATCTTCATTCATTCCCTTGTGACAATAATGACGCACTTTATTAATAATAAATAACAATAACATGAATTAATTACTATCTCAATTATTTACCTTTATTCAATTAAATTGACACAATTTAACTTTACTTTTGAATGAAATGTATGCGCTTCATTTTTAATTTTAAACAGAATAAAATTATACATTATTATATTGCTCATGCAGGCGAGATTTATGTTTATTGTTCACCAAAGTTGACTCACCCTGGCGTTTACATCCTTCCCCGTGTTTGCCAAGGTTTCCAGATGCTCCTCGAGGTTTTCTGCAATCTCGTTTACTAGTGGAAACATGCCCTTCATTCGACCTGACGTAAAGGTTGGACTTATCTTCATGCGCATTTCTTTCCAGCGATGACCTTCCAGGTTGAACAAATTTCTTGTTAACAAAGAGTTGACATTGTCACCCAGCTAGAAGACAAATAAGTCATGTACAGCCATGCATGTAGTCTATATATCAACAACTATATAATTGCACACAGTCATATTTTACATATAATTTCAATGAAACGGTAACAAGAATTTTAATATGGAAGGGACAGACTAATATACAACAATAAATTACATGACATGTAATCAGAAATTGGTGAAGTTGACTTTTTGTTCTTGATTAATTACCGAAGTCTAATAATTAAATTTAGGTTATAAACTGGATTTTTAATCAGGAAGGAACTGATCCCAAACCTCAAGTGTATAATAAAACTCCATCTTTTTATGTATGTGGATTCTAATTCAGATTTGACAGATCGTCATTATTAAGAAATTATATACTAATGGAGTACCGACCTCATTTTTTTTATTGCAGAAATGGATAGAGGGTGCAAAGTTATGCTACTCTGATTTTTTTCAGATTTTTTAGAGCCCGGCAACTATTTTTTAAAAATTATTGAAAGTGCAGAAAAAGGGCCTCCTCTTGCCGCCTCTCTTAATAATTCATAATTATTTATTGCTTTTCGATTGTACAACAATATAAGCACGTCAGATACATAATCACAGTAAAAGTTAAAGATCGTCAATTCACTATCACATAAAAAAAAAACATAACATTGGTACAAAAAAAAAAAAAAAAAAGAAAAAGGAAAAAATTGCACTGCATTGTCATAAATAATGTTCCAGCTAATATGCAACTAATTTGGCAATTTCTATACAATGACATATATATATATATATATACACTTGAGATGATATCAGTATATAATTCTTAATTGTTATATATTTATAAAAGCATTGTCACACCAAGATAGGACCCAAAAGAGGGACGTGGATTCGAACCCGACCTCGCCAAAACTTTTTAGCAATACTTCCCGGTCCCTAAAAATCTGAAAAAAATCAGAGTAACATACGCGCGTACTTTTCATCCTCTATCCATTTCTGCTATAAAAAATTTTGAGGTCGATACTCCATTATAATACCTGTAATATGCGATTGTTGAAGTGTGAAAAATCTTTCACGAATATGTTTTTTATGATTTCAGGATCTCTTATAAGCAGACCAGGTATTCGCCCCTAAAACACAGATTAGTATGAATTAATATATTTGCATGAAGTAAGAATGATCTTAAATTGTGATGCTGTATTTTATTACACAATATATAATATACAGTACACATATTAAGTACGTAAAGTGTCAAGCGCGCGCACCTCGCTCCACCTAACTACATGGCAACGTTGCGACTCTTAGTTTTTAAGTGAGCACCACCAAATTAAAGTTCTACTCGTTTTAATAGCACTAGCAGTACTGATTAATTTTTAGGAAGTCAAATTATTGAACACATATATATTTTAGTTAGTAAAAAATTCAATTCAAAGTTTACTATCCACACGACCAGCGGCCTCTATATATATATACTCATCCCACTATAGGTACTAGGTGAAAGCAGATATAGAATTGTATTGTTACGTAAACTTACGTATATATATATATATATATATATTAACAATAATATTTCAGTTTGAAACAATTGTAATTAATTTGTTGTAACTTTCAGTTCTAATTCCTATCAAATTTTCATAACTAAGGTATTGATTGTTGCGGGTTTAAGCTACACCGAAATCTACGAAACTCGAAGCTAGTTTGACATTAAGTTTGGTTTGTCAAGGATCTGTCAAACTTTTATTTGGGTAAGATAAAATCATGAAAAAAGACCAGCCAATCACACATCCTCAGTGATTGATGTAAAATGACAACCAATGCTTCTTTTCTTCTATACAATTCATTATTGTAAACTATGAGGTTACCGTGTACCTTCTAGCTAAAATTGTTGAAACGTACCCGGAAGTAGCCAAAGAAGGGGTCCTTTCCAGCCATTTCATAAATCTTTTGGAAAAATTCTCCAATGTGTACTCGCAGGGTCAAGACTGGCATCGCAGAGCCAAATATGGGGACAGGCTTGGCGAAGCGTACACCCTTGTCCTTCCAGTGCGAGAAGGTGGAGGTGAGGTAGTAGTAGAGGAGCCCCAGCACCACCACAAACAGACCGAGTGCGACCTCCAGACTGGACATCTGTGGTAATAAAGCGTTTGAAGAAATCATATCAAACATTTAGATCGTTTGAAATATTGTCCTTGTTGTTTAACATTGATTGCAATCACTTATATTTCATGTACTTGAGTACTTGAAATACAAACTGGTTGATGCATGATATATGAAAACATAAAACGTGAGTTTTGTAAATAAAGCGCAAGATCCTGAGACATTCAGTTTGGTAATTTGCTACCAATACTTATGATTAACCCAGTCAGAAAGAAGAGTCATTTTAATTGTCCTCGCTGAACTTTCTATATTCCCTTCTCATATAATACTTGCACAGTTTACATTAGTAATTATTATACATATTATACCGTGCATGGAATGGTTACTATAATAATTACAATCCCACTGAGCGCGTCATCAAGAAATTCTTTGGAGATCATAAAATTAAATTTTAGCTGCTTTTTTTCAGCTAACAAACGATTCACTACATGAGAATATGAATAAAAATTAAATCATTAAACAAGGAAGAAAAATATGGGTACAATAAAATATAAGTATTTATAATGATTGTGTTTTTAATATAACGAACAAATGTTTTACCTTGAATTCGCAGCGCTAGCTGCTTAGTAGATAAGCAGGCAGAGAACTGATTGCAAGCTCCTCCAGGTAATATCTGTCTTACTTTGTTCTCTACTGGTATCAATTAAAACCATGTTATGTTATCTGCAATATACGGTCCAGCAGTGAGTGACTTTCAACGTCTTCTCCCATGATGATCGAAGTACAGTGCTAATCTTGGAAAATATCTCATTTTTATAGTCATACTTTGGAAGATTCAATTTCGTAAAAAAAAAAAAAAAAAAAAAAAAAAAAAAAAGTGTTTTAATGTTGTTGTTTTTTTTTTAATCAGCAAACTAATTTTGATTTTTTCCTCTATTTTATGGACTAAAAATATTTTCAGTTCACCATCGGAAATTATTGAGCAATGGCCGCCACAGTAACTTAAAAGAGTCTAGACTATTTTCTCTGGTATTACGCAGTTATAAATACCATGACATTGATATGATAGTTATATGTGTCATTTTGATGGAATTTCCCACATCAATCGTCCTTTCATATCAACATAAGTGTTTTTATCACCTGGACTTGGACACAAAGATGTATAATGCTGGCACTGTCACTAGTGCAATTTACAATCTGATGCGCAGCAAAAGGCCCGGGCCGCGAATGGACCCGGAGGGCTCGCCCGTGCAGCGTAAGGGGAGGGGGGAGGGGGGAAGGAAGGAAGGAACCTTGCCGGAGGCGAAAAAAAATGAAAGAAGGGCGTGGTTTTTCTTTTTGTTATGAAAAATTGTATTACATTATTCAGAAAGCCTCTTGGCGTTTTTCAATTAATGTCAAACTGTAAGGATGATTTTCTACTGACATATACCATGTCAATTATTTCATTCACAAAACACTTTGGTTAAAAAAGTATTAAAGAATTACTTAAATTTTAAGTTTCGATAAAAAATCATGTAATATTATTCAGAAAGCCTCTTCGAAGCAGTTACGTAATAGGTCATGAATGTCAATGTAAATCAAAGCTGAATGTAACGGAATATCATTATTATAGAATTATTTTGAAGTTTTAATGAATACAGTGATTAGAACTGTCAGAGCAAACCCACATGACGTCACTGCGACACATTCTGGTAACTTGAAATAATATTTTGTCAAAAGGTATAGTTTTGGGCTGAAAGCAACTAAGCCTAAGCGAGTTTTCCCCGCACCCCTAGTTTTTGAAAAATCTTATTTTGTCGTGAAACTTCAAATGTTAAAATATCGTAAATTTTGTAATAAGAGTAACTAACTTTATTGCAAAAAAAAAAAAAATCTTTAAGGTTTTCAACATCACAGATTAGTTATTCACTTATTGAACTTTTGCTGACCGTTAAAAAAACCTATAGTAACATATTTTTTATTTTCAGATGCATTTTTCTTACCTTTGTGTTATACATTGAATATCATTTGTCATTATGTATAAAATGCATTAATTAAAAAAATGAAATTTAAATAAAATTATTCATTACTCATTTTGATTAGCATTGTTGATTGCATTGGCATGGAAAACATATGTATATATATATATATATATATATATATATATATATATATATATATATATATATCAAAAAAATGGTCTAAACACACAATAACAATAATGTATTATCTTAAATTAGGAGCCTTTTTATTATTAAAGAGGAAGGAGAAAAGAATAAATGCTATTCAGTAAATATTTATATATAAGGTTTTTAATTACACTACACAATTATTATTACTATTTTTTTGGTTTAAAAAACATAATGTCATATTTTTTTGCCAAAACATTGCTCTACACTCTCGTGGCCCGGACAGTGATGTTTTGTTTGGGGACGAGTAAGATGTGTCGCGGGTCGAAGGTGACTGGATACTCCATTTTAGAACTGGACCGAATTTCGAACCGACGCAGGACCGACGCCAGCCCCAGCGAAGTCTGCATGCGTGCGAACCGGATACCTGCATAGACAGAGGGTGTGGAGTCAGATTAAAATTAATTATTTTAGGAAAATAAAAATGGAGTATCGACCTTATTTTTTTTATTGCAGAAATGGATGGAGGGTGCAATGTTATGCTACCCTGATTTTTTTCAGATTTTTTAGAGCCCGGGAAGTATTTTTAAAAAAAATATTAAAAGTTCTTTTTGTGACGTCACGAGACGCCGCTCCTTCAGAAAAAGATATAGGACTTACCGCCGCGTGTGATATATCACAAAAAGAACTTTAATTTTTTAAAAATACTTCCGAGGCTCTAAAAAATCTCAAAAAAATCAGGGTAGCACAACTTTTCACCTTCTATCCATTTCTGCAATAAAAAAGTTGAGGTCGATACTCCATTACTTTCTATTTCTAATTATAGTAGCATGAATTTTACCCTGAAGAGAAGAGATATAGAATTATATAAAATGACTGTAAATATAATTATGACAAAAATGTAGACCGAATCTTTTTTTTTTGTTTCCAGAAATGTCGTTATAATTCGTTATATGGATTTGAACTTTCAACTTTGTGTGTAATAATAAAAATAAGTGATATTAAATTCAATAGTACTTCTGATTAGTACTTCTCTGGTTGGTATTACTGTGAAAATTTGCAAGCCGTCAATAAAAAAAAAAAAAAAAAAACATACATACCAATACAATTGCGAGGTCCCTCTCCGAACGGCATGTAGCTCGTTTTTTGTTTCTCGTCACTGAAGCGCTCAGGGTCGAATTTTTCAGGGTCAGGGAAGAATTTTGGGTCGCGGTGCATGGCAAAGACCGGCATTATCACCTTGGTGCCTTCCTCAATAGTAACCTTCGTTCCCGGAATCAGGTACTTCTTGGTGCACGCTCGGAGAGTGCTGATGAATGGTGGGTACTTTCGCAGAGACTCTGCAATTTAACCATGAAAAATATTAAATACCTTCACCGGGCTACGTAAATTGTAACAAAAGGAAAATAATAATTAAGAATATTGGAAGATCTCTTACCCTGTATTATCCAATCAAGGTATTTCATGTCTTGTAAAGCCTCGTAAGTCATTTTGCCACCGTGGCGCTGCAGTACTTCCTCGATCTGGCTCCTGGCTTTGCGTTGCAGTTCAGGCTGTCGGGACAGTTCGAACATGGCGAACGTCAGCGCGGTCGACGAAGGATTGAACCCCGCGTTGAAGAAGGTAGCTGCCTGCGCCGTGACGTCATCGAATGTCAGTTCTGTACGGGCAAATTATTTTTCTATAATAAAATTATCATGCTCAAAATATTAAGTTATTCCAAGTTTTGCAGAACCCATACATTTGTTATGGACTGTGATATATATGTTAAAATAATAAAATAAATTTTTAACTTCATTCTAAACTTATTAGAGAACTGTGATATCTGTAGCTATCACAGAAAAATTGTATCAAATGCTCAGAAAGAAATTCAAATTAAAGGGACTGAGCACCCTAAAAGAAAAAGCAGGTATTTTTCAAAGAAAAGTTACTTGCTTACGTTGAGTAAAAATAATAGAAAATACATTAAGGAGCATTCACAAAGCCTTAAGGCCACAATTAAGGCTCAATAATTTAAGACCAGAAATTTTGGGTCTAAAAAACCCGTCTAAAATCAAGCTTTAAATTATCGAGCCTTAAATGTGGCCTTAAGGGCCCGATCTAGTAGAGGGAAAACACCCCACGCGGCAAAATGTAGGCAACCACGCGGTTTTTCAGCTTAAAAGGAAAAACCAGCTTTATCTGCTCCTCACCACATTTCTTCATTTATATATTTGGAAAGAAAAGTCACAGAGACGTGGGAAAAAAATGACTTTGGCCTATTTTTTAATGAAAAATTCAATTTAATGCAGCTCTAAACAATTAGATTGGTACTTTTTGCGTATATGAGATGTTATTGATTGTGCGAATTTTGTATTCATAAACATGTCATTGTTGAGATGGGTAGCGTCCACTAAGCTGCTGGTATTGTTGTTTAGAGCACAATAGAGTGCTTCTGCACTTGCTGTTAGAGGAGGAGAAAGCCATAAAATGAACCGCTGTCAAACACGTTTATAATTTTGATTGTTTATTTCTCAATGCAAGAAAATACTATACCAGTGATCTGAGACTTTAGAGAATAATATTATTTATATATTTTTTATAGTTAGAAAAATGGAAATTTTCTCTATTGCGCCAAGTTTCTAAGACAGTATTTTTTTTTGTGTATATGTATATTGAAAATTAAATAAAAAAATATATACGATTATTACATCTTGTAAAAGTATAGTAAATGTCACAAAATGTGTTATTAAATTAATATTTTCATTTAATTAACAATCAAACAATATAAATAAAAGAAAGGTAAATTGGTTATTTTAAAAAAAGTGCAAATTAACAAATACACATTTTCTCTCGATTTATTCATATTTACAAATTTCAGTGATAAATCACAAAAACAATTTTAATAAAATTTTAATTTTTTAAATTTTACATACAAGCATTGGATCCAACCACCACATTGGGCAACAACCCTTCGCTTTTACAGCTGTATACATACGTCACTGATATCCATGTAGCCACCATACCATGGATACAGATTTGAAAGCTCAAAAAGTCATTTTATTTTTTTTTTATTCTAGGCAATAATGTACCTTCAGATGACCCTATACTGTATACTACAGCATAACAATATACTGAATTCTCTTCAAAGTCAAGCTAGAAGCAAAGATAGAGCTTAGGAGCGAGACAATGATGGTATTATAAAGCAAGATAAGGCTTGGGGAAGGGTTGACCGCGCGCAAGAGGACTGCAGGCTGGTGAATTCTTTTATTGTTCTCTTTCAGCTCTCTCTCCCTTTCTCTCTCTCTCTCTCTCTCGGCCGAGTCGGCCGCACTTGTATAATAATAGTTCAGTATTTCGCATATTTCCGCAATTCCGCACGGCGCTGCATTCAGCGGTTTTAGGAACTAGATATTGCAAAAAAGTAGCTTTAGTCTATCAGTTCCAGTACATTTAATTTTTTAAATTAACACATTCAGCACGCATCAAATGAAAGATGACAATTTTTTATAGGGGGCTGGACGATGTTCATTTATAAAATTCGTTTTTTTTAAAGTGTTATGATAAAGCAAAGTTGACACTCTTTTACCACTTTTAATTATTAATTAATAATTAATTGGTGGTACTTGTGTAAAAAAAAATCGACTGGCCCCCTACATACCAGTCTCTTCTCTTAAATAAATTTTTTTATTTTTTTTTTAAGCAAATATTGAACCTTACAGAACTGATGGAAAATGCTGTTTTTTCCTTATGGCCGTTTTTACTAGATCGGGCCCTTAAGACTTTGTGAATGCCCCTTATTATGCTTCATGTGCTGGACGGTCGCTAGTGCCCCCTGCAGCATGAGCATTTAAAGTAAAAGAGCGTTTGTAAGTCAGAGATCATGACATTTCTCCCAGTCGACTGTCCGTCTAATGTTTTTTACTTGCCTAAAGTTATAATATGACTACAAAAATATTGTCCCTCTAGCATCGATAATACATAGTAGGTCTTAATTACGCTTGTCGTTTGGAGCATTCACGACGTGATTTTTAACCTGGCTCGCCTCTCCCTCCTCAGGTGACAATCGTCCTTTGTCCTTAAGTTCGATCAGCAGCTGCATGAAGTCCTTGCGAGTCTCGCCTGTCCTTGCTCGCATTGCCATGACGTCACGGACCAGATATCGGAAGAACTCGGTAACATCTTCGTAACTGATTCGCAGCTTCAATATTCTTGCAATCTTAGAAAATATTTTTGTTCAGTCAGTGCCTAATAGTTAGCTAAGGCTGGTATTACACGCTACACTTGTTCTAACTATTGCATACAATTTTTCCTTACAAGAAAACTTGAACTCCATTTGTTTGTATGGAGATGAAATTTTCTTGTAAGGAAAAATTGTATGCAAAATTGCATGATGTAGTACAGGCTTTTAAGTATATTCAAAGGCAAAATAATTAAAAGTAAAATTCAATTATTGATATACGTAGCATGTTGTTCTACTTACTGCTGGGGCTGCTTCTATGACTGCTCTGTTAAAGGCTTGTCTTGCATTTGGCTCAGTTAGTTTACGTGTTTTGGCGCGAAATTGGCAATTAGGATTGTTTATCGAATCAAAGTTAACTCCAAACGCACAGGAACCGATGACGTCAGTGGTGTACCTTGCCATTACGTCCTAAAATATAAGTAAGCTTGAGCATCGACACCAAGAGCGACCTTCTATATAATTATTTTGATTCATTAATTGAATGAACAAAAAACTCAAGAAATCGTGTTGAATTAACAAGATATTTCAGCGCTTAACAAAGCCTGACCAAAAACTCCATCTTTATTATTATTTTTTTTTTCTTAAGAAAATTGCATCGAATTTATAGAATTAAAACGTCCAAATGTTTCCAAATATTTTTAGCCATGTTATTAGATGAACAAAAGCAGTTTGTCTATTTCTTAACAGTTGGAAGTCAGAAAGGACCTACTTTGATGTCGAAATCCTCCACCGTGTCCGCAAGTTTCCCAAGGTGTTTTTCTAACTCTTCTGCGCACTCCAGGGCAAGCGGGAACATGGCTTTGATGCGACCTGTCGTGAAGGTTGGGGTCAACTTGGATCGCATGTCCTTCCAGCACTGACCTTCTAAGTGGATCAAGCTCTTTGCTTGCAGGGGGTCTACTTCTTCGTTGAGCTAAAATAATTAATAGTCATTATTTATATATTTATGGTTTACGCAAATATCGGATATATTATAGTTTAAAAAATAAAACATATTTACCTTTACTCCACGGTGAGAAAAATTATTAAAATCTTTTACTAAAATGTTCTTAATTAATTCAGGATCTCTCATTATTAAGCTTGGTGTACGACCCTACAAAAAAAGAGTTTTAAACTTTAGATCATATCATGATACATAATTTTAATTAATTTGATAGAGAAGCTTCATTCTGTTACATTTTGATTCTGACTATAATGACTAATGTCATAATCTCGTGTACAGAGTAACGTGAGTTGCATTTTTACACTATATTGAAATTTAAAACAAACATAGTTAAAAATAAATAAATTTAAAAGAAAAAATTGCAATCAATAGAGCAATAAAGGTTCTTTGAAGGTAAAAATAATTTTAACTGACCGAGATTCGGTAAAATATGACAACATTATAACTCATATTTCAGATACTATAAAATAATATATTGTGTAATAAAAGTACCAATAAAATTATATAAATATTAAAAAAATGTATCTAGCAGCTCAACTAGCACATGTTGTAAAATAATTGTAACAAAGAGAATAGTCCGTACCATAAAAAATCCGACAAACGGGTCGCTGTCGAACTTTTGGTAAGCTTGCTGGAAGAATGCCGAGAGGTGTGATTTCTGTCCTATGGACATGGAGCCCACAAGGGGGTAAGGTTTGATGAAATTAACGCCCTTGTCCTTCCAGTGCGAGAAGGTGGAGGTGAGGTAGTAGTAGAGGAGCCCCAGCGCCACCACAAACAGACCGAGTGCGACCTCCAACATCCTGCAGGAGAGATGGAGTGAAATTTATTACCTGAATTTCAAATTAGATATTATAATCAGATTTATATTTCTAAAGTCATTGCATGCAAGCTAAATTAATACATTTGCATGAATGCATTCATTTTAATTCTGTAGATATTTATATATCACTGTATGAAATGAGAGAATTCCTTTTCCTACTATACGCAAGAGTTGACACCGATAGCTTTATTTAACTTCCCACACCAAGTATGTTTACCATTTATTTTGTTGGTGTAATTGACAAACTGTGTTCTTCATTCTTTGAAGAAATGCATTTAAAAAGATCAATTATTAACTTCATCAAAACTATAAATGTATGCTTTGTAATTTGTAGTGTATTTTTTTAATACCATGCACTCCTCAATGTTAATTGTTTTAATATTAATTGTAGGTATGAAATAACTAAATAATTTAATGCACCACAAGAGATTTCAGCTATATAATGTGTTAAGAGTATAAAGCGAAGAGAAAATGCGACAATATTTAAAAATTGCAATGAAAAATAACGAATTTTTATTATCTGAAAGCAGATTTAAACTGATAACAATGTTAAGACAAGGACGTACCTGGATTTTGAGCAGGACGCGAGTGTATGGTCCGTGCTCTCAGACAAGACTGCTGGGTGCACGTTCGCATTTGCACAGATTAAAAAATGTAAGATAATTTCTAGAGATATAACAGAGATGGTACGGGAATAATGGCCTGTGTAATGTGCACATAAATTTAGCATCACCTGTAATAATGAAACTTTGAAACTCATGATGTATTGAATGCAATGTTGTCTTTTTACAAATATAGTCAAACTTGACGTAGATATCATCTGCAGTTTAATATTTATGATTGATCTGGAATGAATGTTTTAATTGTGATGTAAGTGTGCATTTTAAATCAGATGTATCAATCCACAATCATTCGTTACAATTATTTTATTGTCTAGTAAAAATTGATTTTAGATAATTTAAAAAACTTAACATTTGAATTATAATTGCTAACACTGATTAATTCAAATATTTTTCAAATTAGCAGTAAAGTAAATTTCTAAGTTGAAATTTGTAAATATTTTATTAAATTATAAACATTTTTGTAAAAGTATCACCATGATAGAGAAATTATGATTTCTACATTAATTTTCTTTTTTTAGTATTATAATATAATAATATTAGAGAAAGCAACTCATATACGGATAGAATGATATCAGAAGGCCAATCCTTTATTGTTTCGTAGTTAAATAGACTTGAACAGATATAATATATGAAAAAATTACGATAACAAAATAATGAGCTACGTTTTGATTAATTAAAATTATTATTAAAATTTTGCAGGAATTTTAACGGTCAGAGCGAAATGTTTTGTTTTAATGTAACAGTTTTAAACAATCAAAACATAAACAGTGTATTTAATTAAAAAACAGTTTTATTTACATTTGAATTTTGTCCCTAATTGTTTTGATAAGTTGTCTTTTGATAAATAAAATGGATTCTGGTAAGAATTTAGCCTAAAGTGTATTAAAAACAGCAAATGAGAAGTGTGTACTGATAAGTCACGTTTCAGGATGTTTTTCAGCAGACGGAGAACATAACGCAACCCTGTCTCAAATGATGGAAGCCTGGAGGGAGGTTCTATGTGACGTTCGGGAGTTCTTTGGTCACGTGTGCAAACTCGAGCAAGAGCTCAGCTCTAAAACTTTGGAGGCCGAGGAGGTAAATGTCAAATTATATTACTAATACTACATTCACTAAAAGGAACTTGCATTTGGTGAGATAAATTGAACAAATTTGCATATTTTTTTCAGTTGACTGAACGTATAATTTTATTTGTTAAAAAAAGATAAATATTTAAAATTGTCAAAATTGTAACATTTTGTATGTATTGCTTTTAAAGTATATTCTGCTCGTTGTTTGCAATTTTAATTTGTTCTTATATTTTTTTTTTCAAATCTAGGCTCAAAGTCATTTATAATAAAAAAAATTTACACTATTTTGTTTTAGCAATCAAAGAAGCAGAAAAATCTTGACGAATTGCGACAGAAACTAACGGTGGTACAAGACTGCTTGGAAAAAATTAATGCAAGTGTGGAGTTGTTAATTAAGTTTTCAGACGGTGCCCCTGCCCTACCTCAACCCTGAGCAGCTGTTCAGACTTCTATTTCCAGCATGGACTTAGCTTTAAGTTTTGTACTTTTTATTTATATATTTTGGGTTGTTATCTATTTACTATAAAGTGTTAAATAAACCATTAGTTAATTAAAATTTTGTTGTATTTTTTTGTCCTTCTTTACTCTTGTTACAATTTTTAGATGATTTTTAGTTTTAAAATTCCATCCACCGAGATAATTATTACTAACTGATTTAATAAGGAAGTCGATAACGTATTTCGTGAAAATTGGATGGTAGTTGGAACTGTACAGCAAATCATTGATAATAATAATTTTAATATTAGAATTATTAGAGTAATTGATAATTATAATAATGCAATAATTTGTGTAACTGGATATTTTCTATAATTATTTTGTTCTGTTGGCTTTACAAATGTTTAAGTACAACTTTCTTAGTTTCTATATTTAGTAATAATTTAAATCAGGACATTACCTACATAACTAAATAATTAATTAAATTAGTTATATTTTATAATATAGTAATTAGGGACTCTAGATTATAAGTATGTGAAGTTGCTATTATCATAATAAGTAAGTAGTATTAGTAAATTTGCCATTATTAAAGCAAATAATATATATTATTATGTAATAAATAATAATTATTTTTTATCATAATCTCACTGAAATAACCAATAAAATAAATAAAATATGAATATGAGATAATTCAGAACAGGCTATTCAAAATCAAACACATTTGATTAAAGTTTTTATAGAAAGTGTTCTTTATTACAGTCAGTAAAAAAAATGTTAAAAAAAACATAACCATTATAAAATTACAAACCATACTAATTAAAACAGTATCAAATAAAAGTTGCAATTACAAAAAAAAGTCCATAGTGCTCAATTCGTCAGTCTTTGACTTTGGCGATTTTGACGAAGATTTCTTCATCTGCCACCAGGAGGAACTGCTGGGGGTCCCAGGTCAGAGGGTACTTGGTGCTCGGGCTGGGCTGCACCTCGAAATGACGCAGGATGGCCAGCAGGCCCAGCTTGGACTGCATGCGCGCGAACCGAAGACCTGTGACAACAAACATAATTTTTATCTTGTGAACCAACCATCAGAGATTTTAACTGTGGTAAAACTCTTCCGCCTAAAATATAGGCAACTTGTTTATCGTGACGCTCGATTTCAAGAAAGGCAGTACTCATTATGTTTACGACTTGTGATGCACAGAGTATATTATAATAGCTATTTTTTAGCATGGTCTTTATGGTTGCATATTTGTAACGTAAATACTTACTGATTGTGAGTAATAACAAGTAGACACAATAAAAAAATTGTTAAGAGATTATATAATTATGTACCCGAAATAATATATATATAGTTTACTTTTGTTTACTAAATACTTGTCTTGACTCACATCCTTATCTTCTTACCATTTAATTTGTTGTAGATGATTCATTTTTTTTAATTATATAAAAATATATTACTATTTTTATAACATAGTGCATGTATTATAGCATGTTTATTTATATTTTAAATTAATTATGTAATATATTGCAGTAAACATAAGCGTATTTTAATAAACATCATCTCACCTGTATCCTATACAGTAAAAAAAATAACAACATATAAATTTAATTGTAATTATATTATAATAACACATTATAGAAACTCACCAATACACTGCCTCGGTCCCTCCCCGAAAGGCATGTACACGTATTGTGTCTTCTGGTTTTGATTTTCGTCACTGAAACGCTCAGGTTCAAATCTCTCAGGGTCAGGGAAATTCTCAGGGTCATTCTGCATGGCGTGGATGGGGATGTTGACTTGGGTACCTTCCTCGATTGTGATTTTGGTACCTGGGATCACGTACTTCTTGGTGCACACGCGCATCAGTGCTGCCAGTGGAGGGTACTTCCTCAGAGCCTCTGTAAATTATCATCATGTTTATACTTGATAACGTAATGACATATTTTAATTTCTCAGGTTTGACACGGTACGAAGAAATTTTCCGAAATTCAACAGCTTATCTGTCAAATCACAAACTATTAATATGACATGGTTATAATCATGCTTGGTATACTGTGGGTACATATATTAATACAGTTCAATTCTTAAAATGTTACTTTGTGATAAACTGATCACAGATTTTCACAAATATTTAGTTTTACAGCTTTCTGTAATTTATTCTGTTAAAAATGTACAGGTTCTTGTGGAATATTAAATATCAAGGTTTCTATTTATTTTATTGCTATTTAAACATATTAAAAAGGGGGGCGATTCACAAAGCAGTTAGCCAGGTTTCTAAACACGTTTAGCTTAACCACGTATAACTCTACCTGTTTTACGTATTAAACCACCTAGTTAAACGTGGATAAGTTAAACGTGGTTAGAAACCTGGTTAACTGCTTCGTGAATCGCGCCCAATTAATTGATACCAAGTATATTCACGTCTACTGAAGGGCACCTTTAATAAAATTTTGCAAATTATACCAACTTGGAAAATTTATGGTTAGCAATATAAATTACATGATACTAGAATTTAATAATATTTAATTATCTTGTATAAAATCGTCATTGGGGAACTTCTCTATAATAATAATTTTCATTTTTGAACACTATTGTTATCACAATCTCCCGTAACTCCACATGGGACACTACTTCAGTTACATCATTGTCATTGTTACGTCATTGTGGTGGGGAAGTGCTTTGTAATCTGAAATAATTTCCCTGCATGTGGTTACAATAATCTGAATGGCCTTGTGCATAATTATAGCTTCGCAGTACTTCTACTAGCAAATGTAAGTACGATTTTATGTAGAAAAAAAAAAAGTTTCTCTTTTATTTCCTCTTTTCTTACAATTTAAAAAAAAATATTATCCAAATTATTGCTAAATTGAAAAATATAAACTAAGACAAAAAAGAAGTCAGTTTTACTGGTACTTTAGCCACACAATAAAATAGCTGTTCAACTGATAGAGACTTTCATGTATTTTTAATTTTGTAATAAATAATTTGTAGTAGAAATTACATGATAAGAGCTATATTTCCTTTAGCAACGTCTGAAAAGTAACTGATGTAATTTATAATAGGTGGGATTCACGAAGAGAGTTATCCAGGTTTCTCAATAACCACGTTTAGTGACATTGAATTAGGATGGCGCTAACCACGGTTAGTGATAAATCTGGATAACTTTTTGGATAAGTCTTTCGTGAATCGTTCTCAATATTTTTAAGCTGAAGCTGTTAATTCTCTCTCAATTCTCAAAATATTTATCAGTAACTATTGCTAAATAATTATATTTTTAGATTACCGTGCAGTATCCACTCTAGATAGGTCATCTCTTGCAGTGCTTGATAGGAAATTTCTCCACCATGGCGCTGCAGAACTTCCTCAATCTGGCGCCTGGCGTGGCGCTGCAGCTCAGGGCGCCGGGCCAGCTCGAACAACGCAAAGGTGAGCGCCGAGGATGAAGTCTCAAAGCCGGCAATGAAAAACACCAACGCCTGAGCCGTGACGTCATCGTCCGTTGGAGCTGCATTTCAGATAAATTGTGATTGAAGTATTTCTTTGCTTATATTTTAATTGCATAATTTAAATGTAGTTTTAATATTGTGTAGTATTTTTGTTTTTAAATATAATCTAATAACTGTGAAATTCTGGATAAATCACATTATATTAATTAAGTATCTAAATCAATTTAATTGAAGCCATGACTATCACCAACAAAAATTTAATTATTTCCATGCAATCGAAGGAACTTGGCAATAGAAAACTGTAAAGTAAGAGATAAATTATGAATTTGCTTTGTGACTAATTGTTACTATTATTTGTCATATTAATTAATGAAGAAAATTCTCAATGACATAAGAAAAAGCTAATAAAGACCACTTGAACTCATTAAAAAAGTTGGAGGTCCTGGATAACCTACAAATTTAATGTACCTTTGTTGTTGCTTGGAGAAGTCTCGGTCTGATTTTTCCCTTGACCCTCCTTATCCCCCTCCTCAGGTGACAACCGTCCTTTGTCCTTAAGTTCAATCAGCAGCTGCATGAAGTCCTTGCGAGTGATGCCAGTCTTCTTACGCAGTGCCATGACGTCACGAACCAAGTTGCGGAAGAACTCAGATAGCTCTTTTGTGAACGTAGTTACTTGAAGTACTTTAGCCAGCTGTAGAAGAAATATTATTACAACATTATTATTTTCAAAGTCAAATAAGTATATCTTACCTGGGGTAAAAATAGAACCAAAGCTCTTTTCATGGTTCGTATCTTACTCGTTTCAAATATTTTACGTCCCATTACTCGAAATTGATCGTTTGGATCGTTAATTGAGTCACATTTAATACCAAATGCGCAGGAACCGATGACGTCAGTGGTGTATCGTGCCAGCAAATCCTGCAATGTACAAATACTAAGGATGAGCAGGTCACGTGTTCCCAACAGAATTAACGTTCCTTTGGTAAATTTGATTTGCCACCCCCCTGGATCTGCGCCTGAATACACGTTCCTGATGAAAGCCTGACGATGGTTGTATTATAATTGCAATGTATGGTGACTTAATTTTAAACGACGGAAAATCTTCAATTTTCATTACGTAACTGACAACTTAAATTTCTTGTGTAATTATTTTAAATACATACTCACTTACATAATAATACACATATATGACTGACATATGGAAGTACCATTGCATGCAAAATTTGTCTGATTAAAACAGGTTATTAACTGACACAGCATATTTTTTTAAATTTGTTTCTAGGAAGCCTCGTGATTTACTACACGCACGCAAACGAAGTTGTTTTTCATGTTCTCCTTTTTTACTCACAGACGTAACATATCCTATACTATTCTTATTGATACATGATCAAAATAATGATCATGTTGAGATGATGTCAAAGAAAATTGGTAAAAAAATTGGTTATTTATGCAGAATTTCAGGGTTTTTAAGTACTTGGTGTAAAATAATGGTTTACAAAACCATAATTGCTCCTCATTTTGAATATTGCGCATCATTGTTTTTTAATACAAGTAAGAGAAATATTAATATGTTACAGAGACTGCAAAACAGAGCCATGAAAATTGTATTAGGTTGTAAAAAAAGAACCCGTATAAAATTGATGCTAGAAACTTTGCAATGGTTAAGTGTTAAACAAAGGTTTGCCTTAAAGGTGCTGCTATTTTTTTATGATATTATTAATGATAAATTTCCAATTCATTTTAAAAAAGAGCTTATTAAGAATAGTGAAATGCATATTTATAATACAAGAGGCTGCAATAATTATTTTAGAAAATGTGTTAACAAACATAGATCGGAAGGATCAATTTATAACTGTGGTAAAAAATTGTTTAATGAATTGCCTATTAATATAAAAACATGTTCTACAAAAAAAATGTTTAAAAGATTATGTATAGAATTTGTTAAAGAAAAATTTGTGTATACCAGATAAATGTATAAGATTATAATTATATGTCATAAGTCAATAATATATATTTTTTTTATATAGCTATAATTGGTAACTATAAAATGTATAATTATTAAGATGTTTTTTTGTATCCTAAAAATATTGTACTGTAGGCATAAAATTCTATGAACTATCATAAATTTTATAAACCACCTGTTTTATATTGTTTAATTAAAACAATATATAAACTATATTTGTACTGAATAGCGAAAGCTAAATAAAGATTATTTCATTTCATTTCACGTATTTGTTATTATAAAATAACAATAACATTTCTAAGCTTTTATTTAATTTTCATACAACAGAAAATTTCAGCAAGTCAGTGACCGACCTTGATGTGCAGGTCCTCCCCCGTGTCCGCGAGTGTCCCGAGGTGCTTTTCGAACGTGTTTGCGCACTCCTGGACAAGCGGGAACATGGCCTTCATGCGACCTGACGTGAAGGTCGGGGTCAGTTTGGTGCGCATCTCCTTCCAGCGGTCTCCTGACATGTTGAAAAGGTTCTTTGCCTGGAGTGGATTTACCTTCTCGTCTATCTAAAAATTAATAATTGTATTTTAGTATCTCAACATCTAATTTAAATGAAAATAAATATTGTAACTTATATGTGAAACTATTGGATATTTATTTATTATGTGGTGAAACACTAGGCCCGTTCGTACCGTTTGTAAACCTTGCCCTATGTACAATTTCTGCACCTGATCGACCTTATGTCCAAGTCCATTAGGAAATCATGTGCAGAAAAGCTATAAAGTTCAGGATTTACAAACATACCTAATTTTACGCATCATAGTTCCATTTTTAAAACTACATTAAAATATAAACATATATACCTTAAAACTGTGATCGACAAAATGTCCAAAATCCTTCACTAAAATATTTTTTATTAATTCAGGATCTTTTACAAGTAGAGCAGGTGTGCGACCCTAAAAAAGAAAATTTTTAATATTATAAGTCAAACATACGAGTAACAACAAACAGAAAGAAGTGCCCCTTTGGAAAGCATGAACATTACTCTTGTGCCTCACTTGCTATATAGAGCCAATGAGAAAGATGCAGATTTGCAAATTTGGATGAGAAAAGAAGAGCATCCAGTCTATCAATATCAAAAGAGTTTTATCACACCTCCACAGACTGCGTGGTAACGCCTACAAACAAAACAGGAGTAAAATTCGTGATGTCTAGAGGTGTACCATAAAGTAGCCGACGTAAGGCTCGTCGGCAAGCCCCCGGTAGTTTCTGGAGAAAAAGTCTGCCATGTGTTCTTTCTGAGTGGCGACCCGTCCCATGGAGCCTAAGAAGATAGTCGGCTTGATGAACTTGACGTCTCTGTCCTTCCAGTGCGAGAAGCCGGAAGTGCCGTAGTAGTAGAGGAGCACCAGCACCACGGCGGTCAGCGCCAGAGCCACGTCCAGGTCCATGGCTGCTAACCACGAGGTAGTGAGTACCTGCAAATCAGGTCGACAACATCACAGTAATGTAGTATCGACCTCAAATTTTTTTTTATAGCAGAAATGGATAGAAGATGAAAAGTTATGTTACTCTGATTTTTTTCAGATTTTTTAGGGATCGGGAAGTATTGCTAAAAAGTTTTGGCGAGGTCGGGTTTGAATCCACGTCCCTTTTGGGTCCTATCTTTTATTAAGAGAGGCGACAAGAGGCGGCACTTTTTCTGCACTTTCAATAATTTTTAAAAAATAGTTTACGGGCTCTAAAAAATCTGAAAAAAATCAGAGTAGCATAACTTTGCACCTTCTATCCATTTCCTGCAATAAAAAAAATTGAGGTCAGTACTCCATTAGAGGAAAGTGAATCAATCCAAAACAATAATATTATTAAACAAGTACAACATTTTAAAAAACATTATAGGATTTTATTTGCATTCAAATCCTTCTTATCATGTTCTTCATGCTTTTATTTACTTAAAGCTGCAGTTGTTAAAAAAAGTAGATCGTTTTTATAAATAAAGTAAGCTGATACAGAGATAAATAAATATATAATATAAATATTAATATAAAAAATATTATAAATATATTATACTGATAGTATTAACTTAATGAAGATAAACTGTAGTAGGAAGCAAAAATTAAGTAAGCTTAATTTCAACAATTTAAACTTTATCTTGATTTATCTTTCCAATTTAAAACATTATACTGACGTGAAATGATAGTATAATGCCTCTCCAAATGAAGAGAGAAAATCTCACATTAGCGATAGTGAAATACTGTTGATCGAAAAGCCTTCCTTGATTGGACAAAAGAAAATTTACAATTTTTTTTAAATATATATGTATGTATGTATATATATATATCATTGAGCTCTATACAAGGCTAGAGGGATAATGCCCTATACTTCTCAATGTTAAACTGTGCGCACGGTCCGGCGGGAGGAAGTGGGTGGGAGATTGCGCTTTCGTCACACATTCCAACGTATTCTCCTCAGAATTGCCAACTGCAGTGTAACTTTTAATACTTATTTTATAAGGAAACTTTCTTAGGTTGGTCAACCAGGCATTCGATAGCACCGACCACCACCCACTTTCCTCCCAGACGCCGTGCGCGCCTAAAACAGCTGATTAGCCCTCTAGCCTTGTATAGAGCTCAATGATATATATATATATATATATATATCAAGTTAACGCTTTCAACTTTTGCGTAGAAAATATACATTTGTCATCGGTACAAACAATTGCTCTGCTCTTACTTGGCTTGTGACAGTGCAGATACGATGCTGTGACCACCGGACGACCGACTGGATCACTTGCTCTTCCCGCTAGCTGCGTATAATGTTAGTAAGAGGGGAGTGTAGGGGAAAACATGGCTCTTAATTTCACAGTGGTGTGGGTATGATGTAATATAATTTGAAGGCCAAATACTGCATGTACACTTCAATGAGTATAAAAGTTCTTCTTGGATGTGGCTGAAAAGTGATACCAAATAATTCTTTGGAACATCCCGTGGTATTTTTTTTAAGTAAAATTAATTAATAATTTCAACATTACCAAAATGCGAGGGCCATAAAATGAAAAACGTATTATATCACTAGGACTATATATTTTATATAATTGTAGTTAAAAAATTGTTTGTTTCTTCTGCCATTTATTTATAATTTTATTTAGTACCATATTTGTACAAGTATATTAAAGAACTTGTTTTAGTTTTTCATGCAAGCTCTATAATACTTCAGAAATATGAACGAATTTCTTCACGTACATTTTTTTTTTTCGTACTAATGATACTTAGACAAAAATTAATGTTGATTGATAGTTTTATTTTTAACTGAAATTAATCTCTCATGATCTGTAAATATAATGCGTACTATGCTCATATCTAACAGTCAGTAAGTTCACCTGATGCTGAGTCACCCTGACTTGCATATTTAAAAAATAACTGATTACAGTGATAGCGCTATTTACACAAACGTAACGACCGATAAGAAGCTAGAGAAATTGTGTGTACATGTTCTATTTATTTTTAAACGCCCTATCTCTATATGTGCCGTAACAACAACAAAACAAGTCCAAAATAATCAACGCACTTAAGGACTGCCGCCGCAAAAAGGGGCGTGGTCGTTAAAACTGAACTTCCAATAATTTTTAACAATAATTTTCAGGGTCCAAATTTTTTAAAAAAAATCTTAGTGGTATAATTTTGTTCCCTCTCTTCATTTGTACAATAAAATATTTGGGGTCGATATTATAATGTGTATATAATGTGTATAATGTGTATATATATTTGTATAAGATAACGAAAACTGCATTAAATTTTCGATAAAACCCTACATTGGACAGACAAATATTAAGAACAGTAAGGGGGAGGAATTAGAGGTGAGATATTTTATTCAGGAAGGGTTTAATATTAAAATCACCCTTTTTTCCTTACCTGCCCGAGCCATATATATCTTTGGCTTTCAGTCATTTCATTCCTTTAGTTTTTTATTTAATTTTTTATTGGCAATAATTATTATTAACAAATTGTGTATTAGGTTTGCTGCGTCATGGCATAATGAGTGCGGTCACCTGTTGTGCATTCAACATAATGAGTGCACCTGTTGTGCATTGTTGGGTAATATATATATATATATATATATATATATATATATATATATATATATATATATATATATAATATATAATTATATTGTATTGTTATATTTTCTATAATATACTTGTTTTTATTGTTTTACATTGCACTGTATATAGTGATTAGGTTGCTTTTGCAGCCGTTTCTATTTGCCCCAAGGCTCTCATGTTTTCTCTTTCTTGTATTGTATTTTCAGCGTATGAAAGATTTAATATATAAATATAAAATATCTTTAGTCACCTTGCCCTCACCAGAGAAATAAGATTACATTTCAATAAATTCAGAACGACTTAAGTTCAGTTTAATATATATAACAGTAACATGACGTGCAATTTCAAATTTAATGTAATAAATAATACAGAATTGTTCAGTATAATAGTTTAAAAACTTTCAGCACTGAAGAATTTAAAATCATAACTAGAATATGTCCATTTTATTGGCACATAAAAATAATAAATATAATATTTATATATTTTATAGTATAACTAATATAATCATGCACTTATAAAGTATTTTGTAACAAAGAATGTATAACTAATTCAAATGACAATAATTTTGAATCGCTTTTATATTAAGAAACAACCCTAAAGAGCCTTATACTATCTAACAGAAATAATCAACGTGATATTGCAACTTTTTCCACGTGTCCATGTAAGTGTTTTTATTTTTATCTGCAGTACGATAATCAATTACTATGAATGTAATCTCTTCGTCAAGGATTGTAAGACTGACAGATAATTTATATTTGCAATAAAAGTTAATTTCAATGTTTATAGATAAAAAGAAAAATAGCCTTCAGCAGATAAATATTGAATTTTAATATTCCATTCTGCAGCTATAATATGGGTAATATACAAAAATTTCACTTGCATTATGATCCAATAAATAAATCACACAATTATTATGCCGGGTTCTGGTAAAATCAGACAATTTAACACTTTTACTGTACTAAATTTGTTGCATCCGACAGAGTTGTGTAATTTAATTGGATCAATAATTTTTTTTTGTACATCTCCTTTTATATTATGAATATAGCTGAATGGAGAATTAAAAGTCAATATTTTTGTCCACGTCCATTCACTGAACAGAATAAACAAGAAATAATAATCTATAGAGTAGCCAATGTTTCATATTTAACTTACAAGTACTTTATTATTTCATGTAATTTACACTTAAAATATTGAAATTTATTCAACATGCACGCCTACATAATAATGCTTATGTATATATTGTATATTATAATATGTATATTATATTATTGATGACGCTTATAATTTTCTTTTGAGGCAAGCTGGTGGTTGAGAAACCCAATATTTTAATATAATGTTTTATGTTACATAACATTATATTAAAATATATATGCAACAAAATGTATATTTTTTTATACAGCATTTGTAGGTCACGTTGGTGTGCACCAAAATCCAGAAGCATCCAGGCGCGGATCCAAGGGGGGGGGGGGGGGGGCGATGGGGGCGATCGCCCCCCCTAAAAGGTCCCAAAATACATTGAAGGTATTACCACCCCCCACCCATCGCCCCCCCTCCCACCCCAAAATTTAACATTGCGGGATAGGGCCCCCCCCAAAGCCGCGGGCTGGATCCGCCCCTGGAAGCATCAGTTTTGGACCCTCTTGACTTTGAGAAAAATGTCTTCTCTGGAGCTGAGAAGGAACTGCCTTGGGTCGAAGGTCAAAGGGTACTTGGTGTTTTCGCTGAGCTCGAACTCAAACCGCTGCAGTAGAGACACCAAACCCAGCTTGGACTGCATGCGAGCGAACCGTATACCTGAAAAATAGGGCATTTTGTTCAGTCTGTTTGTATGAAGCGCGTCTGCAGGACATATTATAGCTTTAGTTTTAAATTTTAGCATACGTATCATATATATATATATATATATTACCATTACCCCTTGACTAGATACGATAATTTAAAATTGGGAAACTAACTAAATAACAGAGCTTGCACGCTTTTTGTCCTTCTAGAATAAAGTCAATTAATGAATATGCCAAGGGAGATTTTATTTAATTAATTTCATTATTTAATTTATTTTTATTTATATGTGTTGTTTATTTTGTGGATCTTCAAAATTTTGTACTGCTGATTCAACTTGTATTTATGAACTATGTTTTCAATTTTTAGCAATTTTAATTTAATTTAATATTCTGTTCTATAATATTGTGTCTATGTTTCTATTTCTAGCTATATATGTATTATGTATATTTATCTATTTATTTATGTTTAATGAGATATTAGAATGTGAAAATTTTAGTGGCTTAATCGAAAAAAGGGGTACTGTGAATTTTTTCAGATTTTTCTGAGACCAGGAACTATTTTTAAAAAAATTATTGAAAGTCTATTTTATGACGTCACGGACGGCACTGCCCTATCCTTTTTCATAAGGAGTGCCGCCCGTGTCGTCACCAAAATAGACTTTCAATAATTTCTGAAAAAAAATCTGAAAAAATTCACAGTACCATATTTTTACCCCTTCTTTCGATTAAGCCACTAACAATTTCACATTCTAATATCTCATTGTATCTGTACACAATTTGTGTTTAATAAAATCAAATTAAAAAAAACATATCTCCATAGAGAAGTTGTTAATTATCATTATGCTTTTCTAATATAATAACTGCTATAAGCACCATCTAAATACTTCCTGACAAATCTCACCGATACACTGCCTCGGTCCCTCCCCGAACGGCATGTTCACGTATTGTGTTTTCTGGTTCTGGTTTTCGTCACTGAAGCGCTCGGGGTCGAATCTGAGAGGATCTGGAAAGAACTTGGGGTCTCGTTGCATGGCGGCGATCGGGACGGCCAAGAGGGTGCCCTCCTCGATGGTGACTTTGGTGCCTGGTATCACGTAGTTCTTGGTGCACACGCGGTTCAATACCGCCACAGGGGGGTACATGCGGAGTGATTCTGGAATTTGAAAAGCATTCTCTTAATTTTTTAAAAATATTTCTAGATTGAACAATGAATATATAAATTTATAACGTCAAATCAAACATTACCTAAATGGTACATGACCTCTATATTATATATAGTATAGGCTTTATATTATTCCTACATCTCAGCTTCCATGATTACTTGGCAATAATTTCTTTACTGCATGGATTTTGTGAAAGTGCTTTAAAGAATTTTTTCGATATCAAATGTGCAAAAAATCCATTATTTTTTTATCCTTTTATTTTTTTAAATCATCACATCTATAAATTACACATTTCAAATATTAATTCATTGGTAAGAAGCCTGTGTGACCGACCTTGCAAAATCCAGTCAAGGTAAGTCATCTCCAGCATGGCCTGGTACGACATCTTGCCGTCGTGGCGCTGGAGCACCTCCTCAATCTGGCGCCTCGCATTACGTTGCAGCTCGGGGCGCCGGGCCATCTCGTAAAGAGCGAAGGTGAGCGCGCTGGAGGACGTCTCAAACCCGGCCAGGAAGAACACCATGGCTTGTGCCGAAATGTCATCGTCGGTCAGCTCTGTTGAACGAATGTTGTTATTAATTATTTATACAAAGTTGAAACTTACCAAAATCCAGTGTGTATCTTACTATTGTTGTTTGTAGCTTGCTCGCCGTTCACTACTTCAATCTTTTCACCCTCTTCGGGAGTAAGTCTTCCCTTCTCCTTGAGTTCAATAAGAAGCTGCATGAAGTCCTTGCGCGTGTTGCCCGTCTTTTGACGCATTGCAATGACTTCACTAACCATATTGCGGAAGAAATCAGTTACAACCGAGTCGAAGAATCTAAAACGGAAAAATCTTGCAATCTGTAAAAAAAAAAAAAAAAAAAAAAAAAAAAAAAGGTATGATAAGAAATTGTAACTTTTAAAAGAAAGTATTAATTCTTTTACTTTTGGTGCAAAAAATATTGTTGCATTCTTGAATCCTTGTGCAGTATCAACTTTAAGCATTTGACGACCCATGACTCTGAAGTGATCGTCCGGATTATTTATTGAATCACGTTTAACACCAAAGGCACAAGAGCTGATGACGTCAGTGGTGAAGCGTGCCAGTACATCCTGTGGACAAAACAATGTGATATGAAAATTATATTTAACATATGGCTTATCACTCATTAGAAACTATTAATATGTGTGTATTCATGACATTAGACTTAAATGAATTTTAGGCTAGAACTTTTAATAAAACTAGAATTATTAAAACCATTGCTTAAGTTCTTTGTACTCCCTTATAAATTTTTAATCTCTTATAAATTTTAGTAGAAAAATATAACCATGCATTCATTTGTTTTATGCTCATTAGTCAAAAAATATTATAGTCTTCATGTATATGTGAAACTAATGAAAAGAAGTGTCAATACAGTTGAAATGAATACCTTGATATTAAGATCCTCGCCCTTATCAGCCACAGTCCCCAGGTATGTCTCAAACTCTAGGGCACACTCCTGGACCAGCGGGAACATTGCCTTCATGCGACCTGACGTGAAGGTTGGGGACAACTTGGATCGCATCTCTTTCCACGGATGTCCCTCCATGTTGAATAAGTTTTTAGCTTGTAAAGGATCGACGTCTTCATTTACCTAACAAAAGCAAGAAGAAAAAAAAAATTGTGTTGGACCAAAGTCCCCTCCACCAGGCTGAGGTAAAATTATGAATGATAAAAAATTTCAACCTACCTCAAATCCATGATCCACAAAATGTGAAAAATCTTTAATCATAATACATTTTACTAAATCAGGATCTCTGACTAGTATTGCTGGCGTGCGAATCTATAAAAAAAAATCATGTATGTAAGTTAAAAAATACATCCTCAGATGCAATAAGGTGGTATTTTACCTGGAAGTACCCTGAGAAGGGTTCATCCGGAAACTGTAAATAAGCTCTCTGAAAGAACTCGGACATGTGTTCACGTTGGGCCATCAAGCGTCCCATGGAGCCTACTCCGGGAAGGGCATCTGTGTACTTGACCCCTTTGTCCTTCCAGTGTGAGAAGGTTGAGGTGAGGTAGTAGTAGAGGAGACCCAGCGCCACCACAAACAGACCGAGCGCGATCTCCAACATCCTGTCATTGCATGTCATAACAATACATATAAATACAATATAATTATATTAAGTCATGGTCAGTAAGAGTTAAAGCAGTAATTTTAGTTTTGCATATGTATAAGTGATATTAAAAATTAAAAAGCAACCGTATATTTTAAGCATTGCATCATAAAAAATAATTTTAATAGAACTAAAATAATAATGTCACATTTTATATATTGCATCTTATTTTCCCAAACAGGCAAGAAATTTTTATTTATGTTGTTGCAAATAAGGGGAGTTAAATTTTTACTCAAAGGAGAATTGTAATTTGAAAACAATAATTAAGTATAAGTTTGTTGTGTTGTACCAGATTTAGAATATATTTTATTATTATTATATTTTTACAGAGATGCACCCCTATGAGCTTTAAGCTCGATGCGGGATAGTGGGTATATAAAGATGAGGGTGGGAAAGGACCATTTATTTAGTAAATAAATTAAAATATATTGATTTATTTCAATTTGTAAAGTTATTTGAGAATTTAATTATTAAAAATCAAAATGACTTACGTGACTTGCTGTACAGTGAGGTGCCGATAAGCGACTGGTCAATTCAAAATATTACGTCTTTATTTATAACCTTCGTGATCGTGGTGGGGGGATATAACGATAATGGCTTCCATTTTTTATTTACTTTTCTTAAGGCAATTTTCATGCACAGTCATCTTCATGAAGGTCGAATTCAGATAAATAATGTTTGATAGACTTTCGGTTCATTTGCTTAATATAGTTGTCAACTGTCGGTTTCAAAAAGTAAAAACAATTTATTTTTTTTAATAAAGAAAAATGCAATTTGACGGTCATGGCCTAAATTTTGATAAATTTATTAATGAAATGCTACATGGAAAATATTGCAGGGAAACTCTCATATTGATGTAATTTTAAGTTATGTTTTAAAAACACGATAAAATGCATAATTATTAATTATTATATCCGTTCAATAATACTTTAAATTTTATGTTAACAAGCCAAATGCTGGAGCCCTGGAGGTTTATTCAATTTTGATGATTATTACTATTTTTTTTTATCAAATATCTTTAAAATATTTTTTAATCTCTGAACTAATGTTCAATTGTTTTGTAACGCATCAAATCTTTCTACATTTATTTGTTATCTATGTGAATTAGATTAAATATCGTGTCATAATGACTATCAAAATTTTTTACATTAATTATTGATAAAAAATATATACCATCCTTTTCTTAATTTGTATTTAAAATTTTCTTTTAAATATAATAATAATTATGTTTCAATGTATTTAACTCTTTTTTTTTTTCAAAATATAAAATAATTTTTAGGATTAAGTTTTGTATATAAAAAAGAAAAAAACGAATTATTATGAATTAAAATATTTAAAACTAATGAAGAAATATCAAATAAATATTTAAACCTTATTTATGAATGTTGACGTCACTGAGCGTATATTATAATTAAGTAATTAAAAAGTGAATGCAAAAATATAAAAGGTAAAATATCGTAACACATTCAACTGAAAATGGATAACCTGCATGATTTTTTTTTTTAATTGCAGAAATGAATAAAGGGAGCCAAATTATGATATTCTGATTTTTTTAGACTTTTTTGAGTCCATACAGGAATTATTTTTAAAAAAAATATTGAAAGTGCGGCCACGCCCCCTGGAGGCGTCAATAGGCATTTAGACCCTATCCTTTTTATGAAGGATCCAGTAAGGGGAAAAGATCTTGTAGAATTTTCAATAATTTTTAAAAATAGTTCCAGGACTCAAAAATTCTGAAAAAATCATGTTAACTTAATTTGGTACTCTACTTTTATTAATTTTTGCAATAAAAAATTATCATGCAGTTGTCCATTTAATGATATTTCCTCTTTTTAACTATGATGACTGTATTAATTGTATTAAAAAATCTACCTAACAATATAAAGTATCCTAACATTAATAAATATAATTTAACTGCTTGTAATTTTTATAATAACTGCTTTTTAATATACAAAAATACGTAAGATTAAAAAAAAATATATATATTTTTTTATTTTACTACATTCACTTCATAATTTAATAAATAAAAATTAGGTAACGCTTTTGACGTTTTACAAAAGGAGTGGATTGCCAAAACAGGCTGTGTGACAGCATACAGACAAATAATATTTTAAATACACAAAATTAAACACTATAGTGCATATGTATAATTCCTGTAACCTAGATGAAATATATTTTAATAATAATTTAATTAGTGAACTCTCTTGGCCTTCAAAAAGATGTCTTCATTGGAGGTGAGGAGGAACACTTTTGGGTTCCAGGTAAGAGGGTACTTGGTGCGTGAGCAGGGCTCGAACTCAAACTTTCGCAGCATGGACACCAGACCCAGCTTGGACTGCATTCGTGCAAACCGAAGACCTGGAAAAAACAAAAATATATTATTAAATATGAATTGGAATTTAACAAAATGGTTAATGAAACTGAATAAAGCTTCTTGTGTTACAAGCATTGTGTATTATAGTGTTTGTCTCGTCAAAATGCAGAATTATCAGCGCTGCAACACCAAGAGACAAAGAGATGCAGATTTGAAATTAGAAGCCCCCCCCCCCCAAATAATTCACTACGTCTCTATAGACTTCGTGGTAATGCCTACGAACAGAACAGTGGTAGAGTTCGTAGTGTCCCGAGTCATATACATTGTATATTTTGCCACTTCCAGTTTTGCTTTACAACTTGACATTGGAAATTATTAATTAATAATACAGTATTATAAATTAAAACCATGCCCAGCAACTAAACTCACCGATACACTGTCTCGGTCCCTCCCCGAACGGCATGTACACGTATTGCGTATTCTGGTTCTTATTTTCATCACTGAAGCGCTCGGGGTCGAACCTGAGAGGATCAGGGAAGAATTTGGGGTCTCGATGCATGGCGTAAGTGGAGATTGTTAGAAGATGCCCTTTCTCCAAGGTGACCTTTGTGCCTGGGACTACATACTTCTTGGTGCACACGCGGTTCATTTGAGCCAGTGGAGGATACATACGTAGTGATTCTGGAGAATAAACATGCAACGTTAATTAAAAAAAAAAATGAGATACCATGATTAATCATAACAAATAATACATTACCTTTTATAATCCAGTCAAGATAATTCATCTCCTGTAGAGCCTGGTACGACATCTTGCCGTCGTGGCGCTGAAGTACCTCTTCAATCTGGCGCCTCGCTTCACGTTGAAGCTCGGGGCGCCGGGCCATCTCGTACAAAGCATACGTGAGCGCAGACGAGGAGGTCTCGAATCCGGCTAAGAAGAACACCATGGCCTGTGCAGTAATGTCGTCGTCGGTCAGCTCTGTTGGGGAAAAATTTGATGATCAAACTATCCATTGTTTTAAATAAAATAAGAATATCTTACTGCTAGTGTTCGTAGATTGCTCGGTGTTTGCGTTACTTTCACCCTCTTCGGGAGTAAGTCTCCCTTTTTCCTTGAGTTCAATAAGAAGCTGCATGAAGTCTTTGCGCGTGTTGCCCGTCTTTTGACGCATTGCAATGACGTCACGAACCATATTGCGGAAAAAGACATTGACTTCCGAGTCGACTAATGTGAATCGTAAAAATTTTGCAATCTGAAAGTAAAAAAGTAAGCTCACCAATAATCTCAGTGGAAAATAATATAATGTTACTTACTTTAGGAGCAAAACCTATCACCACCATTTTAAATCCCTGTAAACTATCAATTTTCACCATCCTGCGTCCCATAACTCGGAAGTGATCTTCAGGGTTATTGATTGAGTCCCGCTTGACACCAAATGCACAGGTGCTTATGACGTCAGTGGTGTAACAAGCCAACAAATCCTGTAAGCATTTCAGAAATTTTTAAAATTATTATATATTAAATATTATAAATTAATACAACCTTTTTAATCTATTCAAAAAATAGTGTTTTATTTTAAGCTAAATTCAAGATGTCAAAATTAATACACATTACAACATATTCCGCTCGTACTTTCTGTGAAGCAAGCTTAATTGTTATATCAAATAAGGCAAGAGCGAGATTGATAGTATTGAATTTGGAATCTTAAATTTAGTTTACAGCATTTTTCAGTCAAAAGATATAATAAGATGAATCGATTAATGACAAGGATCAAAAGATTAAACTCAAAAGATAATCATTCTGATCTTCAACTCACCTTCATGTTAACGTCCTCCCCCTTGGCCGCGAGAGTCCCGAGGTACGCCTCAAGCTCTAGGGCACACTCTTCGACCAGCGGGAACATGGCCTTCATGCGACCTGATGTGAAGGTTGGGGTCAGTTTGGAGCGCATCTCCTTCCACGGGTGTCCCGACATGTTGAAAAGGTTTTTCGCTTGTAAAGGTTCTATATCTTCGCTAATCTAAAAATGATTATCAATAGTTTTAATATAATATATATTCTTTATGAATGAAAGAAAATGGTAAAAAGTCAAAGTCATTGCAACTATGAGTAGAATAATATACAATTCAACACTGTACTGTTTCATTTCTATGGTTTGTGTTATGATCTTGAGGCGATATTTTAGATTTTTTTTATTATTCTCTAACTAAATCTTTCATAAAATATTAAGAATTTTTAACTAATGCTTACCTCAAATCCATGATCAATAAAGTGTGAAAAATCTTTAACCAAAATACTTTTTATTAATTCAGGATCTCTTATAAGTAAAGCTGGAGTCGCCCCCTAGAAATTATAAGAGCATAATGTTAAAGGTAATCTAAGGTACAGAAGAAATAAATAAAAAGCATTACCTGGTAGTACCCTGAGAAGGGCTCGTCAGGAAACTGCAGATAGACCCTCTTGAAAAACTGGGACATATGTTCTTGCTGGGTGAGCACACTCAGCATGGAGCCCACCACAGGACTGCCCTTCATGAACTTGACGCCCTGGTCCTTCCAGTACGAGAAGCCGGAGGTGAGGTAGTAGTAGGCGAGCGCGAGCACCGCCGCAAACAGACCGAGTGCTATCCCCAACATCCTGTGTAATATTCTGAATGGTGATCATCAAATAATTAACAACAGTTACATCATGTAACTTCTTTTATAAACATAATTCTGTTGTCATTACAGCAGTTGACATAACTATGCAGTTCTTTATTATAACTATCTGGAGAATTACCCGTTCAAATATGTACCAGGTAAGTAATTAAGCGGGATGTCTAGTTTTTCAATGGTTAATCAAAGAAATTTTTTTTTGCATACTTCTCCATTATATATAATATATATTTTTTAATATTATCAAAAATGACATCACGCTATAAATCATGATAAATATTCGTGACGTTTTTAAATACAGATAAACGAAGACGATGCTGCGATTGAAGTTGACTTCGTTAATTGAAGTCCAAGAATCACATTTAGTAGCCTTGCGCCACAAATGCATAGTCGTAACAGTTTAAAAATAAAACCGGAAGTAGCCGGAATGCTATCTTTCTAGCCTTCTTCTTTGTATTTTAACTCTTACAGACTAAAAACCGATTAGTATTTACTCAGTAGTTGAATGTTAGATCCCTACTAGTAGGTCCTAATGATGAAAAATAGAAGTATCATAAGTCCAGAAACCTCCGCTAGAGGGGCGTTGCATCTAGTGGGCACCTCAAATTAATTTCCCTGTGGAGCTTAGTTTTGCATAACAATAACTAGGGAATGTAAATAAATACTAATAATATACTACTTATAATAATATAATGCACTTAGTAAATACTAGTAGTATTTATATTTTCTGTTATAACTATATATATATAATTAATTATAATTCAGAAATTTTTGTTAAAGCACAAAAATTTATTTTTATTTTTTTTACAGGTATTTTTTAGTAAACTTTTTAAAATATATTTAAATTTATGTACAGTATTTAATTACATTCAATACATTTTCTATTTTTTATCTATGAATAATTAATGTTTTTTAAATTAATTTTAGAAATGATAAATAACTTACGTGCTGCCCAAGTCTGCGGTGAACAGCCAACAGTGACTGAGACCGATTATTTTATTGCAACACCTTTATATATTAGATACACAGTGGTGGGAGAATTAAATGTGAAGACTCCCCTCTTTGTGTAGGTGTGTACACTTTGCGAAGTCATCTACGCGAAGGTCAAGTATCTAGACGTAACGTTGGGAGTACCTATCATCATTGCTCACAGTCTATATACCTTCATTGTTTCTTGTAACACTTCCTTTTGGACACTTTAGTGAATGGGATATCCTTTTTCACGTCACCCATTGAGTTGTTGTACTGTGTTTTATTTTGTACTGATATTATACTCAATAAATAACTAATATTATTATTTTGCGAATTTTGTATACTTCTAAATTTCATTTAAATAACTTTTATCATTTCAAATTATATATTACTATATTCTATACCTTTTTTGACATAAAAATATGCAGTAAAATTAATAAGTTAGTTTCTTTTATACTTTTTTTTTTACATGCAGGAGAAGAGAAAGAGAGGAACATATTTCGATACACTTGAAAATGATGTAAAAGTATGATGCAAGTTGGTAATACAGTTAACATATAGGATGATGATTCGTCATTCACATCTTGATGCAAAGAAGTCACAAGAAGGTGCGTTCTCTTCGTATCAGCTTGGTTATAACGTTCCTCGAATCTCAGTGCTATAAGTGATATAAAATAAGTATAGAGAAATTGCAGATTATCAAATGTAGACTGCAATTCAATTAATTTTTTAATTACTATTAAAAATATTTTAAATTAAACTCATTGATACCTTAAGAAATATCCTTGCTATTCCAAAACTCTCTGGGGGCTCTGGTTACACATTCAAATTTTATTTATGTACAATATACATTCAAAATTAAGTGTATATTCCATAATCATCGTTAAAGTTACAACAGTTTTATTTAATTGATATTACAATTAACACCATAAATTAAAAGAGTATATTTATTTTTTTCCGTTTATTTATGTATTATTACTTACACTTTTTTTTTAAAAAAAAATTCTAGTTAAAAAATATTAATAAAAACTATTTTTATTCCTATTAAATTATGTATAAGTTTAATCCTGTATATTTGCTTATTGGATCCAATACAGAAGTTCCGGTTGTTAGATACATTGCAAATTACATCATAAAACATAAACAGATAATAAAGTTCATACCAAACAATTCAAAGTACTAATGAAGCTAAAACTTCTGCTCAAACAATGCAATATGTTTAAATATTACTGACATTTAATTTTTTATTATTCGGTGTTACATCAGTAAATAACCTTTTCATGCACCACTCTGGGATAAAAATGGATTGTGTTAACTTTTATTAAAATATACGTGTAAAATAAACTAACAAAAATGAATTGATTATAAAATTTATTAAAAACGAACTAAACGAGTCAGTCCTGGCAAACCCTGGAGGCCTTGATGTAGACATCCTCTTTGGAGCTGAGCATGAATATCCTGGGGTCAAAGGTCAGAGGGTACTTGGTGCGTACGCAGGGCTCGACCTGGAACCGCCTCAGGATCGACACCAGGCCAAGCTTGGACTGCATGCGAGCGAACCGCAGTCCTGGTTATGACAAGAAACACTGACAATTATAAAGACCAAAACTAGATAAAGGAATTTGGAGCTCAAAAGTCAAAAGTTAAAATATCACCCATTGCTTTTGTAGCGTTATTACAAACTTGTTTAATTTATAATTAATATACTCTAAAATTTAGATTCAATACAGTATATCAATACAGCTATATCGCATGCACTATGTAATAAAGTTATTTGTTATTTGAATCGAAAAGGATATTACTATATAATATACTGTATATATAAAATACACATGATGATCTATTTTATTATATAACATCATATTTATCTCCATGTCAACTTAAAATTGATCATAAAATGCATATATATATATATATATATATATATATATATATATATATATATATATATATATATATATATATATATATATATATATATATATATATATATATATATATATATATATATATATATATATTAAAAGTTGCTGCATTGCATGTAGTTTATCAGTTCAAATATTATAATAATGCCGATCGAGAGCGATAAAATAGATAGCTTTAAAGGCCTTATGAACCTTTTCACAGTATTAACTACACGGTTAGCTTTGCTTCAGTGTGTTTCGGCTGCATAATTTTTTTTTGTTTCAGTAGCACAAATATCAGAGATAATAGCCGATGAAGAAGCACCTGTGACGTCACTCACGCTCATTCAGCGGTGACAATATAGGGAAATCCCTGCAAAAGATAGGTTCACTCCCGCTGCAACCACGGCCACAATTTTACTTCTGGAATTTTGAATCTTTACCAGGACAGTCTTGATAGTATTTGTCAAATAGACTGAAAGAATTTTTTCGGTGGCGTCTGTACAGACTAAGTTATTGCGGTAGCAAGATAAACCAAAAATTTAACATTGTTTTCCTATACAACATTTTTGCATTTTTTATTTAATGCAGTGCTTTAGTATAATATTATTAATGCTAAAACTCACCAATGCACTGTCTAGGTCCCTCCCCGAACGGCATGTATACGTATTGCGTGCTCTGGTTCTGGTTTTCGTCACTGAAGCGCTCGGGATCGAACGACTCAGGGTCAGGGAAATATTGTGGATCATTTTGTAAGGCAAATACGGGGATGGCCAAGAGGGTACCCTCCTCGATGGTGACTTTGGTGTCCGGTATCACGTAGTTCTTGGTGCACACGCGGTTCAATACTGCCACAGGGGGGTACTTGCGCAATGACTCTGAAACAAATTTATATAAAATTAATATTGAGGTAGCAAAAATTCAAAATATGAACAATAAAGTCACCTTGAAGAATCCAATCGAGATATGTCATCTCCTGCAGCGCCTGGTAAGACATCTTGCCATCATGGCGCTGTAGTACCTCTTCTATTTGCTGTCTGGCTTTTCTCTGCAACTCGGGCTGAAGCGCCAGCTCAAAGAAGGCGAACGTGAGGGCAGAAGCAGAGGTCTCAAAACCAGCGACGAAGAACACCATGGCCTGCGCAACGATGTCGTCTTCTGTCAACTCTAATAAAGGTTAAAGTCAGCAAGAGGACAATATGTTAGCACCTCGACAATGTCTTACTGCTGATCGATGAGGATTCAGTGCGGTCATCAACGTGTCCGTTCTTTTCTCCTTCCTCGGGAGAGAGTCGTCCTTTGTCCTTAAGTTCAATTAATAACTGCATGAAATCCTTACGTGCATTACCTAACTTGGTACGCATTTCTATGACGTCACGAACCAAATTGCGGAAGAACTCGGTTACTTCAGAATCAAAAAATCTGAATCGTAGTCTTTTTGCTATCTGAAAAATTTGAATTGCATTTACAAACATTTGAATAATTTTGTCAATCTCACATTGTAACAACAAAAAACAGTTTATCGGGTTTATCCTATCTGTATAATATTATTATTATCCATTGATACGTACTGTATGATTTGTTTTAATTATATTTTTAGCAATAAATTTTATCAAATAAATTACCTGTGTAAATTGCTATATTATATCTGATTAAGAATATCAGAAAACTTATATATTATGGTAAAATTAAGATACGCTGGTATACTTTTGACTTACTTCAGGTGCAAAAAATATTGTAGCATTTTTAAATCCTTGTATAGTTGCAGGTTTAAATATTTTGCGTCCCATGACTCGGAAATGGTCCTCCGGGTTGTTAATTGAGTCACGTTTTACACCGAATGCACAGGAGCTGATGACGTCAGTGGCGAAACGCGCAAGCACGTCCTGTATAACAATAATTAACCTTACATTTAAATTATCATTTAAAAAACTGTTGAATTAATTACTTTTATTACTAACAAACAGGAATTCATTTTATAATTTATTATTTTTGCATAGATCTACATGCTTTAATTTACCTTTCCATTTTCCTCCATTTGCCATACTACCGTAATAAATATTTCAAGAATTCGGTGACTTAAAAAAAAAAAAAAAATGAATGAATGAATGAACATCAACTTTATTTAAATAATTATGTCACCTTGATGTTGATATCTTCCTCGTGGTCTGCGAGTGTCCCCACGTAAGTTTCGAACGAGTCTGCACACTCCTGGACCAGCGGGAACATTGCCTTCATGCGACCTGACGTGAAGGTTGGGGACAGTTTGGTGCGCATCTCCTTCCACGGATGTCCCGCCATGTTGAAAAGGTTCTTGGCTTGCAGAGGGTCTACCTTCTCGTCTACCTGGTAACAGTAAATACATGTTAATGTTCGTTTTTCACTCAATTCTACAAATTTATCATTTATAATTAAATTACCTCGAATCCATGATCAACAAAGTGGGAGAAATCTTTGATGAAGATATTTTTTATTAATTCAGGATCTCTTACAAGTAAAGCTGGCGTACGACCCTAAAAAAAATATTTAACTATTGAAATATTTTATGTATACATATGAGAATAAGAATTAAAACAATGCAAAATAAATTTCATTCAGATTTTTTCTCTCTAATTATTCTGTTCACCATGACAACGTTATTATAATTACAAAATATTAAAAATTCTTATAGCTGATTTAATTCCTGAACTACTTGTAAATTAATAATAAAAGAATACGTGGAATGCCGTGCACAAATCCGTGTGCTTCCAATGACATTCTGTATGCTGTACATATGCATGGCAGCATAAATTTAATATTCTCTATTCTCCAGGAAGCAACGTTAATTATAATCATTAAGAATAGTTATTTGATATCAAAATATTTTACTGCATGCAAAAATGCATATAAAGCATCTAAATAGTTACAACTGCAATAACTTGCTATAAGGATAATTTATTCAGATGTTTCTAAATCTGTAAACAATTTTAAAAAATGAGAAATTATTCCTCTGCATAATTTTGTTGCTGTAATATAATTATTCAGCAGTGCAATACAATTGTATGTTCATTCCCTGACAAGAAATAACGTTAAAAATCCAACTTGGAATTTTCTTTAAATACCTGGAAATACCCTGAGAAAGGTTCATCTGGGAACTGCAGGTAGGCTCTCAGGAAGAAGTCGGAGACGTGTTCTTGTTGGGTCAGCATTCTCGTCATGGAGCCAAATCCGGGGGTGCCCTTCATGTACTTAACGCCCTTGTCCTTCCAGTACGAGAAGGTGGAGGTGAGGTAGTAGTAGAGGAGCCCCAGCGCCACCACCGTCAGGCTAAGCGTGATCTCCAGGTAAGCCATGCTGCAATAAAGAGAAGTGACACTCAAGACATCGTAAAAAAATCTGTGCACAATATTTTAAATCAGAATGTTTGTTTTAACTGTAATGAAAAATATAGAATTATAGAACAAATCAGAGAAGCATATATTTACACGTTAAAAAGGTAGATCTGGCTTTTCATTGCAGTTACATCATAGTCATTTCATGTGTATATGTTTTGTTTATCTGTACATACTAAAATTATAAATAACCTTAAAATCTTATCTGCACAATTTGCATATAGTTGCATTATTTCAATGGTCTCCAATAATTACGAAACCTCTCTCCCATCTCGAAGTTTAGCCAGAGGATTCAGGATAAGGCTTATTAATAATTACGAGTGCAAACAATATATGTTAATTAAATGTTAGTATACCCTAATATTCTAGATAATGTTTTGCTGCTATACATTAAAGCAAACATTAAATTTGAAATTTTATTCTAAAAGTCATGAAAGAATAGAAAGTTGTCAACAAAACAGGTGTTATGATTTTTTTTTTTTTTTTTTGTGAATTTGTATCCTCAATTCGATACTGAACGAATTATTTTCTTTGCAGAAGTAATACTTACATGAGGCAGCAGATTTTGTCAACAACTGAAACACATTTTCATATTCCGTGGCTTTTATAGCTTCGAACTGCTGATAGTGGGGGAATGGCCATCTTGTCTTATATGGAACTATTTTATGTTTTTATATTGACAAAATATATACATATTTTGTAACTTCCTCCTTACCATCGTTTTTCTTCATTTTCATTATATTATAGTTTAAAATTGTGAAGCATAATGTTATGTTATGGAATTTTTGAATTTATTATCGCTGTAATGACATGGCAGTTCTATATATACATGGTGCACAGTCACAACAAACATTATCGTGACCCGATGACCTCTGTGACCTCGCAGCTCACTTTATCACAGTGACTTTGAGTGTGTTCACTAAATTTATATGAGAGGTTATGATCGCTAAATTATATATTATAATTACAATATTATATCATTCATTATTATAATAACTAAAATATTTAATTAGTTTTCAAATTCATCGAGGAATTTCTGTGCAAACGAATCTTTTTATCATGGTTCTTCTTTAATGAAAATATATCTTATTCACATAATTTGTTTGTTTATTAAAGAAATTTTTCAGGGATCAGTTAAATTATGGTCAGTTTAAGAGGAAAATAATTCAGCTAAGTTTATAAATTATAATTTTACTACTTTGGTATATTTCAATATGAATAAAAATATTTAATACTTATAAATCAGAATTTAATTAATAAACTAAATTTTATATTAAATATATTTAAATTTATGATTAAACAATCCTTTGTTACTTTTCAACTTATAAACTAAAAAAATCAAAGCATCTTGCAGGATATGTATATTTTCCACATACCCTGAGCGTCTTGTTACTTTTATTATAAGATACAATGCAATTTATTATTACAACTTGTCCCAATGATAAAGCTTAAAATAAACTTCAAGAAATCATAAATATGTGATTAGATATTTACGCACCTTTTGAGAAAAAAATGCAAATTGTGAATATTTGAACTCAATATATTAATTTAATATTTTACTTTTTCCACCGTTCTCTCACCTAACATAAAATGTACGTGAGAGCAGCAAATATTACATCTCAAATTTGAAAGAAAAAAAATCATATATAGAATTGTTGCCTAAATGCCTACTACATTCATTTGTATTGAAATAAATCTTTCAATATATAATTATTCTAATACCATCAGCAATACACAATTTATTATACCTATATAATAATATAAGCACAACCCTTCCGACACATGCATGACATTTCTATAACTTTAACTATTGCATGGCTATATATCTATATATTTTCCTGTCCTTTTTGCATCGTAATTTTGTCATATAAAGATAAAAGGTTAGCACACAAGAAGAAATTAATCTATTATTATTTTTTAATTTAAGCTTTATTATTTGAGTTTATATAATTATGTTGAGTTCACATCATCAAAAAGCAGGGTGTGTAAAAAAATTATAGTGTTGGACTACGTAAGCTTAATAGAGCTACAACGTATGCAGATACTATAATATAATACAATAATCTATGGTATACAGAGTAATTCATTGCATATATCATATATATAGCATAAGATCAGTCAAGAAATATAAAATATTAAAAATTTTGCTCCATAAAAACGTTCACAGCTCAGTCCTGCGGATGAGCTTGACCCAGACTTTACCAAGGGGGGTCGGGAAGGGCTGGCAGGGGTCGAGGGTCACGGGGTAGCGCATGCTGGGGGCGAGTTGTACCTCGAACCTGCGAAGCACTGCCAGCAAACCCAGCTTGGTCTGCATCTTAGCGAACCGGTAGCCTGCGTGGACAAGTAAAAATATTTGTCAATGCAAGCAGTGAAAGGAGGCAACAAAATAGGTGCAAGAAAAATATGTATAATATTGTTCAACGCTTAATTTGATATTGTTCAATAATTTGACGAAAGATTCACACGTGTTGAGTGCAATCACATATAATATCAAAAATGTGATATAATTTTAATTCGTATTTATGTGCTTTTATATTTTACTATCTCACCTATACACTGCCTCGGTCCCTCACCGAACGGCATGTGTGTGTACTGCCACCTCTTACTGGCATCTTGGTCACTGAAGCGCTCGGGGTCGAAACGCTCGGGGTTGGGGAAGTACTTGGGGTCGTTCTGCAGGGCGTGGATGGGGATGACGATGGGGATGCCTTCTTCGATGGTCACGTCCGTGCCAGGAATTACGTAGTTCTTGGTGCACATTCGAATCAGCGCCGTCGTGGGAGGGTACTTTCTCATCGACTCTGAAACAATAAACATTTATATGAAAAATGCATGCTTTCTAGTTAATTCTAAATTTTAATGTTTTACTCGCAACGTTAATTTTTAATTAAATAACATAACAAATTCTTACATGGCTAAAATATAATAACTTCCTGCAAATCTCCAGACAAACAGTGTATTGGAATCGAAATGCTGTGTAACTGCCAATGAAGATAGTAAAAAATGATGCTTTTTGCATGAAACAAAAACTATACTAAAATGCATTTGTGTAAAATACACGTTATTGAAAATACATCATAAGTTGGGGAAGTTCCAAAGAAGGTACCTTGCATTATCCAGTCGAGGTACTGCATCTCCCGTATGGCTTGATACGAAATTTTACCGTCGTGGCGCTGCATGACTTCCTCTATTTCAGTCAGTGTTTTCCTCTGCACGTCAGGGTTGACAGCGAGCTCGAGGAGCGCGAAACTCATCACTGTCGAGGACGTCTCGAAGCCGGCGAGGAAGAAGACGGTGGCCTGCGCTGTCACGTCATCGTCGCTCAGTTCTGCGCAGGTGTATGGCAGGCAGAATTTAGGAGAAGACAAACACGTACAAAATTTTCTCTTATTGATATTAATCTCATTATTTTTACTATGAATTAATTACTGCAGCAATTAAAAAATATTCTTTCCCCTAGAACACAAAAATTAAAATTAAACGCACTCAGTAAGTCAGTGCTGAGATCGGAGTGCAGTTGATCACGGTTTCCCCGTTTCATTTGTTTGTGTTTCGTCCCCTCTGCTTCGTCCTCCTCGGGCGACAGGCACCCTTTGTCCTTCAGTTCGATCAAAAGCTGCATGAAGTCCCCCCTCACGAGGCCCGTCCTGGCTCGCAGCTCTATCACGCCGCGCACCATCTTACGGAAGTACCTGGTGAGTTCTTGAGGCATGAAAGCCATCTTCAGCCGGAGACTGATCTGGTGGACAATTTTACTATGATTTGATAATACGTAACTATGGTTAATTAATAGCTTACCTCAGGTGCAAAAACAATAATGAGAGTCTTGATTCCACGCCAAATATCCATTTCAACTAATTTTCGACCCATAATTCGAAATTCACTGTTAGGATCTCTCAGTGAATTACTGTTTATTCCGAATGCACACGATGCAATTGTATCAGTGGTGTACCGTGCCAGCAGATCCTAGAACCACATATATAGTTGCAATTTACTAACCATAAATATAATATGATAAATTCTCTTACTTAGTAGTAATTAATTAGTGGGGGTTAACGGGTTAATTTTGGCTTACACAAAAAAATGCTGTCATAATCTGTGGCAGTTATTTAAAGACAATATGACATATTTGTGTTTGTTTTATTATTTTAATCAATTGTTTGGTTCTAATTTTTTGTAAAGCACTGGAATATCAATATCAACAAATTGGAAAATTAGCATAGTATTTATAATATATTATTTTGATATTTTGATTTCCGAATTCATCATTACTTTAGCTTCGAACGCGTCGCCCTTGTCGGCAAGTTGCTCGAGGTGCGTCTCCAGCTGCACGGCGCACTCCTGCAGCAGCGGGAACATAGTCTTCATGCGGCCCGTAGTGAACGTGGGGGAGAGCTTGGCTCGCATTTCCTTCCACCTTTGGCCCTCCATATTGAAGAGGTTTTTAGCTTGTAGAGGATCAGCTTCTTCGTGAACCTGAGAGGAATACAAAAAGAATTAAATGGCAGTTTCTCAAATATGATCTGTTTGGGTATAAATAATATAAGCAATAATTTAGAGGTATAAATCTTTCATCTTTTACTAAACAATCAGAAAGCTTAAAATTTTGATAAATTTAAATATTATCTCTATATATGCACATATCACATTATATATACATAATTAATGTGATAAAGAATAGATAGTGATATTGTGAAGTAATTATAATGACTGGCAAAATTATACTGGTTTTTACTGATTCTTATATATAATATTAAGTTTGTTTGCCGTTTAAAATATTCAACAAATTACTTAGAAATGACCAACTTCCTCAACTAATTAAATATATTCAGGAAGTGATTTAAAAATACGCATTAATTATTATTATATGCCTTACATTTTTTATTCAATAAATATAAATTCATGAGTGACGTGTACCTTAAATCCATGGTCCACGAAATGTGAAAAATCCTTAACAAGAATGTCCTTGGCTAGGTCAGGGTCTCGCACCAATATGGAAGGAGTGCGGCCTTGAAAGAACCCTACGAAGGACTCGTCCTCGTACTTGCGGTAAATACTTTGGAAGAAATCGAGCATGTGAAGCCGGAGAGTCATGACAGGCAGCATGGAGCCCACTATAGGGTAAGGCTTAACAAACTTGACCCCCTTTGCTCGCCAATGGTCAAAGCGGCACGTGAAGTAATAGTAGACGAGGACGAGTGCAACCCCCAGCAGCCCCAGAGGTAGCTGCAGCCACAGAGGCAACCACATGCTGCGGGCGAGAGACCAGGTTAATTACATTTGTAACAAGTCCCACAATTTACCTGATAATTTTTGTGAGCTTATAATTACTTTTTTTTTTCTCATGGCTTAAAAAAAATGTTGTTTATAGTGTGCGGCTTGCGAGTTATTTTGAATAGTTTACATTAATTATACTATGAAATTAATTTTCATATTTCATATTATATGTTTTATTATTTTTAATCATGTACTTGTACTACAGTATTACAGATCTTAGTTTACGTGTAGTTCGAACTGTTCGACTGCGCGCGGCGACTGTCTTTTGCTTTTTAACATGGCCAGACATACGGCTAGACATGTCTCAAAAAGCTAGACGCCATTGAGTCTACAGGTAATCTAAGATCTGTTAGACTGTATATCAGTTAATTTCTATTTTAAATTTTTAAATTCTGCTGGATACTATAATAAATTAATAATGCATCACGTAAAATTAGCATCATAGTTCAGATCTATAAATATATAGTTATAGTTAGCAAAATAAATTAGCAAATAAAATGTCTTAGCAAAATAAAAAGCGTTCACTAATGAATCATAGTTATATTTAAATTAATAAATGAAATATACATATAATTTATAAATTATGCATCATATAATACTCCCATACATAATTAAGTTCTATATTAAACTATAACGATTATGATTAAAAATTTGGCTGATCATTAAATTGAATTGAACAATTTATGCTCAAAACAAGATAAAAACAATAAAAAGTGTATCGTGAGGAGACAAGTTGTAACGTTGTAACCTATCGTTATTTGGTGCTGAACAAGTTGCCTAACCTCAGGGAGAAATATGTAGCAAGGCGAACACTTTACCTTGGCTTCAGTGTGCAGTTTTCTATTTTGGACCATGCATTTTCCTTTCTACAAGAAATCTCAATAAGTTAGTTTGTAAATAATCTTTAATTGTTCCTATATGTCCAGTACATTATTTGCTCTTGCTTCATGATTAACCGTGATGTCGAAATTTATTAGGAAATTAAGTGCAGTAAACGTAATCTGCAAAGTCAGGGTTTAAAAATAGACCTTAATTCTTAATTTGATCTCATTATCAAGTGGCAATGAAGTTTTGGTGCCGATTCTGTTTCTATTTATAATTTAATGGCGTTTTAAATTGCTAAAATTGTTGTCAGAGATAAATAATACCACAGCTCTGCATGACGAAGCAAATATATATTACTCAATACTCTAAACGTATATATTATATATATATAACATTTTTAAATTTAAGGATATCCCATAGAAATTCAACATTACATTTTTAGTTTCCATAATTATGATTATAAAAATAATTGTATCGATATTTTGTTTTCCCTATTATTTATTCGTTGACATATTTTTAATGTGCTCAATAAATAAAAACGTAATTGTATTATGGTAGTTAATACAATATATTATATATAATATATTTTATTAACTTGAATATATATGTATATATTATATCTTAATTATGGTCCATTATGGAGAAGCTTCTTATATATAACAAATGTTAATTAATAAATATAAAGTCAATTATACGAAAGAAAATAAGAAAACACATAGTTATTACGATATAAATCTAATTAAAATATTTTTTACTTACTTTTTAAAATTATAGTTTTGCCTTTTCTCTATATGTACGTAAAAAACTCTCTTTCAACCGTTGAAAGCTACATGACTTTGTATATTATACTTTTATTTTAATTAAACGATTCGGCGTATTATTTTGAACTCAAGCGGATCTGGAGCACCCAACGACTTGCAGAATCCCGTCGGTCACAATACCTTAAATGTTGCTGATAACATGCTTATTTTTTATCTAAACTTGATGACCATCAGTCATGAGGGAGCAGGGAGGAGAGAGATAATGAAATTAATCCTCAATAACATATCTGATGCAATAAAATTAGTCGTGCATGTTCATACCATATATTTAAGTATATAATCAATTTTTTTAAACCTTTTATTATAAGCCTTATTAATTAATACAACTTTGCTATAAGAAATAATTAAAGTTATATTATATATGTTATACTTCAGTATACTCTTGCATTACTTAATTAATTCATTGAAATTTTTGTGGGACGTTTATCGTAAAATACAAGAATTTTTAACACTCTCCACACATACGCATGGCAAATATATAATTTTATATATTTTACATAAAAATATACATGTCAAAATAAAAATTGTGCAAGCTAGACTCCGAGTTAGTGGATGACTTTTGCGCCTCAAGAAAACGTTTTTAATTTATCCAATATAAAATATAAATCGTGCAGTGCAAGGACAATTTATTAATTATTTAATTATTGTTTTTGATATATTTATCTATTTATCAGCGTTCATAAGTTCATTTTTTTGTTAATTTTAGTATGCATGATCGAGATCAACTGTATAATATATATATTCCACTAAAATATAAATATACTGTTTAGAGGCCGAGGAAAGAATGCGCGCACTAATCTTATAATTAATTAATTGTGCATGTACAAAATAGAGCCACTCGTTTTATACTTGGTAAAGACTGCTCTTTTTACTTCAAGAACGGTGTAAAACATAAATATTACAGTGTTAAATTGAAAGAAGTGATTTGTGTAAAATTCCTGTAATGTCTGATAATTAATGTGCTAAATCGCAATGATTTTTTTTTTTTTTTTTCACAAATGCTTGCTTATAGGTGATGTTGATTTGAAGATATTCTCACCTTATAGAATTACTGTGCGCTCGAAATCAAGTCAGTTGCGTGGTTCAAATAAAATAGAATACACCTACATGTACACGGCCTGATCGTTTGTTATAACACTTCATTTTTTCCACGGGCGTCACAAAAATATAACAAACTTGCTTGTGAAGTTAAATCCTTATGTACAAAGAAATTTAAGCAAGTTCTGTAGTGTATGATATATATATATATATATATATTGTATATTATATAATTATTTTTCCTTGGTGTGTAATGTTTGTTTTCTCTGCAACTTTTATTTAGTTGTATCTTTCCTTTCACAGGATGTATTTTTAAATCTCGTTAGGGCATTGCCTTTTTTTGCACCCTCTTATAAGTTATAAGGCAGTATTTCTTTTAATTTGACTGTGACAATTATACATATAATATATATATGTATCATATATATCTTAATTGTCTGTTTTCTGCTCAATAAAACTTATATTATTATTATTATATTATTAAAAGGCGGTTAAAATTAATATATTATATGATGTGTATTATAGTATATTTAATAAATCTCACTACACTATAATTACCTAAATAGTTAGTTAATTTTACATAATGGAGTACCAACCTCAAAAAATTTTATTGCAGAAATGGATAGAGGGTGCAAAAATATGCTACTCTGAATTTTTTCAGATTTTTCTGAGACCGGGAAGTATTTTTAAAAAATTATTGAAAGTCCATTCTGATGACGTCACGAGGCGCCTCTCTTAAGAAAAGGATAGGACATTAACGCCCGTGACATCATAAAACGGACTTTCAATAATTTTTTAAAAATATTTCCCGATCTCAGAAAAATCTGAAAAAATTCAGAGTAGCATATTTTTGCACCCTCTATCCATTTCTGCAATAAAAAAATTTGAGGTCGGTACTCCATTAATTATTAAATTAAAGCCTTTTCTCTATTTTACTTACATATGACTTCTTTCCTTGAGTCTTGAGTTATCAAGTTTAATTATCATTGCAGCATTGTATGGTCTGATTATTTTTTCAAATGTGGGAAAACAAAATTTCAAGTGTTTGCAATATCTTAAATATCATTCCGTTTGATACAAACATGCAATTCATCAGCTAGCTAGTGTGCAGTAAGTCATGCACATACAAACAGTAATCTTATCTTGAATGATAACTTCAAACAATATTGTTTAATATAATTTGTTAGCTATTAATTAAATGTTAAACTTTAATTATATTTTATAATACATAGATATAAAAAAATACACAACAAAAATTAACAATTGTAATTTTATGGTATAATATTATATTTTATAACTTATTTTTCTGTCTAAATATAATATATTGTTGTAGACATCTAATTTGCCAACGTCAGAAGTTTCTATGAGATGTCCATTTAGGGAACCAACTTTACATCAGCAATATAGATTTTTTTTTTTCCTACCAAGTTGACTTCTGCAAATTAAACACTACCAAGAGCACAAGAACATTTAATTATGCATAAGCTAAGCTCTTTGCCTGGGAAAACTTCCCATACCAATATGCGCACTCTTTTATACTAAGATTCTATTGCTTATTAATTAAGGACATTTTCCAAGCTGACGACTCTTCTTATAGATATAGTATATAATAATACATAAAAAACAACAAGGGAGTACCGGCCTCAAAATTTTTTATTGCAGAAATGGATAGAGGGTGCAAAAATATGCTACTCTGAATTTTTTCAGATTTTTCTGATACCGGGAAGTATTTTTAAAAAATTATTGAAAGTGCAGAAATAGTGCCGCCTCTTGCCGCCTTTCTTAATAAAAGATAGGACCCAAAAGGGACGTGGATTCAAACCCGACCTCGCCAAAACTTTTTAGCAATACTCCCGGTCCCTAAAAAATCTGAAAAAAAAATCAGAGTAGCATATTTTTGCACCTTCTATCCATTTCTGCAATAAAAAAAATTGAGGTCGGTACTCCATTAAGGGTAAGGTAACGCCACCAATGTTAAAAAAAATCCCTCTCACAAAAATTCTGAAAAAAATTTAAAATGTTCTCCTCTACACCCCCTATCAGTAGCTAAAATATCAGGTATACAAATACGATCTAGTTTTTTAGTTATGAATTTTTAAAGTTGACCAATTTAACATGGGAGTTTCATTTCTCTATGTTAAAGTAGTCAACTTTAAAAATTTATAACTCAAAAACTAGATCGTATTTGTATACCTGATATTTTAGGTACTGATAGGGGGTATAGAGGAGAACATTTTAAATTTTTTTCAGAATTTTTGTGAGAGGGATTTTTTTTAACATTGGTGGCATTACCTTACCCTTAAGGGTTTTAACACAAAAATAATCAAAGTACTGAATTAAGGGATAGGTATGATAAATAAAAACTCAGTAATTATTTAGTTAAACAAAAGTATTTTACCTCATTTGTTGTATGTACATTGTTTAACAAATAAACCAACAAGAAAGACTATGAGGCTTCTCATTCTTTTGTTCATTACAAGAATCATTCTCATCAGATGAAATATCAATTATAGTAAGTGACATGGAAATGTCTCTTTTTATTGTTAAACTTCAGTCAACCAAGGCAATCAATCATTTATTCTCAATATGATAGTCAGCCTGTAAAACAACACCTCAGTTCAAGCAAGCTAACATAAAATTCTTTTATATATATACTTTTGTATATCATCTTGGTAGACTTTTCAAAAAACAAATGCATAAAAAAATTAACCTTAAAAATATGAAGGAAAGAATAAAAAAAAAAGATGAAGGAATAAAAATAATGTATACCGTTTTTTGTTTTGTTTTTCAGCTTTGGGCTACAATGAATATGACCAAGCTCAGTCCAGTTGCGAGCTAGCCTTGGCACACCAGTCAACTCTGCGTTGTCACTCACAAGTAGTGTGCAATTCTTACAAGAGATTGCAAATCTGCAGGCGACCAGCACCTCAAAATATGTGACCAACCACAGAGTTGACACTTAAAGTGAGGCAGCTACATGTAATTGTAACCAGTCATATATAAAAAAAATACTGCCTCAATATCAAGTGAATAATATGTAATAATTTGAACATCATTATGTTTCATCATTATTATTTTGTCTCCAATTATTCCATAACTCGTAATCAGCAGTATTTTTATTTTTCTATATAAACAGGCTACTAACACAGTTCATATTATTATTAATTGTAACTTAAAAATTAAGACATGAAAATTTTGACCAGATTTTGGTAAACCCTATTCAATTCACCAATCCAAAATGCAATGGATTGATGATATTCACATGACATGGTAGGGTTTATGTTAATTGGGGTTAGTTTAACAGCCATCTAGTATCTAGGACACACTGTTTCGGAATATTTGAAAGTGTCTGCAGCCTCTCACACATGCTGCACCAGTTCTGGATCACAGCTTGCATCATACGGAGGTGGGGCCTCTGAGGCTAGGGCCAGAGGGCTATTAGAGTTGGGGGTGGGGGTCGGTGGGGTAGAGGGGGCGGCTGCAGTGGGAGTGGGAGGCGTGTTGGGTGCCGAGATGGGAGTAGAGGTGGCGCTGGGGGGAGTGATGGGTGGCAGAGGGGTGGAGGGCACCTCAGCACTCACGTCCACTTGTGAGGTTGAGGCAAGAGGGTCCACTTCGGCCTCAACCGCCAAATCTTCAAGACCCACGGGAGCCTTTAGCTTAACGAGCTCTTCTTTGAGTTGGCGGTAGTGACGCTGAAATAAGGGCAATGAGACGTAAGACACCAATAATGAAACAGGATTTTGGAATATAAACAAATTTCAATATTGTGTAAAACTTTCTTCGTTAAAGTTAACTACTTACCAAGTGTAAAAAAGTCAATGTATTATTTTGTTTCACAACATTATATTAAATAATTTCAACATGTTGACAAGTTGAACATTTTATAATTGGCAATCGGTTACCTGCTTATGTAACATTTCAGGCAATAATATTAATTAAATGTTAATTAGTAACACCCATGTAAACAAGCTATATTAGTCACACTAACGCTCATTTTCATTACCTTGAGGGAAAGTGTGTTGACGGAGATGGCTCTGCCCGTTCTTCTGTCACTCGTCTGTCCTTCCATTTCTTTGATCCAGCCCTCGACCTGTTGCTCAATCTCCCGCCGCTTCATCCAGAAGTGGTTCTGGACCACCTGAAACACCAGTCACTCAATGTCAATGACCATTACTAATCACCTGTTTTGTACGAGTCATTCACTACTTTATGTAATTACTTTATCTTTGAACAATACTTAACAGCAAAACTTTGAAAAAGTAGTAGAGGAAGGGTAGCCTCACCTCTCTGAAGCAGGGGCTGGGCTGACGCAGCTGCTCCAGCATGGCCCACCGCACGGTTGCCTGGTAGATGTTGGAGTTGTACTCTCGAGAGCTGTGGGTGCCAGATGGAGTGCCGCGCGACCGCTCGTAGCCGGGCTCGTTGAAGTACGGCTCAGGAACTAGGATCAGGGACTGGATGGACACCAGAACCTGGGAAACAGAGAGAACATTGTCAAACCAGCGGCATACAACTGTCCGTCGGAGAAAGTTACTTTAAGCTGATATAAAAAAAAGTGAATAAAAAATAAAAACAATAGGAACTTCTCTGTTAACACATATTTAAATCAATGAACATTATTTAACATCTCTTAAAAAGTATGACAGCTAGGCAATACCAACAATAAACTACGGTAAGTATTGCAACATTCTTGCAAAATTAACTCTTCATGTGGAACCCACCTGCAGGAAACTTGAGGTATGAGCGTTCCACTTCTCCTCGGGACGTCCGTGCCAGGTGTTGAGGACGCTCAAGCACACCTTGCCGTCGTTGTAGAGGTTGGGGTTAAAGCGCACTGTGTGGTGTCCTGTGGTCTGCAGGTTGATCAGCATGGGAGATGAGGGGTAGTCAGGCGGGAAGAACACGTCAAACTCGAAGCAGCCGTTGGCGTATGGAGTTTCCGCTGGCCCTGTGATCAACACCTACAAGAGCAAATACACAGCATTAAAACACAAAGCAACTTCGATTACCAAGAAATTAATTAAATAGTGCACCAAAAAATTAAACTTGATCAGTCTTGGTTATACACACTATACTGGTACGTTCTGACATAAAATATTAAATTCAAATTCTTTATATCTGTAGTTGTAATAACTAAGCTAGTTTTAATGACAAATTATTAAAGCAATTACCTTCATGACGTCAAGTCGGTCAGCATCACAACGTACAAACACCGAGCTGCTGTATGAGAGAGGTAGTGAAGTAGCCAAGGTTACAGTCTCTTGAGCAAGTCTTTTGACTCGGGAGGGTAAGGAACGATCACCAGCAGCACGCATGTTGGGTTCGAAGTGATACGACACCACAAAGCGGAAACCTCCTCCATCTTCACACTCAGTCACCATCTCAAACGTGTCTGAAAATTATAAGTAAAAGTTAGTTACAAACATTCAACTAAAATTAGCTAAAAGAACTTACCGAATCTTAATTTACGCATAACTTCCAGGTACCTTTCCTCTAAAGATTTTTGTATTGGCCTGTCTACTTGCAGACCCGAGTGATCTCCTTGAGCGTAGCCGGAGTGAGGACCGTCCTCATCCATCACAAGTCTCTCAGTTGCCAGCTGAAACGAAACATTGAGTGAGACCTCTTGGATTGCATATCTCCTCATAAACTCTTGACAAAATTACATGGTTTAAATTAAGTTAAAAAAACTGCTATGGCTTAGGGATGGCAACAGTGAACCATACCTGAACAAGGTTGGCTGTCTCTTGAATGTCGGGAATGAGTTGTGCCAAACCCTCCTCATCTTGTTGGTCTGCAGCATCTTCATCTTGCTTGTTGCTTGCACCATAAGACTGTTTTTTACTTTTTCCTTTCTTCGGACGACTGCTGAAAGAAATAATTCATCAAAAACAGAAATCTTATCTCATAAAATGCTTAAAAGGTACTTCCATTAAACACAGCTCAAACACAGTTAAAACAAAATGCTTTGAAGTTTACTGAGTATTAAGCATGCCTGCTGGGTTGGGTTGAGAGAGAATCTTACACTAACTTGAGGCGTGAAGCGTAGTTGTCAACGCAGTTTTTCATCTTGGTAAGCAGGCACACGACTGAGAGCTCGTCTGAGCGACTTCCTTGGGCGTCCTGGCCTGGCAGCAGCAACGCAGCCAGCTGGGAGCTGAACGCCATTGCACGAAGCAGCTGCAGCACCGCCGAGTAGAGTGGAATGTGGCGGGCCATGTCAAGCACTGCAGGGATACAAAAAAGGGGTGTTAGTTCTCTAAGCCTATATTCTCTATAAAAATATTAAAAATATGGACAAGTTATACAATAATATTGAACAGGTACTTGTAAGAATGTGTACAAAAGTGGAAATCCTGCATTTCACTAAAAACTTCAACACAAAGAAATTTAATTTGCTACAAAAGCAAGGTTCACCTGAGTCATTTCGCAGGTATGAAGAGACAGCAGGTAACAAGCACGACTGTTGCAGAAGGCTGGGGAAGTTAGGGGGTAGCGGCATCCTTTCTGTTGTCTCTGTTTCTCCCTCGCTGCTACTCTCATCTTCGGAGAAGAAATGTGCAGGCATCGCCCCGAGAGGGTTGATGAAGCTTGCAACAACCTATCACATAACAACAGTTCATTAAAATCAGAGAACAAAAATAGACAAACGTTTTATCTTGAATGAATTGAAGTATGATACTCCAAGTTGTATTTTACCTGCAAGAGCACAGTCACATACTCTTCTTCTCCTTTCTGCCTCTGCAAGGCTTGCTCTACATTCCAAGACTGTTGAGTGCTGCCTGTGCCAAAACCAGTGCCTTTGGCCCAATACAAATGAGACTTGTCGTCAGATGCCTTTTTCACTCTCCGGCCATCGTTGACTGAGGACGAGGAGGCTTTAGCAGCAGGTGGCTCTACAGGTGCAGGTACTGGGTTCTTGGTGCTGCTCGTGTGGTGGGTAAAGTGAGCCAAGCAGTTGAGCAGCAGGCGAACTGCTCCCAAGTCCATGGTTGCAGCTCGCAACAACAGGCCATCATCAGAGTTCAGAGGTGTCGAATCAAACAGCTCTCGCAGGACTTGGAATGGTAGAGTAGGAAGAGTTGATGCCACAGGAGAACTGAAGATGTCTCCTGTAAATAGAATATTATAAGTAGGTGGACCTTTTTAAAAAATAAATACAGATAAGTAGACAAACATTATTTTTCTCTCATAATAAACATAAAGACTAAATCTTGTTTGGTTAATATTTAATTAAGATTTCCCAGCAAGCAAATTCAGACTGCAAGTCTACATTTAGGGTACTCACCTCCTTCTCCATCGTCCGACACGCCTAGGACAAGCCTCAGCAGACACTGCGCCTTCTTACGATCCCTCAGCAGCACCTCTGCGTAGCCGGGCAGTCTGAGGAAGAGGCCAAAGGCTACCAGCGAGTGGGGAGGCACTGACGGGGTGACCAGAGGGTGGGGAGGTCCTCCAGGCTTGGGTGTGGAGCAGCCAGTCTGCATGGGTTCCTCCAAGTCCTAGACATTAGAACCAGATGTAACCCTGCACTGCATTATAGAGCAACAAGTTACTTACATCCAGGAAATCTTCAGACACCTCAACTTTGACCCAGTCAGCCTCCATAGGGTCTGGGGAAGGTCCCTTTGCAGTCTCTGGTGGTTGTATTCTCAATGCTTGAGGGTAGACAAGAGGAAGGTGTTTTGCAAGAAGTGCAAGTCCTCCCATTTGAGCAAACACTTGAAGTGGGGTAGCCAAGTTCTGAGTTGGAAGGGCAAACTCAATGCGCTCAGAATCTTAAACAAAAGAAAAATTGTCAATAAACTAAACAAAATAAACATCTACAGTAAACACACTTTTAAATGTCTATAATAGAAACATTCAATGGCAAATAACATTTTGGAAGAAAAATTTTAAGAGAGACTCTATATTTGAAACAGGCTCTTTTTTAATTTAAAGCTTGGGGCTCACCTGGAGGGTTGTGGCTGAGGACGAGTGTGATGCCTGGTGAGCTAAGGGACTCCCCACGGTGGTGCAGGGCTGCCAGCAACTGTGCCATTGTTAGGTTCACGGGCAGCACTACAGAGGGCCACGCCTGGTGGTGCAGACAGTAGTACTTGGCAGCCAGTAAGGTGGAAGAGGCACTGCTGGCCTTGCCGGCCTGGCTACCACTTGAGGCTGCAGCAGTGTTTTTGGCATCCTTGGCTCGCTTGTCTCGTGCAGTCACTCCCGCAGCCACAGATAGTTGATCAGCCAATCCCAGACCTGCATCCCACAGTTCTTTCTTGACGTCTGGACCATCAGCCTTGGACTCTCCACCAATCAGGGGTAGCAAGCTCCCTGGAACTGAACACCAAAATTTTAACTTGTGTTTCATAATAATGTCTTTTTTTTTCTCTCATTACAGTGACATTTCTAGTTATTAATTTAATAATTTTACACCAAAAAAGTAAAAATTGTTCCAAAATACCACTCAATAAATAAAATAAAAAACTATAAAACTAATTTTATTTTATTCTATTTTTCTGTTTTTCTTCTGTAGAACACTTTGAAGAAATTCAAAATATCAATTTTAAAAATGCTTCCAATAGACCACTTGCAAAACTATGTTTTAGCAAAACGTAAACAAACTCATTCACCCAGATATTGTTGGCTGTTGATTATGTGTATTTTTTTTCCAATTCATTGGACCTTATGGGAAATTTACGATTTTCACATACAGATTTCAATGCATTACATACGTATAATTTTAAAAATAAATATATCACTGGAATCTGCAGTTCTTGGTCATTTATAATATTGAAAATTGCATTGGAAGACGGTTTCTTTATTTCAATATAGTAAATTTAGTATGATACCAAATCAGCCAATTGCATGGGGTAAGATACGTAACCAAGCAAGCTTCAGATTGTTTATTATTGCAAAAGTTAAAATCAACAAACTGGAGTTTGCCTAGTTACGTATCTTACCCCATGCAATTGGCTGATTTGGTGTCATACTAAATTTACTATATTGAAATAAAGAAACCATCTTCCAATAAAATTTTCAATATTATAAATGGCCAAGAACTGCAGATTCCGGTGATATATTTATTTTTAAAATCATACGTATGTCACGTATTGAAATCTGTATGTGAAAAACGTGAATTTCCCATAAGGTCCAATGTATTGGGAAAAAAATACACATAATCAACAACCAACAATACCTGGGTGAATGAGTTTGTTTACATTTTGCTAAAACATAGTTTTGCAAGTGGTCTATTAAAATTTTCAAAATTATCTCTACTGACTTGTCCTTACTTGTCATGAGCTTGAGAATGTCTCCACAGGTTGACTGTGCCCGGAGCATCAGCAGTTGGTTCTGGTGCCCAGTTCCGTGACGAGGGTGGCGAGGTGCTTGCCACATCATGCCGGGGGCTCCCTGGTGAAGGGGGCAGTCTGCCCTCACGGCCACGGTGACTCTCTCACTCTCCAGCAGCAGCTGCAGTACCAGCCGCCTCGTAAACCCAGGCAGACCGTGCAGGAATGACAGATCTGTGGGGAGAACTTGCAGTTAGACGAAGGTCTTAAGGTTGCAGTGAGGGAAGACTTACTCTGACTAGTTGTGTGCTGTTGTCTAATGACGTCACACAACACTTGAGACAGCAGCTGCTGGTTGGCTGGATGGTATGAGCAGCAGCGTGAGAGGAAGAGAACTGTGGCTGATTGGAGAGAAGAGATTGCCTCACTGCTGAAATAAATCAATAAGTTCAATATTACAATAGATTTAGTCTGAATTGGAATGTATTATGATGATAACTTTGGAAAATTTCATGTTTATGAAATACATATATTCATATAGTACTTGGAAATATTAACAAAGACATTCTTTCTTGTAAAAGTAGGATCAAGTTAATGTTAAATAGTTTTAAAAAAAATTCTCAATAGATGGAAATAAAATTGATGTACCAAGCATAGATGTACTGGGAATTAAATTTAACTAAAAAAGCAGCTATAAGAAGACACATTTTCAGGATTGATTCTATTTGCTTTGATTTAGTCACACACCTGTTCTGGCTGTCTTGGGGCTGTTGCTCGTTACACAATTTGTGCAGCAGGGGCAGCCAGAAGACGGCACCCTGGTGTGACCCGAGCCAGTCCCTCATGCGCCCCTCGGCACACACATCTGCCAGGAAGCTTAGCACTACTGCCACGCCCTCCACTGAGAGAACTCCCTCGGGAAGAAAGCAAGGCTTGTGGCTGTTCTTGTGGATATTTGTCTCTCCCACACGCTTCTCCGCTGCTTGCTTGTGGTTGCACCATTCTAAAAGAACGAAAGGTATAAAATTAATTGTTAGTGCTTGGACCATGAGATGTTTGAAATGATGATAATAAGGAAAATTTTGTTGATTATAAGAAAGTTATGTTTCTTACCAAGAATGCATCGGGTGAGTGCAAGTGGTAACCCTGAAGTAAGAAGTCTATCAATTGCAGTAGGAGATTGACATGCCATTGCTACACTCAACAGGTGGTTCTCAGACAGTTTCAGTAAGGATTGGTGAGGTCGTTGTGTTTTCCTATTTGCCTTTTCCTTCCTAAAAAAAGAAGAGAATAAATTAATAAGATTCCAAATTTACTAAAATGTGTTTGCAAACCTTTGATCTGTTGAATTGGCTTCCAGGCAATCTAAGCCAATTATCTCAAGCATTCCCGTGAACAGTTCAGGATTTATGAAACACATTGAGCAAAGGACACAATCTACAGCTCTCTTCAGTGCTCCATGGACTGGTAACTCGCTTGTCCACTCATAAAGCAGTCTGAAGAGCTCAGGTGAGACCAGAGATTTGAGGTCGTAGGTGACGTTTTTCTCGTGGCTGGCCCACAAGATGGCTGCGATGGAGTGCACGTAGGCAGCACATGGTGTCCAGCTGTCTGGCTCAGACACTCCCTTGGTGGCCTGAACACAGGAAAGAAGGTGAGGGGACTGTGGGATAGAGGCTGGGTCTTTCGAGCTCTTACCTTAAGGTTATTATTGGCAGCCTCCTGCAGCCAGGAGAGCAGTGCACCCACGCGGGTCTGGGTACTCTCGTCCTGAGTCAGACACAGGTGTGACAGCAGCTCCACCACAGAGTAAACTGATGAACTGCTGGATGGCATGCAGCCTGAAAACAAACAGGAACAGGTCAACACTACACTCAAAATTGCATTCACTCTAACTTTCATATCTTAATTTAATATATTCAAGTAAATCTCCTTGCCTTTCATTTGTATAAATGTTAAAAAACCTAACTCTCGAACTCACAACAACCTGTATTATAGACAGTGACTGTTTCATGTGGAATGAAAATCATCATCAGCTTTTACATGGTTGTGACTTGAAAGGTTCAAAATATTGATTTAAAAATATTTGCAATTTATTCTGAAACTACTCTATATTTAAAGATGTAACGCATATGTGTGGTAAGATAGAGATTCACACAAACTGCCGAGTTGACTCACCCTGGAGCAGTCCTGCCCTGCTGTGGTGCAGTAGAGTGTTAATCTGAGCAAGGCCGAGAGCCGGACTGTGCAGACCAAGGTGCAGCAGCACCCTCTCCAGGCTGGGGGCGAAGGTGGGCGGGGCAGGCACCAGCAGCAGGGCACAGCAAGCGTCAAGCAGCCCAGGCTCTTCAGCTGCAGCCCCTACCACAGCTCGGCCAAGAGAGGAGGACGGAGATGGTAGACCAATGCAGAAGTGCAGCAGGCGTAGCCACCCCAGACTGCACAAAACAATGGTAAGAATATTTCTCAGTCTCAACAATGCACAAAGAAAAAAATAATTTGACTCTTAAAATAGTAGAGTTAATACAAAAATAAAAAAAAATAATAATAATAAAAATATTTAAAAATTAATTTTAACAATGCTAAGTTGTAACAGTAATAAATAAAGTAATCAAAAAAATATAAATAAAAGTAGTAAATACTGCAATGTCAAATTCCTAAATTAAATTATGGAAAAAATATGATTCACTGAAAATTAAGCCCTCACCTGGACTTTGTAACGAGTTCTTCATCAGGTATATCTACAAGAGATGACGAGGTGGTAGGTGTAGAAATGTAGTCTCCAAATGTGGTGGAACCAAGCAGTCTGATCTGTGAGAGGCCTATGTTGGAGGAGTCACGTGGCTTGTACAGCCTGATCAGCACAGCGCCTGCCACCTCTGGTGTGGGCAGGTGCAGCCTCACAAAGGTGAAGCCACTGGTGCTCAGTGGTGCACACACAGGCATCATTCCTGAGCCTGGTTCTCGAGACAACTCCAAGGCAACAGCAGATGGGCAGGCTAAACACAAGACAAAGTTAACCTTAATTAGTCTCAAACTATAATCACCAAAAGCTCTGTAACATAAGCCAGTAGCTAAAACTTAAAAAAAAATCTTAATAAACACTGCAATAAATTAAAGACTTAAACAATATTCCCTAGGTAAACACTCACTTGCTAAAGAGGTGAGATGAGGCAACAACTGAACTTCCTTGAGCAGTACTGCACAGGGGAGGGTGATAGTGAGCTCGACCCAGGCCTCATCAGGGTAGAAGTGGTACGACCAGGCAGGGGTACGAGCACGACGATGGGGAGGGGAGGACTGAAGCAGTGTATCTGCTGGCTGGGTTGTCAGGTTACTTGACGTGATGCAGCCTAAAGGTAAACACCACATTAGGCCGTGCCAACAAACAATCTGATTTGTTCTTACCAAGAGGTGCAAAGTTCAACATCCCTTCAATTGTTTCCAGCTGTCCACTGCCTTTCTTGGAACTAGTACTACCCACTTGAGAGCTACGGTACAGATGTTGCATCACCATAGATACCAAACTAGGCTGGATGTTGATTAGAGTAGAGCTGCTTCGAACCAGGTTACGACAAATCACCTATGAAAGTTAATAACAATTTACAAACATTCTCTTTAACACATAATAAATATTGTATACTAAAATATTTTCTAAGAAGCTGAATCATACCTTGATGCCTCCCATAGTGATGAACTGCTCCAAGGCTTGTTCACTGGAGAGAACTCTAAGAATGAACCAGAGCAAAGGCTCAGACAGTTGAAGTACACCAGTAGAGTCCCCAACACCACCTGTGTAAAAACATTAAAATTAATTAAGGACATTTATTTGGAAAATAAATACATTATACAATTATCTAGCAGGTATGAAGAACACAATATTATGAACAAATTTAATGACAATATTTATTTAAGATAAATATTTACTGTCACTGTACTTACAAAAAATGATAATAAAGAAAACTTAGCAAAATAGTATAGAAATTTCTACGGTGCGTCTTTGATTAACAACAGTTACTTTCTGTATTCACTTGCCTGATGAGAGGAAGTGCAGCAGGGGCTTGAGGATGAGCTCTGGCTTGGAGGCACTCTTAGCAAGGGTAGAGAGCAAGTTGAAGACGGCATCACCCACAGAGAGGGGTTCTCCGAGAGACTCATTGGTGAGCTGAGGTAAGGAGAGGCCAGGTACTGCAATAGCAGCCCCCAGTACTGGCGGGGCATTGGAGCCAAGCACCATGGCCAGTGTGGAGCCACTGCAGCCAGCAAGAGCACTCAGCAAACGCATCATGCTTGCCTGGTGTTGCAGCACTGAAGAAATAAAATCAGTATTAATATCATCAGATTCAGTTCTTATATATTTATTAGGAATTTTATTTATTTATTTATTTATTTATTTATTTATTTATTTATTTATTTATTTATTTATTTATTTATTTATTTATTTATTTATTTCACCCATAAATGCATACATAATTATTAACAACGACAACAACAAAAAAAATATATACATATTTATTAAAATTTAGCAAAGTTAAAATTAAAATAGACATATTTTATGTCTTAAAATAAAATAAATGAATTTTTAAAATGTACTCACCAGAATCAGGAACACTTGAATTCTTTTTATCTACACTGGTTGCAGTACCTAGTTTGGAGTGTTCCTTGTCTTCATCTGATTGGCTAACTGTTGCTGCATCTGATTTGCTCTCCTTTTTCTCCTCACCCTATAAGACAAATTAGTATAAGCTAGGGCCTGGTGAGTGTACAGGTGGGTTACTTGCTACCTTGGCTGGAGTCTGAATCATCTTGGTTGCCAGGGTCAGAAGGCTACAAATCAAGTTGTCCCAGCTGGCCAGTCTACTGTGTCTTGGCTCTCCTCCCAGAACAGATGCAAACAGACCACCGAAGCAACGAGCTGACGAGTTACTGGTCCCTGAGTCAGTAGTAGAGTTGCTGCGGCACGTCATCACTTCATTGTCTTGGATTGTCCAGTACACAAGAACACCTGGAAGAAACAATGTCATTATTCTCAGATAACGTCAAACTAGAAGTGGGTTGTAAAAAAATTAATTTCATTTGTTATGGATTTAAATTTGAGCAAATAGTTTTTTTATAGGTTATATTCAAAATCAAATTTTTTATTCAATCGTTTGGGTTATAAATTTAAACAAAATATACTGTACTTAAATCATTAACATATAGTATTGAAAATATCACAAAGTAGCAGAAAACAAAACTGTAATTAATTTAACTTACTGACAGCTTCCATAAAACTCATGACTAGTCCCAGGTCGATGTGTTCAAAGTTCAGTTTGAGGAGAAACTCGAGGAACTTGCACTGTGCATCAAGAGGGCCCTGACGAATGGCAAGGGCCCCTCCAGACAGTACCAGCTGGAGCATCAGCTGGAGCAGCTGCTCCTTCAGTCCAGGAGACTTCTGAGGCTCCTCTTGTTCTGTCTGGGCCAGCAAACGCACCAGCAGCTGGTTCAAATTCTGGCATGCCATGGGACCACACTGCAAATAAAACATTAAAATTTTGAAGTCAATAACTATAAAATATGATGCACCATAAAATCAAAGCAAAGAAATAAGAAAATTATTAATCTTTCAAATGAAATGGATTGCAAAACTCTTAGTTTAAAACAATAAATTCTATTAGTAAGAAATAAGAAAACAATGGAATGCAACATTTGTTTTGATTTTTTTTTTTTTTTTTTCTATTTTCATAGCTAAAACTATCAGTGAGAATAGAGGAAAACTTGAAAGATTTTAAGTAGAGTCACTTCATGTTAGTACCTCACTTACCGATGCAGTGCTGCCATCTCCAGAAAGGAATCTTCTGAGCATGTGTAGGAAGTTACGGTCTTCTATCATGGTGCTCACCAGCCATCCGTCTACCTTGGGCTGGTTTGCCACCAAGGTGAGGCACTGGAAGGCCAGGGTCCAGGCGCACAGAGAGATGCCCGGATGCCTACACAAACACGAGTCAATCCAATGTCTAACAACAGTTTACAGCAACAACTCACCAAGCAAGAGCAGTGACCAGACCAGCCACTGCTGGGGGCTGCAGCTGCAGTAACGGAATTGACGTGGGGTCAAACGATTGCCCTTCTTGTGCTAGAGTGTGCCACAGCTGCAAGGCCTGCTCTAGGCTTGTGGGATGTGCCTGAAATTTAGAAGATGATGATGATTATAATTTTATAATTGTGAGTTTTCAGACTTTTTAATAATCTTTCAAAATGGAGAGTATTTGCAGACAACAACAAGATATACTGTAAGCTAAAACTCTCAAAAACAGAGAAAATATATTTGTGGAAATATCCATAAACTAGAAACTGAATAAAAAAAAAAAAAAAAAAAATCTATTCCTTCATTTTTTTTTTTACATTTTTCAAATTTTGATTCTGCTGCATAGAATTTGATTATTATTGTAATCATTGGTATTATTGTAAAATACCTCAGCCTACTTACATGTGCATGCAGCTCTGAGAAGATTTGATCAAAGCACTTTGAGAGCATGGCAGCACTGCTAGCACCTCCTGGTGGTGCCCACTCTGCACTCTGAGAGGAGGATGCTTCGTCCCAGGTTCCAGTAGAGGCTGTAGCAGTAGATCTAGGTGGCTGTGGGGCACAGTAAGACAGGTTAAGATTGTTCCCAACACTAAGTCAATGCTAGGCTTACCTGCAAAGAGGCAGCAATGCTGATAGAAAGATTGTAGGCACCCTGAGCAGACATGCGTCGTAGAATCACCTCAGAGTTCCACTCAACTCCATACTCCAGTCTAGCGTCCATTGCAGTGCTTACACTGTCAAGTAAATTAATTTTGTTAGTGTAAAACAAATATAAAAAGTTATGACGCTAGTCCCTACCTTGATGCTAGGCCTGACACTGTACGTTGACTGCTTCCCTTTCTGTTGAGCAAGTAGCGTCCTCGCACCCAGATGTCCTCTAACAGGTCTTCTAGCTCACTGTCTTCAGATTCAAGTAACGATGGTAATTTCATTCCATCTCCAGTCTTGGTGTTTTCTGTTGAAACTAAAAAAGAAACATTATATAATATTATTGTTTGTTAAAATCTCTTTCTAATTTCAAAGATAAAGCAAGTTCAATGTACCAGAATCTCGAGTGTCCTCTGAACTTTCTGCGGCTGCTGCGGCTTCATCTGATTGAGGAGTTTCAAGAGCTTCGTCACTTGGGCTTGTGTCTTGACTTTTCAAACCCAGGGATGATGATCTCACTGGACAAAAAGAATAGTATTAGTAATACTCTCTGCTTGCGTCTTATGACAATTTACCTTCCAATAGGTCTTGCAGAAGGCAGCAGATGGCATGGGACACCCAGGGTCCACCCCAGAGGGCTCTAGGACCCCAGTCGCTCCACACGGCCAGTCTCACGAGCTGAAGTAACTGCTCTTCAGACAGGAGTGTGCTCAGCGTGATTGCCGGCCTCACGCAGCTCACGATGCCAGACAGCACCTGAGGACACATCACAACTTTAATTAATCTTGGCTATACCACATAACAAAGAAAAGCAGATAAAAGTGAAAAAATAATACATAAATATTTTGATGCAAATCCAATTTTTATTTTTTTTTTTAATAGATGTAATTTTAATATCACTGATTGAGTTTACTTGTCACTTTATTTTGATGTGAGAATATCAGAATTAAACCAAGGATTGTATTAGGTACAAGCAATTAATCGGATCACAACTTGGTTAATGAGATCAATTCCACCAATCGCAATTTTAAAGAGAAAGAAAAAAAAAATGCAAAATCTTGAAAACCGTGAATTTTTATTTAACGAATTAAAATCCAAGTAATTATGGAAAAATAACTAATCTTAAGTAAAAAATGCTATTTCCGCACCTTGCATGCTAGCAGGAAGAGGTCAGCATTGCAGGTGAAGTCCATGTTGAGGATGAGAGCGACCAGTCCTCGGGCTACGGGCAGACTCAGGGTCTGTGGAAGGAGGCTCTGCTGCTGTCCCGCGGCATCTCCCGTCTCATCAACTGCTCGAGAACTGCCAGCACTGCTACTTCCTGCCAGAGCTGCAGACGCATCCCCCCTCCAGGTCTGTGAGAGCTCTTTCCAGCGCTGTACATATAAGTTTGGTCAGTGACACGTCAGGAATCAATAGTTACAGTTGCTACCTTGAGGGTGTGCTGCTGAACCGTCTTCTTGAGGAACTGCTCCTGAGCCTTCAGAGCAGCTTCAAGCTTACTGGAAAGTGTGGCTGCCTGGGATGAAAGAGCAGACAACGCCTGGGGAACCAGCGGGCAGAAGAGAAAAAGTATACAACAGAGTGGCAAAGGCCTTAATCTAGGTACCTTTTAGAACGGGTGCTACAACACTAGAGAAAGGAAATAAACTTTTGAAGTAAAAAGGAATTTTCTATTCTATTATTGAAGATTAATTAATCTCAGTAATTAAAATTCCATCACATTTAGTATTCATTTACAGAAGTGTTAAGTTTGTAGCATAGCCAAACATATTTTAAAATTACTTAACAGTCATCCGATAGGCATGACACTAATAAAACAATAAAGACAATTTAACGATTGAAGAGAATATATATATATATATATATATATATATTTTTTTTTTTTAGAGCTCAAACTGGATTTAATACACATAGCTGAGATTAATCATCAACTTATGTGGCAAGTGCTGCCTAACTACCTGTGTAGAAGACTGAAAGGCTTTTTTTGCAGCCTCTAAATCCTTGAGTTGTTGAGAGTGGTGCATGAGGCGTTTGTGTAGCTTCCGACTGTAGCACCGTGACACGGACGCCTTGTTCCAGCTGTTGAGGTGCTTCTGCATGGCCTCCTGTCCCTGGATGAAGGTCCACCGGTTGGAAGATGAGGTAGAGGCGGCAGAACCACTGGCACCTGCGCGGAGTAGATTAGGCTGAGCGTTCAAAACAGGCTCATCCTAATGTTCTCTCACCTTGCTCTCCGCGCTCCTCAGGTACACAAGCATCGAGACACGACGACAGGAACAGAAGCAGCCAGCCAATCAGAGACAAGTCCAACTGAGCCCTTAAGAATCCTCCAAAGTTTTCTGTCAAGGGTTTAACCAGTTGTCCTAATGCTTTCATTACACTTTCAAGAACACAATTTCTAGCACCTCCCATTAATGATTTACGTCCAAGGTATGATAGGAGGATGAACACTCTGAAACATACACAAAGTACAGTATAACAACCATAATGAGTTCTAATAACTTTAAGTCTTAAAATTGAATACTTTTTTTTCCCCGTAAAATATGGTGTATTTTTAATTACACCCGTAAAAAACACAAATTATCGAAAGGTATAAATGATATATTCAGAGAAGTCATAGAAAAGAAAAAGATAGCCAAAATGATGTCTATCCTTTTCACAAAATACATAATTTTATGTAAGGAAAAAATACCTGTCTTGAGGGAATGTTGTGATGGACTGTCTTGCTCCAAACAGCTGGACGAGGCTGTCAGCGAGGAAATCTCCCCACCATGGCTGGTGACCACATGCCCGTACCAGAAGTGAACATGCTGCCAGTTGGGTGTGAGACTCGGTACCAACACACAGGGCTTGGAACAGGTCAGAGCAGTACTTCTGACTCAACTGTATTGAGACAGCCTGCAAAAGTAGTATTAGTTGTGATCCCACCTTAGATGTAACCTAGCCAATCTTACCTTAGATCCAGTCTCATGGGTCAAGCCAAGTAGGGTATCTAACAAGCAGTCAGCCATGACTCTCAGCTTGTCTGTGCAAGCTTCAGTCAACAACTGTTGTGAGTCAGTGTCTACATTATTGGGTTGCAGCTTTTCAGCAGCTCTCAGTCTCTTCAGAACTTGACGAACCACACTCAGTTGGCGCTGGAATGCCACACACTCCTGCCAAAACAAAATAAATTATTACTTAACATTAATAACTATTACAAGAATTGAAAAAATATTGCGCAGCAAAATCCATTCTCTCATAATCTCTCAAATCATCCTCACCTGGTAGGCGGTGACAATCTTCTGTTCGTCCTGGTGCTCAGGGTTGCTGCCGACAGAGTGTCGGAGAAAATGATAGAGGTGGGATACGCTTGGCTGCTCAGCTTGCAGGAATGGAGCTACGAGGCTCTTGAGCTTGGCACAGGCCAGACTGTGACGACACTGTGCATCTTCCACCAGGGCTTGCAGGATGGCTTGATGAGCCTGAAAAATAAAACAATATTATAGTTTTGAAACACTATAATATAGACAGATTGTGTATACTGTACCTGAGAAACCCTTTCATCACATTTAGGTGGAAGCTCTTCATTATTTTCATGAGGAATCAGTACCATGTGACCATAAAACAGGCCAATTGGAATCCTACAACGTGCAGTACTCATACCATAACGTCCAATAGTTGTAACCTGATGAAATTATAATAGTATTATTTACTGCGGAAGTATATTAACAACTGTAAATATTTTACCTTCAGGTAACGACAGATGGGTGGAGGCTGCAGGTCACTCATCACCAGAGACTTCGACCCAATGTCAGCAGCCACGACAAGCCTCTGTCCGTCCGTTTCTTCAGCCACAGACCAAAGGTCGATGGAGAGAGACACGAGATCGGCACATGCAGGAATGAAGAGGTCAGTCAGTGCCACTGAGGCACCAAAGTCCAAGACTACAAAGCGACGAGCACCAGAGTGCATGCGTTCTATCACCAAGGTTTGTTGGGAGGGAGGCGAGAGGAGCTGTTGCCACGGCAGTAGTGCCAGAGCACCAATGGCGTTGTCCTGGAATAGAATAAAGTTAAAGTGAGTACAGTTAAATTTGCAAAGGTTCGAATTTTAATTAACACTTAAATGAAAACTTTCTTACACTTAATAAATCCAAGAGTTTACAGAATTTTCAGTTTTTTGCTGTCAAAAAAGCATTTCATTTCAGTTTCAAGTACAGTAAAAACTTGTTATTACGTCAAGTAAAGGGACCCAGGAAATTGGGTTTACCTTATATCGAGTATACCTTATATCAAGTTTTTCCTATACCTGCAATGCTAATTATTTTTTACGGGACCTTTATTCTGTTACTCAATATTGAGTTTTTACCTTATAACAAGTTACGTAATAACAAGTTTTTACTGTATTTTTCTGTAAAGCCATGAATTTTTAAAAATAATAATATTATAATAGAATGGCCATAATGGCCAGGAACAAAAGCTTTAAACTTTTTTACTACTGTTTTTCTAGAAAATGTTAAGGGTAAGGTAACACGAACAATCGATTGTTGTAGTCCCATTTGATTAACATGTAAACCTTAGCAACCTCATAATGATTCTGAATTTTTTTTGAGAGACAGTTCTTGGCACCAAAAAAATATGGAAAAAATTTCAAAACAATCGGACGATCTAATTTTTTTAAATTAATTTCTTGGTTTAGGTCTACATGGGAAAGTCCTATACTGAAAATTTCAAAAACTCATTTCAAAAAATTGGATCGTCCGATTGTTTTGAAATTTTTTCCACATTTTTTTGGTGCTAAGAACTGTCTTTCAAAAAAAATCAGAATTATTATGAGGTTGCTAAGGTTTACATGTTAATCAAATGGGACTATCAACAATCGATTGTTCGTGTTATCTTACCCTTAACAAAACATAGAAAGACTGAATTTTATCAACTTCTTGATATTTTAAGCTAAACATACTTCTTCTGATTGACGTAGGGATGAGAGAGGCTCGGGAAATCCAAATCCCTCTGAGTCCCAAATGCTGTTCACAGCCAGGCCTTCGGCTGTGGGTGCTGTCTCTAGCTTTGTGCCGTCACTGGCTGCATGGCAGGTGAAGTGAAGGGGCTGTGTCTCCAGCAACCCTCGCATGTGGTGGTCAGAGGTAGACAACACACCTGTCCACGAGCCACTCAGCATGCCTCGCAGCTCAGAAAGACCCCCAGTCGGAACTGCAAAAACACAAATAGTACAGTAAAATTATGAACTTAGGACTTTTTAAGGTTTTGAGAATAATTTGCTTGTAATTTACCACCACTAATTGTTTTTAGACTTAGCAAAAGTAAATGGTAAATGTCTTATTTTCTTATTTCTGATTGGCAGCTAATTCTTTGTAAACTTTTCAACCACCAAATAGGAAAAAAAAAAAAAAAAAAAAAATGCTTCTGCTCTAAATCAAGAAAAAAAAATGCTATTATAGAATAGATTTCTAGCGATTTTTTTCATGATTAACAAAATATTAATCAACAGCATTCCAGGAAAAAAAGGTGTAAAAGTCAGTGTCCAAGATACAACTATCTTCCACTTCTTAACAATGTACAACAAAAGTTTAACCAACCATTGTTTACAACGCTTGCAGTGTTGACTTCTCCACTGACGACAGTGGCATATGACAACGGAGTGGAAGAAGCCTTCACTTGCTGTTGTGGAGGCTCTGTGTCAAAGATCTCAGGCTCCAGAGGAAGACCATAAAGGCCAAACCTATGAATTAAGTCAAATTGTTAATTTCACAGTACTTAATAAAATTAAAATCACAAGTACCTTGTCCTGAGCAGCATGTGCGAGGGATTATTCCTTGTGCCGAGCTCTGTTGCAACTTGCTGCAAGAGAGCCATACACCGCTGGCTTGTAATAGCAGCGCTCAGTGTTGCTTTGCGATTCAACAGCATGAAAAACCAGCGCAGAGCACCTGCAGACTCTGCCTTTGGAACCATTGGCAGGCAAGTCAGTAAGGCATTCAGCAAAGTGTTGTCAAAGGTCGAAGATGGAGTGTCCATGGCATTTTTCAGACCCCTGCACACATCACACAGTCAGCAAATGCTAATCAAATTAAATTTTATTTCCATATTTTTGTTAATATTTCTGTACACTTCCTCATTATCTACTTACTCGCTGCAGATGATGCAAAGTTTAGCAAACTTGTGGGCAACGCTCCTGTTAGCAAGGAGAAGGCAGTTGAGCACCAAGGGCACCATCCAGCGCTCTATCAGCTGCACCAGCTCCACCTGACTGGCTTGGTGTGTACGTTGGGTGCCACGGTAGCGAGTCAGTTGCACGGAGCACACCCACAGCAGTACGTCCAGAGCTGTGCTTTGTGCCACACTTGTTGGCTCACGACCTTCGAGACAAGCAACTTGGGCCAGTTGCTCTACGAACGAAAAGGACTCTAGCATGGCACGACGTTGAGACCTGTATCAGAATTATGGTGTTAATGTAACAACATAATTCAAAACTATTCATGGTAGATAATAACTAAAAATTAATCTATCATAAAATCACTAAAAATATTAGATGAGAAAACCAGTCATTGTTCCAAACTTATTATTAAAGTTTTTATTGAACACTCTTACAGTGTACATATTATATCTTACATAAACATAAAAATCTTATATTATACACACAGCACAAATTAATAATAATAATAATAATAAAATTAATAAATAAATAAGTGTTCCAAACTTATGGAAATACTGTAATATCTACTGTATAAAGTATTAGATTCAATAAACAAATACAAATTATTTAAAATAACTTATTTTAAATTGAGCCTGACAATGAATAGCTCACCTTTCATTGGGTATATTTGTCCTACAAGTTCTTCTGATTGTGATTGAAATCTCATGCAACCAATCACATCCTTTAAAATTCTCAATTTTCTTTGTGGCTGCAGTCATAGCAACTCTGTCAATATTAGTTGTTGAAGTTTGGAATTTTATTCCAGGAACTTGTTCTCCAGAGGGCTCACTGATGTTGCTCCAGTCTGTGCGACCTCTTTTCACTCCAGTCCTCTCCTCCTTCATTTTGCCACTCTGGAAAAATATAAATCACCTAATGTTAACATAGGAAAAACAAGGAGTGTCATAGTAGAATCTAGCAGAAAGTATTAAATTAATATTTACTGTAAAGTGAAACCAAAAATGAGACTGGGAATCTCACTTGCTAAGGGTAAAAACCTTAAGACTCTATGAATGATATAGTAAGATAGAGATAGGATCTTACTGGAGCTTTGGAGTTTGTTTCGGGCAGGGCCTTGATGTGGACCAGCAGTGTCCTGCTTCGAGAGGATAGAAGTGCAGGACTAGTCAGGGTGATCAGTCCACTCAGGCCACTCAGGTCCAGGGCTGACATCAAATTTACTGGTCCACAGAGGACTTCAGTGTTGTGGGCATGAGAGTAACCCTCACTTGTAACAGGGTTGGCTGTGGGTGAGAACATTTTTTGTTAAGTACTATACTGTACATTAGATTTCCACTCAAAGCTACTTCACTGTCAGTGCTAAAAATAAATAAATAAATAAATAAATAAATAAATAAATAAATAAATAAATAAATAAATAAATAAATAAATAAATAAATAAATAAAACTAAATGCCATTGAATGAAATCAACAGATATGAGGTAGGAGAAAAATGTTCTTATTAAATAGTTTTTAACTTAAGTTGGCGAGTTCTCTTGTAAGTTTTCTTCATTTTTAGATTTTTTTTTTTTACCCAAAGTGTAAATTTTAAAGAGTATTTACACTTTTAAGGTATAACCTGAGAATTTGTCTGTCAAGGTCAAGAGGCTATACTGGCAACACTGTTTGCATTGGAATGCGAATAATTTGTTAGGAGAGAGTGGTGACAATAGTCCTTGAGAGCGTTGCCACATTTCTCATCATATATGGAAAACAATCATCGCCACGGTTTGAAATACATAAATGAAAACAATTCAGAAAAATAGCCTAAAAAATTAGGTTTTAGTAAAAAAAAAAAAAAGTAAAAGAATCTGTTGTATAGTTTTTTGCAATGCTAATTAACAAATTTAACATTGGAAGGATACAAAATTCTCATTTAAATAAATTAATTGTAATTAAACCAACGGTTAAAAAATTCCGAGCTAATTTGACGATTGTTGTAAGTCCACCAAATTAATTTGAAGAAAATCTGTTGTAGCGAATTTTTCGTCCAAATTTCTCAGGTAAAGCCTTAATTAACAACCAATCTCATTTCAAGCATTAAAATCTAATACAGTACTTTATTAATGAGTTCTGTCTAGTAATGCCACTTAAAAAGTTTCAATGTATTTGTTTTAACATGCAGTATATTAGGAAAGATCTGGATAACAACAAAAATCAGCATAGCAATACTTTTAACACTCCATGAATATATACAATAGAAGTTCTAGAGACACTGGCAGTCCAGTCTTCCAAGGTACTTTAATTTAGAAAATTTCCAAACTTCACCAAAAAAGGATTCTAATTAGAAGTAGGGAGTTCTTACCTGAATTACACGACTCTGTTCCTGCACCAAAGTTAAACTCTATGGCTTCGTCTACAGGCATGTTGGAGGTCTGCTTATCCTTGCGACCTATACCACTTGCATTCAACTTAAGGAGAGTGACTTGAATCTGTGTTGGGGGTGCTGGTGTTGAATGCAGTGTGAACTTGATGTCTACGTGGCCTACACAGCAGCTGCGAGGCAGTGTCAGCTCAAACACATGCTCATCCCACGTGGCACTGCAACGAAGAAACAACTTTTACAAATATTATCAGGTATACTACAACAAAGTAACAAATAATAAAAATGCAACATTTATTTGTAGAGCTCAAAACAATTTGAAATTAGAGTACAGTATTTTATGAACACGGGTTCTCAATTTTAAAAGTTCCTAACACCTTTGTTAATAATATTTGATTATTATTGAATTTATTATATTTGGTACTGTGGTTATGTAACTGTTACTGAATAAATAAGAATTTGAATTTAATATGGTCGGAGGTAAAATATGGTGCCCAATTTCTCTCCAGGGATACTGCTTACTTCTCATGTTGCAGTCGCCAGGTGCGAGTATGATGTAGCTCCTCCCCTCCTTGCTGCAAATGCTGAGGGTGTCTACGTTGTTTCTGTGCCTGCATCATCTCGCTCCAGCAGGCCGGTGCATTTGCCGTGAAACAGGGAGTCAGGTTGGCACAGCGGGTCAGCTGTCGCAGAGCACGCAGGGTGGAGAGGGTGAGAGGTTGGTAGGCCAGCAAGTCCTGGCAGGCTGTGGAAGAGCTGGGAGACACCAACAGCTCAGGCTCCTCCCCTCGTGAACTCTCACCGAGACGGCCAGGAGACTCTGCTTCCTCCTCAAGCTGCTGAGAACACAAATAAAAAAAGTGTTAGAAGTGAAGTTGAGTGTTTAAAGAATCTAGTCCTAATGGACAATATACATACCTCTGTGCCAGGAACAGCCAATGAGAAGAAGTGAAGTTTTCCAGAGTCTGAGCAGAGACACAGCTGTTCTAAGCCTGTAGACACAAATTAAAAAAATACAAATTATTACTACAAGGACACTTATTTTTTAAGTTTACTACTGTATTGAACACTACAATTTGCATCTAATTTTAAACATTTTTTCTAAATTTTAGTAACACACACAATTTAAAGGTGTATCAGTAATGCACAAAGACAAATACAGTAAAAACTTGTTATTACGTAAAGTCAAGGGACCCAAGAAATTAGGCGTTTAACTAATATTGAGTTTTTCTTATACCATGCAATGCTAATTATTTTTAATGAGACCGCGATCTCAAAATCGTATTTTATTTAACAAGTTTTTACTGCACTGGTATCATAATGTAAATCAAATATAATCAAAGTACACTCACTATTGCAGTAGGTGAGCGAGATGAAACTTGCTGCTGGCTGGGAGGGTTTGGCAGTGGCGACAGTGCTGAGAGAAGCAACGTCGAGGATCCTCACTGCCCCATCTTCACACACAACAGCTGCCAAGCCTTGGGGCTCCTTGCTCTTTACTTCAGACTCTCCACCGTCCTTGTCTGAGCAGGGCAGCAGTAGCGTCTCAACTGGGGCTGAGGAAAGGGTGCGCCACACCAAGGGCTGTTCCTGCACCACCACACGGTTGCCTCCCTCGGTGCATACACTCATGGCATACAACAGAACAGCACCACTCTGCGGCTGCTCTGAACAATGGCCTGGGTAAATACTCATAGCAAAACTTTCTTCGCTTGGTACCAGCTCAGTGCTTTGAGATGATGAAGAAGACACTATGCTCATGTTTTGTCCAATATCATCATATTTTGTTAGTATACAGCCTCCAGGAAGCACCTCAACTTTGCTAGGTTTAGGTAAATTTGGTCCATTCATAATAACACTAGCTTTCCCATCTTTATATTTATATGACCATTGTATGTTATCTTCTTTAAATTGTTCAGGTTGCCAATTACTATTATTTAGCATTGTTTCTTTCATTGATAGATATATTTGTTTGTTGATAATACTTTCAGTATCCATAATACCTTCAGTTGGAACAGTATCTCCAAATTGAAATCCACCTTCAGCTAATGAGATATCTTTAGGCACACCTAATGTAACCAGCAAATGAAGTCCATCTCTAGTTGGATGAATTGAAGTAATGGTCATATCCTTTCTAAGTTTCTCAGGAAGTCCAAAACATTGAACAAGGTTTGGTTCAACAGTCACTTCTCCTGGTTCAGCTGCAGGTGGGTAATTTTGACTTACTTTCATAACCATTGGACTGGGAGGGAGACAATTTTCAGCTCCAAATTTGACTGCATTTGAGGGAGGAAGGGGAGGATGTAGATCTACACTATCATCCATACTTTCATCTTGTTCTACAGCATCTTCTATCACAGCCACGTCATAAGCTTCGTACAAAAACGTGGAGAGGAATGAATCAGCATACATATTATTTTCTTGTCTTGTTCCTGAATGACCTTTCTTTTTTGTTGCTCCTGTACTTGTTTCTGTACTTCCATTGTTGTTACTAGAATTATTATTACTTGTGTTATTATTTTCTGAATTATTTCCTTCAAGATATTGAATGTCATAAACTAAAAGACATGAAATAGAAGAAGCATTATTTTGTTCAGATGAGGTTGTGGGTCTTGCAGTGTCATCGTAGTAACTGCTGCTTGACTGGTTTGCGAAGTTCATTGCTTGCACCAGTGACGAGGAAGAGGTGGTGTCCCCATCCAGTTGGAGGCTAGGGTGTTGGCCCAGAGGTTTGAGGCGAGCTCCTACCACCAGGCAAGGGTGTGTGCTCTTACTGCTAGGAGACTTGCTTGGAGAGTCAAATGAGGCAACACACAGTGCACTCACCTCAACTTCTGTTGAGATCACTGAAAGCAAGAAATTTAACACGTAAGTTAGTATTCGACTTACATCTGGAAGCTTCATTAGTTTCTTTTCATATTTTCAATGATTTCTTTCTAGTAATGTAAAAAAAAATAATAAAATACAAAAAGCTTTCAAAGCATAACTCATGAATCATTCATAAAATTACATGTATTAAGGGTAAGGTAACGAACGCCACCAATGTTAAAAAAATCCCTGACACAAAAATTATGAAAAAAGTTTAAAATGTTCTCCTCTACACCCCCTATCAGTAGCTAAAATATCAGGTATACAAATTCGATCTAGTTTTTGAGTTATGAATTTTTAAAGTTGACTAACATGGGATTTCCATTTCTCCAAATTCAAAATTTTGAGTTATGAATTTCAAAATTCATAACTCAAAAACTAGATCGAATTTGTATACCTGATATTTTAGCTACTGATAGGGGGTGTAGAGGAGAACATTTTAAACTTTTTTCATAATTTTTGTGTGAGGGATTTTTTTTAACATTGGTGGCGTTACCTTACCCTTAACCCTACAGAAGACCAAGTGTGATGGTTCTTACCTCCAGAGGTAAGGGGTGGCACTGGTGGAGCCTCCTCAGGTCCAGTGTCTGCCCACGCTTGTCGAGCAGGTGCCGGTGCTGACAGAACTGTTGGGGCTCCTGAAAGACGCTGTCTCACTAAAGTCTGCACCAGCTCGTGAGAATCGCCAACTAAAAAGCTCACTTCCTCCTGAAAACAAACAATAATTTATTTAATAATCAAACTTTAAAGAGTGGTTCAAATATTCCTTTATTTTTCTTGGTATTTTATTTTTATATTTTAAAATCAATTAAAAAAAATTACATGAATCTTGTTCTAGACTAAATTTTTAACCTCAATTTTTATCAGAAATATTTATTATATTTAATTAACCTTTTTTTACAATGGTAAAATTCTACAAAAATGTTTCCTGTTGAAATAATTTTGCTTATCTTGAAGCAAAACTTATGCTAAACAAAACTACAGTATATTATAAAAAAAAAAAAAAAAAATGTGCTGTACCTTGAGTTGCCTAGCTATGTTCCACAGCACAACTTGACCCTGCTTTGAGCTTGTTGCTACAAGGTCTCTAGCAGAGGTGGTTCCTACGCAGTCTACTATGCAATTGTTTGTGAGTGCTAAGTTTGGTCTCGAGGCCGGTTGTGTTGCATAAGAAACCGACAGAGGGACATTCTGTGTAGACTCGCCCTTGACAAAGGGGCAGGATGGGGAGTGACGTTCATGTTCTGACCTAAAATACAAAAAGTAATCAGACTTCATCTCATTCACCTTGAAAGCTGCTACTTACCATGGCTCATCAGTGGGTTCCCAACACACTAGACACACATTGCAAGTAAAGCACATTGCTCTATCATCTCCCATACAGTTGGGTTGGTGATAAAAACCTGCTTGAGCCATTTGATCAGGAAGAGCCCATCTGAAATTAAGAAAGAAAAAACACATTAATGAAATTGTACTTCAAATAATAAAAGCATGGATTCAGTTTCATTTAATTTCAAATGTTTTGACTAAGCAAAGCATTTTTTTTAACATTGATTTAATTTGTCATTTTTTTTTTTTTTTTTTTTTTTTTTTAATACAGCACAAGCAATAGAATACAATACACTACTGCAATAACATCTACATAAAATCTTTTGTCAATCAACAAGAACTGATCAATTTTTATTTTTCCCTCACTTATAGTTCATGTGTGGCCACTTGGAGAAAGTTGCTCTGCGTGCTGCTTCACTGAACATGAGGGCTCGGTACGGGGTAGGGTTGGTCTCGCCTCCCAGCAGGGCTGGTCCGTCTGATTGGGCGAGTGTGTTGAGGCGCTCACACAAGGCCGAGGCCACCGTCATGGCAGGGATCTGGCGAGCCTGGCGCTTGAGCTCCTGGGCAAGGCCGGAGAAAACAAGCCACAGCGAGCCAGCAGCCATCTCTAGGGTAACACATCGCCACTGAAAACAAAAGCTTCAGTTAACACGGAATAGAGACTATCAATAGGAGGAAAAAAAAAAAAAAAACAAAAAAAAAAAAACAAAACAATATGAGGAGGGAACTTGAAGTATATATTATGTCTTATTATGTCTATGCGTAAAAATGTGATTGCATGAAAAAGCTTAGATATCACAATTCAAACATAATAAATACAAAGAAATGACAGTAAACTTTTTAAAATTATAAATACAGTACTGTACAGTTTGTATATCAAGTGTTTACATACTTAAATTTCAATTATTTCACAGTCAACATTACTTTTTTTTTTTTTTTTTTTTTTTTGCCAAACATAATAACAACTCATGGCAGTCACTATTGGTTTGTTTTAAATTTCAGGATCCAAGAGATACATGATTTCTCATTAAATTAAGGCTCATGGAAGAACATAAAAAGGTTCATCTGGTACTGCAGTTTACAAGTTTTCATTCCGGGTAACAGTTACCTTTCCAGCCTTGCTGCCTGGCAGCTGCTGCGTCTGTGCTTGTTGCACTTGCTCTGCAAGCTGTGCAGTCACCTCCGAGGCAAGTTGTTCGGCTCCAGGGAGCTCGGCAAATTGTGACAGAGCTTTGTGGAGTAAGACAGCCTGGAAATAAACACATTTTAGAACAGTACTTAACAATAGCAACAGCAAAAATTATATGACAAATAAAAATTATGAAAATTTTTAAACAATATGAAGCTTTACAGCATTGTATTTAACATGACTTTACATGCATACTGTTTATGTTTACTGTAATGTCAGAATTTTAGCTACAGTGCCTACAGTTCAACTTAATTTAAGCACTGATGAGTCTTACATTTACTGTAAACTAAAAGCTTAAACCAAAACTTATATAAAACTTTGAACAAGTTATAACCTCTGAGAATGGAAGCTCCACCCGCACGACTTGTTGAGTCTTGGTGACAGGTGGCTGTAGAATGCTGTCAAGGAGCAGAACTCCATTGTAATCACTACGGAGGCCAATATGAGACCCATCAGTCAACAGAAGTTTGTCATGACCTGACAGGTACGCCCCTTGTAGCTGACCTCCTGATGGTGCTGAAATAATCAATTTTGACATTAAATCTCCCAGTTTTAATGCTTACAAATACTAATAGTTTAACATTAATTATGTAATGTAACTTTAATTCATTATTTATACTATTATTATGAAGAAAAAAGAAGAAAATCATTATTTTGCTGAAATTCATAATTGATACAAAGAAAAATTAAAAATTTATAATATATGCATCTCATATGTATGCATAAAAAGTCACCTGTGCAGTATAAATAAATAAAAGGCGGCTATTAGGCATTAGGCTATTAAGAGAAGCTTGCAAATGTACCAGTTGATAGGCTTCATAACATTGCTATAATCTGTGCAAGATATTTATCATCAATAACATCGCACACCCATCAACCTACTTCCTGCATGTTGTGATTCTTTTGTCTTCAAAAAACTCAACCCCCAGGGCCTTGCCCTCTCGAATGGTGTAATCGCAAAAATTGAGCCTCAGAATTTAATTATGTTCTTTCATCTATAATTTGAAGTATATAAAACGTTGATACATATTGAAATTCATCAAAAAATATTGCAAAAACATGAATATTGGAGTTCTGACTTGCAAGAGTTTCCCCCACTATCCTGGGCTGCAAGCAGCAACGTGTGGCTTACCAGTAAAAGAACTCTTATGAAGGATGGCGCCAGAATTCACATCAATTACGTACACCTCAAAAGATTTAGATATTACTAGGATAACGTTAAGGTTTGGATGGTAAATAATACTTTTTGGGTCAGAATTAACGTTCAAACAGCCGTCTTCACACATCGACCACTGTTCTTCATCAGCCATTTTGCGCCTCGCTCAAAATTCCAGTCACGTGACCTGAAAGTCTTTCGACGTCAACTCAATAAATTTACATTTTTTTCGCATTTATAATAGAAATTTAGTATCATAATAAAGTATTATTGTAATTTTGAATCCTATTTAGGCATTACTATTTTAATTTAGCAGATGTGAATTATTCTTGAAATTTGGCAACATTGTGCTAAAATTTAGCGCTGCTTTTTCAACCTAGATTTTTGCATGAATAAGATAAGTATACAAAAACGAGCTAGTTTTCGAGTTATTAATTTTTAAAGTTTACTAATTTAACATGGAGAAATGGAACTTCCATGTTAAATTGGTCAACTTCAAAAATTAATAACTCGAAAACTAGCTCGTTTTTGTATACCTGATATTTTACCTACTGATAGGGGATGTAGAGGAGAACATTTTATTTATTTTTCATAATTTTTATGAATGGGATTTTTTTAGCATTAGGCCAGCTGATCCGTATTATCTCTACCTTAAAAGCAGCTTATATAGATTAGATTCAAAGACGTATCGTCTTTATATTTGTGTCAATAATTATATATATATATAATATATATATATATGTTAGTTTAATTTCATGCATAAGTTAGCTATTTATAACTGAATGTTTCTTAGAAAATTAATCCCTGTAAAAGATTAATTTTTGTTATTTCAAAGATAAATCGAGACATTTGATTAGTTCGCATAAACAAAATATAGCCCTTTTGTTTTGCTCTAAGCCCTAAGATCATAATATATAATACATATGACAGAAAACGGGATCTTATAATAAAATAAATGTCTTACCAGATCAAGACATTCGTTTCTAATATATAACCAGAAAATTGACACTTAATTTTTTAATTGTATTTTATATTTTGAATTAAGGTATTATATTATATATTATATAGTAGTACTACTGTTCCATATATATGTTTCCTATAAGCTGCATGTACTATATCATAATATACATAGGTATGGTAGTGTAACATATATGCACTGTCATGCATATATATGTCGTCATTTGTCAATACATTACATTTAATTTATAATATATGGAATTAAACTAGGAGCTTGAAAATACAATTATTTTTTTTAATTGTTTTAGTGAGAAATACATATGCGATGCTGTATAATAAATTTCAAATTATATAGTATAAGTATCTTACAAAATACAATGAGGGAGACAGACTTATATATTTATACAGTAGTTGTTAATATCTGCAGATTTCAATTGTCCATGTCTTATAAGTTCAGATATGAAAATCTCCAGGATGGCATAGAGAAGCATCACTGTCACACAGCACGTACTTGTCGCACAGCCTGTTTGTGCTACTGTTCCGGGAAACTTTCATCCTCTTGAAATTGTCTGTCTGTGAACTGGGCATAAGACATGGAAATCTTTGGATGAATATTTAATATTATAATATAAATTAATTAGTATATAACTTCACACAGTATGAACAAAGGTTCTGCTATTTGCCACAAGTGAAAGCAGACTGGAGGATGCTTTGTGTACTTTGAAGGTACATTTGCAACCTCCACATTCTGCAGTAAGGGTTAGAGAGCTCCGAAGTTTAACGTAGCTCTCTGTTGGGCAACGCAGAATTGCTCTCCTCGATGAGGAGTTGAACTTCATTATGTCCACTGGAGCTGCAGCTCCTGCCTGAAAAATTATTTCAATTTAGTGAGTTTGCTTTTCAGTTTTTGCAGAGGTGTCTCTCTGGGAACATGGCAAAGGGAGCTAAAAATACATTTTTTATTGTTAAATATGTTGATATATACTGTACTGTATATTATTATTATTATTATTATTGATGGTGTTCCTGTCTACGAAATTAAACAGTATAATTTCGCACAACAATATAATAAACTTTTATTATATTTGCACACGTTACATAAAATAGAGAAATGTTTAATAGTCTTTTCTTCTCGGAAGCTCAGGAAAGAGTGCACTTCCCACCAGGTGAAAGGTAGGCACTCAACACTAGAGCTTGCCCTCGGCCGGTGCATGAGGAAGCGGGAATTACAATAACTACGCTGAGCGGCTAATATTATGTAATACCTAACGGAACACATATGCAATCACAAGATAGTATGCTAACTGCAGTGGTGAAAGTAGTTTGAAAATCTTACCAGTGCGCTTCAGATAGAGGCCTCAAGGGCCCAGGCCCAAACCCCCGCCGGAGGCGCGATTTTTTGGGAAAAAGGGGCGTGGCTTATTTTTTTTAATTGAAAAGTTGCACTAAAATTGATTTATAATAATTCATATTTAAAGTATAGTGAGCGATTATATTTTTTTAAAGAATTTATTCTCTTAAAAATATTTTAACCTGCACTCTATTAATTAAGAAATAAAAACCAAAAAATTTCCAAAGTTGGTGTTTCGGAGGCGTTTAACATGCAAAATTATGGCACAGAAAACAGCTTTTTATTTTTACTTAAAATTTATTTGAACTATATGGTACCAATTAAAAAATTCCTACGTAATCTATGATAAATTCATTAATGGATTTTCGATTTAAAAAAAAAAAAAAAAAATTACGGAGCCCTTTTTCCGGAAAAAAATATTGAAAATCCCACAAAATAAGTAAAATTAAATACTTATTCAAACTTTTAACCGAGTAAAAAAAAAATGTAGTGTCACATATTAAATTGATAAAAAAATATTAAAAAATATCTGTGTTGGCTAATGAAAATTAAAACAAAACTTTTAATATGAAAAAAAAAAATAAATAAATAAAAAAAAACAAAAAACAAGTTGTCTATGTCTAGCAGCAGTGTTAATACAATATATTTTTTTTTAATGAACTGTTTTACAATTTAGAATGTTCTATAAAATTAATTTAATAAATGTTGCAATTTTTTAAATAAATAATTTATCGTTTCAAATGTCTTAAAAATTAATTTAAACAAAAAATTCCAAAAAGATGTATAGGTTACAATTTTAAAAAAGTAAAATAACCCCTAATATAGACTACCACTTTATATGAAAATTGAAGATAAAATAGTAAACCCAGTAAACCTACAGATATTTAAAAAAATATATAAAAAAATATCTTTAATTTAAAAAATTAAAAAAAAAATAAAATTATAAAAAAATGTGTTCTCAGGCTTGCCATAAAAAAAGCTAGGCGTTTGTGAGAAAAATATTAAAATTAACTTTTTTATCGCAGTCTTTTAAAATAATGTTTTACTGTAGCACTTACTATATTTATTTATAATGCAACAATTTCGTATCACAAATTGTTAATTTATTTTTTACCCAATAAAAAAATAAATAAAAGTAAATACATTCAATATAGATCTCAATTACTTTTTTTGAGTACTGTACAAAATGTTGACTTTAAAATAAAAGAAAGTGCAAGTTAAAACTTCGTGAGATACATAAAATCAAAGTACAAGAACATGTAATTTGAGCATGATTATAATGGTTTATAACATGTGATCTGTTCACACTTGCAAATATTGTTTTTTTAATTAAAAATTATTAATTTTTTAGTAAATTTCGATCAGTTTCTTACCAGTGCGCCGCACTGGCGTCAAATGTCTTACTAGTGCGGCGCACTGGTGCGCACCGGCTTACTTTCACCACTGGCTAACTGACATATATTACAGTTATAAAGTAAAACTGCTCTGGGAGGAATTAGAAATAAAAATTTTCCTAAATTGAATTTTATTTTTGAGTTTGCTTGGAGGAAAACATTTAATTTATCATTCTGTAGGTTAATTTTTGTTTTTATAATTTTGATTGATTTATTGATTGATTGATAAATTAATTCAAAATTTTGATACTGCAATTCATATAACGTCACCTTATTTTTTATGAGCTAGTGAGATACGGTAATGTTTAGATTTGAAATTGAAATAATCTTTATTTAGCTTTCGGTATTCAGTACAAATATAGTTTATATATTGTTTTAATAGACCACTTGCAAAACTATGTTTTAGCAAAACGTAAACAAACTCATTCACCCAGGTATTGTTGGTTGTTGATTATGTGTATTTTTTTTTCCAATACATTGGACCTTATGGAAAATTTACGATTTTCACATACAGATTTCAATGCATTACATACGTATAATTTTAAAAACAAATATATCACCGGCATCTGCAGTTCTTGGCCATTTATAATATTGAAAATTGCATTGGAAGACGGTTTCTTTATTTCAATATAGTAAATTTAGTATGATACCAAATCAGCCAATTGCATGGGGTAAGATACGTAACCAAGCAAGCTTCAGATTGTTTATTATTGCAACAGTTAAAATCAACAAACTGGAGTTTGCCTAGTTACGTATCTTACCCCATGCAATTGGCTGATTTGGTGTCATACTAAATTTACTATATTGAAATAAAGAAACCATCTTCCAATAAAATTTTCAATATTATAAATGGCCAAGAACTGCAGATTCCGGTGATATATTTATTTTTAAAATCATACGTATGTCACGTATTGAATTCTGTATGTGAAAAACGTGAATTTCCCATAAGTTCCAATGTATTGGAAAAAAAATACACATAATCAACAACCAACAATACCTGGGTGAATGAGTTTGTTTACGTTTTTCTAAAACATAGTTTTGCAAGTGGTCTATTAAGGTGAAAACAGCCGCTACGCTTAGCACCGCCGATTTGGTGCTAAGAAAGTCAGTTGAAACACTCGCTCAAATGTATTCGATCGTGTTTTTTTCAAACAGCTGATTGCCTTAGCACACGATTTCAATGCAATTGTTGAACATTTTTGAATTTCGCGGTTAAAACAATTGACGAGCGCAATTATGTGTGCGCTTAGCACCTTAGCACCGAGCTTAGCACCGAGTTTGGCCTCTCCAAACTTCCGACCAATCAGAACGCGTAGAGTGGGCGGCTGTTTTCACCTTTAAACAATATAAAACAGATGGTTCATAAAATTTATGATAGTTCATAGAATTTTGATTTGAATCAATTTTTTTTGTAGTTACGTGATTTGCATTCTGAGGTGACAATATATATTATAACATTATTAAAACATTCATAAAATGACGCCATATCCCTTGCGGAGTAAGCCAGTAGTATTATTACCTAATAGATCGTAGATTTCCAAGGCAATTTTCCATGCTTTTTAGTAAGATATAATATGTTATGTGTGTGTGTTATATGTATTTCAAATTATTTATTCCATGTTATATACCAGTATAATATATATAATACAAATATATAGTCATGAGGGAGCGGGGGGGGGGGGGGGGGGGGAAATGGAGAAGCTAAAAGCTAGATGTAGTAATGGATGAACAACTGAGGTTTAAGCTCATAGTAATATTTTTTTAGCAAAAATATGCACTATTAGAAACATGGAATAATATATTTATAATACTTTCAGCACATACCAGAACCCAGAACATGGTGGTAAACAAATAAATGGAGTATCGGCCTCAATTTTTTTTTTTTTTTTTTTTTTTTTTTTTGCAGCAATGGATAGAGGGTGCAAAGTTATGCTACCCTGATTTTTTTCAGATTTTTTTGAGACAGGGAACTATTTTTAAAAAATTACTGAAAGTCCGTTTCGTGATGTCACGAGACGCTGCTCCTTAAGAAAAAGATAGGACTTGTCGCCTCATGACGTCACAAAAAAGACTTTCAATAATTTTTAAAAAATAGTTCCCGGTCTCAAAAAAATCTGCAAAAAATCAGGGTAGCATAACTTTGCACCCTCTCTCTATCCATTTCTGCAATAAAAAAAATTGAGGTCGATACTCCATTACTCAAAATCAAAATAAAACTCAGAAAAATGGTACTCCAGCCCTCACCGTTTCTTCCCCCGTTGGTATAAATTGTATTTCAGCTTGTATTTTATGGTAGAGCACCCATTATTAAATGGACAACCTGCATATTTTTTTTATTGCAGAAATGAATAGAGGTTCCAAATTATGATATTCTTGATTTATGTTCAGATTATTTTGAGTTCAGGAAATATTTTAAAAAATTATTAAAATTGCGGCCACGCCCCCTGGAGGCATCATATAAGCCCTGTGTCCTTTTTATAAGGATCCTAAAAATAGTTCCGCGACTCAAAAAAATCTGAAAGAACTACATAAAAACATAATTTGATACCCTCTATTAATTTTTTAAATAAAAAACTGTAATATTACAAATGCAGGTAGTCATTTACATAATTACACTGTTGCATTACATACCTCTCCAAATATTTGTTTTACAGCTTTAACGATTTGCGTCTTAAGAAATGTAGCATTGAAGTCAGCATTACTTGCATCAGCAAATACTCTGTGAAAAAAAAAATATACAGTATTGTATTATACACCTATAAAAAATAAAATTATATTTTTTAACAAAGTTAATATTAACATGACATCCTAATTTAATGTAGTAACAATTACAGTATATAACTTTTTTTTTTAAAAAAAAATGCTCTTCAATTTGAGGCATTGGTTAAAAAAAAAAAATCGCCCTCTCAATCTCTCTTTCTGTTTGCGTTGGTCATGCGGCAGTACAAATTAACTAACCAATTACAGTGCCAGTTTTTTACCTCTTTGGCCTCATTGACTTCACTGAAGATTTTTTTTGCGTAAAAACAAAGGATTGTTACGTGTCAATAATACTATATTCATACAAATGTATATACCGTATTATGCAATTATGTACTCTGTTCTCTATTAGCAGATTAAATTTTAAAAAAATGTTTCATTTTAAAAGTAAAAAAAAAAATAATAATAATAATAAAAAAATGGAATCCTGTAATATGTAGTGCATGATGACATGATCATATGCAAAGCTGCAGTAGACAATTTTACAATGCAAGAATTACGTCTCGACCAGAGATAATAGGCCTGTTCGTAAACCCTGCTCGGTGTAGTGTAACTACAAGGGAGCCTGGCACCCGAGTCTATAAGTGACCATAGAGTGGCTAACGACAGGTAAATTTATATTTTCAAGTGACCAATGCAGTGGCAGAAACAAGTACATATTGTATTCATTGGTTCATACAGTATAACAGATCTTAGTGTACCTCCAGACAGTTCAGCAGGCGCGGATCCAAGGGGGGGGGGCGATGGGGGCGACCCCCCCCCCCAAGGTCCCAAAATACATTGAAAGTATTACCACCCACCACCCGTTGCCCCCCCTCCCACTCCAAAATTTAACATTGGGGGATAGGGCACCGCCCCCCCCCCCCTTCCCCCCCAGAGCCGCGGGCTGGATCCGCCCCTGCAGTACAGTCTAGACTCTACTGTAGACTAAATGGCGCCGGATATCAGCCAATGAAAAGGTTAGAATGACTGCTGGCCACCTTTTCATTGGCTGATATATCTGGCACCGTATAGTCTACTGAACTGTCTAGAGGGGTAAACTAAGATCTGTTATACTGTCTCCCTGCAATATACAGTATACATACACACCGGACGTGGCTTGAGGTGATGAAGAGAAAAAAAGAGTTGACCTCTATTAACGGTTAATTGACAGGCGCGGATCCAGGGGGTGGCTGGGGGAATTAATTAAGAGGGGCTGCGGCCCTCTCCGAAATTTTGGATATAACATGGGCAATATATATTATGCATAGGCATTTCTCCCAATCCAATTTGTTTTTTAACATTAGCCTTTTACTGTATGGAGATTCGACAGCCCCTCCCGAAATTTGGTTTTGGATCTGCGCCTGGACGGTTGAGTTAAGTACGTTAGTCAACTTACAAGGACACATCAAGGTACCAATAGCTGCTAAATTTTAAGTGCTTTTTTTTGTGCTCTCCGTTTTTCAGTTTTGAAGGATTTTTCTTCATTATCTTCATTATGACGTATACCTACATACACAAGAAATTCGACAAGAATTCCTAAACCACACAAAATAAAATGGAACTATCATTAAATAATAATGTTGATAAAAATAAAATAATGCGACGAAATAATGTCCCATGCAGGCATGCAGCATCAACAACGAACGGCAAGTCGGCAACTATCAAATTTGTTTTTGGCAACGTTTGACAACATCGCAACGCAACAGCCCAGCGCCCAGCAGCTGTTTGACCACGCCTCTTTTTCCCCTATCCTCAGATTCCTCAGGCCCTCCGGGCTCTCGCCGCTCTCGCTCTCCTGCCTCTTGTGCTTGGGTGCATGGCTGTTTTTGGCCTATTCTCAGAAACGGATCAAGAAGAAGAAGAAGAAGCTCTCCTGCCTCCCGCCCTCTTTTTCAGTCCTCTTCGGCCTCTCCTGCAAGTGGGTCCTGCATCTCTGGCGTCTGCTCTTAGTGCTTCTCGTGTCTGGTTTCTTTTTTCTAGAGTATTCTAGACTTAAACTCCATTCGACTCGAATTCTTCGCTTCGATCAGCGATTCTCCTAGAGTTCTCCTTGTCAGCACTTTCTCTGCTACGGAGGCAACAGTAGCACTCAGCATTTGTGAGTTGGAATCTGGTTGGAACTTGGAATCGTGTCTCTTAATTCTCTTATAGGCTCTTATAGTCGCACCGGCCTCTCTGGCACCAGCCGCACTGCCGAAGTCTCTGCATACCTGTCTGGCTGAAGCTTAACGCGGACCACCCACTGAGCTTCGTGGTAGTGTTGAACTTTAACAATTAATACAGTAAGTGCTGTGTTTAATTAATTATAATTCACTATAATAAGATTTGAGGACGTTATATTATAATTCATACAAAGTATAATTATGCATACTGTACATTTTTGTTTTTTTTTTTTACATAATTATAATCATATATCCAGTGTATGTATGCATAACACGCATATAATTATGCATATTGTATGTAAACATATCAAATTATATATGCATTGCATATCATGCCTACATCTGCATAATGCATGTATTGTGTATGCATATGTATATACAGTACTGTTAAGTATTATAGGCATGCATAATACATCATACAGTTAGTAGGTTAGTATGCATACATAGTATATATATATAATATTTTAAAAAATGCGCCGATCGAAGGAGGGGGAGGGGGGCTGGAGAGGGGTCGCGGTCCCCCCTTCCCCCGAAATTTAATTTGGATTTAATTAACATAGGCAAGATAGGCATTTCCCCCACTCCAAATTTTTTTTTTAATTGGCCTCCCCCCCCCCCTTCCCCCCTGATTTTTTTTCTGGGTCTGCGGCTGCTGTACCTTAATTGGTACATATAATACTGTGTATTATATGCAGTACACATTGATTGATACACATTGATGTGTAGAGTTACTGTAGTTACAGGTCGCGATGTGTGTAGTGTATGTCCTTTTGTCCCGGGACAAAGACCTTATATAATAATTATATATATATATATATATATATATATATATATATATATATTATATATATATATATATATATATTATATATAATTATTTATATATATATATATATATATATATATATATATAACCTTATATATTAACAGTCAAAGTATCATGGGCCTACCGAGACCCCTTTTTGGAATGTAAGGTGAAGGTAATGGGGAAAAATCTTCCTTGCAGACAGATGATTGTGAAGGTGACAAACGGTTTTTGCCGTAATGGCTACTTTTTCCATCACCAAGAGGGCAAGTGAAAATGAGAGAATTATGGGATTGTACCGCTGCCTGGAGAGATGGTTTTTAAATGAAATGGAAGAAATTATAGACTTTAAAGGAAGGTATTAATTTGAAGTACAGTACAGTATTGAATATAAGGATTAAAGGAAGACAGGAAAGATTTCAATCACTGGCATACTGAACTGTATTATATTATTGTTGTGTATAACTATATGCCAACATCAGGATTGTTGTGTATAACTATATGCCAACAATTATTATACATACATAATATATGTTATAACAACAAGGGCCAAAAAAATAAAAGAAAAAAATGCCCATACATAATTATATAATCATTTATTTAATTATATTCCTATAACATATAGGGTAATTAATATGCTTGTTGTGTATTTTGGCATCAAGCTTAAGGGTAAGGTAACGCCACCAATGTTAAAAAAAATCCCTCACACAAAAATTCTGAAAAAAAATTAAAATGTTCTCCTCTACACCCCCTATCAGTAAGTAAAATATCAGGTATACAAATACGATCTAGTTTTTGAGTTATGAATTTTTAAAGTTGGCTAATTTAACATGGAGAAATGGAATTCCCATGTTAAATTAGTCAACTTTAAAAATTCATAACTCAAAAACTAGATCGTATTTGTATACCTGATATTTTAACTACTGATAGGGGATGTAGAGGAGAACATTTTAAATTTTTTTCAGAATTTTTGTGTGAGGGACTTTTTTTAACATTGGTGGCGTTACCTTACCCTTAATTACAGTACAGTATATTCTCCAGGAGTATTTTTTCAGAGTATTCTATCCAAAGGTAAATTGTTCCTGGTACGGAATATTTTCTGAGGGATTTATTCAGCTTACTGGCTGACGACGGACCCTATTAATTATAGTTAAATAAATAATGCATGTTCACTACTGTAACTGTTCTGAGGGTACTAGATACTCTGCTTGATAAACATTATACAGTATCTATGTTGAGCATCTTCTTAATTGAATGTGCCATGGATAATACAGACTCATCATCATAATATATGTATACTGTATACTTAGATATAGGATATAGGGAAAGGTATTAACAACATCCATCAGTTTATTCTGTCCAGCATCATTGGCTGCATATATATTGAGAGATTACATTTTACTGTGTCGCAGCAGAAATTCTTATCAGCTTTCATGTTGTCTGTAGGATAAAAAAACACTTCTACGCTTCTATTCTCTATTCCTCTTTTTTTTTTTTTTTTTTTTTTTTTTTCAATAACAAAATTATATAAGTCTTTTATTAAACACAAAAAGTGTACTTATAGAATAAAATTATTGTATTGTACACTCGTCGCCTCTGAAAAGTTCCATTCTGCAGTCATGTTAATTTGTCTCGTAAGAATAACACACGGCATGGTGATTAACAAGGCTGTAGAAGGGAACTTTTCAGAGGCGACAAGTGTACATAATAAACATAGACTTTACAAAAATAGACAAGTAGACAGTAGTAAAATACAAACAAGCTAAAAAAAAAAGTTATATATTCATTTATAACAACCAAGCACATTACCAAGAATACCAAGATCCATTGACCAATAGCTTGTTGTACGTCATATCCTATAGCCTCCATCATAACCCATGACCTTTGTCCATGGGCACCACAAAATATACATTAAGGTCCTGATAAATAGTATGATGTCGTAACCTTTGCTCCAGACTAAGGCTATAAAGTCTTCAGAAGCCTATATCATGTTAGTAGTCTAGAACACACACTTCAAGTAACATCTTGAAAGATTTGTGATTTTTAAACAGACTTTGAGTGAAGCTGTTCAAAACATCACTCTCTGGTAGAGTATTATATTAGTAATATGATAATTGACATATAAAATATAGCAACATATAATTTAAAATATATTTAAGTTTATTTTTCATTTATTGATTTAAATTATTTTTATAGATTATGATGGAGGTGCCTGCAAGTAGTGTTCAGAATTTTTTTAAGTTTTAAATGTTTTTTTTAGTCTATATAAGACAAGTTTTAATACTTCATTAAGTAACTTTTTAATTAATTAGTTTTATTCCAAAGTTATAGTAAAATCACATTATATTATTTAATTTATTAATATTAATAAGTTATGTAATATACAGTACTGTACAAAAGATATTGTTATTATCTACTATATGTTGATAGCTAGAAAGATATATTTATATCTTAAGTGTGTACAACTTCAATATTCTTTATAAACACGTTATGTATTATGGTAGCATTGATTAGACTGCTAATAAAAAAATATTTAAATAATAATTTAAAAAAACTGAACTGTGTACCATTGGTGACCTCTTTAATTTATCTAGAGAAATTTACATCACTAATTCTATCAAGATTTTTTTATCATTATTTGAAACCAGTTGCTTACTTTTCAATTTCTTCCTTGCTGCAGGCCACTATGTCACCGTCCAAGGCAAACCCTCAGGGTGCCGTGCCACGGCGAGCTGCCACTGACAAACTAGAGTTGGTACGCCCTGACCTGCCCAGTCGCTGCACCTGGCGTAGAGATGCAGACGCCTCAACTTCTCCACACACCAAGCAGGCACTGTAAGTGTGCAGTTTCTTATAGTTTCAATTAACATTTGAGCGTTAATGGGAGTTGTAGAAAAGAATTTAAAACTAAATTATTATTTTATAAGCTGTGGAGAAATATAAATAAAGGATTTTTTTTTTTTTTTTTAATTTGAAGCTAAAAATAAAAAATATTGATTACTGTTTTAAATTTTCAGAACGGACCGTAATAAAATATTACCCAATATTCTACATGCTATCGGACAAACTCCTTTAGTAAAACTGAATCATATTCCTGCATCTGCAGGCATAAAATGTGAAATGCGTGAGTATTCTTTAATGATTGCCAAAAATCACAAAAAGTAGGCTACAGTTATGAAATATTTATTATATATCTTTTCTGTACCATGCAGTGGCCAAGTGCGAATTTCTAAACCCAGGAGGTAGTGTCAAAGACAGAATTGGCTTTCGCATGATTGAGGATGCTGAGTGTGCGGGGGTGCTGAAGCCAGGAGATGTCCTGATTGAGCCTACCTCGGGAAACACAGGCATTGGTTTGGCCATGGGGGCGGCAGTCAAGGGCTACCGCTGCATCATCGTCATGCCTGAGAAGATGAGCAACGAAAAGGTTGACATCCTACGCTGCCTCGGAGCAGAAATTGTCCGCACACCAACAGCAGCAGCATTTGACTCTCCAGAGGGTCTCATTGCTGTGGCTCAACGACTTAACAAGGAAATTCCTAATTCAGTTATTTTGGATCAGGTAATTTACTGTTTCTTTGTAATATTCTTGCGTTTAGTATTTTGTCAATGCTTTTTTTCGAAAATTTTAAAGTCTTATTCTGAATTAAGCAACTTCTTCCTGTTGGTCTACTGATACTGTATCAGTAAAAATTTACCATATAAATTACTCTATCGAATTACTGAAATGTCATGTTGTTTGTTTTTGAAATTGACTGTATTTGCCATTCTTCTAAATTATAATGTTAAACTTTCCTTTTCATTGTGACAGTACCGTAATGCTGGCAACCCATTGGCTCATTACGACACCACCATTGAGGAGATATTGGCTCAGACAGGAGGCAAGGTGGACATGGTTGTTGCTGCAGCTGGTACAGGTGGAACCATCACTGGCATTGGTCGCAAGCTGAAAGAGCGTTGTCCCTCCTGCAAGTTGGTGGGAGTGGACCCTGAGGGATCAATCCTTGCAGAGCCAGAGTTACTCAACAAGTCTGACGTGACCTACTATGAGGTTGAGGGAATTGGCTATGACTTCATCCCTACGGTGCTAGGTATTCAAATATATGTCGCTCGATAAGCAAAATAATTAACTTTTTTAAACATTGTGTGGCAGATCGGTCAGTTGTTGATAGCTGGGAGAAGACAAGAGATAAGGAATCTTTGGTGATGTCTCGACGTCTCATACGTGAAGAAGGACTTTTATGTGGTAAGCAGAATTACGTAATTATCTTCAGTTTGTACATAATAGAGCACAAAATATTAGAAAATCTTGTTATTCCTATATATATTTTTTTTAATTAATGAAAATTGTGTAGCAAAGAAGTGATGAAATTCTCTTAATCCTATCACAAATTGTAAAGTTGTAAAAGGCTTGATCTTTTCCCCCCCCCCCCCCATCATTTTGAAGCTTTAAGAAAATTAATAATTCATTTGTAGACAACTGTTATCATTTGTTTGCTAGTTAGCCCTTAAATTACATCAAGTATGAGAAGGTACATATTCCATTTCTGACTGAAAAATTTGCCAAGTCTTCATTACCAGTCTGTGTAGTAACAAGCACTGTTCACAGGTGGCAGCAGTGGCTCCATCATGGCTGCTGCCCTGCGCGCAGCTTCCAAGCTTGGCGAAGGCCAGCGCTGTGTGGTGCTCCTGCCAGATGGGGTGCGCAACTACATGACCAAGCTGGTGAGCGACCAATGGATGGTCGCCAGGGACTTCATTGAGAACGATCCAATCTCTCCTAACTGGTGAGACTGATGAGGTTATGTGTCTCATGGTGCAAACGGGTTATAAACATTTTCACTACATACAGGTTTTACCTCGTATAATTTTTATCAGCATTTTCAGTTTAAAAAAAAAAAACAATGGTATATACTGTATATTATCTTGTAATGTGTTGAAATGTATTATTATTAGTCTTTTATCAAACACAAAAAGTATTATATGTCATGCCTCTGCTGCTTACAAGGTGGTGGAACTACAAAGTTTCTTCCCTCCGTCTGGAAGCTCCTCTGACAGTGCTGCCAACTGTAACATGCCAGGAAGCCATGGATATCATGAAGAAGGAAGGCTTCGACCAACTGCCAGTTGTAGATGACGAGGGGTAAGATCAAAGAAACATCAACATGAAGTCAAAGGACTAACAGTTTTGATTTCTTGAAGGTGTGTGCAAGGAGTGGTTACTACTGGAAATTTGATGACAAAAATGGTGAGCCGTAAAGTAAAGCCCTCTGATACCGTGGACCAAGTGCTGTACCGTCAGTTCTGTAAGATCAAGCTGGACACGACGCTGGGACACATATCCAAAATCCTCGAGAAGGACCACTTTGTTCTCGTAGTACATACTCAGCGGCGCTGTGAGTATCAAATGTTTAGTGTTGCTGGAATTACTGCTTATGGGCATTCATAGAATAGTTTCACCGTACTTGTAATTTGGAAAATCAAAAATTAATTGATAATTATTTACATTAGTAGCAAAAGTATATTCAATATATCATAAAATTAATAAAATTACAAGTATGGGTGGAAAATAATACTTCTCATTTACTATCAATTCAATCCTCATTTCCTAAATATGCACTATTTATATAACATAGATCTGCATTCCATTTACACTGGATGTTACCAGATGTTTTCTATTATCTTATAATCACTTCAATTCTACATGCATGGAGAGAGTTGTTATCTCATTTTAAATTTTACTGCATTTTTATTTTGTTGGAATGTACAAAAGATAAAATTTCTTTGAATAATTTCTCTGCCAAAAAACAAATAATATAAAGATTTAAAGAAATTGTATTTTGAAATTTTATAAAGTAAAAAGATGTTTACGTAGTTTGCTGTTACATTGGTTGCTTGTGATTTGTCAACCATGTCCCTGCTTGATGTTTGCCCAGCAGATTGCAATCGCGACACCGTTGAGAGCCGAGAAGTGATTATCGGCATTGTCACGCCAGTCGACCTGCTGAGCTTCATGACCAGCTCACCAGAGGGCTCTGCTGCAAAGAAGGGATCCGACACCGAGTTACCAACTTCAGATGGAGATTGAAGTCTTTAGAAAATTTGTCATTTTAAATATTGGGATAACACGACTAAACAATTCTAACGTAAATCCAAATCTATTGGTGGTGGTTTGGTCTAAATCTATTTTCTAATATTTTTTACTAACTTCACTATTATATTTTTTTTTCCATTTAATATTACAAGTATACTCAGTTTATGAAAATGCAGTAGACCATTATCAAATAATTTAGATTTCATTTTATGAGCATGCTGAACAATGATGACCCTTCAACTTACTCCTATTTTTTTTTTAGTAATTTTGACATTGTTTACTTCTTTTTATTTTTTTAATGATCTAAAATATTTTAATTATTACTTAACACAGTGATATAGTTTGATTGTTTTTACACTTTTTACTTAAAGTACTACTACATACTGGGGGACATTCACAAAGCACTTTAACCCCCACTTTAGCCCCGATTTTTAACTCTGGTGCTAAACATGGTACTAAACCAGGGGCTAACCATGTTAAGCTCATAGCTTAGCACCATGTTTAGCACCAGGGTTAAAAGTCGGGGCTAAATTGGGGGTTAAAGTGCTTTGTGAATGTCCCCCAGTACTGTATTCATATTATCAGGAGCTATTTTCCCCTCTTTTTTCTGGACTCAAAAGGAATAAAAAGAAAAATATCATATAATATATGACATAATTATATATGTATGTCTGATGAAGCCTCACTAGACTTTTACTTTTCTATTGTGTTGTGTTTTTCTTTTAATACATTTTTATAATTTTTTAAAATAGTGTTTTAATGCAAAAGCAACCATATTTGAACTATATTAATTTACTTTAATACATTTTTGTAATTTTTTAAAATATTGTTTTAATGCAAAAGCAACCATATTTAAACTATATTAATTTATTATCATTAATTCCTATTTGATATTTTTAATTTTGCTAATTGATCGGCCTAACTAAATTTAATAGTGTAACTATATACTGTTCCTCACTTTATGGATTTATTAGATCACAATATGTACTTATTTTGATGCTTAAAAACAATTTTTAATTGAATCTCCTAAAATGCTCAATGTTAATGCCAGCAGTACTTGAACTTAAATAAAAGTTTGAGATTATAACAGTCAACTAAAAGTCAGTAATATTCAAATTGTGCTTACAAAATCCCTGTGATTAAAAAGGATTTTGACTATTTTCGTACTGAAGCTAAGTAAATCATTATATACTGAACATTAATATACTAAAACCAAAATTATGGGTATTCTTTAATGTTATTTTGTGTTTGAATTTTGTTTTATTGTCACCTATTATAATATGTGTATTATAATTAATCATAATCCTTCTTGAATCTACAAGTTGGTACATGTATAAAAGAATTACGTATGTGACTTTGGTCATTCCTTAGGTGCATTTTCTGATTAACCTAATCTTTCTGTCATATTTCTAATGTTGGGATGCAATTATATCATTTACTTTAATGGTTTTTCTATTGTGTATTACGTGTGCATTTTTTGGTTGATGTGTTGCTCAAGTAGTTTGTGCCAAATGTTTTGTTAATATCATATGTCAAGGTGCTAAAATTTCATGAAAATAAATCATTTGACCGTAAAATAATAACAGTACACTTTTGTTTTATTTTCATTTTACATTACAAAAATCACTTATAATACAACAATAATCTTTGGTATATCCTAGTGGCATATGTGTTACATATTGAGTACATTTTATGTGCATTTGGCAAATATAGCGACATAAACCTAGCTATAATTAAGCAACACTGAAATACTTGGAATGATTCATCAATATTACTATAGAATTTTAAATATCTAACATATAGTTCATGGACATTTTTAAAATAAATATTTGTTTTGTTTAAAACTTTAAAATAAATATTTACAGGAAAGTTTCTTGTTCATTCCGTATTACACAAACGGTGCATTTTTTACCATGGTGTAAAATTATACATTGTTTTAATAGTGTATTTGTTTCATCAGCTTGAACTAAAGATACATTTGGCATTGCATTATTTGATTCTTGACTATACTGACGAGCCACAAAATTTTGATTAGCACTGTTGTTATCTTCAAGTTGGGGTACTATATTGACTGGAATACCTGAAGAGGATTTCACTTGTCCATTCGATCCAGCTCCCTCTACCGTATATTGTTGTGCAGCTCTTACACACACACCGTATCTACTAAGCAGTAAAAATAAGTCTCTTCTGTATTGTGAAGTTAAAATAGCATAAAGAAATGGATTGGCACAAGAATTTAAAGGATAAAAAAATACTAGTAATATTTTTGATCTATGTACATCAATTAAAGGATATCCAGCTACTGCCGTAAGACCAAAAAATGCTATTGGTGCCCAACATGCTAGATCTGTAAATACTAAAAGTGCCATTTTCTTTGCAACATTCATTTCTCCTCTTGCTGCTCCCATTCCTGGAGATCCAACCACAGATGTAGAAACACCACGTCGAGTATCTTGATCCAATGAGAGATAAATCTGAATGTAGCACACGAGAATAACCACAAAAGCCAGCACATTCATCACCAGTAGAAAAATTAAATAGGTCATGTCGGCCACGTCAGTTGTCTCCATTGGCAGGCAAATGCTGAAACAAAATATATTTTAGAAATTAGCTGGTAGAAATGTTCGTTTTTTTTTTTTTTTTTTAGCAATTGAAGAAAATATTTTTCCATTATCTAGCTTTAAGTAAAATTTATTACATTACTACAAAGCTAGTAATGGTTTATCAAGATCAAGATAGCTAGCTAGTACACATAAAATAGAAATGAGATATATATTACCTAGTTTTGGAGTATCCACTGATGCCACATAATGGAAGAGCTGCCATAGCTAAGGAGTAAATCCAACCTGCAATCATAGCATTGCAAGCCATCCGCAGGCTTAATCTCTTATTCAGGTACATTGCATACGTTATGGCCATCCATCTTTCAAGAGTCAGGATAGACAGAGTAAATATGGATAGCTGACTTGCAAATACTGTTATGAATCCAGCAATCTTGCACCCTAAACCTGCATGGACAAGAGAAGCAAGTAAATTATTTAATAGCGGTCGCATTTCTCAAAGAAAATAAATTAAAACAATTTATTTTATTTAATATGAATTTAATATCAAAATTAAATTGAAAAAAAAGTGCATAATTATGAAATTAAATACTCTCACTTCGGACATGACACTGTTTATACTTCATAAATGAGATGAACAATTAATGCCTTTAAATTATTACACAAAAAATAACATTATAGCTTACCCTCCTGCCAGTCTAGAGCAAAGTTGAAATAGACTCCTATTGAGTGAAGATCCATTGCTGCTATAAGAAGGAGGTATGTTCCCATACAGAGGTCCGCGAAAGCAAGGTTGCACATGAGAAACTTGGGCACAGTCATGTGCACCAGGCGAGAACTAGCAATCACGACAATGACGGCCAGGTTGCCTAGGACTGCAGTAACCACCACCAGCCATACTGCCACACGCAGCCACGCAGTGCCCATGATGTCCTCACAGGGGTTGAAGGCGTCAGGAGCAGGGTGGCACAGAATGTCCTGTACCACACTGTGGAAGCAGAAAATACATTTATAACCAAGTGGTTCACACACACACACAAAAAAAAGGCATTATTAACACAAATTAAGGTTATATAGAATTAGCTTCATATATATATTACGGACTTCAGGATTAGTTCACATTTAATTAAAAATTATTATCATGTTATATGTTATAGATAATATATATGCAACATGTTGATCATTTAAAAAAAAATAGCTGTAAATGGCATGCAACCATTAATCGTGTTCCCCTGCGATGTTTGCAACCTGATGTTTATGTTTGCTTAAAAAGTTGCATACTTTAAAGGCGTTTCGAAAAACCGTATTTGCATTTTATGTTATATACTACTATTATATTAAACATTCTAATTATTATTTTATTATAATACTGAATTCTATTTCCTATAAAAATATATTATAATGTCTTGCAGTAATTTATGTTTATTTATATTATTTATAAACTCAACATAACAAAATAATAAATAATTATATAAATAATAATATAATTTATAACAAATTATAAATAATATTACGCGTATAAGTAGTGTAATATTATATGATATAACAATAATTAATGAAGTGTCAATAATTTAAGCATTATTTAATGAATTGGAAATAAATCCATATACTACCATTGTAAGCTCATGATGCGCTTAACCGCTTATAATCATATTTATAGAAAATTCTGAATAAAAAAAATCCACATTAATATTTTGTCTCTATGTTGTATTATGTACAGCCACAAGAGAAATAAATAAATAAATATATATATATTATTATATATATAATTATGAAGTATAATATATACGATATGATAAAATAATGTTTCAATGATACGCTTCTTCAGATTGAAGATTCAGTTACTTTATTGACGTAACTCCCCGTGAGTTCAATTAAATTGCATGACTTCATAAGTTTCCAGTGTGATAAAATGCTAAAATATGACATTTTAATTGTTGTATTCGATTTTGTCATTTTCCCTCCCTGCAAGTATAAGGCTGAAAATTCAGAGTTTTATGTTTACAGTGAGATCTTGAAAATTCATATTTCAACTCTCGATTTTTGCTTTGACCGTCATCACAATAATTAAGTTATCAGGATATCTACGTTTTGTTCCAATTACTTTAATTTGACCGTATTGCTTGTGGCGCAATGTTGCAGATGACCATTAAAAGTTGCTTCACCATTAAAGTTGCTGGTGACTTACGTTCTGGACAAGTTTCCACAGAGTGCCTGTAGCTGCTGTGGCGGCACGGCGGCCGTAGTCTGGTGGAACACCCCGCCGTCCTCCGGGGCCAATGTGGGCTCGGTCTTTAGCGGGCGAACTGTCTTCTCCTTCGAGCAGAAAATTACGGGTTATTACCTTCAAGACAGAAGAATTTGAATGCACATTATACGTATAAATATACAGTATATATTATAATATATAAAGTAATTAAAAATGTAAATATAACACTCCTATATTTTTATATACAGTTATTCATTATATTAACATTATATTATAGTAAATCACAAAATAATTTATAAAACTAAATTTTTTTTTTTAAATAAATCAGAGTGTTTATTAATTTATGCAGTAAATACAAAATATTAAGATTATTATATTATTAAGTATCAAATGTCAAACGGATCATAAATTGTTGGCATTTAAACTTGCTAACACAGCAGAAGGAAAAAAAGGTGTCTATCTATATATTATACAAAAGGTGTTCATATATACGTGCGTGCAGTAATAAACGTGCTGTTACGTGTATACAGTATACACTGAAGTATGTTAACGCCCGTTAACATGACGGGATCTAGTGATAATTTTATTAATGCCTCGATCGCTATAGATAATGATTTTTAGAGGTATCGTTGACTGATCCACATTGAAAGCCATCACGTGAACAGATAATAGATAATGTGAAAATATCCTTCATACAGCAAAGATAAATTGTTACAATTTTAGATTTTCTAGATGCATCGCAGCTTTTGACGCAATTTTTAAACCACTTTTTGTGAAAGCTTTTATTAAGTTTTAGCAAACCGAGCGTATAATAAAAATGTGCAAATTTTGATGAACAATTTTATTTATTACTTTTCTCTTTTCAGCTATTTTTTAGTTTCTATTATATGAATTAAAACATGAAAAAAAATATTTTTTAATTAAATTTAGCTAATATTTCTGCAATAAATTATTTTTTTATTGCAAATAAAGTCACTGCATGCGGTAATAATAATATTATTAATAATTTCTACTTTCAAAACGACCAGAAAAGTTAAAAAACAAATACGATACCATTCATGAATTTAATATACATTTTTAATTAATAGCAAATATTGAACTGTTACCTCAACAAACTTATGGACGGCAAACTCCGTTTTGTACGCTCCTCCTTGCGCCGATACATTGATTGGTTTGCGGCGCTCGAGTTCATCTGCGCGGCCCGTCTCGATTCGAGGCAAGAAACCGCGGCCTGGCTCGTGGTGGAACGGGTCAAAGTGATGATCGAGGATTGGAGAGAGCGTGGATGCGATCACGAGGTCGTGGCCCCAGGTTCCCTCACTGTCCCAGCGTGCCTCACGGCGACCCAAAGTGTGGTCGGGGATGACGGTGACCGCCTCGGACGTTGCTTCACTCTCATCACACAGCTCGTGAACCTTAGCCAAGTAAGCCTGCGCACACCACTTGTAAGCAGCAGGAACAACACAGGAGAGTCGACAGACACTATATTTATATTTTAGTGATTTCCGCGTATCACGGAATATAACCAATGTAAAACTTTATGAACATGGTGTCAATAAAAATTACTGTGTAATAACTTTATATCAAGTATTACATATAGCGAGAAGAAATCAATTCCTATAATATATATTTTAAAATTTCATATTAAATTTTTATTATTAAATTATGTAAAAAATATATAAATAAAAAAAAATTTAATTTAATATCGTATTTTCTTATTCTTACATTCTTACTATTCTTAGGGAAGTGCACCTTTTTTCGGTTAAAAAAAAGGACTTTATTGATTGCTTCTGCGTAAATTATCTTAAAAATTTGTTTTAATTCGCAACATAAATGTAAGCATGAACTATAAAACTATATTAGAAACAGACTAAATACTACGTGTTAAATTTCTGAATAACACAAAATTTATAAAGTTAGACTATACTTGCGTTCACCTGTTGAAGATTGTGTCTCTCGGGATCATGTTGTGCGGGAAATTTAAATGCACAGCAGTGGAATGAATAAGTCAACCATGCCTCTTGAAGATGCTGTTTAACATATTGACATTTTAATTATTTCTATGACAATTTTAATTTTATTAATAATAAAACATACTAAGGGGCATTCACAAAGCCTTAAAGCCACAATTAAGGCTTAATAATTTAAGAACAGAAATTATGGGTCTAAAAAACACGTCTAAAATCAAGCTTTAAATTATCGAGCCTTAAATGTGGCCTTAAGACTTTGTGAATGCCCCTTACTTACTTTAAAGCTGTATACGGAAGGAATTTCTTTCAACGTTTTAGTATCTTGAATTCTTAGTACTTCAAGTTCTTCTAAGCCACCAGTAGGGAGTTGTGTGATAGCAGTTTCCGACAAGTCTCTGAAAATATTAACATTGTTTTAATTGCTTATCAGAGTTATCAGTTGACAGGCGCGGATCCAGAAGGTGGCTGGGGTGGTTGTATCGCACCAGAGCGGGGTAGACGGCTCTGATCCCACCCCTACCCCGAAATTTTAAATTTAATATGGGCATTATGGGCAATATAGCAATATTCCGCATTCCAATTTTTTGCATTGTTTACATTGACCTTATGGAGACCCCCCCCTTGCCCCCCGAAATTTGATTCTGGATCCACGCCTGTCGGTTGATGTATACGTAAAGTATACTTACAAATCACGGAGACTTTGAAGTCCTAAAAAAGCATTCAGAGACAGTCTTGAAAGAGCTCTGTTACCCTTTAAACTTCTGTAAAAAAAAGAGAGTGGTATATAAATAAGTTAACAACGTTTTACCAATCAATGAAACCAATCAAGCAGGTGTATATGTGCTAACTTCTCCCTGCTATATATATCCTATAATATACAGTATATGCGATTCAATCGCGTGACTCTATAAGAACATTTGAAAGTACGAATTACTATGTAAAAAAAATACACCATCTTGTGTGGAATAATGAATTGCGGGAAATATGATAAAATCATGATTATAATTAGATCATTGTATATAGAAAATGATCATAAAATATAGTTCATGCTCGTACATTCATCATAATTAATAATGAATAATAGGTTTCAAGATAATAAAAATTTACATGAAACATCGATTGAAGATTATATAATTATAAAAAAAAATATAGCTTTATTAGCTGATAATAAATTATATATAAAAAATGTAATTTTAACTCCTTGTAATACTTACAGTTTAGCTATCTCTGAACCGTTAAATGCCCAAGCCTCCACAAATTCGATATCGTTGTAATCTAGAAGCCTGACAAGGAAAACAGAGTTGTTGGCATCTCATCAAAATTTTAATGAGTCGAGTTTCCAATAATCACACAAAAAATGTGATAAATAAACTTTGAAAAACTTTATTTGAACTTTTTTATGTTGACATTATTTATTGTTGCATGAAATTTTGAGTTAGGTAAAAATTAAAGCAAATAAATTTTATTGATTTAGAGTTTGAGAATATTTTTATTATAAAATATATAAACAATATTTACTTACAGTTCATCTGCCTTTACCCTGAGTGCATTTGTGTGAACGGAACGAATGTTGTTACCAACCAAATCTCTGCAAAATATTAGAATTGAAATTTTAATTAATATCACAACTTCTGTATTATTTTCAGCTCTTTAATTGCAAATTAGAAACGTCTAAAAGTAATTTTAAACATATCATACTTTTAAATTCTTGAGATAAAGTTTTGCTTAGGGAAGAATTTCATTATGAAAATATGAAAATTATTAAAATACTTTAAAAGACTTCAATGATTATTTTTTTTAGAGCACATAGCATGAAAAGCTTTTCTTTTCACGTCACAAAACCACTCTTAACGCGAGAATGGACATAACTTTAAAAAGGTAATCATAAAGTTACAAAAGACAGTTCCGTAACCTCGAATATCCTGCAATCTCGTGATATTATTATACATGTGTACATTAACTTTTTATAGTCTTTCCATTTTAGCTTCGGATAAAATTTATGTCATAAAATATTAATAATTGTTAATTCAGTATTTTTTAATTTAAATTTTTAAAGTTACTACAAAATATCAATTTCATATCATTGAGATCATGAAAGCTTATAATTATAAAAGTAAGTAAATAGTTACATAAAAATACCATGCAAAATGAATGACACAAAATGAATTTGATTTTTGTTTTGAATTAATGCTAAATGAGTTATCAATATCCATAAATTGCAAGTATTTTAATTTTGAGTTGAAATAAAATAAGTTCTTTTTTTTTTTCTGTGCGGTGCCGAAGAAAAACTTCTGTTTTAAATAACAAAAAATTAGCAATTACTTTAAAAAAATTAATATTATTTTATATTATTTATAGCTTGAGAATTACAAGAAATGCTAACAATTATTATTATTCTACATAAACATATAAATTGTTGAATTAATAATTAAAATCGCATAAAATCGTATAACTAGTTCGGATTATAATATGTTCAAGGTTTTATCATATATATTATAGCAGCTGTTTATAATGGCTATTGAGTGTTATTGATGGGAGTATTATAATTATCATGGATGCAATAATTATTGACTTACATCATGTTCATAATGGCGCCGTTACTGAGTTGGCTAAGGTCAGGGACGTGTAGCAGTCCTGTGTGCATGATGCGCCTGAAACATTATGAATAATCCTCGGCAACTGTAATCTACTATCAATTAAGTGAATTAAGGGCATTGGGTGTAGCACCGGTAGTTGGCAACACTGACATATCTTCACCATGTTAATTTTTTATCATTGCTCCTCGGAGTAATTTTTATGCTAGAGCTAAGCTGATTGCTGTAGTATCAAGATAATTAGTAGCACAAGTGCACAATTTGGCTCAATAAAGCCTGATTTAAAGAAAAGTATTTTTTTATATTTTAGAAAAATGCATGTAAATTTAAAAAATTACTAAAAAATAATTTTCTTTAAATCAGGCTTTATTTAGTCAAATTGTGCACTTGGACTACTAATTATCTTGATACTACAGCAATCAGCTTAGCTCTAGCATAAAAATTACTCCAAGGAGCAATGATAAAAAATTAACATGGTGAAGATACGTCAGTTTTGCCAACTACCGGTGCTACACCCAATGCCCTTAACATAAAAAAAAGGTGTACAGTCTTGCCAGTCTAACAGTAACGTGTTTCTAGTGCTGGACAATGGACAACATACATGGTATGAAAAGATTTTATTGCAGAAATGAACAGAGGGTACCAAATTATGCTACTCTGATTTTTTTCAGATTTTTTTAGACCCAGAACTATATTTTTAAATAATTATTGAAAGTGCGGCCACGCCCCCTGGAGGCGTCAATAGGCGTCCAGTCTCTATCCTTTTTATTAAGGATTCAGGGGTGCCAACTGAAATCGCAGGACTTTCAATAATTATTTAAAAATAGTTCCGGGTTTCAAAAAAATCTGAAAAAATTCAGAGTGGCATAATTTGGTACCCTCTATTCATTTCTGCAATAAAAATTTTTCAAGTATGTTGTCCATAACATGTTAAAGCTCTAGCTACCTTTTTATCGACTCGATTAATTATAAAATTAATTCATAAATCACGATGATTAAAAAATAACTATTTGCAGAAAAAAGGTCATTACGTCCAAGACTTTCGGTAAAAGAAAATTTTATTGCTGGAATATATTTTATCAAACGTATATTATAATATATAGAAGTATAAAAAAAGGTTTTGTTGTTGTTAAAAATGGGCAATATTAGTGATTATAATTACCTCGGGGCAGCACGAACTTTACTCCTGCCTCACTTGTTCAATAAACAGAAAGATGCAGATTTGCAATTTCGGGTGAGGTAAGAAGAGCACTCATATCAAAAGAGTTTAACTTCACCACGCCTCCATAAAGACTGCGTGGTAATGCATACATCAAACAAAGCTGGAGTGCGTCTTACTGGAGTAAAGTTCGTGGTGTCCAGGGGTGTGTACATTCTCATCAACGAGAAAAATTTTGTAGAAAACCCATGAAGAGATATAAAAAAAAATTATTTTCATGCGTGACAGGACTGGTGTCTCAGTTACATATATTTCGTTTCAATTTTCAATAAATTCTGAGAATAAAATTGAGAATATCATTATATTTCTGCATGCACGTGTAATTTTGTCACTCACAACGTGTTCAGCTTGCCGGAGAGGCCGCTGAATATTCCGTGAGGTAGCACCTGCAGAGACGGCGCTCGCGTGATGTAGCTGTGGGAATAGCAACGTTGTAGCCGGCAAATATCAATCTAAAGTTCTGCACACCTGTGAAACTTGTGGAGGAGCCAGGGAGGTGGTGGGTGCAATCACACCCTGCACCCTTTTTACCTCGCAAATAAGAAAAAGGGAAGCTACTTCTAAATAAAGCACCCTACCCTAAAAAAAAATTGGCAAAATAAGAGCTGGAACTATTCTTCGTGCAACTAATATATAATCTGCTACGTAATACTGTATATTATTTATATTTATCTTACTGCATGTACAATATTTAATTTAACAATTTGAAAGAATTCTAGATGTATAAAATTTGTGAAACATAAAAAGACGCATAAAAAGTATTTTACAGACTATTGTAAATATTATTGGTATTAAAATTTATTTGTCTGTGCTTCTGTGTGCCACATTTAATTAAATACTGCAATGTGTTTAGCTATTCAACACATTAATTAACATGCTTTTGAGGCTGTCTGTGACGTCTGTGTTATATATATGAATCAAAGTAATTAAGAGATAATCGAAATAGCTTTCAAATAAACTCGTCTTTAACTTTATTTTTAATTATAATTTAAAATGAAGTATAATTAATATCAACATAGTTCACATAATTATTTATATAGATGGTCTTTTTGCTTTCATCAAAGTTTAGTTGATAAAGTTGAAAATGAATACCAAAATAGCTAACTATATAAAAACATCGAACTTGCAAAAATTTGTTTTTTCCAACTTTATAAGGATAAATATAACTATCGCGGAATATAATAATTTTTTAGTTTCAGCTTCTTAAAAGGAAAAATTGTATAATCATACACTTTGGGGTAGTACGAACGTTAACCCTGCCTTATTTGCTGGAGCTTCAACATCAAGAAACAAATACGAAGATTTTCAATTTGGACAAATTTATGTTGTCATGTGGACTTTAAAGCCACCTAAAAAAAGTGAAAAGTTCAACACAGGAGGGTTAACTTTCATGCTGTCCCGAGTTGTACAAAATGATTGACGTCATGAGCTGTGTCGTCAATATGTGTGAAGATACTTACATCGTACGCAGCAAGGGAAGGTCCGAGAAAGTCCCAGCTTCGATCACACGTAACGATGGCAATTCCATGAGAACACTATAGAGAAACATTTCGATTAATTAAACATTAATTAAATGTTTTATTAAAGTTATATAAAACTTAAGCAAAGCAATTTGAAATATTACCAACAACTTTAAACCAAAAATCTGATGTGCGTGACAAACAGAATTCAACAGAGACTTGAAAATATAATGTCAGCATAATTAGACAGAAAATTGTGTTTAAAATGCTTTTAAAAATAATTTAAGTGAGAGTTAACAATAAATTTTCAATGACCTCGTTTAAAAAGCTAATAACTTGCCTTTCAATAATTGTTAATTAACTATATATATTTTTGAAAAATTATCATCTCCATGTTACAAATATGTAACAATCCAATGCATGGTAAACGGAGAACAGAAGATATGTGTGTAGATATGATAGTAAAATAAAGAAATAAACTAATTGCATATATATATGGCTCGCTGATTGAATTTGCTTTATAATTATTGTTGCATTCTCTATATGTTAAATTTACTTCATTATTTTACAAACTACTGAAAGACAATGCATTTCAATAAAACAACTATTATAAATAAAGAAATATACAACGCCATTCTTTTTTAAATAATTTGAAAATATATTAAAAAACAGTTAAATATATTTTAATTTAAATCCTCAATTAATATATTACGCAGTAAAAACTTCTTAATTAGGATCGTTAAGAATTTAATATAGAGGTGTAAGAGATTGGACTATTTAACTTAAAATTGTGTTCTTTGCGAGATCGTAATTAAAATTTGAAAGTGTTAATTACTACGCAATTCCACAAATGACACACAGCGTGGACACATGATGCAGTCATTACATCAGCAAACTTCTTATTTGAGCAAAGGATAATGAGAAGAAAGATGCTAACTTACATGTCACGAAGAGTGTTGGAATAAATTTTGAAGCTGTCTGTTCGTAGAACTGACAATCCAGCCTCAGCAATCGTTCTAGGAGTAAACGAAACATTACATTTAAAGACATGACATGAGAAGTAATATTAATAGAAACAAAATGCTGGAGGTTACATCAAAAGTTGTTGGTAAAATGATTACTTTGTATAATGCCACAAGAAAAGTATTGCTCAAAGGCAATTTGTATATATATTTTCTTATTAAATTTTCTAAACAAAGTTTTGACAGCTTGTTGTTGGTTGGTTTAAAGTTAAATTCAATATTACTCGTAATACTCCTACATACCTGCATGGCATATAATGTATAAAGCTTGTTCTCTCTTTTTTTAAAGTACATTTTTACGGAAATCTTTCTACATAGTGAGAGAGAGAGAGAGAGAGAGAGAGAGAGAGAGAGAGAGAGAGAGAGAGAGAGAGAGAGAGAGAGAGAGAGAGAGAGAGAGAGAGAGTATAGGAAAAAAAAATGAAAAAAAAATCAATATCTGCACTTTAAAAGAGATTGTAATCAAATTTAAAGTATATTATTTATCTAAAAGTTTAAAAAAAAATGTAATTATAATGATTTGAATGTCAAACTTTAAAAAACTCAACATTATGTAACATAATATCATGCTACTCAAATGCTTACATACTCTAAAACAACAAGATTTTATATTTCATAAAAAATTATTCCCTACAATTATAATTTTATTATCTTCTACTTCTCTTATACAGCTTCAAATTCTTTAATGCATATATTTACACATTTTATGGTATCAGAAATAATCTCTGCTATGGATATCACATCATTCAGTGGGATATAATATTACGTATTATTGCCTCACAATAGACAGGTTTATGACTTATGACTGTTCCAGCCGTACATATTAAACACCATCGCATAATACCCAGCCGTCATTTGCGACTATAACTATATATATATATTATGTATATTAGAGAGAGAGAGAGAGAGAGAGAGAGAGAGAGAGAGAGAGAGAGAGAGAGAGAGAGAGAGAGAGAGAGAGAGAGAGAGAGAGAGAGAGAGAGAGAGAGAGAGAGAGAGAGAGAGAGAGAGAGAGAGAGAGAGAGAGAGAGAGAATTACCTATATATATGGGATAGGTTATCAAGTTATACACATTTTGCAAAATAATTTAGTAGCCATTATACATATGTATAATATTATATAATGATGTTTATGCGTTAATAGACACTGATTTTTTTATTGGAGTACCCAGCCCATATTTCATTTATCTATAAAAACGTATTCGCGAACGCAACCAAATTCAGCCCTCTAGCGGCCAAAAGTGTGAACTACTAGAATGCGGCTAGCTGTTCATAACAGTATAGGAACAACATACCATTCCTGAGTTAATTTACGTGATTATATAATATTATCCACTTGCAAATTTTTAATTATCATAATAAAGTTAAATATTAGTCTTAATAAATAAAGTAACAGATAAATGTGACCATACACCGTGTCATTTGCTTTAAATAGAGTCTTGCGCGCGGCGCGTGGTATATATGCATAATATGTATATGTCGATCCATATGATATTAAATTATTGTTAATTTTTCTTACTGATTGGGATAAAATTATGAAATTAATTTTCAAGGTGTAATCGACCCTCCTAAAAACTTGGAAATAATTTTAGATTTTCTCCCCGACGCACCCCTGAGGGTGACCCCGAAAAACAATCTTCCTTAAAAATTGTGCTAAAATTATGAAATTAATTTTCAAGGGGCAATCGACCCTACTGAACTTGGAAATAATTTTAGATTTTCTCCCCGACGCACCCCTGAGGGTGGAGAACTACCCCGAAAAACAATCTTCCTTAAAAATTGTGCTAAAATTATGAAATTAATTTTCAAGGGGCAATCGACCCTACTGAACTCGGAAATAATTTTAGATTTTCTCCCCGACACACCCCTGAGGGTGGAGAACTACCCCAAAAAACAACCTTCCTTACAAATTGTGCTAAAATTATGAAATTAATTTTCAAGGGGTAATCGACCTTCCTATACTTGGAAATAATTTTATATTTTCTCCCCGACGCACCCCTGAGGGTGGAGAACTACCCCGAAAATCAATTTTCCTTAAAAATTGTGATAAAATTATGAAATTAATTTTCAAGGGGCAATCGACCCTACTGAACTCGGAAATAATTTTAGATTTTCTCCCCAACGCACCCCTGAGGGTGGAGAACTACCCCGAAAAACAACCTTCCTTAAAAATTGTGCTAAAATTATGAAATTAATTTTCAAGGGGTAATCGACCTTCCTGAACTTGGAAATAATTTTAGATTTTCTTCCCGACGTACATCCGAGGGTGGAAACCTACCCCTAAAATCCATTTTCCTTAAAAATTGTGCTAAAATAAAAAAATTAAATTTTCAAGTGTTTATTAACCCCTCTGAAACTCGGAAATAAATTTAGACTTTTTCCCCGACGCAACCCTGAGGGTCAACGGGTACCCACCATATCCTTCTTTCTTAATAATCGAGTTGAAATTGTGAATTAAATTTTTATTCGGGATTTATCGAAAATTTTCAGAGAAAAAGTATCCCAGACTCACTTCTTCACTTGCATAGTATGATGATGGTTTCACTCAATGTGTTCAGCACCGTTAATTGGCGTGATGGCACATGTTGGTCCGCTCAACGAGGCTATGTGTGTAGGTGCATGGCCTCTAACATCTGAGTTGTGACCAATTCCATGCAACGTCTTATCTCCACTTTCTGTTCGTCAATTGGTCTCAAATCTCTTCTTGTAAACCTTTTGCTTCAGAAAGAGATTTGAGACCATTGACGAGCTGAAAGTGATAGACGTTATGTGGAATTGATGGTCACACCTCAGTTGTTAATTAAAGTCACACATAGCCTCATTGTGCAGAGTGCAGACCCCAACATGAGCCTTCACGCCATGTAATTATTATAACGGTGGACATCCATCATCATACTGCAAGTAAAGAGGCGAGTCTGATATATTTTTTTTCTATGAAAAATTACGATAAATCCCGAAAAAAATTTAATTCACAATTTTAACTCGATTATTAAGAAAGAAGGATATGGTGGGTAGCCGTTTACCCTCAGGGTTGCGTCAGAGAGAAAATCTAAAATTATTTCCGACTTCAGTAGGGTCGATTACCCCTTGAACATTAACTTCATAATTCTAGCATACTTTTTAAGGAAAATTGATTTTCGGGGTAGTTTTCCACCCTCAGGGGTGCGTCGGGAAGAAAATTTAAAATTATTTCCGAGTTCAGGAGGGTCAATTACCTCTTGAAAATTAATTTCATAATTGTAACACAATTTTTAAGGAAAGTGGATTTTAGGGGTAGGTCTCCACCCTCAGGGGTGCGTCAGGGAGAAAATTTAAAATTGTTTCCGACTTCAGTAGGGTCGATTACACCTTGAAAATTAATTTCATAATTTTAGCACAATTTTTAAGGAAAGTGGATTTTAGGGGTAGTTCTCCACCCTCCGGAGTGCGTCGGGGAGAAAATTTAAAATTATTTCCGAGTTCAGGAGGGTCACTTACCTCTTGAAAATTAATTTCATAATTTTAACACAATTTTTAAGGAAAGTGGATTTTAGGGGTAGGTCTCCACCCTCAGGGGTGCGTCAGGGAGAAAATTTAAAATTATTTCCGACTTCAGTAGGGTCGATTACCACTTGAAAATAAATTTCATAATTTTAGCACAATTTTTAAGGAAAGTGGATTTTAGGGGTAGTTCTCCACCCTCAGGGGTGCGTCGGGGAGAAAATTTAATATTTTTTTCTAATTTAGGAAGGTCGATTACCCCTTGAAAATTAATTTCATAATTTTAGCACATTTTTTAAGGAAAGTGGATTTTAGGGGTAGTTCTCCACCCTCAGGGGTGCGTCGGGGAGAATATCTAAAATTATTTCCTAGTTTAGGAGGGTCGATAACCCCTTGAAAATTAATTTCATAATTTTAGCACAATTTTTAAGGAAAATGGGTTTTAGGGGTAGTTATCTAACACTCAAGGGTGCGTCGGGGAGAAAATCTAAAATTATTTCTTAGTTCAGGAGGGTTGATAACCCCTTGAAAATTAAGTTTAATAATTTTAGCTCGTTTATTAAAAAAAGTGGAAAATACTAATAGGTCTGAATAACGGGGTACGGCCGGGTAGCACTCCAGGGGTGTGCGTGGTAGAGGTGGTGCCACGGGGGTGTGGTAATGAATCTGTATTAATTAATTTTTTCAGAGGTGTAAATTAATTACCTATTGTATGAAATTTTCTCCATAAAATTGTTATAAATTTTCAAATTGTTACATCTCGGTCATATTCATTGGAAAAACTTTTCGTATTTCCTATGGGGGAAAAAAAAACACCCCTGAAAAGGCTGAAAGGGGTGCGATTGGCTCCAATAATATTGTAAAGCCCCTGAATTTAATTTGACAGCTGGTGCGTCAAATTTTACGTTTGTATGTAAGCTTCTAATCGCACATTATCAAATTATTAACCTGCTTTTCATACTCCATATTTCTTTCGAGCCGCATTACGTCCGCCATTTTGTGACGTCATCACTCTGCAGACAGCGCCGCCATCGGTCATTTCGTTCGAGAATAACATATAACATGCAATGGCTATGAGCCATACAGATATAACGAAGAGGATAGTTAAAAATATATATTAATAATTAATATATACAAAGCAACACAAAGGTATTTATAACAAAGGAATAATATAAATATTACATATATATAATTTTTTAATATATTATATAATGTATTTATTATATCCTCTAGATATTTTTTTATGCATGATATTCAATGCCTTTATTCTCTTATATTATCTTATGTATATCTGATATTTTATTGTGTAATACGACTGAAAATCTACATACAAGACACCTAACACTTCCTGTCTTTCCTTGGGTGTGTAACATTAACTACGTTTTGCAAATGACAAATTATACTCCCCATGTAACAACAGCTCATATTTTTGTCTGCGTTATAAGAGATCGTGTAGTTAAATTTGAGTCCCTCTGCTACTGACGTGTACGGGTCTGCTTTTACGTATTATATTTATGTGGTTCGTTGGTCGTCAGTTTCCAAGAGTTAGAGCAAGAGAGCATGCAACTTCTATCTGTTATTTCTACCCCTGTATGATATGAACATATTATATATGTATGATATATATTTATAATTATTCAGTGAGAACTGTTCTTAAAATTCTAATTTCCATTTTTTTGGAGACGCCATATTACCCCTGCAGATCTAAATGTAGGCTAATTGCCGCGCAGTCATTGCTGCATTTGATACCCTCACCCGTCTTACCGCTAGACCGTAGTCTAAAGCAAGTTGGTCTTAGGTCAGGATCTACATACCCTGGTCTTATATAAACAAAGCTGTGTAATGGTTGGCTTCTATTATTTTATTCGGTGGTTAGGAACATATTGTTCTTCTAATTTCTATAATTAAAGAAAATCAAATTTTTTTACTCTCTTAAAGAAAATACTGGTAATGAATGACTCATTGCATACGCACATGATCTCTATCTTTTTTCTGCTTATATTATATATACCACATATATAGAAAAGTTATATACTGTAGTTACTATATTATACTATATATATTAAATTTTTAATACATATTATATATACTATATATATAAATATGTATTTAAAATTTAATATATTATTTTTTTTTTTTTTTTATTTTTTTTAATCAAACCCTATTGGGTACTTCTATTTACTAATTACATACTACTTTGAAACCCCGAACCTTCCGAAACCCTAACTTGAGCGTTTCGCGGGCTCTTACGGAACGGGGGCGGCCACGGCCTTGCAAATCCATCCCGGCATTTGCCTGCAACTGAGGGAAATGTGGAAACCTCAGTCAGGATGGATGCTACAGCTTTTGTCAATAAACCGGAAATGCAATGGTTCAAAGCCAGGGGAACCACATTATAATGCACATCTAAAACAGCTGAAGTTTCAAAAACAAAAACTTATGCTGTAGGTAACAGGAGAAATAAAGAGGGAAATTCACCCAAATAATACGTGAATAGTTAGCAAAGGATATTCTACACAGCGGCATTGCATAAAAATAACTTTAGACAATATTGTCATTAGATATGCATACAAAGAATGCCATCCTGGAATTGAGCTGACCGACAACACCAGCAGTAGAAAATGTTAGTGTATGACATTCATGATTGGTTTTTCTAATGCTTGATTTGAAGGGATGTTGGTACATGATAATTTTTACTGAGGGAGAAAGCAAAACGTGTCAGACTGAACTACATACCAGAATCTTTTTTTTTTTTTTTTTTTTTTGCAACTTGTTTTAAAGTCCTGCAGAAAATATATCATAATACCTAATTAAATGCATGGTTCCTGTAGAATTTTAAAACAAAGAAAAAGAAAAAAAAAACATTTTAGCAACATTCTCAGCATTGTTCTGGCAATCAATTGGGAGGGAAAAGATGAGGGAGTAAGGAGAATGGGTAATTTAATCCCGATCTCACGATCAGTGCACCCATTTCTTGGGATAGAGAGAAGGACAAGAGGGAACAAAGAATCTATCCTGATCTGGCCCCCAGCTTTTGAAGACATTGCACACCCTTCTCCTGGTACTCCTCCTTGCTCATCCAGAAGGTGTCTCGGTCCTTCATCACTTCGGCAAGCACCGCTCCACCAATGAAAACCATGTCCTTTCGGCGGGGAGGGTCCTCAATGCGGATTTTGAATTTCGAGAGCTTCTCGATGTCATTCTTGAGCACTCGCTCCAGGTACAGCTGTTTGATCTCTCGCTCCAGCCGGCTGGGCAATCCAGGGTACATGGTGGAACCACCAGACAGAACGATGTGCTTGTTAATATATAGAAAGTAAATAAGGTGGTGTACTGCATGTATAATAAGGTATAACAGCAGGTATAATTAAATAATTTATTGTTATTATTAAATAAAATTGATGAATGCATTACTTCGCGTATATAATATATGATATTACTAACTTATCATATCAAATATCTCATATAAAATCAAGAATCAAGCCATGTTCCATCTTAAACACGACCTTATATATAATGCCTTTAAGTTAAGCAGCATTTGGCGCGCTTAGCATATAAACTAAAATCATGAAATGTTCCCAAGTACTATCAAATTTAAGTGTGATAAATTTCTCATACTTTTCTTGATCGACAGGGACTACAGTCAAATTAATTTTATATTCCTTCCGGAAGTAGCCAGAAGTATGAAGTTTGCAACTCTTCTGTTTGTAATTTAGTTTTGAAATTTTACAGAGTGGTTTGAAGTAGAAGTATTGATCTATGTATGAAATTGTAAATCTGAAACATGAATAGGAAGACCAGAAACCTTACGCTTCCGGCTACTTCCGGAGGGGATATCATGTAAATTTGACTGTACTTAGGGCTCCCGAAGTTTGTTGTTCTTACAATCTCTGCACAGTGCGGTCGAGGTCAGAGGGCACGTCGAGGAGCTCCTGACCAACACAGTTACATTCCACCTCCAGTTCTGTGCCGTCCTCCGTGCTGTTCCAGCAGCCGCAGCAGCGCACCGCCCCCGGGGGCCTGGGGGACTGTGCCGCCCCCAGTGCCGCCCCCAGCAGCAGCAGCCACGGCCACGCCGCCATGCCGCGCTGCAACATAAAAAATTTGTCTAGTGAATATGTCATCCAATGCTTTTTTTACCAGGGTGCAGTTTATTATGTAATATTATATATCTTTCATGGGCGTGTTCATACTAATATTTTAATTCATAATTATGAATTTAAATGTCATACAATATATCATAGGGCAAATGAAATAGGCTATGTAGTATGTTGCTAGAAACTGACTTAAATGGTTATAACAACAAAATATTCTTTAACTTTTTTGCTCTCAATTAACTTATATATACATTGTAGGCTTCACGTAAATTATATAAAAATGTCTTCGTTGCATTTTGTTACGTTTCTTGCCATATCTGTTACAACGAGGAAGAAAAAATTTCACAGTAATGAAGTTTGAACACAGCTCTTTCTTCTTTTCTTAGATCAGAAAATTACTTTTCAGGCAGCGCATTAACTATTATACAGGAATTTCATGTTTACATTTTGGGTAGCACGGAGATGCCCGAAGCCGCCCGAAGAGCTTCGGGATGTAGGCAGAAAACCCTAAAATCCTATGCTGTGCGTGTTAACATAACTCACAACACCTCTTTTCTCATAACAGTTTTGGTCACCAAATATTTTTTTTCACTAGCATTGGTTCTTCTTGTCACCATTTATGAAAGAAATTTCTACGAGAAATGATACGAATCGTCAGGAGAAATTAATTTCGAGACCAACTTTAACACGTATTTGCTATGCCACTGACAATGTTTTGCCTACACAATTATGACGTCATATTGTTTTGTGACGTATGGTGAAAGACCCGTATAGTGGATCGATATTACAAGTGCGTACATGTAAAAATTTTACAAAAGTTTTTTTTCCGTGGAACTAATTGACACTAAATTATTTCTAGTGTTATTAAAAAAACACAAAATACAATTTAAGAACCAATATTTATATATAAATATATAAAATAATAAATTGCAGAATTATAATATGCAGCATAATATATAATTAAAAAGAACGATAATGAGATATTAGAATGTGAAAATTTTAGTGGCTTAATCGAAAGAAGGGGTAAAAATATGGTACTGTGAATTTTTTCAGATTTTTCTGAGACCGGAAACTATTTTTAAAAAATTATTAAAAGTCTATTTTGATGACGTCACGGGCGGCACTGCCCTATCCTTTTTCTTAAGAAATGCCGCCCGTGATGTCATCAAAATGGACTTTCAATAATTTTTTTAAAAATAGTTCCCGGTCTCAGAAAAATCTGAAAAAATTCACAGTACCATATTTTTACCCCTTCTTTCGATTAAGCCACTAAAATTTTCACATTCTAATATCTCATTATACAGTAATGAATATTTTTATAACATGTGGCAAATTGATCATTGCCAATTCAGCTCAGCCAATAAAAACAATAAAAAATCAAAGGAAATACATCAAGCTGCTATCTTATGGCAAAAGAAAAGAAAATTTTCCAAGATGAAAATTTATAAGAAAATGTTATTATATAATAATTTTTTTTTTAAAAAAAGCACAACTTCTCTAATCAGCAAGTATGCAATTTTAAATAATATTAATATTACTTTAATAATGTAAACGTACAGTCATCACCTTGGAAAATTTCCTTCTTAACCACCATGCCCTAAAACAGAGGGCATGCGGTGGTTAACAAGGCAGCAAGGGGGAAATTTTACAAGGCGACAAGTGTACTGCATGACATATTAAAATTGTTATCTTAATTGGTTGAAAAAAAAATCATCCTTCTCCAGTGGAATTTCAATAACTTTATAAATTGCTTTACTTTTATATCTGGCAGCAACTTTAATTCCATCATTAAATTTGCTACTTACCCAATTCAATTCAAAATTAGTTAGCCCGTGAGAGGTTGACACCCGCATGTCACGCAAGCAAGAACCGACTCGTCCCCGGGGGGCTGCTGATGTCACTGCTGGTGTTATATATTATATCGCGTGTATATATAGCAAAACGTCAATCACAAATATAATGAAGGTGTTTATATATTTAAAGCTTAAGATTTCTATCAGTAATGAATACACATACAAGTTTTAAATAATAATGGACAACTTATACGTGATTTTTTTTTACTGCAATGCAAAAATGAATAGACGGTACCAAATTATGCTACTCAGAATTTTTCAGATTTTTTTGAGCCCTGGAACTATTTTTAAAAGAGGCGTCAATAAGCGTTTTTGTCCTATCCTTTTTATTAAGGATTCAGGGGTGCCAACTTAAATTACAGGACTTTCAATAATTATTTAAAAATAGTTCCGGGACTCTAAAAAATCTGAAAAATTCAGAGTGGCATAATTTGATACTCTCTTTTCATTTTTGCAATAAAAAAACTTTCTTGTAAGTTGTCCAATAGCACCTTAAAATTTTAATTATTGTGAACTTTTGATTGTTAATAATTTTGGTGTATAAATCAGTGCTTCACAAAATGTCAAATCAAGTACCCAAATTATATATATATATATATAAATGATGGAACCTTTTTAGTTCTAATTCTATTGAGATAAGTTTTAGGCTTACATACATTTTTTTTAATTTAAAAGTTCTTAACATTCTGAAGCGACAAGAGATATTTATTTAAAAAACAAAAATGCGCGTGGCAATGATTAAAATTAAAATTTATGCGTTTGTTGAAATTTAAAATAATAAATCAGATAAATCAAGTTACATTATTTTGCATTTATTTTTTTCTTGAAAAAAATCCCCATTTCAACATTCTTAATTTTACCATTACTTTTTTTAATATGTTTATCTAATGTAATTAATTCGGTAGGTATTCACGATATAATTTTTGTATACAATTTTTTCTTACATGAAAACTGCATGCAACTCCATTTATTTGATTGTTTGTAAAATTTGTATTGAGGTGAAATTTTCTTGTAAAAAAACCTAGTTATATACATTCAAAATTGTACCTTACAGTGTAGGCTTTTTAAGTTACATTGTATAACATTATGCGTTGCATTTTACTAGTTATTATTAGTATTACTTTATTATACAGGTAAAGTAAAGCTTTGATTTCAATATTTTCACTAAAAGTTAAAATTTCTTCGAACCGCTTTAGATCAATCAATATATAGTTCTGCGGCAATAATTTTATACCTGTTAAGTTTTATTTACAAGCATTGTTCTTAAAGGGAAAAATTCCAAGAAAACATCAGAGGGGAAATTAACTTTGAATTGAGATTTTCAACAAACTATTAGGATAAAACATAAATAATATAAAATGTGCATTTCCTCCTCGTAACGCATGATCTCAGAAAGTTTGCAATAAAATAATTTAGAACTTATTATAACACATTTAACTAAAATAAATAGTAATTGTGTTTATATTTGATATATGTTTTACAGAATATACTGGGTTGTCCACTTTATTAATTAATGATAATTAATCAGTGTGATAAATAAATCAATAAAATCAATGCCATATAAAGAGATATTAAATATTTTATTTTCTGCTCGAGCTTAAAGCTCATAGATCAAGCTAAACGAACAATCTATAATATTGTAACCTATAAACTGTATTATGAATTAAATACAAAGAAAACAAAATTATGATAATAATTTTGAATAAAAAAATAATTCCAATGTATGTATAACAATTAAATTTCAACATTAACTGAAACATTCATCATTGCAAACAGGGTCGGACTGGGCTCAAAGGGCCTACTGAGCAAACAAGAATACGGGCCTACTTGACCCTGTGCGGAGCTTACTTTTAACGTTGTAGGGATCTCCCAGCCGAGGGGGCCTACTGAGCGATCGCTTACCAACTCTTATGGCCAGTCCGAGCCTGGTTGCAAATAAAGTGTATAAAATCTCAACTGTGTGCTATATATATTATTTAGAGAGTTATTGACAGTTGCTGGACAGATGGTTTACCAAACCTAATTCTGCACTCTGGTCAAGGAAAGTTACGGCCGGCTCGTGCAGACCAGGTTGACGAGGGTTAACTGAGGTTACGCAAAAGTAACAGAAAAGAGCAATTAGATTTAATTATACACTTGATCGATGCGATGATCTTCTAGTTCACAGGAAAATGTAGAGTTATATATAGCTTATGGCGAATAAAATTATATAAACTATAAACTATGACGTATTATATAATAATAACATCCACTGAGCAAAACCTTCATAGATCTGTTATTCTAAAAATAGAGATAAGTATTACTTTTTTCACGTTTACATATAAAGAAGAATGAGAAGAAAATATTTTTTTTTTAGAAGAAACCTTAAATACATATCTTTCCAGATTTCATTTATTTAAATAATGCGTTATATGATCTTTTATTAGTAAATTTGTAGCTGCAGTGAATGAGACACGACACAAATGAAATATAATAAATTAATTATTTAATATAATAAATAAATAGTGTATAAAAAAAATATATTATAAAAGTTTGCCATAATATCGGAAAATGCTGAAAGTAGAGGGTCATGCCTCTGTCTTTCACATCCTACTTTCTTTTATGATTCTTCCTTGTCTTGTAAAATCACATATAGTTAGGGAATCAACAACCAAATTTCACGAAAATCGCGCTATTGGTGATACCGGGCTGAAATTTTCAGTACTTGCTAATAACATCATTTGCATCAACTTTTTTGGCGGATCCCAAAAAAAAGTGTCATACCGTGACCTTGAGTGACCTTTGAACTTTGACCTCCGATTGATTTACGTTTGATTTTTTTACAAGGAATCTAAGGCAGATACGAAAAAAATTGTCATTAGCAAATATGTTTGTACTAACACGGAGAGTAATTAGCAATTTTTGGAAAAGACCCAAGTCCATAAAAAACAAAATGGCGGCCGATGAAACTTTTATTGACCTCTTTTTTGGCAGCTTTCTTGCTTATTTTAACCAAACTAGCTAACTTTTTAGCTTAAAATAGCAACTATCAATTGTCTACTATCATTACGATTAAAAAAAATCATAATGCTTCTTGATAAGAGAATAATAACTCGAGATATTGTAATTTCTACCGTAAAATGAGCACTTTTTCCCTATGCTATTATAATACGTTTTTTTACTAAAATCCATACTTTTTGTGACAAAAGCATTAAACATACAGAAATGATTAATTGCATCATAAGAACCTTAAAAAATACTGTACCCTAAAATTTTGAACCACCCTTTGACCCCTGGTGACCTTTCAAAATGGCGGATGTGGAGAACAGGAAAGTATTATTTTCTGGCAAACCAAAGGTCGGGATAAAGATATATTCCGCAGAAAAGATGCTTAGATGGTTGCAATTATTTAAAAAGGGTCCCTAATTATTTTCAAAGTGCAATGTTGCCAAATATAGCACCCCTATAGAGACCTAAATTTTATTTTACTTTTTTTCAGTTAAAATCGTATAAAATCCATGCTTTCTGAAAGTGGAGCTTCTAATTTTCAAGCATGATTAATTAATTGGGGTCACGAGAACCAAAAAAATAAGAACTCCCTCCCCTCCCCCCCACCCCCCCAAAAATTAAAACATTTTACGCCTCATGCCCAGGGTTCTTTAATCCATGATTGACTCGGGGAATTATATTATATTTTTTTAGGCCATATAGTCAGTGCATTGAAGTAATTGCAGTTAGTAACCATTTGTCTATAGTATACGTATTTCTACTAAATAAAAATTAAAACTAAGAGTAATTTTAAGAAAGAGTTCCCTAATTAAAAAAAAAAAAGATGGGTTTCCAAGTCTTCCTAAAATCTGAGTAATCTTTTTCTCGAGAAACAAATAATAAATATGTAACAAATATAACAAATGTTTTATCAAATATATATGCTAAAAATACTGTATTTATATAAATAATGTTCACTTAATTTTATGATAATGCTTTTAACCATTCGTTCACAGTACAATATATAAATATGTACAATTTGTATAAAATAAGTATGCACGATCGGAGATCCAGCGGGGTTCTAAAATGGAAAAGGTACGTGTTCGTGCATACGCACAATGCTCCAAATCTGCAACGTTAATTTATGAGCGACTTTCGGGGGGTGCAACGGAGGCATACATTACGTACCCCCTTTATATACACGTTTAAATCAACCCAGAGTAGATATGACCCACCGGTCCTGGCGCAGCCACGCCCCCTTTCTTCCCCGCCCTCCCCCTCCCTCCCTTTCCACCCCCCCCCTTCTTTTGACCCCCCCCCCCCTCCCTGCTTCTCCTCTCTTTGTAACAAATTCCTCTATTCCCCTGAATCCATTTTTTTTTATATTTATGACGTCAGTGAAACTCTCAATGAATATACTATTTGTGTAGTATGTCATGAAATGATGTATATTTATACTAAAATGTTAAGTCATTGTTAAATTAATAATTAATTATGATTGTAATGCAGCAATGCCATGGGCGTTCTTGCGTCCTACAAACCGATAAATAAGGTTACCGCTCACTTTCAAATTTAATTGTTTACATGTGTTCCTCCTTTCTAAAGATGAAGTATAAATACAAGTCTGGCCGACCTAACCTGTATCATTAACGCTTTACCATCAATATTGTGTAGTGCTGCAAGAAGCCTGTCTACAAAAGATTTTGAATCCTTGAAGCTGAATATGATGTGAGTACCAAACATTTATAATTATTACGTGTAATGCTTTTTTAACTTATGTTTTAAATCAGAATATATAAATTGAAATCACATATGTTTTCCTTGAAATGATAAGTTATTTTCTTTACACATTATTTGAATCCTTGTGAGGAGAGAGCCAAAATGATAACATGCTGTTATTATACAGTTGAAATATGTATAATATAATAATTAAAATATCAGCTCAACTTAATTTTATTATTTGCGTTTTTTTTTATATTTGTATATTTGATTATTGAAATTACATATAAACAACAGGATTTTATTTATACAAATGATTATTATCTTCATCTTATATTTAATTGAACATAATATATTATAAATTGAAATAGAGTACTTGAAAAAATATGAAGTTGATGTCAAATGTTATAAGTTCTAGAATTAAAAATACAAAAATATAATCATCAGCCAAATTAATTATATCCTGTTACTTTTACGTACATTAAAGTATTTATTATGCAGATAATTTTTTTATGAAGTATGTGAGTACGATTTTAAAACTGTACAGTAACAGCATATCATTTATTTTTTTTTCTCTCTCTTCAAAAGGACTCAATTAATGTGCAAAAAAGCAGAAGTTCTCATTCTAAGGAAACTAATTTTCATTGCTTCTTTATATTATTACTATAAATTTTATACATAATATTTAGTGATAATATTTTAGATATAAACTTGGAAAAAAATAATACATCAAGCATAGCCAATGAAAACGTTTATTTTTTCATAATATAAAGTAGGTTTTGTATAAAAATATAAAAAGTATATAAAAATGAATTAAAAAAATTGCAATATGTTAAAAATATTTCTCTCACCCTAATTTATAATAGAAAAAAAAGTTATACAACAACTTGTTGCGTTCGTGGAATTGAGAGTCAGTATTTAAACAACATCAACAAACGTCAAATTATGCATGCCAAAACGTTTCCCATAGTAAATCAAGTTCACTTTGGGCACATTTCCTGCGTTGTAATCTTTGACTTGAGCGTCAGTGAAGGTGTTGACAGGATACCTGCAACAAAAAACAATATTGAGATCAAAGGTATTTTTTTATGTATATATATTGCAAAAATATATTAATAAAGTTACCTCTTTGGAAGGTAGATGCGCACGATCTCTCCGTCACGCAAAATTTTGCAGAGAATTGTATCCCCATACCTATTGCAAATAAAGACAAATTTATCGTTACTTTATAATAATATTCTGAGAGAATTTAAGTAATTACCTTGTTGATGCTTTTTCCATTTGGGTCACAACGTAGGGAACATTTATCTTCAAGTCTCCAAAGTTAACTAGGGCGTCAACACTGTTGGAGGCGTTGTTCAACAATTCTGCAAACATGTTGGAAGTTCTTGCAAGAATGGATGAAGGGGTTTCACGAAGCTTACACTTATATACTCATCCACATCTTGATAAAAAAATATTCAACGAATAACAATTATTACCTTGAGTAAGGTTAAGATGAGTTTTGAATTTTTTGTACACATATTATAACGTTATAGCAATATAAATAATAATATAAGTTTTGCAATGTCATATAATGCAACAGTAACATCCTGGAAACATTTACTACATTGAGTTTCATGTAGAAAAGAATTAACCTTGAGGCATTATATTATTATTGCAGCTTAACAGTAGCTTTTCATGGCTGCTGCTCTGACGATATGTTCCCTTCAATTATATAGATTTAACTTAATTGAAAGCAAGATTGCATCTTAAAAACGCCCTACCTCCACCTACCTACTTCCCGCCAACATTTTTAAGGTTGGGTAAGGTTAAGGTGACATTGAAATTAATGTACAAAAAATTAAACTTTGAGGTATTATATTAATATTACAGCTGCGCAATAGCTCTTCATGGCTGCTGATGTGATGAAATGTGCCCTTCAATTCAAATATAATTTTACCTTCACATAATGCAAGAATTGCATCCTGGCAACGCTCCTCTCCCTCCACATTTCTTAAGTTGTGTAAGGGAAAACGTGACACAAGAATTTTATATACAAAAAAGTAGAACCTTAAGTCATCAATTATTTTTTATTCTTGTTGCATTTATGTATGCTTGCGTTTTGTATTATTTTTTTCATTTTAAAAAAAGTATGCTACATTATATTTTATTTTAATTTTTTGATACTTGAAAACTAAAACATTTTAAAAATTTATATAATTTTTTTTTTCATTAAGTGCCATGGAAGAATAGAAAAAAGGAAAAATCATAATCGTCAGAGAGAAAAAAAATAAGAGGTAAGAATATATTATAATACTTATTAGTAATGCTGATGAGAGCGTATTTAAACAACAACATAAGCATATTTATTGATTCATATTATAATTATTTTTCATATATTTACGAAGAAAATGAATACTATATTATGTAATAATTATTTCTTCAAAAGCTTTATGCTTTATATTAACAACAATTAAACTATTTATCTTCTTTAACATTTTATGAATTACTTTCTTATCAAGCTTTTTTTGGTTTAATAAGTTCAACAATTAAAATATTGTTCTTCTTCTATCTTTACATGAACTCGCAAGATTTTGAGTTTTTTACAAATCAAGTAAAGCAGAAAATATGGCAGAAGGTGATACAGGAGGTAAGATATATATTTTTAAATACCTATTTTATTAAACATCATTTTATAATCATATATATTATATTATATATTGATTATTTCATATATAGTATATAATATTGATTATTTTATACTTTATTTATTATATTTAAACTACTGCTTGAGATTAATGTTGTTATTTCCTTACAGTTTCTGGTTACTACTGTGTGAAGATCAATTTTTTTTTAAAAGTTAATGGACGCTACAATCCCTTATGTGAATCCTGTAAGACATCAAGTGACTCGCAAACTTACGAGAGAGATTTTCATGGACCAGTAGAAAAAGAAAAATACCACAGGGGAAACAGCAGCATTGGGAGAATGCAGTGCGGTGTCTGTGACAATGAATTAAGCGTAACTCGACCTCTATCGCAATGCAAAGAATGTTTTGATGAAGTGTACAGTGACCGAGAGCAGTGAGGGGAGAATTGGAGGGGGGGCAAATAGCATATAAAGAAACCTGCGAGTAGAGGACGGTCAGCATCACTCTCCTGCTGTTTTGGACCAGCGACGACTGCGAGACAAAACAGAAAAAGGTGAATATTTTTTTTTTGATTTTATATAATTTTATATACTCATTTATATTAATTTTGAAATTGAAAAAATATGTTTCTAATTTAGTTTCCTTTTGTAGAGTGTACTTCTTCACGTTTTCAAAATGAAGTTTAAGTGCAACTTCTGTAAGCAAGAATTCAACACAAATTTTGCAAGAAACAGGCATGAAACTAAATCTTGTATAGTTAGAAGGAGAACGATATCAAAAAATATTAATATTAATGAACCTTCAACATCTCAATCAAGTGTAAACTTAAGTTCTGGTTCTAATGTTGATCAAAGTGATTCAAATGAGCGTGACGTATTTTTAAATAATGAAAGGTATAACGACAATTGTGATAGAAATATAAGTGACAGTGACACACCTGACAATTCTGACGATAATGAGCCTGCATCAAAAAAGTCTCGATTGATGCGAAGAAAGGATGGTGAAATTGTTGAACGTGCTATGAATAACTGTATAAAAACTTATAGATTCCGTAATCCTGAAAAATTTATGGATCCAGCAGATTATTTAATGTCGAATAAAAATAAAATCATAAAAATCTTGCATAAAGAGATACTTGAAAATAAATCAATTAAATTCAATTTAGTTCTTCATTGTAAATTTGTAAAAGAAGATAGTTCTTTAGATGGAAATTTCAAAACTGCAAATACCCCTGTTTATGAGCTAACTGACCTTAGCATATTAATGGATGAAAAATTTGAAAAAATATTATTAGAATTTGTGGAGTTTACAACAAAGGGGAGTGGATGGGCTTTGCATAAAATCAGAAAGCTACTCGTTCGAATTAATAAATATAATCCTCTTAGAGGTGCAACATACATTCCTCTTCCAAATAGCTTGAAATATACTAAATCAATTATCAATGTTGATAATAAGGATGGTAGATGTTTTGAATATAGTATTTTAGCATCGTTAGTTAAAAAAGATCCACAGAGGGTTACAAAATATACAAATTTAAAGCATCCGTATGATTTTAATTGTATAACTACTCCAACGCCATTGCATGAGATCCGGAAATTTGAAAAAATAAATAGCATTAGTATTAATGTGTTTGCTTTTGATGATGAGACTGAAAAAATATATCCACTTAAAGTTGTAGATAAAGAATTAAAAAATCATAGAGACTTGTTATATTTAAGAAACTCACAAGGACAGACACATTACTGCTACATTAAAAATTTTTCAAAGCTTATATGCAGTCAATTAAATAGCGTACAACATAAGATATTTATTTGCAAACGCTGTTTTACATATTACACAAAAGACGGTAAAAAAAAATTATTGGAACACAGAAATAACTGCATGTTGCATGAACCAGGAAGAATTGAATTACCCAAAAATGACGCTTTTGGAAATAAACCACAATTAAGATTTAAGAATTTTAATCATAAAATGAGGGTTCCTATTGTAGTCTATGCTGATTGTGAGGCTATATTAGAAAAAATTGACACATGCTCACCTCATGCGGATAAATCTTATACCAACAAATGTCAAAACCATGTACCAATGTCATTTTGCTCTTACATTAAATCACATCTACCTTCTTCGGTAGTACATGACTTGCCACTCGAGCCTACTATATTTAGAGGAAAAAATGCAACATTAGATTTTATTTCTCACTTGCATGACATTGCAAATAAAGTAAAAGATATATATTCCACTGTAATACCAATGCATGAATTAACTTCTATTCAGGAAAAAGAATATAATGATGCTGTTATTTGTCATATCTGTGATCGTTATATTAGTACAATGCAAGGTCATGTTAAAGTCCGAGATCATTGTCACTTGACGGGCAATTTTATTGGAGCTGCACATTCAAAATGTAATTTAAAATATAAAATTCCACGGATTTTACCAATCTTGTTTCACAATTTCAGTTTCTACGACTGTCATATGATTATTAAAGAGTTGGGAAATTTTGAAGGAGATATAGATATTATCCCAAGCAGTGAAGAGACTTATATAACTGTAAGTAAAAGTTTAGAGAATATTCAGTACAAAAAATATCAAGAATATTTTAGGTTACGCTTTGTTGACTCATTTCGATTTCTTTCCAGTTCATTAGATACACTAGCAAAGAACCTGCCAGATTCTGAAATGACGAACATAAATACTAATTTCCCTTCTGATAAATTTCATCTGGTCCGAAGAAAGGGTGTATTTCCATACGAACATGTTGACCATTTTGATAAGTTGAATGAAACCAAATTACCTTCGATTAATCAGTTTTACAGCTCTCTGACAGCCAGTCATATATCTCAAGAGGATTATGACCATGCAAAACGAGTGTGGGAGGCTTTTAATATTAAGACTTTGGGTGAGTACAGTGATTTGTATTTAAAAATTGATACTCTACTTCTAGCTGATGTGTTTGAGAATTTCCGTTCTGTTTGCTTAAAAACCTATCAATTAGACCCCTGCTATTACGTCACATCTCCTGGTCTGGCCTTAGACGCAGCTTTGAAAATAACGAATGCCTCTCTTGATCTAATACAAGACTATGATATGCTGCTCATGTTTGAAAAAGGAATTCGGGGAGGCATAACCCAATGCATAAAGCGTCACAGTGTTGCAAATGATCCAAGGAGTAAAAACTTTAATCCTGATAAAGCGCGGTCGTATATAGCTTACTGGGATGCCAATAACCTTTATGGATGGGCCATGATTCAAAAACTTCCCATATCAGATTTCAAGTGGATATCTTTAAATGATTTTTCAATTGAAGATATTGAAAAAATTTCTGATTGTGGAAAAATTGGGTACATTTTAGAAGTTGATATTGCTTATCCAAAACATTTGCATGATCTCCATAATGATTTACCGCTGCTACCTGAATCAGGTTGTCCTCCAGGAAGTAGACAAAAAAAATTATTAACCACACTTGATGAAAAAAAAAATTATGTGCTTCATATAAAAACTTTGAAGCAAGCTCTGAGGCATGGTTTGATTTTAAGAAAGATACATAAAGTTTTACAATTCAATCAGTCATACTGGTTACGTAACTACATAAATTTAAACACAGAACTGAGAACACAAGCCAAGAATAGCTTTGAAAAAGATTTTTTTAAATTAATGAATAACGCAGTTTTTGGAAAAACTATGGAAAATATAAGGAAAAGGCATAACATCAAATTGGTTTCGTGTCCAATAAAAGCACAAAAATTAATAAATAAGCCAAATTTTAGAGAACGCATTGTAATTAATTCTAATCTTGTCATTATACTAATGGAGAAGGAAATAATTTACTTTGACAAACCAATCTATGTTGGAATGAGCATATTAGAGATTTCAAAGACATTAATGTACAGCTTTTTATATGATATTTTGAGACCACATTTCGGAAATAAAATGTATCTTTTATACATGGACACGGATTCCTATATGATTGAAGTGTTTTGTCATGATATTTATCAGGAAATGTTAAAACTTAAAGAATATTTTGATACTTCAGAGTACCCTGATAACCATATATGCTTCTCGTTAACAAATAAGAAGGCCTTGGGCAAGTTCAAGGATGAGGCTAAAAGTAGATGCGTTCTAGAATTTGTAGGCTTAAGACCTAAAATGTATGCTTTACTTATTGAAAATGAGGAGAAAATGACGGCAAAAGGCGTGAAAAGAGTAAATTTAGGCACTCAAATACATTTTAAGGATTATTTAACTTGCCTTCAAAGCAATAAAGAAAAATATACAAAATTTAGGAGAATTTCATCAGTAAAGCATAATGTTTGTACAGTTGAGCAAAACAAATTGTCATTGAGTCCATTTGATGATAAAAGATTTATTGCAAATGATGGAATATGTACATTTGCGTATGGTCACTATAAGCTTGAAGAAAGTGATTGTTGAAAGTGAATTCAATACCTGTAAATTTTTTATGTATATGCACTATTTTAATTATGTAGAATATTGTTACTTTTAGCATTTATTGTAAAATTAAACAATTTTTTTTTCTTTTATTTTTAAATTTATTGTGTTTTGTTTAAACATTTCATTACATTACGTACATTATTCTTCTTGTTTTTTTAATTTTAAAGATATATCAGAACGTTCTATTTAACTATGTAATACATATTATTATTTTAATTTTTTTGACATATTATCATATTCCTTTTTTTATGTTAAATATATTGTATAAAATGTTATTTATATTTTTCTATATTTTTGTTATTTTATTGTAATTTTTTAATATTTGTGCCAAACAAAAATTATAATAAATCATTCTTGTGAATAAAACTGTCATGTTTTTTATCAAAACCCAACCATCGCACGAGCAAATGATCTCTTTTTTTTTTAATTATTTTTTCTACTAAATAACTATGAGGAAAACCAGTTTTTTGCAATTGCGGTTCATAAAAGCCTCCCAAAATTGGTTCATTTTGCATGTCTTCGAGTAAATAAGTAACTGGTGATGTATTTTGAACTTTTCTTACTTTAAATATCTCAGTAGACCATGAAGGTAGAAACCCTCGTGTAAATACATATCTATGCTTTGAGATTCTTACATAATCTCCTTCAGAGAATTTATTGGTTTTCTGATTATTATAGTTATATTTGTAAACTGTATTTAGCAGACATTTCTCATTTTGTTTATTCACTTGCCTTGGAGTCATCTTAATTGTTGAGTGCTTAGTATTGTTATATTTAGTTAACAGAGATTGTAAAATATTTACCCAATTATAAGAACCTTGTAAACTAAACTGCTTATACATATTATTTTTTATAGTTCGATTAAACCTTTCTACTACTTGAGCTTTCTTTTCACTGTAGGTTGAATAGTGCTTAATATTGAAACTTTTCAACAAATTCGACACACTAGAATTATAAAATTCTTTACCGAAGTCTGTGAAAAATAATTTTGGAATTCCAATTCTTTTAAAAATGTTATTGAGAGCAATTTTTACTTCAGCACCAGTCTTTGACTTTAAAGGTTCTCCATATGCCATTTTTGAAAACACATCTATTACAAATAAAATATATTTGTATCCATGATTCTGATCAGAAAATTTTTGCATATCCACAAGGTCACCTTGAAACAAATCCAAAAGGCCTTTCGTAGTAACTTTTCGTCTTAAAAAGTTTTTTCTTGCCGGTTTATGAAGTTCTGCAACAATTTTTTTCTTCACATTATTCATTATGAGACAAAATACCAGACAAAGCACTGTCTACGTATTCCCGTAATGCTCTGAGGCTCACAACATCATCATCATTAACAGGATAACCACAATTACCAATTTTTTTATTCTTTGCGTCAAACAAGTTTTTTTCTCGGCTAAATAACAGACTATTTGCTGATATTGTATCATCTAATGTATCAAAGGCAAGACGGAGAAGTTTTAAATTTATTGCGTCTGAAGCGTGCTGCGCATCAGCAACATTTCTTATCACTTTATTATTAAAGTGAACAATGCCGTCTACGGAGTCAAATTTTACGTATTTTCCTTCATGTGATAACAGTTTATCATCAATGTAACTTTTTGTGCAAGCATCATTGCTTTCAATTGGTATTTTTATATCTGATAATCTATGATGATTTGCGCTTATAACTTCACCTTTTACAGTAAAACTTGAATTTAAAGCAGTTAAGTTCTCCTTTTCATCAGTGTTATACAATGCTGTCCATATTTCGTCAGAAGAGCCACTGTTAAAGGTCACTTGTGACAAAGAGCTTATATGTTGCCCAAACCTTGAAAGCACCATGACTATTTATAAATCAACACTGCCATGCTTTTATATACATGCATGAATATATTTAAGCAATTATTTTTGATGATTTTAATTCTGAAACTATTGAAAAAATTTCATTATCATGATTGTTATTACCAGCCACTGTTGAAGCTATTATTAACTTGAGACGATCAACAAGCTCATTTGGGTCATTCCAATACTCGTAGATTGCTTCAGTTGCATCCATGCCTGTCCCTGTGAATCCTCTTTTGGGCGGGAAGAGTCTCCTGACATAGTTCATATATTTGCGGCCTTTGTTTGAATTAATCGCCTTGTGTTCAGAATACGTTTTCTTATGAGCGTTTGACATTTGGAGAATTTTTTTATAATTTTCCAGGTCATGTTCTGTTAAAATTTGATCATTAGGATTTGATGAAAACAAAAGTTCATATAATCCTTTTGTTCCTGGAAAAAGTTCATTATCAATTTGAATTAAATTATTTGGAAAAGTAATTTCCTTATCACCAATCATCCAATTATTTCCTGTATAACGTACACCATATATTGTATCTAAGTCTTGAGTATTTCCATCAATAATTTTTTGAATAAACTGTTTTAAGTTTTCATTTAATGTTTGTAAACCTTTTTCAGCAAAAACCATACCTTGTGGACTATTGACGGCTCTATGTATTTCATTAAACTGCTGTTTGAGAATAGGTTCCTCTGATTCACCACTGCTAATTTTCATGTTTTCCTCATTGTTGTATAATTTGTCATTAATTGTTGCTTCCTGGTTTGGTTTTTCACTACCATCTTCTTTTAATTTCTTCCTATTTGCTAACTTATTTAGAGGTTCCAGTAGCGTATTAACACTCTCTTCTGCAATCCTTTTTAAAGGATTTGTAAGTGGCTTAAAATGTTTTTCTAAAATAAAATCTTCATCCATAATATTCCTCTTTATATCTTGATATTTCATTCTTATATTTTTACTACTTTTTAAAATTGCAGCCTTTAAATTTTCTCGATTACTTTGCTTCTTTTTTCGCTTTCTTATGCTTGATTTAAGGTATTTTTTTTTTACCTTTAAACTTGTCCCAACAGCTTTCATTTTTCATGTGTAGATCTGTTAAAGTTGTAATAATATTTATACATGAATAAAAATATCGAAACCCTTTCGATATCGTCCTTCATTTGTATCACACTCAAGATCAATTACTAAGAAACCATGTTTTTCTTTCCAACACTCAGAACACATTTCTTTAAATGTTTCAAAAGACATGTCTGTGTTGACGCAATCGTTAAATACATGTTTAATATTTAGAAGATCAGATTTAAAGAGAACAATTAGGTTTGCATTCTCTCTTATTAAATGTTTGGGCACCTTTGTGTAACTTTGAGATAAATAAAAGACATCAATATTCCGATGACGCCCAAGGCAAAAATATAACCGCATCCGATCTTGTTTGTCGCATACAACGTCATCAAAACAGAAGGCTGAATTAACATTAACTTCATCAGGATGAGGCACATCACATGTATTTTCAAAAGTAAAATATTTAATCTCCGGAACACATTTCATAATTTCCTTTAATACTTGATACTTTGGTTGAAATAATGTTTTAATGTTTTTGAAAATATGTAAAGATTTTCAAATTTAATTCCATTTGGATCCGTTAGTAAATTAAGTAATAAATTTGTTTTTCCACATCCAGAACTACCACAGATTAAAGCTCTAATATGTTCTGGTAACAAACTTCCATTTTTTTTCCTACAGATGGCAGTGTTATCTTTACCATCAAATTCATACACACTTATAGATTGATGATGCTTTTTAAATTTCATTTTAGTAAGTGATGTTAGTTGAAGTTCAGAGTTACTTATATTGAAACTATTAGTGCAGTTTCATTCGACAAGCAAGCATGAGCGCAGAAGTATGTGGTGAAGGATTGTTAAATAATATAATTAACAAATTACCTTTTGAAGCGCATCTGCCAGGCTATCAATTTTGCGGACCTGGCACCAAACTCACTGCTCGATTAAATAGAGGTGATATGGGAATAAACAAACTTGATGCAGCATGCAAAGATCATGATGTTGCTTATTCTAATTTTTCCGATATAAAAAGCAGACACGAAGCTGATAAGACTCTATCTTTAGCGGCATCTGATCGACTGCAAGCAGAAGATTCGTCATTCAAAGAAAAAGCAGCTGCTTGGTTTATAAATAAAGCAATGAAAGCAAAATTGAAATTAGGGGCGGGTATGTCAATAAAAAAGAGAAAGATAAATAATTGTTCATGCAATGCGACGAAGAAGAAAAAGAATATTAAAAAAAAAATTAAAAAAACAACAACCAAGAAGAGAAAAAGTGTTAACAAAAATTTAACTTTTGGACAAGGGCTGAAAGTAGTGAAAGACGCAGTGAAAAGGACACCCTCAAATGATATAAAACTGGTTAGTAAAATTGCACTCAAGGCTGCAAGAAAAAACATTAAACGCAGTACTCCCTACAAGAGACCGAGAGTAATTCAAATTCCAAAGAGTGGGGGATTTTTACCATTAATACCATTGTTTGCAGGTCTGTGTGCACTTGGGGCATTAACAGGAGGAATATCCGGTGTTGCATCAGCAGTTAATAAAGCGAAACAAGCTAGAAGAGACTTGGAAGAGAGTAAACGTCATAACCAAACAATGGAGGCAATTGCATTGAAGGGAGGCCGTGGATTGTATATAAAACCATATAAGAAAGGACTCGGGTTATTTATAAACAATACAAAAAATTCAAAAAACTAATTAAGAAAATCCCAATGAGAGCGTTAAGTAATGTAGAAATTTCACACTATGCAAAGATATTAAACGTTAAATACTTCAGGGGAGTGTTTTCAAGGGACAACTTACCAAAAAAGTCTCGAAGTTATGAGAGTGGAGTAATAAATTTAGCTGATTTTGAATCCCCTGGCTCCCATTGGGTGTGCTATAAGCGTAGGGGTAAAACTGTGGAATATTTTGATTCATATGGAAATTTACGGCCTCCACAAGAATTTTTAAAGTACATGGAAAATGTTCCAAATATTGTATATAATAGAAAAAGATTTCAGCGAGATGGTAAGCCTGAATGTGGCCACCTTTGCTTGAAATTTTTAAAAAAATAAATGTTTAAATTTCAATACATTTTGTTGTTCATTTCATTTCTTATCGAAGATGGATAGGCTGCTAGAAGTGACAGGAAACTCTTCCGAAATACCATGTTCAATTTTTCCACAAATTCAATTGGATCAAGAAAAACAATTTGGAATTGCTGTTCTCTCGGTTTCTACATATAATTCAATACCTAACATTGAAAACGGATGTAACTTATTTTACTATGATAGTAACAAGTCAGTTGTAATTGATACGGGAACTTATGAATTATCAGATATAAACAAATATTTGCAAAAAAGGATTGGTAAAAAAAATATTGAAATAACTGCCAACAATAACACAATTAAATGCAATATTTTGTCTACTTTCAAAATTGACTTCACTAAAGAAGGAACAATTGGACCTCTTCTAGGTTTCAAAAAGCGAGTTTTGGAACCAAATATTTTACATACCTCAGATTTCACTGTAAATATATTTAAAGTAACTTCCATAAATGTAGAATGTGATCTTGCATCAGGGAGCTATAAAAATGGACGTCCCAACCATACTCTTTATAATTTCTTTGTTAAAGTGCCAGCAGGTTATAGAATAATATCCTCAGCTCAAGTTCCAATTTACTTACCGTTAACTACTAAAACAATTGACAAATTTGTAGTAAGATTAACAGATCCTGAAGGTAAGCTTGTCAACTTACGTGGTGAAACAATTGCAATTCGTTTACACCTTAAGATTGTTAATAATGGGTATTAATTTTAAAAAAATTTTTAAAAAAAACAGTTATATAAATACCCAGCTGAGAAAAGTTACTCACATTTCTAAAGATATTTCTACTGCATACAGAGGCCTTTCGCACGGAGGTTTGTCAGAAGAAAATATTGAGTTTTTAAAATCTTTAGGTTTCAAGATATTATAACAAATTTGTAATATTAAAAAAATATGGAAAACTTAGGTGTGTTTGAAGACGTTGAATTTGATGAGACTATTTATAAAAAAAGTATAAGGGATTATAATCCATATGATCCTACAAAAATAGATAACAGTGATGTTATACGCATACCAATACATAATGAAAACAGCCTTTGTCTTCCTTGTGAAAGTCATATTTATATTCAAGGTCAAGTGGTTACTCAAGATAATGTGAAAGCAAAAAAGTCTCAATTAACCCAAGCGGCATTGGGTTTTTTATTTGAGGAAATAAGATATGAAGTGAACTCTGTGGAGCTAGATATTGTTAGGAATGTTGGTCTTACAAGTCTACTAAAAGGATATGTATCCTTCAATGAAGCTTCTGTGATGAAATATGAAAACGCTGGATGGTTTCCGGTAAAAAGTGAGAGTAAAATTGTTAATGACACAGAATTTGATGCTTGTATTCCCCTTAATATTTTAATGGGATTTTTTGAGGATTACAAAACTGTGTTAATGAATGCGCGTCAAGAGCTAATTTTAATAAGATCACGAAATGATAACAATTGCTTTAAAGTTGGTGCTGCTGAAGAAGGTGCTAATGAGGAGATCCCTAAAATAAAGTTACGCAAGATTCAATGGAGAATGCCTCATCTTAATTTATCAGACGAGGTTCTTTCTCCTCTGTTAAAAAAAATGAATCAAGGATCAACAGCAATTCTGCCTTGGAGAGGATGGCAAATGCACGAGAGACCTAACCTGCCAAAAACCAGTCCCATTTCATGGAGTATTAAAACATCCAGCCAAATTGAAAAACCAAGGTTTGTCATTATTGCCTTTTCAAGTGGAAGAACGAATTCATTGAAACATGACATCTCAATATTTGATCACTGCAATATTAGAAGCTTAAGACTGTATCTTAATTCGGAATATTGGCCATATAACAATTTTGAAGTTAATTTTGAGAAAGGTCTGATTGCACAAGTATATGAAATGTATTCTAATTTTCAAAAATCATACTACGGAAAAGATGCTGAGCCATTATTTACAAGGCGGGAATTTCAAAATACAGCACCGATATTTATTATCGACTGTAGTAAACAAAGTGAGGCTTTAAAATCAGGTTCAGTTGACATTAAACTTGAAATAGAATCATTTAAAGACTTTCCCGAGGATACAACGTGTTATTGCCTAATTCTACATGACAAATTGGCAAACTATTCTCCTTTGACTAACCGAGTTATCAAGGGCATATAGTGTTGACTAACCGAGTTAAAAAAAAAATGCATATAAATATCAGGATTGAAGACTAACAAACACATTCGTATCGCAGAATTTGACTCAACATGAACGCTGCTGTAATTGATTATCAACAGTATCGTGGTTCGATTTTTGAAGCTTCTTTGATTGATTTATACTCAACGTCAACACAGCATTGGTCTTACAAGATCCGTTCAAATGGTGGAAATAATGATTGGAATTGCACAACTGCTTGTCCATATGATGGAGATATTGACTGTGAGCAAATGGCAAGTATCTTAATTAATTCTGCCAAAAGATTTCAGTTTCTGTTTGCTGACACAGCAGAAAAGTGTTCTTTTTTACAGAATTCTATTTTGAATGGAAGAAAAGTCTACAATCTCCAAGATTTTGGATGCCCTCCTGCATCTGAGCTGAATCATTCTCCCGGATCAGAGTGTATTAGACATGCTGATTATTGTGAAGCATCATGCTGTTCTAAATCGCGTGCTTATAGGCTTTCAAAATGGTGTGCAGCTAACAAAAAGAGAGTGAATCTTTTTGAAACTGATGCACGATTCAGCACATTTAAAAAATGGAGTAATTATGCTAAGTTGCCGCAAGAACTTGCTGAAATTGGTTTCGTGCATGTCCCTCGTCATGAAGATGATGACTCAACACTCTGTGTATGGTGTGGTATTGTTTTATATGACTGGAAAAGCAATGACAGCCCTCTTCTTGAACATAAAAAAATTAATAAAAATTGTATTCTTTTTACACATTTACCTAATAATCAAGATGTTGTTAACAACAATTGTAGTGGATGGAATTAATATTTATGAAATAAAGAAGATATTTAAAATATATTTCTTTTTTTATTTTTCTATCCTCCTTGTTTGTACATATTTTTTTCCCCTCCTTTCTTTGTTCTTACGTCAAGTTTTACAATCAACTTTACAGAACAAGTATTCAGCAGCTAATGATTTAAATTCAGTTAGAAAGTCTGTCAATAGTTTACTGTTTTGTTCAAATTCAATTAATTGAATTTTCGACAAAGTTTCTTTAATAAACTCAGATATATCATTTATACTGTATTTTTGCACTAATTTTTTATAGAAAATTACATAAGTATTAACAATTTTTTCTGCCTCTGGTTGCAAATTTTCAAGTTCATTTATTTTTTTAGACAAAATTGGTTCCATTTCCATCAGTCTCTTCCACAATGCTGGGTAACATATAAATTTTCTTTTTGGATACACTTGATATGTTTGAAACAGAAAATCTTTGTCCCTTTGTAATATACCCATATATTTTGCAGTCGATAATTTTAAATAAAAAAGTTCCTTATTTTTAAGTTTTTTCTTTTTTCCACAAATATAATCTTGAAGATCGTCTTTTAATATAATAATTGCACGCCAATCTTCTGCGGACACGTTCAAAACTGCACCACTTGTTTTCTTATAGATTTGTATTTGAGGAACAAATCCATGATTCACATCTAACCCGATACTTAATTCAATTTGATCACAGGGATCTATTAAAATTTTTAATTTCAGCACTTGCACTCGATTAAACGCCATACTTGTGTGAGCAGCTTGTGTTCTTTAATGAGAGGATTAAAATATGAACACATATCAGATTAAGCCTTGGAAAAAAAAACATGGTTGCCATTGCAATATTTTTTTATTTTTGTTTAATTAAAATATACTTCATTCCATGATAATGAAATATTCATTATACAATGACTTAACATTTTAGTACAAATATACATAATTTCATGACATACTACACAAATAGTATATTCATTGAGAGTTTCACTGACGTCACAAATATAAAAAATTTAAAAAAAAAAGGGATTCAGGGGAATAGAGGAATTTGTTACAAAGAAAGGAGAAGCAGGGAGGAGGGGGGGTCAAAAGAAGGGGGGGGGGTGGAAATGGAGGGAGGGGGAGGGCGGGGAAGAAAGGGGGCGTGGCTGCGCCAGGACCGGTGGGTCATATCTACTACCCAGCAAGGGCAATATCACAATATCAGCCGTGAATCCAGAAAAAAAAAAAAAATAATCGGAGGGGGCAGAGGGGTGGGGGGGACGTGCTTCCTCCATAAGGCCAATGTTAAAAGAAAAATGCCTATATTGCCATTGCCCTTGTTAAATAAAGCATATCAGCCCCCCCCCTCCCTCCCTCCCTCCCACCCTCCCTCCCTCCCTCCCTCCCTCCCTCCCTCCCTCCCTCCCTCCCTCCCTCCCTCCCTCCCTCCCTCCCTCCCTCCCTCCCTCCCTCCCTCCCTCCCTCCCTCCCTCCCTCCCTCCCTCCCTCCCTCCCTCCCTCCCTCCCTCCCTCCCTCCCTCCCTCCCTCCCTCCCTCCCTCCCTCCCTCCCTCCCTCCCTCCCTCCCTCCCTCCCTCCCTCCCTCCCTCCCTCCCTCCCTCCCTCCCTCCCTCCCTCCCTCCCTCCCTCCCTCCCTCCCTCCCTCCCTCCCTCCCTCCCTCCCTCCCTCCCTCCCTCCCTCCCTCCCTCCCTCCCTCCCTCCCTCCCTCCCTCCCTCTCTCCCTCCCTCCCTCCCTCCCTGGATCCGCGCCTGGACAATATTGAAGGTACCAACATCAAAAGTTAGTCCTGCGTATTTATGATAGCTACAACAACAAGAGGAAAAAAAAAAAAAAAAAACGATTTCCCAATAAATATATTTTATTATTTTCCACATTTCCAGCACTCACTTTCAAACCTGCTTAGAGAAGTGTGGAATTTTTTTTGTTTTTTGTTTTTTTGTTTTTTTTGTTTTCAAATTTCCATTCTAAAATAAGAGAAGGTGAATTAAAAGAAGTAAATTTTTGCTGAATCTGCGTCAAAAAATAGTACTAAAAATTTACTGCCGGGCTTCATTTGTGTCGTTTTGTCGGTTATGTTAATTTTAAACATTTTGATTTTCATCCCTAACTCCGGGATGATAGTGGAACCCTAATATGTTGATTTGCATTTTTCAGTTCCTCACTCAAAGGTTTTTCAAAACTCATTTTCAAAATGTTAGGTTTTTAGCTACATTGAACTACATATTGGAGCTGGTTCCTTCAATATTGTCCTTGCCGGGTTGTTTTAAACGATTAAAGGGAGTTAATTATGAGACAACTTGCATGTTGGTAATAACCCAATAAGTGGGATATGTCCCTCTAGGTATTTCCCCCCGTATCAGTAAAGATTTACAATATATTTAAGTAAAAAAATTAATTGTAATGTATTTATAATTTGACTAAGATAGTAAGATTTATATAGTTTTATTATTGTCATTGATTATATATTCGTATGTATACAGTGTAACCTTTAATTGATAACATATGATTAGCAAGAACGGTGATCCAGCGGAGTTTTTTATTATAATGGAAAAGGACAGAGGTGCTTCATGTTCTGTAAAGTCAATTTAGGGGGCGATGTACATAGGGGAGAGGGGAGTGGAGGCTTAATTATATGTTGGTATCTTAAAGAGTAAAGAAGGTTGTGATTCATATATGCTTGTTTATCGAGAAATAGCTAGATTACTCAGATTTTAGGAAGACTTGGAAACCCACCCCCCCTTTTTTTTTTAATTAGGGACACTTTTTCTTAAAATTACTCTTAGTTTTAATTTTTATTTAGTAGAAATACGTATACTATAGACAAATGGTTACTAACTGCAATTACTTCAATGCACTGACTATGGCCTAAAAAAATATAATATAATTCCCCGAGTCAATCATGGATTAAAGAACCCTGGGCAGGAGGCGTAAAATGTTTCAATTTGGGGGGGGAGGGGGGTTCTTATTTTTTTGGTTCTCGTGACCCCAATTAATTAATCATGCTTGAAAATTAGAAGCTCCACTTTCAGAAAGCATGGATTTTATACGATTTTAACTGAAAAAAAGTAAAATAAAATTTAGGTCTCTATAGGGGTGCTATATTTGGCAACATTGCACTTTGAAAATAATTAGGGACCCTTTTTAAATAATTGCAACCATCTAAGCATCTTTTCTGCGGAATATATCTTTATCCCGACCTTTGGTTTGCCAGAAAATAATACTTTCCTGTTCTCCACATCCGCCATTTTGAAAGGTCACCAGGGGTCAAAGGGTGGTTCAAAATTTTAGGGTACAGTATTTTTTAAGGTTCTTATGATGCAATTAATCATTTCTGTATGTTTAATGCTTTTGTCACAAAAAGTATGGATTTTAGTAAAAAAACGTATTATAATAGCATAGGGAAAAAGTGCTCATTTTACGGTAGAAATTACAATATCTCGAGTTATTATTCTCTTATCAAGAAGCATTATGATTTTTTTTAATCGTAATGATAGTAGACAATTGATAGTTGCTATTTTAAGCTAAAAAGTTAGCTAGTTTGGTTAAAATAAGCAAGAAAGCTGCCAAAAAAGAGGTCAATAAAAGTTTCATCGGCCGCCATTTTGTTTTTTATGGACTTGGGTCTTTTCCAAAAATTGCTAATTACTCTCCGTGTTAGTACAAACATATTTGCTAATGACAATTTTTTTTCGTATCTGCCTTAGATTCCTTGTAAAAAAATCAAACGTAAATCAATCGGAGGTCAAAGTTCAAAGGTCACTCAAGGTCACGGTATGACACTTTTTTTTGGGATCCGCCAAAAAAGTTGATGCAAATGATGTTATTAGCAAGTACTGAAAATTTCAGCCCGGTATCACCAATAGCGCGATTTTCGTGAAATTTGGTTGTTGATTCCCTAACTAATATGGTTGTTCTTCTATTCTTCAGTTATAGTTTAATGGACTTTAAATACAAAGGGTAAACTTTACCTTTGTAAATACAATTATGTATAAATACTGAATAAAGAAACTTGAAGTCATATACAAATAATTTATGCATGATATAAAAAATAATTTAAACATAAAAAACAAATACAGAAATAACATTTTCTCTTAATTACACATCTAATATCAAATATTTACTATATTATATGTCGCATGTTTATATAATATTAAGTTATATAATATCGTTTAGTATTGACTAGAAAAATGAAAGATGAAATAGCTGAGAGTTGAAATACAAAATATTAAATATTAAAAAAAGTTTGTAAAAATTGGTATGAAAAAATTTTTCTTTGAAGTTCGAATCACAAATTCACAAAGAAAATTATATTTAATTTTTTACTTTAAAAGAAAAATTCATAACTTGCAAGTTTACAGTATCTTTCAAACAATTTCATTATATTTAAAACTATAATGTAATTTGATTGTAAATAATAAGATAAAAGTTAGCCTCAAGAGTTGCAAGTACTGTAATATCAGTATTTGGTACTCGCATATATTACAGTCTTATTTTATAATGATGAATTTTATAACAAGTTTACGCTCAGATATCAGAAGTTAATCCTCAAGATGCAATAAAGATTATGAATAAAAAGAAAATGTTGAAATTTGTTTCTTTTCATCTTTTTGATTTCATGTTAATGAGAAGAAATCAAAATGGAAAGTATAATTTATCACTACAATAAATAGACTTGTATAAAATATTACTTTGATATAAAAATGAAACGTGAAAAAAAGAGATCATATGTTTCTTAAATAAAATAACAATACAAAAAAAAATCTTTTTCTGCAATGTCTATATTTAATTTTATGTCTGTTTTGTTTCTAATAGGTATATACATCCTGCAATAATAATAAAGTTTAATCACCTTTTTAGCTGTTAAAAATGTCCATGGTAAGTGTAATGTACTTTTGAGATGGTAAAATATTATTAAAATATAATAATTAAATATTTTTACATTTTTATTTTCCAGAGATCATTCATGTATAATAATAACTAAAAAAATATATATTATACCAAAATGTATTAGAAGATTGTGTTTTTATGACTATTATGCATGAATAATACTTATCGTGATCATGTGTTGTATTGACAGACTTTTTTGTTATTTTTTAGAAGCAGTTTTTTAATTATGCATTTATAAAAGTAGATAGATTCGTGTGCAGGCGCGGATCCAGAAAAAAATTAAGGGGGGGGGGGCGCCTCCTTAAGGTCAATTTAAAAAAAATGGAGTGGGGGAAATGCCTATATTGCCCAATGCTAAATCAAATCAATTTGGCGAAGGGGGTTAAACTTAACTGTTATTTATATTTTATAGTTTTCTAGTTCTCAGCTAAGCATCACAATTAAATTTGATACTGAATTCATGCAAATAATTCAAAATAAATTACCTATATAATTTCTCTCGTGATATGTTTCATGAATTGACAAATTTTAATGGCGTGCATTGTATTTTTAATAAGGCTTCAATACTGATTTATTTGTTCACTTGGTCAACAACTATAATATATATAATATAGTTATATAATATGGTGATTGTCAGTTTGAATTTCAATTTTAATGTATACATCTTAAAAGTTGTTCTTCAAAGTATTAAGAAAATATAATCAATAATATAATATATATTTGTAATAAATAATACGTCGAACCTTCACCAAAACGAGTTAAAAACTCTTCGGATTTGTATAAATTTACTATTAAAAGTTCTTACTTTATGAATAAACAAATCTCTACTAGTCCGAAACTCCTTCGTCCACGCCACTATTATTCCTGTACATACAAACTGTACAGTGCATATAATATTTGTCATATTATTAGTCATGAATATTAGAAAGAAAATACTTGCTAGTCACAGCAGAGAAGCTAAAAAATATTAATTAATATGGAGAGCAGGTGACTTTGACGAAATGTATATATTTGTTTGTCTCGTCCAGCTTTGCAAATTCGCATCACATCATATCAGATATATAGTATATACACACATGCTGTTTTTTGTTCGTCAGCTAGTATCAATAGTTCAGTGGGTATAAGTATTAGTTATTTAGGTTGTGTTTACGTTCAATGGCAAAAAGCACTCTGGTTTCATAAGCCCATATATATATTTTATGTATAATATTTTAGAAATTGAATTTTATAATGTAAATTTTGCTCGAATAACAAAATATGCATGGTATATTAAGTTCTTATATTTAATATAATATGCAATATTAGTATATTACTGTATATAATGGTAATTATTTATTTATAATTGCATTTATACTGCAGAAAAATTCATTATGTGGAAAATAGTCAATAGTTTCAGTGAGAGATATTTTAATGATAAAACTTGAAAATTGTAGATATGACCAAAATTACAAAGTAAGTATTTTGGAAGTGGGCACAGTCTTGATGACCCTCCAACTTTTCACTGAAGGTACCAACTTACCTCTTCCCCTCCGGCCCCCTTTTCTCCTCCTCTGAATATGCCACTGAAGACACAATATATAATTCAACAACATTAACTTTATATTCTAATGCCATAGTAACCAAGAAAAGAGAGCCTTTTTTTCTTATAAGAAGGCCTAAGAAGTTTGTTTACTCATATTGATAGCAGTGTATGTAAATAAACGTTTAAATTTTATTTAGTGCTTTATGCTATGATATAATATTTTATTTGCAAAATAACAAAAAAAAAATCATTATAATTTATTTTTTAAGTTTGTTTTATTTTATTATTATTTTTTTAGGTTAAAAAATATTTATCCAATAAAGACAACACTTGAACACTTGAACATAGATTTCCACAGTTTCCTCAGTCACAATGATGCAAATATTGTGACCCGGATTGTTCACACTCAAACGCTTATACCTTTACATCGTGCATCTACTCTGCTTTGTGCAAGGCAGTACAAGCTACTTTAGAAGTGAAAAATTGTGAAAAAAATTTGCTACTAAAGTAATTAAAAAAAAACAGGGTTATTACACCCGAGGAGGGGTCATTAATTAGTAAATGGGAAGCTGTTATATTAGCAGCTAAATAAACATCAAGCAACAGACTGCTCGAGTTACGGATTACAATAGCATTATCCATAAAGCCCACAAAGTTCAGACAACTTCACACTATTGTTACATCAACATCCGACCAGTCTGCTATTATACCATATTATTATTATACCATGTTATAATAGTTATGAATTTTAATGTAAAACTTTGGAACTTTTGGGTCATATTCAAAACAATGATGTTTAGAACGACAATTAACTTATTATATTATATATAACTTTCATAACAGTTATTAATACGCATAACCTATGTGGTTCCCCTGGCTTTTGAGGTCATTGTACTTCCGGTTCATTAACAAAAAGCTGTAATCCTGGATGAGGTTTCTACGTTTCCCTCAGTCGCAGGCATGTGCCAGGATGGAATGCAGGATTGCAAGGCCGTGGGCGCCCCCATTCCCGATGAGCCCACAAAACGCTCAAGTTAGGGTTTCGGAAGGTTCAATGTTTCAGACTTAGTCAGTAACTACTCCCCCCAGTCCCCCCCCCCAAAATTGCAGATTTAAAATTGTTTTTAAAGTATGATTATAGCTAGTAGTTGATCCATTTTGTGTTTTCGTGATGAATTTATACCATAATTTTTATTTTATTTATCACTGAATTACTGCTGTTTACAAGTTAGTACTCGTACTCGACTCTTTTATCTACATTACATTTTTACTATGAAAAGTTAGTTAAAATTACAAGATTTGAAATTTAAAATGAAAATAATGTATTTGCAATAGAGAACTTGCAAAAGTATTAGCAAAATAATAAATATATAATATTATAAAGAAAAGAAAAAGTAAAAAAAAAAAGTTAAAGAAAGAAAAAACTCTTTAAAATCAGAATTACGTTTTGTGTTACATAATTTACTAAGATATAAGTGCTTCTTCTATTTTTAATTTTTAAAAACGGATTATCCCTATATTTTTTTTACTCTTTTTAGTTTTTATCCTAGAATCTAGAATATTAAGGCCTTGATTATTTTTGCCTTGTTGATTTTGTTGAAAAAATGGGAAATTGTTTATCGTACGTAATTTAATGTTCGAAGGAAAAAAAATAATTTGAGCAAACATTAATAGTCTCGTATAAATGTAGTCAACATATTAAGGGGCATTCACAAAGCCTTAAGGCCACATTTAGGGCTCGATAATTTAAAGCCCGATTTTATAATAGGCATGCTTTTTAGACCCAAAATTTCTGGTCTTAAATTATCGAGCCCTAAATGTGGCCTTAAGGCTTTGTGAATGCCCCTTAATATGTCTTAAAAATAATGGAAGATTAATATAGTATACAAATAAAAGTTGTAAATTAATTTATTACAAGAAGTATTAGCTTTGAAATTGTATATAATATTCACTATACATTGAACGGATTTTAGCATTAATTTATACTATGAATATACTGTACTACATATATTATTTATTTATTTCACCTAAGTACACAAACAATATTACAAATATTGGGGTGGGGGGAGCAAGTAAGGCATAAGATGTACAGATGAACGAATCATTACTTTTAATGACTTAAAATACACATCTTATACAAAAGGTCAAAACAAGATGTTATAAAAAATTATGAATTCTCGAGATTCGAGAGATTAAGGGGGGAACTAAGAGACGAATTGTCGATTCAAACAAAAAGTTCAGTACTTCGAATGCATGTACATATTGCACATATATAGTAATACATACATTCACACATAAATATTAATTTATTATCCTTATTAAGAACATTAAACCTACATCATAAGTACAGTAATAAAAATTTCATGTACATAGCAAAAATATATTCCACTATCCCAAATTATGGTTTCCATAAACCTTATAATATTTATTTACTTAATTACTTGCGTAACATATGCTGATGTTAAAAATTTATACATTGGTTGCTGTAATTAGTATGTAATACGCGCCACAGTTTTATTTAATAAACATTGCATACACTGAAATAACATCCCTATTTGAATTGCAAGTGATCGATGTATGGTTTGATGAATAAATGAACATGCAAGTTAATTAATAAAAACTCGCGTGCGATACATTGATCTATATATATATTTATATATATATATATATATATATATATATATATATATATATATATATATATATATATATATATATATATAATATATATATAATTTATAGATCTTCTACTATGCATGATGTACCTGAATCACTCTTCGTACAATACAGAGATGTTAGAATTGAAATATCTCCGACCTCCGACGTTTGAAGTTTTAAATTTAGTTTGTTTGGTTTGGCACACAAATTTCTGTTGTTGGATTACAGTTCACTCCAGATTCCTTTTTGTCAATGCTATAGAATTGAATCAATCTGAATGAAGCTCATGGTCTATTATCACTGGTTTTTATTTATTTATTTTTCAATGTTAGTAAAACTAACACTATTCATCAATAGTTTATGTTTAAATATGTAATTAAATCTCAAACTTGTTAATAAGTTTGATCTTATTTCTCATTGTTCCTTAATTATCTTATTTTTAGGTTTAGCTGGAAATATTGTCATATACCGTAAAATTTATAACAAATATGTAGCCTTAAAATTAAAAAAAAAAAGTTTAATGAAAGTTTACGTAAAAAGAAAAAGGCGGATTATACTTAATTGTTTCTGACTAATAAGAATAAGACAATGAAGGCTTTAATTGATGTTTACGCTAAGAATAGTCTTAACAATGAAATATTAACGATACAACGCATTTTCACATTAAATATATATCTTTAAGACGTGTACAATAAAAAAGAATTATTACTCATTCCGAGGAATAAAAAAACGGAGTGTGAGGAGCAAAAGTGTAAGATGCGTAAAAACAACAGATGAGAGCAAAATAAAATTGAAACACGATAACATGCAAGGATAAACACCTAAATTTCTAGTGTATTTTTTTTACTCATTTGTTAACATATTTAGTAGATATTTGATTTTGTATTATACAGAGCGTATAACATGCAAGGATAAACACCTAAATTTCTAGTGTATTTTTTTTACTCATTTGTTAACATATTTAGTAGATATTTGATTTTGTATTATACAGAGCATATTGAGAGAAACTGGAATAAAAACTAAAAGTAGAAGGTTTTAAAAAAAAAAAAAAAAAACGATTTTATTAGAAGAAAATAAATTTAACTTAAAATAACTTTGAGGTATGTGAGAAAAGTCCAGTTGTTACAAACAAATATTTGAAGGAAAAAAACTTTAAAAAAACATGAAAGGAATGGAGATCACTAAATTTGGTATTCACAGAAAAAGAGATTCTTTCCATCAAATATTCAGTTCAGGAAAATGTTTGAGGAGACGCTGCCGTTATACATGCAGTATATATACGATCGACCGCATCTTAACGAAATCTCGTCCTTTCCAAGAAAGCAATTTTATTTTCCAAACTTTTGATAAGAGAACATTTGCTCCGTTCTATATGACAAATTAATTAATTTTCCAAAGCAATGCGGAAATAGCTTTGAATCATTTTATTTGAAAAAAGCTGTGAAAAATATTAAATGATTGTTATATTACTACAGAAAAACAATACCTCTAATTTTAGTAAACAATGAACACTGTTCTGTACAAACCATGCATTCACTGTAACTAATTATTATCATGTATAATATTTTTATGATTGATTCTGCTGAGAAAATCTTTAGAATTTATTTTACCATCTTATATGTTTCATTTTCATGCAATTAACTTAAAAAAAGTATTAATTATGCAAAAAAATTAATATTCATGCATGCTATATGTGAAACTCACTATTTATCAATATCTTATTATTATAGATGCAGTATATATATATATTTTTTCTTTGTATTGTTCTATTTTGTTTATCGATGGCATATTTTATATTATTAAATTTGTATTAATTCAAAAAGTATAATAGACTTTAATAAATTGAATAGTATAATATGAACTGTGTTGTAATATATACTGGTATCGCTTAAACAAGTTATGAATTGTACATTATTTGTAATTTTATTGTAATTATATATATATTTGTTTTTTGCAACGTGATATATAAGGAAACCATTTAAATGCAATTTAATTAATTTATAATTTAATTGTAAAAAAGTTTGTTCTGGTTTAAAAGTCTTTTTCTCTTCAACTTTACTGTGCAGAATAATTAAATTAATCAGATGTTCCCAGATTGTCATCAGGCAGCAGTTTTTCTATATAGGTGATGTCCGCAATGAACGCCAGCATTTCTATACGAATTGACCCCACGTGGTGTAAACATTTTATACTTCTTTGGACAAACACGCACTTTTTGTCCTCAACCCGACACACTATAATGCAGTAAAATAAATAACACTCATTTTAGAGGACGCAATGTCATAAAGCACACGAAAACATCAAAAGTTACTCTAAAACACTTTTTTTAATCTAACGCAATTTCACAAAATTAATTTTAAGTCTCGTTTTTTTTTATGTATGAAACTTTGGCTTATATTGAAATTCAAAATTTATTTCAATCATAGACTGTACAGCAGAGATCAATTCAATTGTTATATACATAAGATACCTAATTTTAGTTAAGATTAATATATTATATACAATACATAATAATACATAGTAAATAATTATAAACGTATAAAGAAACGTGCGTATTTAAGTTGAAAAATAGAAATTAGAGGGTTCGCAAAAATCTGAAAAGAAAATTGACGATTCAATTGACTCAATTGATTGACTTGAAGTCCTCAAAATAATTAAAAAATACATATATATGCAGGTTGTCCACTATGCTTACAATTTTAATCAATTGCATTTTTGTTGCACTTTGCAGGTTTACAAAAATTGTTACTAATTACTTTATTATTATTATTTGTTAAAGCTAGTTTGTTGGCTGTTAAGCATAGACCTGGTCCATCTCCCCAGGATATGTGGTGTAGTTCGCAACCCTCAAGTGTAGCTCGCTCCATCTCGTTCCCTCAGAGTCAGTAGGACGCAGGCGTGAATCCAAGGGGTACCCCCCTCCCCAAATGTCCTAAAAAACATTGAAGGTGTTACCACCCCCCACCCGTCAACCCCCTCCTCCTCAAAATTTTAACATTGCGGGATAGGGCACCGCCCCCCCCCCTTCCCCCAGAGCCGCGAACTGGATCCGCCCCTGGTAGGACGTATTTCAAGGGGGCTCTATATTCCTCAGAGGCTTTAACCTTGCTGAGGGAGACGCCTGCAGCTCTCCAAGACGTTGAAGCCGTCTTACCGAGATGCTTGCACACTCTGTGGAAGCTGGACTCACGAGCGGGCGCGTTCTGCGACCATCCATGAGTACGGGTGTAGAAGGAAATGATGAAGATTTGGTCAGGGTGAGGTAGTCGACTGTGGCATTATTAAGGAACTGTCCCGGCATTTACCTAAGTGTCCAGGAAACTACACATACCTTGGACGAGACAGCCGACACACAAGCTCGCAATTGTGTGTCTCCCGAATGCAAGCAGTATAGTAGAAGAACATACACTGCCGCCTCGAATACCATATATATATGGGTTATTAAATTCTTTTAAAATTCATTATGTAATAAGTAACTGCATGGTAACAGAATTATATCTTACAATCAAGGAATATTATATACTTTTATAATATTCTGTTTTAACATGCGTGCATGCATGAAAAATAACTTCCAAACTTACAAAAGAGTACGTATATGCATGTTTGTTTGATAATTAATTAATACAGCATTTAATGTATTTTTATTAGTAATTTGATACTATTTGTTGAGATATTCAAAACTAAATTTTTGCTTGTCTTTCATCATTAGCTTCAATTTATTCTTCAAATCAAGAAAAAAACACAACGTCCTTCTATCGAAATACAACTTTAATAAATCGATGTATTATTTCGAGTTGTTTTGTGAAAATCTCATTTCGTTAAAACTTGAATCACGTCATTAGCAGATAATAAACATCTGACAAGCATTCACGTCAAAAACAATTAGTTCAACGTAAGCGTGCAACTTCGTCAGAAGGGGAAAAAATACAAGATAAAAAATTGTTGTTTTGAATAAATCCCATTTCTAAAAATAAACTCCCTTAATTTATTTTTTTGAGAAATTATCTTTCAATCAAACAAAAAATTTAATAATGAATGACTTGCATGTAACTTCAACTCAATAAACGAGCAAGTTTTAGTTCTTCCCATCTCCCATCACCCCTCCCCCCCAACTTAAATTCAAAGTAAACATAAATAAAATTATAAGATTTACAATTGTTTCAAGTTTTTTTTTAAAAAAAACATTTTTATTACCTCCCTGCATGCATTATTTTATTATGCTGCAAAGTATTAAATTTATGTTCTATTTCAATACAATTTAATTTTGTTTCAATATAATTTGCTTTCAATTTACCCATAATTATATGCACTTTAGATTACTTGAAACACAATATATAAGGGACTATAATTTTCAATTTTCTTAGTGACAATAACATAGCGAGTAGCAATACAATTTTTACAGATCTCTTCTATGCTGAAACATTTTGCATATTATTAATTTTTGATAATTATACAAAAGACAATTTATTCTATTGTTTCTTTCTTTACATATTTGAACTTCAATATAAAATCCTATTATATTTTTACTATTATACTCTGTATGACAAATTTCTGCGTTTTTTTTTTTTTTTTTTTTTTTTTTTTAGTACGAATTTATAGCGCTCAGGTTTATTAACAAATGATACACTAATGGAAAATTGGACAATATTAGCATTATATACTTACCAAAATATCTTAAAGATAATTTATTGTAAAATATTTTTACTTGAATTGCTTTTTATCAAAACACGAAATTAAGACTGCAAATCATAATAATCTTATGACATTAACATTCTTACATAACAAATGCAGGCATGGAGCATACTTACTACCATGCAGCTGCGCATTATATAATATACCAACCCGGATTGTGTGTCCAATGTTTGTAGAAGTGTTTCACAGCAGGTATCTAAATACAAGCATGGTTAATCACTTAAATCACTTTTATAATGTTTTGCTTATATATATAGTTAATAAAATAAACTTAAGAAACCATTGCTGTTCTATTAGCCAACATTAATGTAAACAAACAACTTTCACTCATCACAGTCATCACTTTTGATATAATATACTTTTTTATATTCAATAAAACATCTTGTACGAACGAACTATCTGTCAGAAACCATCATCACTACTGAGTTGAATTTATAAATCTCAGCTATATACAACTCTATCAGGGCCACTAACTGATATATGAAGTTTAATAATTTATATACTTAAAGTGTTAAGTAAATTTATAATCCAGTTCTATTTTCTTATTAAGATATATACAATCCAACTCCTCCATCTTTAAATTATTGACCTTTTTGTTTGCTGGAGAGGTCACAAAGTTATCACTATGTCAAAAGGAAACTATTATATTTATGTATAAACTATAAAAAGGCACTTTTTTATTCTATTTTTTTAAACCTCGATTGGCAATATTACAGTCAGGCCGGTCAGGCTTTCTTATAAAAAAAAATATCTTCAAATTAAGATTGTTATAAGTTATAAAAAATTTAATTTCATTTCATTTTTTTTTTCTTTTTTTAATCAAGAATAATTTTTGTAAGTATATTAATGGTCAATCTATCTATAATATTAGGTAGATTAAGTTATTGATAATAACCTCTTATAAGTTAGTAATTTTTCTCTAATATGTAATTTTATGTAACGGTATTAAATATTGTTAACACATAATGTACTATACATACCGTTCTGAAAATGACAAAAAAAGTTTTTAATGTAATTATGATAAAACTATAATGTTTTGTATTTGAATAAAAGAAATAGGAAACGTTATTGCAAAAGGATTAAAATAGAACTTTTAAATCACATTCTGTATCATTTTCTTATTTTGATTGATGTGAAGCTACGAAGCGCAAACGTTGAAAAAAACTGCTGCATTAGAAAACTTCTTTAAATATCACACAACTATATATACCTTTTCTACAAAAAATCACTCTGATTGATTAAAGTTCAAATGTGTTTTTGTACCTTGAATTATCTCCCCTTTTTTAATTTTTTCTCTTTTCTTATTTTGAATTGAATTTAATTGATTTACGTAGAAGCTTAAAAGATTAATTGAGGTTGTATTTTTATCTTGTTATTGTGATGTATAAAAAATATAGTAAAGTGTGTTTTACAGTAAATCGATTAAAGGTTTTTATGTGAATTTATATAAACTAAAAAATAGGGTTTGATTAGAAAAAATAAAAACAAATAAAATAAAATAAAAAATATTAATTATCTATTTCTCTCACCCTGTTGTATTATATTTAAATTATTTTTCCGACTACATGGTTTTCGTGAAATATTAGTGGTATTTTCAAACATTTTCAACAAATCTCCGACCAATATATAATTTTGTAATTTCCACTCTTAATTTCCGTCTAAAAAAACATATTTTTGCACTCGCTATCCATTTCTGCAGTAAAAAAATTTGAGGTCGGTACTCCATTATGTCATTTGCATCATGATGATCGAGCTCACCTTTGCATATATCCCACAACCCACACGATCGGTTGGTGTTCCACTGTTCGTTTTTTTCTGCTGAGATTTATATACAACGCACCTGTCAAATGCAGTTGTAACCTTTGATGTATCAGATCATCTAGATTTTATCGTTATTGCTCTTCAAATTAAATACAAAAAAACGACTTTTTACTATGATTTCAAAGTTGTGTGATTTCACAAAGTTTTACTATTATATACTAATTATAATGTGTATTCTATATACAATTATATGTATTGTACAATATACACATATTTTAATCAATGTATGTTTTAAATATATACATTAATATTATATATATATAGTGCCTTATAATGTGCCTTTGATGTATATATAATAAGGTAAATATATTATGTATTTTTTACCAATAAAATTATATTTTGATATATATATAATAAATCTCAGCTGAAAATAAAAGCAAATTTAATAAGCTAATTTATTAATTAAACTTGTAGATATAATCATACTTTCAAATAGAGTCTTCATGAGAGCATGTCTAAAACACTTTTTTTAAACAACATATAATTCTAATTTCTAAGCTATTATATCATGCGTGCATAAACGAATAAAAATGTATTCTTCTTACATGCTAGCTTTTATTTCGGAATGTTGCTTTTTTTTTTAATTGGAAAAGTAAAACCGAGTACTAACGTATATAAGTACTTACTTGTTAGTATAGTCTGAAATTAAGGTTTATGAATCAACGACACATTATAGTTGAGTTGGATTAAAATGCGATACTTAAGAAAGACGTACATAAACTTTTTCCAAAGGTCTGCACAATTTGCTTGAGTGCCTTTTTTTTGGGATTTTAGCCGGATTGCGATTTCAATGTGTTGTTGTTGAAAGTGGACACGCAATGTAATTCGTCAGTATTTCTATTTTTGTGCCCACTCTTGGATATAGAATTGGATTTGCTATTTGCTATCAGGATGTTTCAACCCAAGTTGTTATTGATCCATTAAGATTTCAATCACAGGAATTTTATGTATGCTGAAGATACAAAGGTGATATGCATGCAAGAGGAAAAAAACGTGCTCTAGAAATAAAAAATCTCTCAAGAGATGGAAATAATAAATTTTCAATTCTACTGCATTTTTTAAACAAAAAAACTAAAATTTATTATAATTTAAACACCTGAAAGCACATTTTATTAATACTCTAGGCACGATATTAAATTTTATTACTGAAGAATCAAATCCTAACAAACAATTAAACAAAGGTGCCGAATATAATTTGTTGCTTACGTAACATATGATAGAACACATATTATATATATTATAGCTCAATTAAGTTTATAGGTAATTAAGTTTATGTCACAAGTGCATACACAATAATACGTAAGTACTGTATATTTATATATAACATGTAACGTGCAAAGCCTGCTATCCTTGAATACGAACAAATTAACTGCATTAATTACGTATACAACAATATTTTTATAAGTGTAAACAACAACAATAAACAATAATAATAAGTAGTATACAGTGAATTAAAAATGAGATATAGCTGTATATTAAGTTTTTTCAGTCCATATAATGGAGTATTGACCTTAATTTTTTAATTGCAGAAATGGATAGAGGGTGAAAAGTTATGCCACCCTGATTGTTTTCAGATTTTTTAGAGCCCGGGAAGTATTTTTAAAAAAAAATATTAAAAGTCCCTTTTGTGACATCACGCGGCGGCAAGTCCTATCTTTTTCTTAAGGAGCGGCGTCTCGTGACGTCACAAAAAGAACTTTCAATCATTTTTTAAAAATAGTTCCCGGGCTGTAAAAAATCTGAAAAAAATCAGGGTAGCATAACTTTGCACCCTCTATCCATTTCTGCAATAAAAAAAATTTGAGGTCAATACTCTATTATATACTGTATAGGAATGTTATAATTAACTCTTATATATATAATATATGTTTATAGGCATTTAAGCTTTTGCAACTAACGTTTTTGAGCGTGCAAATTTAACAGGTCAGCTGGAGATCTTAAATATTTTATATATGGTATATTATCATTATTATATTATGGCGGTGAAACTGACTGGAGTGCAGCTTATCAATGGCTTATAACCATTATAGTTCAAATAATATTACAACTATAACAGAGACGCATATATACTCCTTTAATTGCAATAACTAGTATATGAGTATAGTATGTGACTTAATTACTGTACTAAAAATTTGACATTTAATTTTATTATTAACCATTTTAGTATTAAACAGTAAACACTCCCTTTTAAATGAGGCGATTGAGTTATAAAGACTGCATCGGAGGCCGCGGCTTCTTTGCGTTCCTGTAGCACTCGCCAAAAAAATTCTGTGAGGGATTCGTGCAGGAAATTAAGCCAAGGCCTGCATTCAGAAACTGCATAAATAAGAGCATTTTACTGCATGGGAGGAAAAAATTATGCATGGAAGGAAAAGCCTACTTTTCCCTTAAATGGACACCCATCCAAATGCTAGATATCATGCACGCTCGACGATGGTTTAATTTCAGTGATCTAACGAGAACGCATTGTGTCACGTTCCACCTCTTAAATTATTAGAGTAATTAATGTGACTGTAAAAAATATATATATATATATATATATTATTATATATATGCCTGGATCTCTCCATTATGCCATGTCAATTTAGCTTTTAAATTTCATAAGACGCACACCGCACACTACAATTTCAACCCTGCGTGAGTAAACTTTAAACTAAATACATGTGTGTATACCCTTGGTAAACATGTTTTCCATATTCTATGAAGAAATTATATATTCGATCAATATACTTCCCATTTTTTTTTATATTTATATATACATTATAAGCAACAGATTAAAATTAATTAGCAATTACGTGAACTTAATTAAACATATATTTATACCTGTCAATACTTGTAAGAAGTTGATGTTATAAACTTTGATTGATATGACGAGATACCTCCTCTAGATATACGGTCTGCAGCACTCGGCGCCTGGAATAAAACGCTGGCGCTACTCGGCGCCGCAGTGCATTGGGCTCTCTGTAGAGCCGGCACAAAGGCAATATGATCCTCCGTCAATAATAATAGCGTACGTATACAGCGCATGCAGCCACACAGATACCAAACAACAAGCTTTTTCCTTTGTAAACTTAAATAAATAAGAACAAAACCTTTGAAATTAAAAGAAAGGGACGATCTGCTTTTAAAATATTCCTTTACTATATATTAATTTTTCTTTTCCAAATAACTATACACAAAATTAATATATTAAAAATGAAATATTCGTTGATAATATTTTTATTATTAGTTTATTAATTAAAAATATTTTAAACTAAAATTAGTTCTCTCAAAATAACCCACAAAGAAATTAAATTAATCTGCATATTTATTAAATTTAATGTTTTTTTTATATTTAGAACAACACACTTAATTAGTTTTTTAATTAAATGTTTTTTAAATGTCATGTTAAAAAATAAAAGTTTTTGAACATCAAGTTATATAAAAAGACTATATATACATTTAATTAATTACATTTCAGGGGCTTCGTTTGCCTTATTCGTCACCAAAATCCGTTGATATTTTTCATCATGCCATTTTATTATTATTATTATTATTTAGTATTCTATCTACATTTACAAACAATATTGTTTCAATAGCTTGTATAGATCGATCGAGAAGCAGAAGTTTGGAATTTAAATGTTAATTCTGTATAATTGTTCACAGAAAATTACAAAAAAGCAGGTGGAAAATATGTATATATGTTCTGTAACTATAAATGTATATGTCGGCACCCGAAATAAAATCTCATTTCGACTTTTGCTCAAACCGCGATGCGCAGAACTAGTTTTGCTCAAAATGAAATGCGCCAAAGCAAAAGTAAAATTTCATATCGGCTTTGGGCTTTGGCGCATTTCGATTTGAGCAGAACTAGTTTTGCCCAAAATGAAATGCGCCAAAGCAGAAAATAAAACTCCCTTCGGCTTTAGCTCATTTCGTGCATGATGCGCAGAACTAGATGTGCGCATTTTTTTCGGCTCGCGCGAATTCGGCTTTGGGTGCCAACAAGTGCCAAAAGTTCTAAAAACAAAATTATATATAATTAAAACAAATAAATCAAATAACAAAATATATAGATTTTATATATAATTAATATAATACGTACATATATATAACGCATGCAGCATACGTCAAATTACGTCAATATACATAAAATTGACATTAAGAATGATTCAGACATATATGCATATACATACAATTAATATATATATATATATATATATATAATTATAATCAAAAGCTCTAGTTTTTGCTATTACAGATTTTGAGATTTTTTACTACGTACGTACATTTCAATTAAGTCATATATCTATTTGTTTATAATTTATATGTTTATGCAGCGCACGAGGGAAAAATTTATCGATCATGATATAGTTTATTAATTGTTTTATAATTATTATAATTATACGCGCGTGCTCGATCGATCTATATAAATGTGGTTTATATTATATATATTTGTTAATAATTAAGTTATTACGAATGTTCATATCATTTCATTGCATGCACATTATTTCATTAAGTTATTTCAATCATCACAAACTCGATCTATTTAAAAACATTTTTATTTGTACACTCAATTCCAATTCGCACTTACCGAGGGGCTGAGATTTCCGAGGCGGCTTACTCGAGTGAGCGTGTCTGCGTGATGGTGGTGCGGTGGCGAGGCGAGGTGCGAGAGTGGCACACCAGGTAACACACAGTGGTTTTGCTAAGGTCGCGCAACCTCACGCCGCCCGCTACAATATGCGCCGATCAAAGTAGGCGCCTGCGCGTCAAACTATATATACTTACTTTTCTTACCTCTTGGGGGATTTTAATGTTATTAATTATTTACCTAATATAGCTTAACTCTATATATAATACCTTAATTCTTATAATATGTTTTTTGTAAAATCTTACCTATAGTGTTTTAATTTAACCTTTTTTACAATAAAATAATTTATTTATATATGTTAATTACAATATATATGCAAGATATACATATATATTATATTATATTCAAATATACTTAATATTAATTGCAACTACATAGTATATTATGAACCAAAAGTGGAAAAAAAATATTTAGGATGGTCGCAGACAGAATCGCACGATTTCGCAGCGTATATAATAATAATAAGAAGAATAACCTATATGCGATCAGGTGAGCGCGCGCATGACACAGCTTCGTATCGTATGCTTTCGTAAGATAAATGTTGAGAAATTTAGAACCGGTTCTAAATGAGAAACGTACGATCGTAGAAATTATATAAAGTCTGTGTGCGACCCTCCAAAGTTGTTGTTATTATGATTATTATATATACACTGTATTTTGTATAGTATATATAATGTATTGAGAGCTAAATTTAGTAATATATAATAAACATAATTACTACACTAGATAAATATCATATAAATAATATTCTTCTAATTAAGATCATGATATAATTTTGTCAGTATATATTATATAATAATAACACATGCATGAGAGGCCCCATAGCTTCGATCATATCAAAACAGCATAAAACATCATTCAGGGGTAGAGAAGGTTTTCGTCATATCTATGAAATCAAGAGGAGAAATTGTCTTTTAGTGAAAAGTGGATATATATATAATATTAATAGGCTTTTCAATTATATATGATGGGCTGTCTCACACGATAATAAAATAAAAATAATAATTAAAAATTAAGAACCTCTATGCGATCAGGTGAATGCGTCGTGCACACAGCTTCATTTCACCTACATCACATATACACTGCCTTCGTATATCGTACGGCGCGATCCCCAACATTGATTAGAAAATTGTACACTCAAACCGATCCACAACTGGAGGGGGAATTGTTCTGCATATAGGCAACCCACTCTACTTTGAAGTTGAACAAGTTACCTCTAGCCTCACGCTGATGTACACTCTGTACAATAGAGGTCTGCAGGGGCCGGATTTTCGAGGCCCGACCCGTTCGGATGGTTGCTAGGCCCGGCCCGAGCCCGTGAAGAAGCTGCTTCACACTCTTCCCGTGGCCCGTCCGTAGTTTAACCTCGGACAGCATTTTTATTTTAGTACTTTACAACCCATTATAAAACTGAGAAAAAGTCGTTTTAGTTTTGTTTTTTTTCCCTTCTTTTTTCCCTTCTTCTATATCCTTGACAAAAAAAAAAAAAAAAATACTTGAAAATTCAAGAAATAGCTGCCCAGCCCGTTTGCAAACTGCCAATGCCCAGTCCGAGCCCGGCCCGGGCCCGTGCAGACCTCTTCTGTACAGTATAATAATATGTGACAAAAACAAGTTTTATAGCTAGTTTTGATACTAACAACAGTATGTCTTGAAATTATAAGAACAAGTTTGACAGAAAAAAATTATCTTTTAATTATCAATATCAATTTTACATTCACCGACATTAATTAATATTTATTTTAAAATTAACTTTTTTAACATAAAAATAAAAAAATTAAGACTTTGGTACATTTTTTTCCTTAGCACCCCAATTAAAAAAAAAATAATAATAATAATAACAACATTACACATCCTAAAATCTACACATTAAACAATAAACATTAGAGATCTTAATGTTAAAAGTAGTTATTTTTAGTCACATTTATTTTAATGAAGATGTCTTTTAATTATTTAAGCCTATACAAATATGCTACACAGTACAGAACTGCCTAGATAGAACAGACTGAAATTGACAAGTATCACAAGTAGTATTATTGACATTTAAAGTTGTGGAAGTAATAACAGGCAATACAGAAAACGAATAGAGATACATGAATTAATGAGAGAAAATCACAGGGTTGAATAATTTTAACCCATCGGGAAAAATTCAAATTACTATTACTTTCAGAGTCACAATTTTAACACATAAATTTTCCCACTTATTTCAAGTTATTAGCAACATTTATGTCATTAAAGATAAAATATTATCTCTACATTAATAAGAAGAAGAATAAAATGATTGTTGCTTGGCATATTACCTACAGTAGTTTAGAAGTTTTTAGGAACAGAATTATGTGTAACAAAACTTTGTGTAAACTTTGATTTTTTTATCCATCCTTTTTGTACCAGACAAAAACAAGTATTTGTAAATGGATTAATTATTCTTCTTTTTTCTGCTCCGTCTTGTCATCTTCTTCTTTCTTGGTCTCTCCATCAATCCTTTTGTGTTCTTCCTCTACCAGCTTGCGCAGCTCATCCTGAAACAAGCAGTAACAAACATGGGTTCATAAAACTGTTCATAGCATAAAAACTTCACTGAAAATCTTGAGTTTATAAGGGTTAACAATGCAGGAATACAAATGTCGACAGTCACAGTGCAACACAAAATAGGTTAAACATGAGTTTCTACTTTTATATTTGTAATTGACTTACGCCCCATCCGAGAGCATCTGCTAGAGCTTCACATCCAGAGTCACAATCTCCGAGCCAGGCGACATCACGGGAATTCTTGGCAGAGTCAAAGTCCATTCCGTGACTGAGTCCAAGAGCTCGCATGATAGGGTTTCTCTCGCCAGCACGTTCCCTGTTCACCAGCAGGCGTGGGCAGCTGTTCGGAACCCTGTAGTACACTTACATTAATAACCAGGATACTTAACAACTATGAAATAGCAGAACAATTAATTGAAAGTACATACTTATCAATGAGTGATGCAAATGGTTGAACCACTAGTGATGAACCCAGTACAACAAGCAGTTCACACTCAGCAAAATCTTGTTCAATACATTCAAAGAATCGAGATGGTAAATTTTCTCCAAAGAATACAATATCAGGTTTCACGATTCCATCACATTCTGTACAATTTGGTACTTCATCTTTGAAAATTCTCACTGCAAATAGAAAGAAAAAACGGTTATTAGACGTTTTTTTTACTTAATTATTGTTAAACTTTAGCATAGAAAAAGTCTTGTAATTCAAAGAGAAACTATCAACACTGCTATGATTAATATATTACAACAATAAAATTATTAGATGTATGTAGCCTCCAAAAACATAATAACAGCATCATACTTGCCTTTCATCCAAGCTAAATCATATTCCTTCTTACAATCCAGACAATGAGAAGTGTGGAATGTCCCGTGAGCTTCGACAAGTTTGTCACCAGGTACACCAGAGACCCTCTCCAACGTATCAATATTCTGAAATTAAAATTACATTATTATAGTTCTCTCCTATATTAATGTATCTACCTGAACTTACTTGTGTATAGTGTCGTAACAAGAGTCCTTTCTCATTCATCATACGGATGAAATAATGACTCAAGGTGGGCTTAAAAGCTCCAGGATACAATTCTTTGGCTAGGGTAAAGAATGGTCTTGGGTTAGAACGGAAGAATCCAATCTCAAACACAGCTTGTGGATCTGGTAAGTTGTACTTGGCAAGGTTATGATAAAGACCAGAACCAGGACTTCTAAAATCAGGTATTCCAGCAGCTACAAAAAGATGAAGTGTTTAATTACATAATTCATTTAATCATTATGTTGGTTAAAAATATCTTACATGTTGAGATACCAGCTCCAGCCATTGTAATGATTTTAGTAATGTTTTTCTCTTGAATATACTTAACAACTCCATGAAGCGTATTGTCATCAAGGACCTGCAATTTAACCAAAATTGCACGACTATATACAATGTGCAAATATTGCAATTAGCATATTCTATAAAGACCTCAGTAGTTTTACCTTATCCTTGTGATCAGTGTCATCATCTGTTTCAGCGTCATCATAAAAACCAAGTTTTTCAGCAAGATAGAATCTGATTGCTTCTACAGTGTCTTTTCCCTTAGCCAAGCCACTAGCAAGAGCACCTTCAACTATATCTTTAGTTGAGCTTGTGCCTGCAGCACCACCAGCACAGCTCTCTTCTGACTCTTTACTAGTGCTAGGAGTCTCTTCCTCCTCTTTCTCTGGAACTGAAAAGAAACATAATTAGATTTCCTGCCTTCATTGAATTGAGAGTTTGCATTCAAGAGTAAAACGAAGAAAGTAAAATATAAGATTGTAAAAAAAAAAGCATAATGGTATCAGAGGCATCAGAGCCCAGCCCTTCATGGCTACACCTCACCTGGATCTTTATCCTGAGATGAAGCCATGTTTATGACGATTCGAGACTATACGTAGAATAATAAAAATGCTTCTACTTTTTAACTTACAAATTAAAAAGGAGATATTACGTTAACAGCACTGATAACGAAGAAAAATCAGTCAAAATCTCCTTGATCACAACTCTTCAACTTGCTACTTTTTTTTTCAGCTGAAGAACAAACAGCTGATCGATTTTCTGAGAAATTTGTAGCGCGTAATATTTGAAATACGCAACGCAACTGACGCCGCTAACGCAACCATTTAAAAATATTAATTCTTTCATAGCCGTTAATTGTACTACTATTTAAAATAATACAGCTCAAAGTATAGATATAATGAATTCGATTGTGTTAATTTTTATTTTCACGTCGAGCTTCATTAGCAATAACCACTGTAGGAAAATAAGAGTTGAAGGAAAAGCAAGGATTTGTCAATCAATGCAGTCAATGTCAGTCAATGCAGCTGTATTTTCAGCAAGCATGATTAACAGCAATCATAAAAATGAGGAACAGTGTGTCAATAAATTAATACTGAATGTTGATATCGACACAGCAGCTATACACGTAAGTATAACATATATTTATGATGCTATTTACTCGCGTATATATGATCCAATTTTTATGATGTTGCGGGTTATATCGGAAAGAACGAATGAGCTCTATCATACAATTATACGTACAGTACTTTATAATTAGGCTTCTTTCACAATCACGCCGCAACGCCGTAACATTTTGCAAAAAAATCAAGCTTCCCTTGATTTTCTTACGGTGGGTACGTTTGCTGCTGCAAATTTTGCGGCTTTTTGCAAAAAAATCAGACTATATATGTGAAAGGAACATTATATATAATTATAAATTTATTACATAAACAAAAAAATCATGGAGTATATTATATTCTATAAAAGCTCTTGCAATTAAAGTCATATTCATTTTTGTTAAGGAACCGTACCAAGAGTCAATACAGCTCGGATCTGTTGTCGACGAAAAAGCAGGGTCTGTTATAAATTTAGCAGACCCAATTCGTCTGGATGTGTCGTTCAAGCCGTTGACAGAAGTGTACGACTTAAATTTTTTGCACGTGAGTATATAGTGAATATTTTAAATGTTTTAATCCCAATGATTTAATCGATCGCAGTAAACATATATGCTTGCAAGATCTACATCATTTATCTGTTATTAGTTATTATATATTTATGTCATCTAGCTATGATAATAAATTATTATTTGAACTACCAATTATTTATATATTACTTTCTCCCGAAGGCTTAAATTTGCTTCCATTCCAATTTTTTTTATTAACATTATTTCCTAGGTAGTTGGTGAATGGAGAAGTTACAGAGGTAATTGCATCCAAAGAGCAATCAAATTTTCTATGTGGTTATAACTCTGAAGATGGGTACTTAATGTCTTTCAGCCAGGTGAGAATTTTAATTGTATTTTTAATAGTAAAATATTAAAATTTCAAATAAAACGAACAATGCGATATTTTTACTACAGCATAATTTAATGAATTACTCAGGGTTTCACCTGCTCTTGCGATGATATCGAAGGACATGGCTTGCTTCTTGCACGAGCAAAGTCTAAGCCCACCCCAGGCTTAAACAATACGTCAAAAGAGACAGATTGGACCTTCCTGATGCGACAACCACTTTCGAAGTACTCAGCAGCTGAGCCAATGACCTCAAGAGAATTCACACGGAAGCGTGAATTACCTTTGCCAAGTTCACCAAACGTCGATGATCGTCTCACGTCTTACTCCTTGCTCGATCAACACAACTTCGAAGAGGATCCATTCCTTGACGACGATCAGGAAGCAAAATCTAAGCTGTCATTTGCTCAGCAAGATGAACAACTTTGGGTTGATATTAATGGAAATACGACAGAAGAGTCAGACAGGTATAAGATTTTCTCTTTCAAAACAATAAAAAATCATAAAACTATAATTATTATATATAATATATATTATGAATTTTTACATTTTTTTTTTATTCTTTTTCCCATAAAAGTTGTGAGGAATAAATCTGAAATTAAGAATGTATATAAATATAAATAAATAGTATTTAGTTGTATTTTATCTAAAAATGATAATTTACAGTAAATATTTTAGCGCCTAGAAGTTAGGCAGCCTCTTGAGCGCTAACGTGTTGCGGGTTGCAGGATTATGCAGGCGCCGACCGTGCTCGCCGGCTGCGACGAGGTGCTGAGCGGCGTGAGTGGAGTGTACATCGACTTTCCGGATGACGTATCACGACGCACGTTCTGCCGTGAAGCTATTGAGAGTCGCAGAGATAAGCGTTGCCTAGATGATCCGCGACCTCCAACACCGCGGCCGCGAGTCACCACGCACTGCATTCGCCTCAGCCAGCTTTGGTGAGTCTCGATCCACGATAAACTACGTTTATCTTGTTTTTTTCAATAACATGAAAATATGTATGTAGTAATATAATTACTAAATACAATTGATATAATTTATGTTACTATGAAAGTATAAATATTTTTAATTTTATTTACATCATTGCGCTTACTTTATAAAACATCCCGCACAGGCAGGCATTGAATCTCACATCCGAGGAGACTCGTACAAACTTAAAAATAAAACAACACAGTAATAAAATTATTACCATACTCTCTTCAATAAACACTATAATGTACAAATATTAAAAGAAAGTTCTGCTATGTTAATCGTATTATAGGTACGCTGTCTACTCGCTCGGCCCTGCGAAAGTTCAACGCTCGGTAACTGTCACGGTGCTACAACGCCACGGCGATGACTGGCAGGCAATGTCAAATGTTTCGCAAAGGTGAGAATGCGAGTCATGACATGACATTTATTTTAATTATTTCTCGTGCTCTAGGTCAAACCCGTCACACCTGCAACCATACAGCCTCCTTGATCCAACGAGGTCTCGGCTTCTCGTACCACTGATGGTCGAGGGGGTAGATCCCGATAAATTTCCTGAACTCTCAGGTAAAAACAAATGTTAAATTACAAAGAGAAATTTCATGGATCAACAAATTAATTGTTTTCGACGGAAATTATTTTATTTGATTTCTATTGAAATTCCATGCAATTTGTTGTGTCTTTCCTGTGTTTGCGTACTGAGTTTTGATGTATAGGCAGTTCGCGAGAGTTGATGGTTCTGGACGTGGAGCAGCTTAGCGATGATGGCAGTGAGTGCAACAAAGCGGGCACTGGATTTGAAGCGTTTGCTACCCAGTTAGCTCGGTGCTTCGCGCCCGCGGGATCCTGCGTCGAAAAGAACCAGCCGCGACAGCTTCGCCGCGAGGACGAGGTACTACATATACTCTCGCGGTGTTACGTGAACAGTATAACATGTCTAATTAATTATATTAATTTACTGTTTGCGCATAGTTGAACCGACAGAAGGGGAAAGCCGGGTTTTACATGCTGGATAACTTCGCATCACTACCCAAACAACCGCTACATTTTAACTCTGTGACTGGAAAATGGCAACTTGAAATTTATCCTGCTGAACCTCGGCTTCTACGTGAGCAAGTGGAACTGCCTATGCCATTTACTATCGACGGGTATAACAATTTTTGTTATTTCCATTTTATTGCATATGAACTTTAATTGACATAAAACCATAATGTATATATCTATATAAGTTAATTTATTTTATTTATTTAATTTATAAGTTAATTAAACTTATACACGCGAAATCAAAGTATTAAGTTTTAATACAATTTTAAAATTAAATAACCAATAATTTAAAAACAGATGTACTAGTCTACTACTTAATTGTTATAATATTATAATATACATACATTTGCCTCGATCACCATCAAGTATTAAAATTACGAATGTTCCTTATAGTCTGATGCAGATGCACGCAGCACAGCTTACAAGAATCTCTGCAGACGCGCGAGGAGCAACGGGAAGTGTGATGGTGAACGTGGCAACGAGGAACCGCGGGCCAGACTCCCTTCACTTGATGGTGCGCGTGACTTCATGCGGTGAGGTCACGTGCACGCAGATTGCGCCCACACGGCTCATGCTGACCCCTGGAGAGACGAGAGTCGAAAAGTTCGGCCTCAGATGTGTACCCAGCCCTGTGATGCAGTTCAAGTGCAAAGGTGCGCTTGTTTTCATTCCGTTCGAAATAAAGTTCAAGTTGAGCGATATGCATTTTACGTTGGTATATTTTTTATGTAAATATATTATACTTTATTTACACTTTAATATAAAGTTTTTGATGTGTGATAATTATATTATATTAACTATTATCTGTATAGTATTACGAATTTATTTTATATAGTTTTTAAATGAAAGAAAGGAATGTGCGCTCAAGTTAGTTAAAATTTTTGTCACTAGAGGGCAACGTATTGATTTAAAATATTATTATTTAAAAAAAAATAATAATATTGAAGTGAAGATATAATCAGGGATATAATCAAGAAATACCTCTTTAGAATTTCTATCCTAAGGAAATTGAAAGAAATTTAACTGTTCAAACAATGAAAGATGTGTGTATATTAAATAACACAAGCTTTTCTCCTAGCCTTAAGCTCGGTTCTATGGTGTAGTGGTTATCACATCTGCTTTACACGCAGAAGGTCCCCGGTTCGATCCCGGGTGGAACCAGCTTTTTAAAGAGATGTAAATAGTAAAGTGAGAATTTATTTAAATATAATTTTCACAGCCAGTTTCTAAATACCTAAATGTCAACTTTTATTTCCCTACAGTTGAGGTGGTGAAAGAGGGATGCAAGCAAGTGCTGGCAAGGAGGGAGTTTGCTGTAATGGTCGGGTCAACCTGTGAGTGTAAAGGTCTATGCTCCTGTGTCTGCAACCCTGAAGGGAATCCTAACACCCTAACCAAACACCAGCCTTGCAAGGCACTCCCTGAATCTGAGCTACAAGCTGCCGGCTTCTTGCTTGTCCCAATAGTGTCCAGAGGACCTCTCAATTTGGGCAGCTTCTTTAGTACGCCTTTCATCCAGTTCCTCATCATACTTGTCCTCATGATGGTGCTAGGTTAGTTTACAAACATTAAGCAGCAACAACGAAGAAATATAGATACATAAAACCCCCCCTTTTTTTTTCAGGCACATTGAAAGCAGTTGTTGGACTGATGGGCTGCCAAAGAATTGAACTGTTTGGTCTTTGTACTTTTTTACATCATTTTATGCCTTTTGTATTTACTGGAAGCACTCAAGATTGGTAAGAATAAAAAATGTTACAAATAAAAGGTTCAATATCTAATAGATATAAAAGTATACACATATAATATAGAATATAGAAGCTAGTATATACCTTCAAGATTATTAATTTTATTAATATATTCTTTTAAATAACGCTATGTTTCAGGGGAATCATATTTGTCCTCAACGCCCACATTATTTTGCTCTCTCCATTTCTACTCCTACACTGGATATTCTGCCATTGCTGTCAGTGCAACAATGAAACTGACACAGATCATTTTAAAAATGAAACAATCATGCTATCAAAAACATTGCACAAGAAAAACTATTATTATTATTATTATTATGACAATCTGCACAATGAATCTGATACAGAAATTAACCAAGAGCTGATGAACACAAACCAAAGCTATGAAAAAAATTCTGTCTACAATGATTTTCATGCAAATGCATCAAGAATGGAAACTGATTTGGAGCCAATAGAGAACGTACGACGCTATTCTGAAACATCTTCATTCAATGATACTTCTCAATCTCAAGAATCAGATGAAAGTGATAGCAGTCGAATTATCACCACGGTAAATATATTTTAAAATTTATATAGTATGAGAACATAGAAAGATTTAATTTAAATGTTTTAGCTCTTGATTGATTACAGAATAAGAAGCAATGCTACGATTCACACCCAAGAATAAAACCCTGTACGTTGTGCCCCACAAGTTGCATTGCTCTGCGAGAGGAAGTTTGTGTATTGTCATCTAAGAAGTACCCTTGGAGAACCTGATTGTAAGATTGTAACACGTTTCTTGTAATAATATAACACCAATATTGTAAAAAAAAATTACCTATAAAACAATGGCATTGCATTAATGAAAGAAAAAAAAAAAGTTGTATGAAGAACTTCTTGAAATTGTGTGTATGACATGTCTGCTTTAAAAAATTGCCGCTTATTTATAATATAATTAAAATATGTAAGAAAAATATATAATTATGTTACTGTGATATTATTGCAAATAAAAAAGTGAGGATAGTGTCTTGTTTCAGTAATTCTAGTACACCTTTTTTTATCTACCTCGTATTAAAGTACTATAAAAAGTTGTTCCAATTAACCAGTGAACTGGCAACAAGGCCTGCTGTTTCCCACCACCTGCTTGCCTTCCCCTCCCCATTTACCCACCCACACAGCCAGCCAGCAGTTAGCACACAGCAGCAAAGATTTTGTGTGTGCTTGTGTGGCGTCATCAGATGTTTAGAGGTCAAGGCCAATAAGCATAAACAAATACCTGAAGACTAACTGATAATGTGTGGAGCTTTTGGTTGAGTATTTTTTGTAAGGTGGCTACTTGACAAGGAGGTTTTCAAAGTTAAAATGTTTTTTAAAACATAATGATAGACATGTTATTAAAGTGGCCTACTTCTGAATATCAATTAGAATATAAAAATCTTCCAATAGAAGTAAGAAAACAGATCTGGGAAGAGAATCTCAAGTGCAGGTAAGATATTTACTATTTTTAAGCCATGGCAAAATTAATTCTAATGTCAAATAATTAGCAGGTGTGGGGACACATAAAATGTATTTAGCATTCACTCTATTTCTCTTGTTGGCTGTCATGCTTCACAGAAGATGTATATTTTTTATATAATATATATTACCTTATTTTACAAGCATTAAAATTTCTGATTAATTATAAAAATTATATTTAATTTTAATTAAATAAAATGAGTTTATACAACATATATGATGCAGCTGATTTTTTAGAAATACTTAATTGATACATTACTTTAATGTTGTGTGCACAAAACTTAAATTTATATTATAATAAAATATAGACATTATAGACATTTAAATCACGCAACATTACATTAATTAATTATTATAGATTGCTATATAGTCTGATTTGCTCATAATAAACTCAATAAAAATGTTTTAGTAGGACCAATCTTGTTTATTCTTCATTTGTTTTAGCAACTATACATATATGTGTGTGAGTTTATATTTTTATATATATTATATACTTTTACATTATGCATGTACTGCATACCCAGCCAGGAAATAGACTCTTGTGTTTAACAAAAAATTAATTATACTAATATTATCACTTAACTGCATGCACAAGGTCATATATATGTATGTTAAATGACAAAACAAATGATGACATGGTCAAGTCTATTACAATCTCTGGTTGCAAGTCATAATGTCAATATTTTGTATGTACATTTATTTATATTATAAAGGAATTTGTAGTTTAAATACATCAAATTTCCCCAAAAAGCTTTGCATTTTAATAAAGTTGTTTTTATAGTGAAAACATTATCATTTTAACCCAGGAATTAATGTATGCTTGGAGCTTTGAGGACAAATAGGAATTATATGAAATAAAGAGAATTGCATTAAGATTTAATTTCAGTCCATTGCAAAAAATCTTAAAGTGACTTTAGTATCAGGTAATAAGTCTCCAAAGAGGCTAAAACTTATTTAAATTATTTTGATAAGTTAGATGAGTTGATAGAGTTAGAAAGGTTAGCAAATTTCCTACTAGAAGAGGGTGGCCATATAAGACAGTGGAGAAAAAAATATTTACAATTTTCCTTTGGCCAAGAAATTTTGAATTCTGCACCAGTGTAATTCTCTGAATAGAAAATTTAAAACCAGAATTCCAAGCTCCATGTTTCTTAAAAATAATTCAAAATAATTTATAAAGAAGAGCTGATGTCACAATAATATATTTAATTATTTAATGATTTTTTTTTTTACTAGAGAGTACCTGGCAGAAAACAACAGGGTGGAACATTTCTGGAACTTTCAAAAGTTAAATGGGGATAAGAAACTTGGAGAACTTGTAGCTGAAATAACTACAACCCAAGAGAACGGCATGTCCAAAAGGTAATTAACATAAAATAATGGTAGTACCAACTACACATCAGACGATTTTTTATCTGAGAACTCTGTACTCCGATGCCCTGTAACATTTGTATCAAATTTAAGCTCAAGAGAAAACCTCTTTCAATTAAAAATGAACTGAAAAGGATTAAATTCTAAATTCCAAGCAAACTATTAAACTAAAATAAATTAATTTTTTTTTATACTTTTTCAGTGTAGAAAATGGCAAGGAAAATGGAGTTATTACTTTACCAAATAATACGCCACGAGAAAGCAATGGAGTTCCACAACTCCCTATCAAGTCGGCACTCAAAGTAAAATTAACTGAGAAACCCACACAAATGCAAACTGATACTTCAGAAATAGGTAAAAAAGATATGGCAATCCAAACTCCTCGCTGGGAAAGTAAAATAAGCAAGTAAGTACAATGTTAAAGTAAAATAATTTTGTTAATCTGTTTTCTGTTATCATACTGTAAAAGGTATAAGAAAGCATTTTTTCTTAAAGTACGCACGAACGAGTTTTATAATTATTGTTAAGTCATAGAAGTAATTTAAAAAAATGCACTAGAAATTGAAAATTATAACACTTTCATTGTTATTTGATGAGACTAATTAAAATAATAATTTGAAAGTTCATAAGATGTGCTAGTCTAGCTAGAGAATAGAGAAACAAAAATACAGAATTTATCAGATGTGTCTAGGAATTTACCGTAGCATAAAATTAGTTTTTCATTTTTTCTTTAAAATTGTGTTGTTATTATAAGTATTAAATTTAGACCTAATACTAAATTGAATTAAGTTAGACAGTATTTAGATTGATAAGTTAAAAATTATATTTTCACCAGAACGTTAATTTGTTTTAGATCTACTACATACGAACCTTCAAAAATATATCCAGAGCCATATTTTTCAAGTAATCTATCTACAAGAATGAATAAACGTATTACTCATGAAACTGCATCTAGATCTAAAAGTAACGAAGTACTTGAAAAGAAATCTCCTCCATTTGTGTCATATGGATGGAATGATAAAAATAAGGATGTTGGAAGCAAAAGGACCTTCAACATCCATGCTTCAACAGATGAGGTAAAATTCAATTTCTCTACCACTTTTGAAATAGAACAGACAATATTTTAATTATGATTATATTTTTTGTTTTTTAGATCTACCCTGCAGCTTTGCATGCCCTCTCACAAAGGAGAGAGATGCTTAAGCTGCATGAAGCATCTAGACACCCGAGCAGACCAAGCACAGCTCCTCCACTGGTAGGTTAGCAAGCTCATCAGAATTTGCACAACAAAATAGCGAAAATTCATCACAAAAGGCTACATTGTTTGTACGACAATTTACAGTGTAATTAACTTTATTCAAAATTCAGAAGGGACAAGACTTTGAGTGAAGTATGTAATTTCTACGCCTATGTTTCTGCTCTCCTACCGTAAATAAATTAACTGCCCGACTGGGTCGACTGCAATTGCAGTTTCCATAAAAACTTGTTTTACTCCAAGAAAAATAAACTTAAGGATTGACCTCAGTTGATTGAGATCTCAAAATCGACCCCCTTGAATTGAACAAGACTTGCAGTATTGAACTTAGAACTCACCATCATCAATAGGTGGCATGCAAATTTTGAAGTGGATCTGTCTGATCAGTTTTGAGAAAACTGAGATAGAAGTTTAACATTGGCCTTACGGACGAAAACCGGAAATGGAGCTATTGTGAGGAAACCACCCCTTTGAATCTGCTCAAACCATAAGCGATTGAGTTTTAGATCATTTTCGTAATTTTAAAATTTATTTCATTCAATTCCATCTGACAGAATTTCCTTTGACTCACGTAGTAACTGAAGTCAATCGTTAATCACTGAAATTGAGTATTGTGATTTATTGATTTATTTATGTTTTTGCTTGAAATATTAACAATTCTGACAAGTACAACATTAAACAATTAACTTTTAATATATTTTGAAATTGTAGCTAAAAAATTAACAGTACAAATTAAACAAAAGTGATAAGCTAACTCTCCCCCCTCCCAAACAAATAATTGAAAACTTACTAAATATTTCAGAGTCCTGTCAACCACAGCAGTATATGGATGACTGAATACCAGGACATCTTTTCAAGAAAGAGACCTCAATCTGCACCCTTTCCAACAAAGAGTGTGAGATGGCATTGATGGACATTTTTCAATATGATAAAAGCTTTATATCATTTTTATGCACAGTAATAGAATTATATTTTATGCACAAGTTTGTTGAATTTAAATATATGCACAATAAAAAGGGGGAATTTAGATTTATGATTTGTATTTTGCTGTAGTATTACGCTATTTTCAATAAAGTTACATAAAATTAAAACATGTTTTAATGAGGTATCACCTTGTCTGGGCTATCAGGAACTGGAAGGTTTGCTGAAGATTTGTGGGTTCATCTGGATGATGGAGTCTGGCAGTTGGTTACATACCAACAGCTGTTTGTTGTGTCCGCCCTGCACTGAGTCTATGAAATCAAACCAGTAGATCACCATTCCAGGACCATACCTGCAAACGACACCAAAAACACAAATTTAGTTTTTGTTTAAAAATCTTAAATCACTTTAATTTACACTTACACAACTTACAATTAAATTAACAGAGTCAACAGAGTTGGTATGTAAAAAAAAAAAAAAAAAAAAAAAAAAAAAAATACTAATAATTTTATAAAAATAATAAAATAGATTTTAAACCTATTAGTTTAATGATTATTTCACATGTAGAGTACACATAATTATTTATAAAATATCAAACATGTACTGTTTTATACAGCCCTTATTCAAAGCATTTTTAGTATTAATACTTAAATTGTATAATTTTAAATGTATTGTTGCGTGGGCTTAATTAATTTAAAAAATAGTGTATCAAAAAAAATTAAATAATAATAATAATCTTCTGGAATAATGAGTTACCTGCTATAGTAAAAATCACATAAGAGAATCATTTTTTCACTCCTCTCGCAACGCTACAGGATAGGAATATGAGCCTTGCGGACGATTTTCGTAGCTGACGCGTGGTATACCACAATCACATGTGTGTAAAATAATGAGTTATCTGCTATTTCAGGTTAGCACAACAATGAGCTTTATTTTATACCTATTTACAGCTCTTAATTGCGCTCACCTGACACCTGACACAGCAGACAGCTAGCTCATTATTGCACACGAGATTGTGTTAGCAGATAGCTCATTATTGTGGACGAGGGATGATATATTTAAATTAGAATCGAATTATTATTATAAAATTATTATTTATCAAACATAAAAATTATCACAGCAAAGTCGTTACCTGTTCCAGTAGGTTGAGAGCTGTTTTGTCACAAATCTTTCATGCCATTCTTCACTTCCAAATAAGGCTTTACTTTCTATCCAATGAACAATAAATCCATTGATTGCTGTAAGAAAAATAAAAACAGTAAGACAAGTTGGCTTATGATTGTATCAGTGTAGTGTTTTCTTACCTATGGGCAGTTCAAGTTTAATATCTGGAGTTTTGTCAAATCCTAAAACTCTCATCTGTTCCTCATCTTGGAAAGGAATTTGCCTCTCTTTCAATAGTCTTGCCAGCTTGTGCTCATACTGTTGTCCAAGGGAACTGAAGCAGCAAATGAAAATTATTCAGCCACGCAACAAAAATATTCAACTAATGTCTATTAATAAAAGCACAAACTAAAACTTTGCCAAAGGGTGGAGAATTAATAAAAAATATATTGATGGTGTTCCGTCAAAAACGACTAAATCATTTTATCGCGTCCTCTCAAAAACGACTAACTCGTTTTATCGCGAGCCGAGATGGTCGCTTTTGCACTATGGGTTTCCAGGTATACATTTTTTTTATACCTGGAAACCCATAGTGCAAAACCGACCATCTCGGCTCGCGATAAAACGAGTTAGTCGTTTTTGACGGAACACCATCGATATATATTATAGTATTTACTGTATATGTTTACAGTACTTGGAGTATCAACAGGAGTATCAACGTCAAAATTTTCTTAGAAATGGATAGACTATAGACCTCTATAAGAGAGGATGCAAAGTTATGCTACTCTGATTTTAATTTTTTTAGATTTTTTAGAGACGGAAATCTATTTTTAAAAAAATTATTGAAAGTTCAGAGAGAGGTGTCAGTTTTTAATAAAAAGTATAGGACTAAAGTGGAGTGGCTTCAAACCAGAACTTTGAATAATTTTTTAGCAATATTTCTTGGACTCCAAAAATTCTGGAAAAAAAAAGCAAAGTTTCAATCACTCTCTATTAATTTCTACATTAAAATTTTATAATGTCGATACTATCTCTTGTTGCATATGATATAATAGACACCTCGGGACACACAAATGCTACCTGTGATGATTTGCTAGAGTAGCAGCTCTAACAAATGTAAGAGACAAAGAGATGCAGATTTATAATTTTTTGGGAGAAAAAAAGAACACTCAGTTGACTCAGTCTAGCTATCCCAAAAGTTTTCTAGTTCACCACACTTCCATGAGCTGTATGACAACACCCACAAATAAAGCAGGGGTAAAGATTATGCTGTTCCGAGGTGTACATTATATGCCAAACGACGAGAAAGGACTCCTTCATGCTTCTAATATTTTCAAAATCAACATTGCAGGATAGCATACATATATTTTATGCATTGCAGCCTGTTGCCATTCATAAAAATTTGGTAGTTAAACTTACTGGTTAATAGTATCGGACAATGGTCCATATTGATCATCCTGCAGCACGCACTAGTAACAACAAAGTAAAAATAAATTAGCAACAGAACATGAAAAAAAACAGCTTTAGCATGCAACCAAACACTTTGCATACCATATAAACTTGCTGTGCTAAGTTTTTATCTTCAATTAAAGTAGTATCTTTCAGCAGCTTCGTGATAGATCCTCGAGAAGCTATGAAATGATAATTGTTGAAATTAATACAATGCATAAACAATTAGCTTACAATATAAGTATACACACCATTGACATTCTCATCAAATTCTGATTTTTTCTCATAATGTTTCTCAAGAATAAGCCGAGCCAGAAGTGTAGGTGCCAGGTCAAGCTCATGAGCAATGTTTATCAAAACTCTGTCATTGGAATGTCTAAAAGCCATGTACCTGGAAAGACAACACTGTAAATAAATATGCCAACATATAGATACAGAAATTAAAAGATTAAAACAAAGCAAGTTTAAGTAAGCTAGTACAATCATAATAATGTGATTTGTATAAAAATTTCAAAATTAAATACTGTATAATATATGTATTATTTTATTATACAGTATATAATTAATATAATCACAAGTGAATAAAATTTGCAACTTATTCTCCATAATAATACATATACATTGTAATAATATATAAAAAAAAATAGCAATATTATGTCCAGAGTATGTCAGATTTAAAATGTTCGAATAAATAAAAACATAAAAAAATATCAAAAAACTATGCCAACAAACCTCTCATAATATTTTTCTGCATATGCCTGGTGTTGAATGTGTGTAAATTTCATTTTCCTTAAATATTCTTGAGAAAAAATACTTTTTAATGTTATTTCTGCAACACTGAAAAAATATAATATCTTATATAAATAGATGAATAGATGAATAAATAATAAATAAATAAATAAATAAATAAATAAATAAATAAATAAATAAATAAATAAATAAATAAATAAATACTGTATATAAATAAAGAAATGTTATAAATTTAGGGGGTAGGAAAGGGGTGAGGTCAAAATATAAATTTTATAGGGTTGCTATGGGGCATATGAATTAGTTTTCAGTGTTTCTGGAGGTTAAGCCAAGATATGTTTTTATGTAAAGTTGCTTTCACATGATCAAAAATTACAAAAATTGCTATGGTGTTCACGCTGACACACGCTGCAGAAAATATAGCTCTGTAAGAAAATCTAGACCAGCTTCATTTTTCTTTGGAGTGCTGTAGCAAATTTGGATTATTTAAAAGCTCTTTAAGATAAGCTTGCATACTGTTTGTATCAACGTGGTAGCGAAAAAATATCCTAACTCCATTGGTAAATAAAAATGGAGTTAGGATATTTTTTTCAGCTTACCAATGGTTAGGATATTTTTCCGTTGCCTCGTCAATATGTTTATTAAATATTTCAAGTCTTTTAGTTTACGTCTAGAAATAGTTTGTTTCCGAAAAGGAATTGTTGTACATATGGCGTTTAAGCAGACGCAGAATTCATGGAAGATGATAAATATACATTTCCGGTCGAGCTCCGATTTACTTTGAAAAGACAGAAATCACCAGCGAATTACTCTGCATGGTCAATTGTACACTAAGGTTTGAAATATTGTATACATCTTATACATCTTATCTTATACATGAAAAAATTAAGAAGTATAGATATTGATTAAACTAATACATTCATGGCAAATGTTAATACCGGTACCACTGTGGCACACAAGGAACTCAGTTAACCAGCATACATACTGTATTTCTAAACTAAGCAAGAATACTTCCCAACATCACTCCTACCTCATATGAAATCCACTTTCATTCATGGTATAATTTTTCCCAATTAATATTATATTTCCCTCTCCAAATCTAGTCCTCCATTCGCAACTTTAAACAACTCTTGATCAACATAATCTCCTCCCAGAGCTCATTAAACTCCGTGTCTTTTATGCATTAGCAGATTTCGTGGAATCTAAGTGTGGCCAGGGGCGGATCCATTGTGCGGCTCGGAGGGGAAAGAGGGGGTGGCAGTGCATTATCTCACAATGTTAAATTTGGGATGGAAGAGTGGGGCGACAGGTGGTAACACTTTCAATGTATTTTGGAATCTTTTTTTGGGGGGGGGGGGAGGGTGATCACCTCCATCGCTCCCCCTTGTATCCTCGCCTAAATAATGTGGTGCCGCTAGTGTAGCACATCGACACGGGCCAATACAGCCATCTAGCTCCATATGGTATGTCTGGCTCTCACTGTGTCAGCTAGCTGTGCAGCTATAATATACACTAGCGGCGCTACTCTCAGATCCCGCTGCTGATGCTGGTCAATTTTCTGGCTACAAAACGGAAAGACACGGAGGTCTTAAAAGTCTCTGATCTCCTTTTCTCATGCAAGCGACTCCCATTCCGGCCATTCCAAACTCTCAATCAATTTGCTACGTTACACACTTACAGTATGCATATAACAAAAGATCTAAGTTTACCACCTCTAGACAGTTCAGTAGACTAGACGGCACCAGATATATCAGCCAATGAAAAGGTGACCAGCTGTTATTCCAGCCTTTTCATTGGCTGAATTATCTGGCGTCGTCCAGTCTACTGAACTGTCTAGATGAGGTATCGAGGTATGCCTATATGCATAAACTAAGATCTGTACGTTATATTGCATGTACTTATAGCTCGAATCTATAATATATGCATACTAAAGTATGCATATTTGATGTACTGCATACTTAAATGTATGCATATATATGCAAACATAGAAACATACAGTTATACATTATGATTATGAGGGTGTGCGAAGCTGCGAAGTGCAAGCGTGTGTGTTTATAGTTAACGGGTTTACCTAGGAAACTTGTCTTTTAGTATCTTCAAACACGAACGACTATTACGCAGACCATCAACTGTATGAATTTCTCGAATGATCTGATCAAATTCTTCTTTCTTCATAGTTATAATCGAATGAAAATGAAAGAAAAACAACGCAACACGTGAATCTATAAACTTGGCGCAAATTTTTATCACAACAAACCTAGGCAGTGATGCCAGATAAAAAATTATTTTTCCCAACTTTGAACATAATATAATATATAATACAAATGAAAATGTATTATTAAATAAACATAAAAAAAAAAAAACAATTTTATTATTTATCTTCATGACTTATTGATAAAGTAAAACTGATATACAATAATGTAAGCAGCCAACAACTGGCAACATTGCATCCACAAGCTTCTAAAAATTTTGGCCGTCGCGTTTCTGTACCCAAAACTAAATATTTTTGTAATATTTCCGAAATGAGAGCTCGAATATCTGTTCTGTAAAAACAAGGTAAAAGGTAAGTTCCTAAACCATAATGTGAGTAAAAAAAATAAGAGTTTAAAACGTAACTTATTCCAGATATCCCGAGACAATGTGGCCCATGCTTCTCGACATCCCCAAGGATGAATGCAAAAGGATTTTGCGTCGGCTGGGTATGCATACGTTATAAATTTGACTATTTTTTTAGTTTGTGTCTTATTTATTAAAATTGTCCTCAGAATTGGAGGCATATGGTTCTCTGGTATCTGCCTTACGAGCGCAAGGAGAGCTAAGTAAAAATAAGAGACAATTTCTTCAAGATGCTGCCAGCACGCTACATATTTCCACAGATAGACACAGAGCAGAAGTTAGGCGTGCTGTCAATGATGAGAAACTGGCAACCATCGCTGAAAGGTATGCATAGCAGCCATACAGTATGCGTATATATATACTGTATAACTCATTATGCACACATTAATAATCTAGATAAACCCTATACTTATCCCTATATGCACACTGGCGCCTTATCTCTGACAATATCAAGTATGCACTGTGATGTTGTCAGTTTAATCCCATTATAAGTATGTACATAATATATGCATACTGCTTGATTTTGGGTTAAAGGATAGGAAAAACCAAACTTTATCGTGCGATAAAATGTCTTAAAAAATAATGCGGACTAATCACAGCACAGAATGCATATGTGAAACCTCGTTGACGTAGCTTTAGCTGGTCCACATAAAATTTTAAAAATTAACATACCACCGTGGATTGCTGATCTCAACTTGGTTGAATTTATATACTATTCCAATCTCAATTCTATTTCCAGTAACATGATATATGAGTGAGATGTTATTTGAATGGATGGCTCCATATTTTATGTCACTGTATGTCTCATCAATAGGTGTATTGATTGGTATTGTTTTCCATATAAGTCAACATGCATGTCATCTAGACAGGAATAATGACAGTCTATAGCTTTTGAGATACCACTTGATAACATATATCCGTCAATTTTCTTTATAACATTTAACATAAATGAGAAAACTACTACATGTATTTTGCTTATGTGCTCATTGGTATGTAATTAAAAAATAAAAAAATAAGAAGGGGGAGGGGATGAGAAAGGGGACACAGGACCTCACTGCCCATGTTTTTTCCCTATACCGCTAACCAGTTCAGGGGGAGGGGGAAACTAAGGTAAATGAGGTAAATTACCCCCACCCCCTTTGTCTATGCCACTGTGTTACCAGTATTACTTCACAGTACAGTAATAACAATTAAGCATCATTACACTATCAGAGAGTTCGAATTACCTGCCAGATGGACGAAAAAAATCACATTAATGTTATTGACATCATAGCATACATACTGCTACATGTAGTTTTGAAATGTAAAAACATGTACTGCATGTATATTAAAAAATAATTTATTCTTTCCTTTCTCTCCATCCAATATATGGTTGATAAAATGGGTTTTGATACTGCTAAAAAAAGTTATTCACCTTTTAAGAAATATATTTACAACGAATTTACTGAAATTAAATAATTGTTTTTATAGATTATCTGGTCCAAATACGGGTATGGACTGGGCTATTGAAGGAAGAAGACTGGTTCCCCTCATGCCTCGTCTGGTACCACAAACTGCATTCACGGCTTTAGCTAACACTATTGCTAATCTTGCTGCAGCAGAAAATGCTAAGCTTCCACCGCCGGAAAACACAGCTCAGTCACCTGGTAAGATTCTTTTTATATTATAATGATTTTGTGGATTGATATTGTAACTTTTATAGAAATTGGAGAACTAGAAGAACCAGCTCCTCCTGAGAGCAGTCGCACAACACAAAACCAAGGGGCCGTATTGACCTCTACAAATCTACAGCAGCAAACTTCGCAGTATCAAATGGTAAATTCAATTTATTATTATTTAAAACATAATTCCAGTGTTAATTTAATTTTTAATTAGGTTCGGGGAGATGAGAATGAAAATCGTAAAAGACGTCGATCATCTTTAGAGATGCCTGGACAACCAGAATCACCATCCTTACCTCCTCCTAAAGTATGTATTTAATTATTTTGTTTAGGCGTAATGTTATCACAATTATATCATTTTTGTGACAGATCCCATCTCTTGGACCAAGTATTCAGCCATCACGCACTGTTACTATACCAATGAATGTTGCACCAGTTAAAATTTCACTTGCTACAACACCAGTACGTGCTACAGCATCAACAAGCACTCCTAACACAACCCAGAAGGTAAAGGTTTTGTAAAGTTGCTTCTAAAATATTGAGAGTTAAAGGGGGGAAAAAAAGTTCAAACTGTGTAAAACAAAATTACTCAGATAACTACCATTTCTTTCATTTTATAGCATTCTGGTATCCCTTATTTGTTTGTTTGTTTGTTTTAAGACTTTCCTTCCGACCTCCGATCCACCAGTATGGTTGTGTGACATGCTTGTTTTTGCAGGTGATTATCATGTCCAGCTCAACAGGAAGCATGCCAGTGGGCTCACCAAGTCTCCTCCAGCGCTCACTTAGCGTCCCCATGGTGAAGACAGTGACCACCATGGGCAGTCTCAACCCTTCTTGTAGCATTGTTAGCAACAACACGCAAGGTGCCTCAATCCCAGCCAGAGGTAATACAATTTTTTTTAATAACATAAATTTTTTAATAATCATAATCAAAAATAAGATTTTCTTTATGTTACCTGTACAGAAAGTTCATCTGATTCTTGATTTATAAATGTACTGTACAATTACAGACAAAACTAATGTTTGTTTCATTGTATTTTAGTAAATATGGGTAAGATTTTCTCATAATAAACATTGGTAACAATGAGGGTCACCAAAGTTGATGATTTTGACATATCATATATGCAGAATAAAATGTGTGAAAATCATTAAATTGATTGGGAATAAGAAACGATTGCAATTATACAATAAACAAGAACTATTGTTACAGTAAAAGTTAAATAGTGGAATGAAATATTTGTCCTTTATATTACTGCTAAAGTATTTTTTTTTTTTTTTACTGAAGTAATGATAAAAATAAATATAACCCAATCAGCTGTTAGGTCAATTAAACAATTAAAGTTCAATTAAATAACATTTAAAAACTTAGTTTTAGTAGTAAATTGAGTTATTGATTGTTAATTTAAAACTGAGGAAAATTACTATTGTTTATATGGTTTCAGTCTCGATTGGTGGAGTGACAACCACAGGCTATGTTGCGGCTCAGAGCTCACTGCAAAGACAGCAGCAGCAACAGCGTCCCAAGACCATCACTGCCACAGCCACCACGGTGCTTCCACGACGCACTAGCTCCATCGTAATTCCCATCAACTCCGCTTCCACCGCCACTAGCCTGCAGCTCAAACCTGCAGGAACTGTTTCTAACAAGCCCACACTACACATCAAGCCCGATGGAAGTGAGTACATTCTTTATATATCCTTATTATCAATTTTACTAGCATTTAAATTTTAATCTTAAACAATACATAACACATTTGTGTACATATAAATTATAAAAAATAACTTTAACTAAAACTTTCAATTCGATTGTGATCATGGTGAAAACACCTGAGGTAAGTAATTGGGCAAAAGGTGCTCGAAAATGAAGTAAATTCCAAGATCAAAGCAAAAACAAAAAACCCGGAGTATGCTGCTTAATACAGAGGGTGCAATTGGCAAATTTAATATGTGTTTAAATGACAGACACTTGGTTGTTTTTTAGATACAGCTAGTTTATTAATGAATTATCTCAAAGCATGTAATTGCCTACCAATCAACCAAATTGTAAGATGAAATAATGCATTTTTGATTATAAGATAATAAACATTCTGATATCATATTGCAAATTTGAAACCAAAATAAAAAACTTCTAAATTTAGCTTGATCATGCTGAAAACACTTGAAAAAATGTAATTAGGTACAGGGGGTTAAAAAATACGTAGTGGAATTTTCAAAATCAAACTGGGAACATAAAACCTGGATTTTGCAGCTTCATTCTTAACAGGAACGAAACCAACAAACTTAACAAAACGAAAACTTCCAATTCCAATTACACATGACTAGGATTTGGTAACAAAAAAACATAAATTATTTTGTAATTTTACCAAATTTTACTGTGTTATAATCAATGCTAACATTAAATTATTGAGTTTTCATTCAGAACTTCAAACTCTGAAGAAGATATAAAGAATTGATTTTCAACCTGGTAACTTGTATAAAATGTATAGAGTAGGCATATGACAAAATGTAAACCTAAAGGTTTTAGAGTGTTAATTACTTTTCCATTGTATTTTATTGTTAGGTTGTAAGATAAATTTTACATTACTATTGTTGTTTCCTAGGTGGTATGAAAATCATTGCAGGAACATCTAAACTATTGCCTAAACCTGCTACAGTTGGTGAGTTATTTTGTCCCATTGGCACAAAGCCACTTAAATCTTAAATGACCTATTACTTGTAAAAAAAAAAAAAAAAAAAAAAAAAAAAAAAAAAAAAAAAAAAGGGTTGTTAATAATTCTTGTTTTCAATTATTTTTAAAAAGTACTATTGTGTTTGTAACAGGGCTGTAAAAATGCTGTTAAATTTTTGTGATAGTTGCCACTACTGCTACTGGTGCCACTCGTGTGGTGACGTTGACAGCAACTCCTCGGGTCAGTGCAGCTGCTAGTTTGAGCTCTGCTACAGCTGCTGCCCAGCAGAATTTAGTAAGTATAGGACATTAAATGGATAGAGTCCTTATCAAAATTAATGTCTCAAATTACAGCCCCGAGTGCAGCCAATGCCAGTGTCCTCGACTGCCACCCTTATGAGTGCCAAGCCTTTGAGTCAAGTGGGACTCTCCACTTCAACGACAAGCACAGCGGGCAAGCCTAATGTGATTGTAGTCAAGAAAGGCACAGGATATGTCCCAGGTCAAAGCATGACCCTCACACCAGCTAGCAGAGTAAGCATACATAAATTTACTTACTATCACAATGTTGAAGATAGTACAGTAATCAATATTCAGATTTTTCCAGTTTTCATTAAAATATGATTTATGGAGATCTGTAATGCATTTTACCCTATTTTTATAAAGACTAACATATCAGAATAGAGTATCAATCTTAACTATTGCAAAAATAGATAGAGAGTACAAAGTTATGCCACTCTGATTTTTCTCAGATTTTTTAGAGGTCGGAAAGAATTGCCAAAGAGTTTGGAGAGTGCAAAGTTATGCCACTCTGATTTTTCTCAGATTTTTTTAGAGGTCGGGAAGAATTGCCAAAAAGTTTGACAAGGTCAGGTTTGAACCCATCTTCCTTTTAGTCCCTATCTTTTTATTAAGAGAGGCGTCCAGATGCGTCACTTTCTCTGTACCTTCAACAACTTTTTGAAAATAGTTCCCGGTCTTTAAAAAATCTGAAAAAAATCATAGTAGCATAACTTTGCACCCTCTTCTGTCCGTTTCTGCAATAAAAAATTTTGAGGTCGATACTCCATTGTCATTTCATTTTTATGACCAAAAAAAAAAAAAATGCTTAAAATTAGATCATTAGATCAACTTCAGACCTAAATTTTCTAATAATGCATTTATGGTTAATAATGGTGACACTGAAAAGGCGTTTTATATTGCAGGAGTTGATAGGCAAGGTGATGATAAGAACTCCCCAGTCCGTTGCAAGCCTCCAGCAAGGCCTCAAGTCAAGCACCTCACAACCACAAACAGCTGCAGGACTGGCTCAGGCCCTCAACCTTCAAGGCGGAACTCGACAGGTAAAGTATATCACCATGCTCACTACATGTTATGTCAGGCAATTTAGTAGTCATGAACTCTAAAATGACGTAAGTTTAATTCTTAAACTTTATAATTTTGCTAATTTTTTTCAGGGCAATGTGATTGTGGTTGATTTGAGCCAGGACCAGATAAAAGGAAACCCAATGCTATCGGGAATCTTACAAGCTTCTGGAATTCTATCTGCCACCTCTGTACATTCTTCTGCTCAGTCTTCCTCTTCACAGCCTGATAAAAGTAGGCCATGTATAATTTGAAAATTGCAAATCTTTTTTGAATAAACCTAATTTTTCTTTAAAAATACAAAGAATGTAATTTATTGGTAGTTTTGTTCACAAATATAGCATAATCTTCAGCATTAGGTGAAGTAGGAATAATACAATGTTTGGCTTCATTCACCTGTGTTATAAAGTTGAACCTTGTGGGCAGCCTTCTTCACCAACTGCTACTGAACTTAATTACTAGATTGCTAGAAAATAAGGTTTTAAAGGCATGCATGTCATATAAATTGTAGCATAGAGTAATTAGAGCACCTGTATATGTTGTTTCCACTTGTCAGTAGTTTAATAAATTACTAATTTTAATTGAAAGGCATTTAACATCATTGTTACTTTGATTCTAAAATACTGACATTAAAACATTTAGTAACTAATGATGAGTGTATGCTATAATAAGAACTGTGGTGTAAATATGATCCCAGCTTAAAATTACAGTTATTTTATCAAGAAGATCTAATAACATTTGATAAATCATTTTATAGGACCATACATTTTCATAGATGAGTCCATAGAAAGTCAAGAGGAACAACAATCACCAACATCTTCTACAGATACTGGTTCATCTCTAGAGTTAAACCAGGCAGAATCCTCGGGTGTGGTAACATTCGGTGAGTCGCATTATTCAGAATATAAATCTGAATTAAAAAATCTGGGGATGGAAAATATAATTTTCAATGTTTTGAACAGAGAATGCTGTCAAAATGATGAGTCAACCTGTTACCAATACATCTCTCCAGCAGTTTATAAGTGATGCTGCTAACACTGCAGCATCAACTTCGAAGGTAAATTAATATTAATCAAGAATGTTTACAGAAAACAGCAAGCTAAATACAGTAAATTCAATTTTGCAAACTTCAATTTCTGAAATATGTAAAGTTACAACACATTTAAATTATCTAGAATTTTTAGTAAATTACAAGAAATTTTAGGGTTGCATTAATTACCTTGAATACAAAAACTGCATTTTAGTAAGTGTTTCTCAAATAGCATTGTTCTCCAATTGTAAAATAACACTTTACAAAACACTGCAGTTTACAATGTTAAATTCGCATGTTGTGATGTGAAATTTATGATGGAGATTATTTTATTCGCAGCATCAAATCTTGTGATTTTTGCTGTAAAAAAATAATTTCGGTACAACTTCTTTTTCAACACCACATTATAGGATAAAAAAGGGTGTACTGTACCCCTGCACACCTTTTTAGTTCTGACAGCAGTCTAATAGTAAAGTGATCTTTTCTTTTTGTGGTCTGTCAATCCTTTCATTCCCTCCACACTACCTTTAAATGCCTGTTTTGCAATTCATTCCTCCCTCATTCCCTCAACGTATCCAAATTAAGCAATTAATGTAGCAAGCACGCTATCTACGTCCATGTGTTTGGCTGTAAGCATAATAAATGTTAATATGTTTTTAGGGCTCTTTTCGTTTATTGACTCCGGTTACCCAAGTTCAGAGCCAAGGAGGTACAACAAGCAAATTCATTAGATTAGTGACTTTAGATGATGAGAGTCAAGATAAACCATCAACAAGTCACACAGAAATCACTGATGCAGATATGCAGAAAATTGAAGAAGAAATGATGAATTTAGGAGAAGGTACTCAGCTTGAAACAAGGAAAGTTATAAACGAGCTAATTCAGGAGGCAATACCAGAAATAATAACTGAAAGAGAAGATGAACCTACTGAAATCCAAGAAATGGAAATCGAAGAAGAGGTTATTCAAGAACAAAGTTCCTGTACCATAAGTATTGATGACAGCAACATCATAAACACACTGCCACCCAGTTTGACAATACACGAGGCAGTGAAAGATGATAAAATGGACGTTGAAGAGATTAGCCAAGAAAATTCCAGTCAAGATCAAATGGAGGTGTGTCCTGTTTTAGAATCAAGGTCTCAAGGGATCCAGGAGGATAGCAGCGTTAGTCTGGAGGCTGTCAGGATTGAAGTGACTGAAAGTGCCAGTCAGGAAACACAAAGTTCAGATCAAGTTGTTGACCTGCCAGAAACTATAGGCGAGCTTGATCCTCAGACTGGCATCTTTTCCCTAAACTCTTCCCTACAAGGTATGTAAAATATTGTACAGAAATATTAGCAAAGTAATGAAAAGTGAAGTTTTGAACTACTGTCGCAATAAGTTCATTGATTTACTGAAGACATACTTTAAATCTCATGTACAACTGCAATATTTTTTTTTTCTGGTTTGCCTTTTTATTCTGATAAATAGGCCATTATTTTTTCTAACTTGATTTTTGGTTTATAGATGAGAGGGAAGAAGACTCTTTGGCTCATAGTAAACCTGTTGTTGATATCTACAGTGCAGCCATTTCCTCTGCAAATATTAATTTTGACTCCGGCTCAGAAGAAGGTAAAGTTATTTTTTGTTGTATTCACTTACAATTGTTGTAGCACTTTTTTTTTTTCAAATATATTATTAGTGTGGGTGAATTAAAGTAGAGTGAGCGAGTTCATTTTTTTTAATATTTTATTTTTTAAAAATAGTTTAAGCTGCCCTCTATTGAGAAAGGAAAACCAAAAAATTCCATCTCAAATAGTTTCACCACAAAAAATTCCCAAAGTTGGTGTTTCGGAGGCCTTTAAGGTGCAGCCTTATGGAACATAAAACCGCGATTTACTCCAACTTTTTCTGAACTATGGTACCATTTAAAAAATACTTACGTAATCTATGATGAGTTCTTTAATGAATTTTCAAATAAAAAAAAATTTTTTACGGGGTCGTTTTCTTGGAAAAAAATCATGAAAATCCTTATGGGAATTAACCCGCAAAAACTTAAAGATTTTTTTCCAAAAAACGGCTCCGTAAATTTTTTTTTTTTATTTAAAAATCCATTAAAAGAATTCATCATAGATTACGTAGGTATTTTTTAAATGGTAGCATAGTTCAGAAAATGTTGGAGTAAAACGCGGTTTTATGTTCCATAAGGCTGCACGTTAAAGGCCTCCGAAACACCAACTTTGGGAATTTTTTGTGGTGAAACAATTTGAGATGGAATTTTTTGGTTTTCATTTCTCAGTAGAGGGCAGCTTAAACTATTTTTAGAAAATAAAATATTAAAAAAAAATGCAATCGCTCACTCTACTTTAAGTCCACTTGCCTCAAAGCAGCCAAACTCTGTGTGTGCTCCTTTTCAGTTGCCACAATTAATGAGTGCTGTATTATAACTGTGTATACAATTTGTGTCCTTAATTGCAACTAGAATTTTAGATTTTTTATTTATATTAATTTTTATTTCCTTTGTTTAGAAACTGAGATTCCTGAAACTAGTCGTGCCAATCCTGAAGTAGTGCAAGTATCTCTCTTAACTGACTCGGATGAGGAAGAAATCTCACTGATATACACAGAACCAGAAGAAACGGTAGAGCAGCCAAAAGAGATTCCACCAGCAGAGATTTTGGAGCAGCCAACAGAAGTAATAGAAGAGACTGTAGACACGTTAGCACAGTCGGTATCATCAGCAGAGCAGTCCGATGAGGTACCTGTAAACCAAGTAAAAGAAGAAGAAGTAGAAGAAGAAAAAGGCATCAAAGAGGTTTTTTTGGTGGAGGCAAAGGAAGAGTCTGCAGTCAAAGAGGAGTTGCCAATAGTGGAAGTGAAAGAAGAGGTCAAGGTGGATCCTAAGCACGTTTCCAAGCCACCCGAGGCAGCTCCCAGGCGTGTGGAGGTGCCTCCTTGCCAACTGCCTGCCGTCGTAGCACTTGACCAGCCTGAGGAGGAAAGAGTGAAACCAAACAGTGGATTGGTTAGTTCCTTTACTTTTTTCAAAGAAGCCTTATCAGATTATTTTCAAATGGATACATTTTCAGATTGAGAAAAACGGTGATGGAGTATGGTGCTTATCAATGAATAAAATAGTTTTTGTACAATTTTTGTAAGGCTTAAAATAGTTTTGAAGTCTGATAAAAGAATATAAACTTTAAACTATTAAATTTTATACAAATATATTGCCAAATATCGTGCATGATTTTTATGTTATTTTGAGTTACCATTTATGTTCAATATATATTTTTTTTATATCAAATTTATTACTTTTGTTTGTAATATTGTGGTATATAACCAGCCATATATTATATACAATAGCATGCTTATTAGAGTGTTTTTTTTTTTCCCCCTAGTGCTCTTCATTTTGTGTCCTTATGGGGCCTTGACATTTTTTTCTTTTTTTTTTTTCTCTCTTGGCAGCGTTATGGCTTTCAATAATTTTTTTGTCCAAATATTTATCTGTTGCAAATAAGGCTTTACGTTGGCAAATGATTCCAACTTATATGAAGCTTTGCGCATAAAGTTGTCCCATGATAAGTTTTTACGGCTTTTGTTGCACTGCTGTCTTTTATAATCATTTATATATATATATATATATATATATAATATATATTATTTTTTTCCCCCCACACCCCATACAGCTGAAGTACAATTTTTATTTACAAACATTTTCAAGTTATTTCATGCTTGAAATTTAAACTGTTATATCTAACACATTTTCATTATGTTGTTTTCCTTAGTTTTCTTACATTTTACCCATAATGCTTGAAGAATTCAAGACTGAGTCCAATGATAATATATATAATTATACAACCCTTGATCATCACTTTTCTTTCTTTCTCTCTTTATTATTATTCATTTCCCCCCCCCCCCCTTCTTCCTTTTGTGCAGAGAAATGCATTCACTGTACATAGTCAATTAATAGTCATCAATTTCTGATTTTCTTATTTAAAATTTGAATTGCAGTAATGATATATCATACTTTTGTACAGTTTCTTTATTATTTTATTATAGCAGTTACAATTTTGAAAGTAGGTGATAAAACATAACAAATTGAACTGATACATGTATACATTAATGTCTGAAATTTGTAGTTTTAACGTAAATAATGTATGAATTTTATGTTAAATACATGGGAACCAAATAATTTAGATTAAAAGCTACCACTATTTAAAAATATATAAACATATTTTTATGGGCTAAATATTACTCTTGTTGTTAATTCTATTTGCTTTGTTGTTTATTTTTGTGTTAAAATTTTAGTGCCAACAGGAGATACCAGTCTTGTGTTCTATTGTGTTCATATAAAGAGTTACCAAATGTTGTCAACAGCAGCTAAGCGTGGATGGTGTGCAGCCTGAGGTTAAAGAGGAGCAGATGATGGACATTAAAGACAAGGAGGAGATTTCTGTTGTTACTGAACCTGCTGCAGGCAATATAGGTATACAAAAATTAAATAAAATGGCTTGGTGTGCTTTTGCTCTACGTGCATTGCGGCAGAAATAATTGAATGTACATATTATTGATGTTTTTGTATGATGCACCGTGGTAATAGTTTTTTTTTTTTTTTTTTTTTTTGCACTCTCTCTAAAATGAAACAGGCAAAAATTATTATTTTTAAAAATATGAAGGTATAATTTTTTTCTAATAACAATTAAATGATTTTGACAAGAGTTCCATTCTTTTGTTAAAAAACAGGTATGAAAATATGTAACACCAAGGAACTACGGATGTCAATGCTTATTAACTGACTTTAAAATAATTTATAATGAATGTATTGTTGATATTACGTATATTAAACATACAGTATACAAGTGTTTATTATACCTTCATACTTTGGGATAAGAGGTGCAGGATAACCTATGGTGAAAGATTATCTCGCTCTTTTGTTTTTCTGCTATGATATGGTGGATTTGAATTAGTCTGTTTCAATTTAGAGGAATATTATGGTTATATGATAATAATTATGATGTTTCTATAGTTTATATTTTATTAATTATGTTTTTGATTGTTTAATAAGAATTTTTAGAAATTTATTAATATTGGACTGTTGCATGTGGTTTGCTAGTTTGCTTACATTGCTAGCTTTCTAGCCAATGTACTTAATTAAAAAGTTTTTTTTAGTACACTAGATTGCCGAGAAACTATTTTACTTTCTTATCTTTAAGCTGTCAGTGCCTTGTAAGCAAAATTTTATAATTATATTACTTTCTAGTGTACTTTCATTTATTACAAAGTATTGTACTATCTGTTTTAATTTTGTGGTACTTTTTTTTTTAAATAATCAAATAATAAAGATTTGCAATTTTAATTCATCCCATCTTTATTTTTATTTTCTAACCCTGCTTTGATAACACTTTGTCAAAGCCTGGCTAGATTCTTTTAGTTACCTATAATTTTGAGTTACATTAATGTTGTACGTTTTGTAATCATAACAAATGTGTTGATAATTATAAAAACATTGAATGGAGTATATAGTTTCAGTTTTCAGGTAGTGTGAAAGCTCAAGTTCTACTACATATTTTGAGACAAGTAATCTCTGCTCTAAAGAATTTCATTGAAATAAGATGGGTATATTCTAACAGTTTTTGTAACAATTATTGAATGCATTATAATTAATTATTGCTGGTGTTGGCCTTTTTTTTTTATTATTATTTTTTACTAGCCCCGTAAAGATATGAAAACACAGTTGACATATTTTGCAGATTCCATGGAAATTAAAACTGAAGAACCTGAACCTGATCCAAGCACAGAACAAGCAACCTAATTTATTTACAAAAAAACATTCTTTAAGCTAGAACACAGTTTAATTAATTGTCTCAAGCAGTCATATATATATTTCTTTTTTTGCTTAGAAATTAAAATCATTATTTGAACAGAATAAAGGTTTTTGTGTCAAGCTACTAGCTAAAATATTACAATGTTAGCAATTTTCTACTTACTAGCCCCTAATTTAATAATTGTTGTTGCTGCAATATCTAGTATACAGAAGACGTAAAAGAGACTGCACCGTATCTTCAGCTGCCAACATCGGCAGAACATTTGTGCAAGTTATTGAGAAGATCATGTTGGCAAAAATGACTGCCATATCCAAAGTAATTTTTTTGCATGTAAAATATCCTCTATTTTTTAATAACCTAAATGCATGATAACACAAAAACTTGTAATATATTCAAATTTTTATTATTATTAAGGTCCTAAATTTCAAAGTTTACATTTATTTGCATGCGAGTCATCTCTATGTGCTAAATTTAAAGTTCAAACGGTCTGTTTAAATTTAAATGTTTACCTTTTCTTTGCTGTCTTCGTAAAGTACCTGTCTAAAAATAATATATATTTTTTTCCATTTTTTTAAAGTTTGAAATTTTCACTGCCGATAACCTATATTACAATTCTTTTTAGAATTATAAAACAGAGAGATCTCTACATATAGATTTAACTATACGGATTAAAAATTTCTTTTGTAAAAAGATTTAATCAGGAAAATGAATTTTTAAAGATTTTTTATCTGTGTCATAAAGGTGATAATAAAAAGAATTATTGCTATGAATTATAGCTTTTTTATTTCTTCTAAACAATACACGGCCTCTTTTTCTGATTCTTTATTATTTTTAGAGCGAGATAATTTCCAAGCTTCATTACAAGCTAACGAGGCTTCAGTTTTTAATCCTTTATATAAACTTAGAAGTCCAAGATTTACCAGAAATGCAGGCAGGTTATCAACATTAGCCTTTCGACCAACATCTACAGCTTTCTGAAGTAGTCTGAGGGCTGCATCATCGTCTCCACCCATGGAACACACAGCACCAAGGTCACTTATGAGGGAGGACTGCCGCTCAGCGCTGTCTTCTTGACTACTCTCACTCAGCTCTAGCGCTCTTTGTAACAAAGCCCGAGCCTCTTTGTACTGTCCTTGTTGTGCTAGCATTTTCCCATTGCCTTCAGCAGCTAAACTTAATAACAGTAGAGTGTCTGGATCTTTATCACCTCCATCTATTTTCTTTTGAAGTGCATCCATGCAAAATCTGAAAAGCAAAAAATTAATTTAGACATCCGGCTAGGGGACAATTTTTATTTTAAATTATTTACTTAAATCCTTCTTTAGCTTGAGCTTCAAACTTTGGTTTATCTGCTTGATGTACGTAGATTTCAGCAAGCTTTAAACTCATATGAATTACTCTATTATCATCTGGAGGTACTCCTGATCCAAGAAGTCTCTGCATTACACTCACAAAAAGTTTCTCCGACTTAATAAATTCTCCATTTTCCAGGGCAATGTTTGCTAGCAGATCATAAATATAAGTAATACCATCTTCACTCTGTTTTTGTTGAGCCAAACGGAGAGCAATATGTAGCATCCGTTCAGCTTTCTTCATCTCTCCTTGCTGAAAATGAAACGAGTGTTAAAATAACCACTTGATCAAAAATCATGTGGTTAAATTTTTTTTTTTTTTTTGCTGTAAGTGATACTATAGTATAAAATGATTGACGAGACTGGGCCAAGATTATTTATGACACTATCTATTATAGAGAGGCTATATATGCCACGACACTATGCATATATAGATTGCAGCGGACTATATGTAATAATATATACAGGAACAAAAACTAATAAATTTATAATGTTTTTACCACATATATATGCAAATCACAACAGGGTGTGGTAACCAAATAAATTAATTATGATAAAAAAAAAAAAACAATACTCCGCCAGCTCTCACCGTTTCTCTCCCCCCCCCCCTTCCCCCGTGAATATGTACCTAGGTGGGGGGGGGAAATACTGTATCATATTACCGCTGACAATTTTGTCTGTCATTTACATATGCATACCGTTATACAGTGCACAGTATGCATATTTACCTGTATGAGAAGCACAGATCTTTTTATGGTTAGAATTAGCTCATCTTCTTCATCAGATTTGTTAGAGAAGCCAAAAAATGACATTAACCCTAAAGAAGCAAAGTAGTATACGAAATTTTTGTTATGATCATGACGGAACTCTGAATATTTAAAAGAAAAGGGTGTCCTTTTTGTGGGCATAATCGGAGGGTCCGATGGTTTGCACAGGTTATGTCCACAACTTCTAGACCCAAATATTACATTACTTAATGGACTTCTCGAATGAGATTTGATGCTTCGCTGTACGTTGATTGTTGCATTATTATATATTAAACTAGGCAATATTCTAAATTTTCGCAAATGATACATAATACAGCTACAAACACAAAAAAATCTTATCCTGTTATATTTCAGCGGTGTTTACAAACCACAGCTGATTTACTGAAAGCTTTTGTAAACTGCCTTGTGATTGGTGGAAAGACTTCGATCGCAGCTGATCGTCTTTTGTAGTTTTCGCGTAATTTATTTAAAACTGCAACTTTTGTCACAAAAGACATTTTTTAATAAACATTAATGTTCTTGTAATATAATCATAAAGAATACTTTGAATAATAAACTTGGCACTTCTTACATGCAGGAAAAAACTAAATACACATTTGTGCTTTGACTTCTTTGTTGTGACCCAAAAATCATGGAAATATAATGTAGGTCAAAGGGCTTAAATTTTAATATTATATATTTTAATTTGCCATATTTTCTCGGCAATTTGAAAGAAATAATAATTTTTTCCCTATATTTTAGTCTCATTTTAGTAACCCACCGTGACTAATATTTCTTAGATTCATTTACGGTGTGGGAGCGTGGATGATATTTCAACAGCTGCATCCCAGCTGTATAGGCAGACCGCCTTGCGCGCGCACCGAGCAAGATCCTGCTGCTGGCTTTGACTGGCGCGAGCTCCGACGAGCAGCAAGCCTCTGCTGTCCTCGCATCTCTCTATCGTTCGGTGCTCAGTGCACGACTCTCTCGTCAGTGGCTCGATTTGTCCCGGCGCCTTTTGCGAGAGTCTAAGGCGCTTAATTAATGTGAATGACTTGGAAGTACAATAAGTGCACAAAGTGACTATATAATGATGCTTTAATATTTTAAGTGAAGGTGTGATAAAAGTGAATAACATTAAATTAATTTTAAAAAATGGCAAAAATTAATGTTTGTCTCAATTGGACGGTATCATGGTGTTCATTAGTTGTTATATTAGCAGTTATAAAATCTGCTTCTACATTTAACGTAGATACACAAAATTATGTGCTTCATAGAGGAGATAAAGACTCAATGTTTGGATTTAGTGTTGCTCAACATAGAGATCGAGGACAAAGTTGGTAAGTTGATTTTAACATTCATATATAAAAAAAAATGCGTGTAATATATATACTACTGACAATGCCGCACAATTGTTTAGTGTGCGGAGAAGGTGTCAAGTGCAAGATTAGTATCGGGGAGACACAATGGACAGGCTCGATTAGCACAGTGCGCGCAAAGTTATGCTGAATGCCAACGCCGCTCTTTGAGTGAGAATGAGCGAGCGGATATGCTTAACTTTACTACTTGCATAATGATGAGTCAATATTTAATATAATAAAATATATTTAGAAAAATGTAAACACTAGCATAATTTTATTATTTTTATTTTTATAATTTTTTTACGTTATTTTGCAAATGCAATATAATATAAAATATTATAAATATATTATGCTATCTGGAGTTGACGTACGCGCGTGTGCGTGAGTTTTATGTTATAGTGGTTGCATATATATAAGGGGGGCGCGTCTTGCAGCACGATGGCGGTGATGTTATAGGGCGGGTGGTAGCAAGCTAGAGTAGAAGTAGTGGTGGTGCTTACTATTAATAGCATCACACGGAGCGTATAACCCGTTGAGAAGCTTGCTACCGCTGACTTCTTCTTGGGTCCGCCGCCTACCGTTGCAGGAGAAAACTGGGGTGGGCAGAAGTCTCGATGGCCAAGATCCAAATAACCCGCCACCGCGCCCGCGCCTAGCTTCCAGCTTACCACCGCCGCCTCCACACAGTTGCTCCATCAACTTCTTGGAATATGAGACGCTTGTGTAATCTAACGTCATCAATGGACCATAATGTGAATGAAATCTGTTATCATCACAACCATGAGTTTTAAATTTCCCCTCTTTTTCGTTTTGTGAACACCTAAAGGCTGCATTTGACTGAGTCACTTTTTAGTTAGGGAGACCTGCAGACTGTAGCACGTACTATAACATATATAGTGGAGAGATCTCGCCTACTAGGCGACTGTCTCATCAGCTAATTTTACTCGTGTACAAATGGGAGTGCCGATGACAAACAAAACTCCTTGCCAACTCACACAAGAGACAGTTCAAAATAAAACAAGAGAAAAAGTTATTTTCTTGTCTGGACCATGTCTCTTTTTTTTTTATACGTTTTTTTTTTTTTTTTTTTCTACTGTTTATATATTATAGAGTGTATGGTGTCATGATGCTATATGCAATGCAATATGCAGTGCAATGTCTCAACCCTTTATATACAGAGCGTATATGTATAACTTTACTTTTCTCTTTTTAAATCCTTGATCTCTTGTCAAGCAACTTTTTGTCAACTATATAGATGGAATGCTGTCGTTTTCTGTTGTCTTTTATACCAGACTCTCTTTTTCTTTCTTATAATATAAAACAGAAAAGCTTGCGGGTTTACACATTAAATTATTTTATTATTAATATAAAATATTAGTATTGTGTTTAATGTACAGTACTATAATATATATGATATTATTATACAACTCATGAAAAAAAAAAAAATACGTAAATTTAACTCCTCTGGGTCTTATTTTATTATATAAAGAAGATGACTTTGTTCTACTGAGATATTTATCATTGAAACTATTACTCTAGCAGTCTAGCTATTAAAAAGAGGACGTATATAAGTTGTATTTAATGTAACAGTTAAGATCCTTGTTATAGTGCTTTATGAAAGAGTCTTATAACATGATATCTACCGAAAGAATTGTAAGGAACCAACATTATATATATATATATATAAAAATTATCAACAGAATGGAGTATTGTCCTCCATTTTTTTTATTGCAGAAATGGATAGAGGGTGCAAAGTTATGCTACCCTGATTTTTTTCAGATTTTTTTGAGACCTAGAACTATTTTTAAAGAAATATTGAAAGTCTTTTTTGTGACGTCACGCGGCGGCAAGTCCTATCTTTTTCTTAAGGAGCGGCGTCTCGTGACGTCACGAAAAGGACTTTCAATAATTTTTTAAAAATAGTTCCCGGGCTCTAAAAAATCTGAAAAAAATCAGGGTAGCATAACTTTGCACCCTCTATCCATTTCTGCAATAAAAAAAATTGAGGACAATACTCTATTATATATCTGCGTGTACAGAGTTGAAATGAGTCGCGGTCATTGAATGATCAAGTGGATGAGTTCGAGGAACGATCGAATAAGTCGCCGACGATGGACGAACGTTAAAATGCTTTTTATGCCACGCTCTCAACTCGATGAGATTGACGTTGATAGAAAAGATGTATATATATTTATTTATATACAGGCTAAATAGAGAATGAAAAGATATTATGTTGGTTGCTATTGTAAAATTAACAACTGGTAATAAGCGTGAGAAGAAGAAAAGAGTCTTTTATTTCATTTCTTCATTGTATTTATATCAAGTATATAAATAAAAATAGCGTATTTTATATAAGATGACTATATCAAAATCTTATTTGTATATATTTTTTAACATCTTCATCTCAAGATTGGGATTGAAGCCAATAAACATTTTAAAATAATATATAAAAAGCAATCTTAAAAATTAAATTGCAATGTTTATTTTATAAAATTATAAATCGAACTAGAGATTTTTGTGTATTTTAATTAATAAAATTCACGTCTACAGTTAAATTTTGCTATTAGTTTAATTAATATTTTGTTCTCTATAAAATATACACATTACTATATAGTATATTCTTTATATTTTTTTTTTATTTACATAATCTTAACATATGGTAAATTTCTCATAAGTTTATACTTCTAAAGTGTTAGTGAAGCACGCATGTTTTTCTATTAGATAACGCTAGCACGTGCTTCAAGGGGGTGTTCTGTCATCACTAATTCATTTACTTTTAATGATAGGAAGAAATAACGGAAGAAAAAAAAATTAAATATAGAAACACTTTGTAATGCAATTCTTAAGGTAGAGATAATACGGATCAGCTGGCCCAATGCTAAAAAAATCCCATTCATAAAAATTATGAAAAAAATTTAAAATGTTCTCCTCTACATCCCCTATCAGTAGATAAAATATCAGGTATACAAAAACGAGCTAGTTTTCGAGTTATTAATTTTTAAAGTTGACTAATTTAACATGGAGAAATGGAACTTCCATGTTAAATTGGTCAACTTTAAAAATTAATAACTCGAAAACTAGCTCGTTTTTGTATACCTGATATTTTACCTACTGATAGGGGATGTAGAGGAGAACACTTTAAATTTTTTTCATAATTTTTATGAATGGGATTTTTTTAGCATTGGGCCAGCTGACATGTATTATCTCTACCTTAAAGTTTTTAATTAAAACTTTAAATCTGATAGAAAATTGACGTTTGCAATACACGTCAGAACTTTGAAATGACACGATAGTTCTAATTAATATTATATACAATCACAACATCTCATTTTATAGCACACGTCTGATTTTACAATAAAAGAATTAAGACTTCAGAAGTGTTTGTAATTCAAAAATCTTATAGCTTTGTGGTATTTAGGCGTAACATTTTATAATAGTCATAATAGAAGAGTGATGAGATTGTATACATTTTATAAAAGAAACACCCATTATAATTTTTATTAATCAACCCCACCCCTTTATTTATATTTTTTACATGCTGCTGCACTTACAATTGATGTAAAAATTTTTTTTTAAATAAAATAAGGTCAAATGCACATTGATTCTTATATGCAAGGTTATAGAAAAAAAAAGAGGTTTTTATTATTATTTCTTTCTATCTTTCTTTTATAAATCGTTAAGGTTGATGGTGTGTCTATATACTGCGGTCTGTGTCGAGCAACAACCCACTTCTTCCAGCAGCTTTGTGACGTCACACATCACGTGGGAGCAGCTAGACCTCCTCGTCTCCAAATAAGGTGACTTCTCTCAATCTGAACGTGCGAGTTGAATGTTACAGACAGCAACAACAGTAAAGAAATATACATACATAATATTGCTTCTTGCAGCAGGAGCAGAAAGAAAGTGATGTAAATAGTATATTAGAATAATATTAGAACCTTACATCTATAAAAAAAATTAATAATGCTTTCTTTATGAAAAAAGTAAGAATTTTATCTTTTAATTAAAGAAAAAAAGTCTTTATCATAATAATACCTTTTGCCACTTTAACCTTTTTTTTATGTATTTTTTAGCATATAGATAATTGCCTAGCTCTTTTTTAAAGAAACTATTTAGATTAATATATTTCATTATTTTTTTATAACTATAAAACTGAATTCCCGTTGAAACTGTTTTTCTTTAATTATTTTAATTTGTAACCAAAATTGTTTATGTTTTTTTTTGTTTTATTTTTTTTTCTATAATTTGTCATTTAAAAAAAAATCACTGGTCACCTATTAAAGAACCTCCCTGGTAGCTGACATTTTATAATATATTATTTTATAGGGAGAGGGGACGCCCACAGTTGTACGTCGATGACCTCAAAAAATCTTCTCCTCCTGTATGCATGCTTCGTTATTTTCTATATAATATTATAATAGTCTCTATAACAGAAGAACAACTTATAAAGTAATAAAAAAATTATATTAAGGGATTCCTGAGTTGAATATTGATAAGTATAACATCTGCAGTAACATTGTTATATTTTTTGGTCGTCTCTGATATAAATAGTATTCTATTGTTAACATATAAAAATTATATCAATCGTTTTATATTATAAATATTGAGGTCAAAATTTTTATGTATAAGCACTTGTATAATAATGCATTATATATTATTTAGAGAGGTTAAGTGCGATTATCTGTCGACTGTCGAGTATACAAGGTCGTAAGCACAGTGTAATGAGGTTTTACTTAGAGTACTGAGAATCAACTTTCATTGCATCACGTTAAACGTATACATTATATAAAAGACAGTTAAAGTGTGCGGAGGTGTATACAGGTATACACATGTCGGATTTTGTACATACGAGTCATGGAATTAATTATATAAACAACTCAACTTCTTTATTGCAAAACATAATAATTCACATTTATAATAATTGTGAAGATGTTAATTAAAGGTATTTAATTTCTTGAGAGAGCATGATGATCTTTTAGCACAATTTTTCAAATTAGGAAAATGTATGTGTGGTATTTATTTTGAAACCTTAACCTCAATTTCTCTGACACTGTATATACGTATACGTAAATTTTTTTTTTTTTTTTTTTTTTCCTTCAAAAATTGACAGATGACTCTACAGTACCTGATGATTTAAATGCTTTATTCTAAACAAGCTATTGTTTTCAAGTGAGTGTGTGTGTGTGTTTTGAATAGAGACATTGTGTTCATACCTGAATAGATTTCTAACTAAAATATAAATAAAAACATCATGATTTGTATATTTTATCTATAGGAATGAAACAATTTTACATTGTATGTACCACTAAATTTATTGCTTAAATTTTGGCATCGACACATAATATTGAAAAATATGAAGAGTATTAATTCATGATTATTATTATTCATTTTATTATCGTCTCACTAAACCACAAGCATGTGGTTAATAAATATTATAATAAAAACCGGTTTTATTAGATAAAAAAAAATATATAAATATTATTATCAATAAAATTAATAAATATTACCACTAATGTAATTTCTGCAACTATTATACAAGTCGATGATGACGTCACACTGCAGATTGATAAGCTGTCAATTTTGAATGAGTGACGTCACGAGTGATGTCAGCTGGTGTCTGCTCGCGGCTAGGCCATCCTGTTGTTGCTCCTGTACGTCAGTCAAAGATGATACACAATCCAGCTGTGTACCATATAGTGGTGGTGCTAGCCTTCCTCTCTCGCGACCACCCGTGACCGCGAGCTTCCTGTGCAAAATCTGTGCTGACGAGGCGCGGATAAAGAAGGGCGGGGGAGATCAACAGGGTTAATTTCGTTAAATTTCTCGGGAAAAGGAAATTTGTTATATTGACCATGAAATCTAAAATAGATTCCAAATCAGACAACCCTTACTGATGATGGTTACGATTCAGAATCTGCAAGCACGACAGAAGATAGAGAGAGATCAAAGGTTGAAGCACTAAACAAATTATTGAAATAATACTGACACATTTAATATTAATTTATTTTATTTTAACATTTACTCGACAATTATTATTCAGGATTTTTGTTTTCTCCTGAATCTTCAAGTAACCATAAATTCATAAATAATACTTCATTAATAGATTTATTGGCGAAACATGTAAAGTTTAAAAAAATAATAATAGCAAAATAGTAAATATTTAATTGTCTTGCAATTTCATGCATTTCAATTTTATCTTCTCTCATGAGCGGATTCAACAGAGGATAGGTCAGAGGAGCCATTTCGCCAAAAATATTGGATTTAAAATAAATGGGTATTAGTATAGGCACTATAATAGCCTACAGTATTCTTCAATTATTATATATATATATATATATATATATATATATATATATATATATATATATATATTTATTATATATATATTTAATATTAGCTTGATTGGAGATTACACGCAGAGTGTGCGCACCTGAAAAATAAAATAAGAACTTGCTTACATTTTTTTATTTCCGTTTACATCAAATGTGACTGAATTCATCTGGAAACAGATGACATGCAAGGAACTTATTTTTCAAGTGATAGCACTGATAGCTTTATTGCAGTCTATTAAAACCAAAGGTGTTTATTAATAACTATATTTATAAATTGTTATCGATCTAATCGGCTATAGTAATAATAGGGTCATTTACTTTCGCTCTTGAAATTTGTTCTTTGACTGACAGGTGTTTATAATATTAAATTTAATTTGCAAGGTCATAAAAGAAGAGAGTATATTATATTATTATTATTTTATATTCAGGTTGATTAATATAAGGTAGTAGTAAATGAATGTCTAATATAATTTAATATTTTATAAACACAAATAAATTGATATAATAAAATGTTGACCTCGTCTAACATAATCTTCGTAGACCTAGATAATATATTATTGTTGTTATTGTTTACATTTCTTTTATTAATTTACATTATTTAAAATAATAAAAACAACATAATAATATTGCAGCTTCTATAATAACTCTTGTAATATGTAACTTGAGAAGATTGGATTTTTTCTTGATATAATTTTTACGAGCGCGATCTTGTCTCCCGCGCCAAGTGTTGCCATATGCTGGCAGCTACACACATCGTCACTATGACGTAGTCTGTGCTTTGAATGCCACCCAAATTACTTTGAAACACGCTACTTCGTCGTAACAAAATTATACCAATTGTATTGTTGAAAATTTTATATTCAATTTAAAATAATTTCTGTACTTATAAACTTTAAAATTATGTGCATCGAATATTTTTAATATAAAAAGTTTAGTTTAAAATTTGAAATACTTATATTATATATATAATTTATAATTTGTCACACTTTTACCTTAAATATTATATTTCAAAACGTTTTTTGTATGGAAAAAAATTATGTGGAAAAAATATTAGTCCATATAAATTTAAATTCTGACATAAAATTATCTTGCTATAATTTACTGTCTTTGTTTTATTATAAAAACAATGATATTTATTTTATATTTATCTCCTTATATGGCAATGATTAATTATTCCAACTTGTTATCTGCATTTGACTAAGAAAACCTTAAATTAGGTTAAAGCATAATTTCCATAAAATTAAACACAACTTTTCCTTGAAAAATTCTCATTTTGACTTTATTAAAACCTCAACAAATTAGTCAACATAATTTGCAATTCAAGTCTATAGAAATCATGTGACGTCTTTGCGGTAACCTTGCTGCAGTGCTGACGGTGCGACCGCGGGCTGACACAACCAGACTTGATGCGGAGGCAGCAGAAACATCCCGTCTTATATCTCGAGTGTCTTTTGCTCACCAGCCCAAGTTCACCGCGACCACACCTCATGCCGCTGGAATATTATTCCACGTCACAATAACAGCAAGGCCGATACCACTTCTTTACATGGTAATAGACCTAGATATGCTAAAGATGTGAGCGAGAAAGAGGAGGCATCAAAACAAGCACTCCACCCACTGTGGCGGTACCGCGGGCGGCGCCTGCTGCATGCACGCTTATATAACAGATGCTCATGAGATGTTCACGAAACACGTGATGTTAAAGCCAAAATACGTCACGCTGCACGTATCATCAACCATATTATGTTAATTTAATAGAATTTTTATCATGACTGGAAATTCCTACAAGTGTTATATCAGTTTATTACAGTTTTTTGTGTTATTTTTTCTATTCCGCTCAATTTTTTTCGAAGTAATAAAATTTGCATTAAAAATAAAATGGAAAAAATTATAAATACATTTTTTTATCATGATGATTATCATTTTCAATTTTGTTAAAAAACAAGTGTTACATTGTTATAATTTTATTATCCTCATGCATGCATAGTTTTATTCTTATTCCATGGCATGATCAATATTTTTAGCTTTAAATTTATCAATTTAACACCAAAATCAGCAGAACGATAATTTAATGATTTAAAGACCCATTAGCCAAAAATCTCCTCTATGATAACCTCTCAAGAGGTGCAATGTTTTAGTTTTAAAAATAAAAGTTAACATGGAAAGAGATTTATGGCAGCAACAGCTCTTATTTTTAAAGACTAAAAAAGTTTGAAAATGTTTAGACTGCACGTTTATGATACTGAAAACTCAACAAATCAATTAGCAACGAGTGGAATGAAACTGGTTCAAACTTTTATATGATATCAATAATAGTATGCAATAAAAATGTGTATAATATATATATATATATATATATATATATATATATATATATATATATATATAAATATATAATACATTGTATCAATTTGTATATTTCTTCGATGTCTGAAGCAGCTAATGATTTTGCAAGGACAGAGAAATTAAAATTCATTTGGACTGTGTATTATTTTGCTTGTATAATGGACAACTTACATGAATTTTTTTTACTGCAAAAATGAATAGAGGGTACCAAATTATGCTACTCTGAATTTTTTCAGATTTTTTTGAGTCCTAGGAAACTATTTTTAAAATTTTTTAAAAAAATATTGAAAGTGCGGCTACGCCCCCTGGAGGCGTCAATAAACGTTTTTGCCCTTTCCTTTTTATTAAGGATTAAGGGGTGCCAACTTAAATTACAGGACTTTCAATAATTTTCTAAAAATAGTTCCGGGACGCCAAAAAATCTGAAAAAATTCAGAGTGACATTATTTGATACTCTCTTTTCATTTTTGAATGCAATAAAAAATTTCATGTAAGTTGTCCATTAATCATATAATTAGGTTGCTGCATACCATTTTTTTAGTAGCTCAATTGAAAGAGGAGGTTGAAAAATACACCTGTGAATTTTATGCGATTTTTTTTTCGTACTGCATCATACCTAAAATAGGGATGATCAAGAGGTCACGTGACCTGGAGGCTTTGTCCGCAACGCCTATGACGTCATTACATTCTTTGGTTCAACTATATAATGCTTGTAAACAACCACGTTGCTATGGAAACAAATACTAATTTTTAATAAACAAGCAACAATGCAATAATTGTTTACATGCATGTGTTTATATAGATTTTTTTTTTATTGGTCAATTTAATTATACATCTCACTGTCAGCCAAGGTTATAACATATAACCTTATTGGCTGATACAAATTTCAAGAAAGTAAATTTCTTCAAGACCTTGCTGATAATAATTTTTAACTTAATTAACAAAAAATTTAAGACAAACTTCTTATTTTGAACAAAAGCAGATAAAAAATTTACGGTTGAAATTAGAAACATATTAATTATACTTGTTTTCAAATTTTTACATATTATATTAGTTAATAATTATCATTACTTTTTCAAATAGATACATAAATTTAAAAGAGAAAAATACAGATTTTTTATTCACATAAAATCAAAATATAACCGAAAACTCTAATACTATTTTTGAATGTATATTATTTTGAACAAAAGCAGATAAAAAATAAAGATAAACCAAAGAATGTAATGACGTCATAGGCGTTGCGGCAGGCGCCTCCAGATCACGTGACCTCTTATCATCTCCATTTTAGTTATAATGCAGTACTAAAAAAAATCGCATAAAATTCATAGGTGCATTTCTCAATCTCCTCTTTCGATTGAGCTACTAAAAAAATGGCATGCAGCAACCTAATTAACCATGATCACATTATCAACCTTCAATTAGCTCATATTTGTGTTTACTTATATCAAAGAATCAATATCTACATATTAATTCTTTGCTTATATTATATACTATATAATTTTCAAAGGTTATATACGTTTGACAATTTCAATAAAGTTACTATAACTTTTATGAGATGATGAGCCTTACTGCATGCATGGAAATGAATTTATATAGGAAGAAATTATTGGATGCATTCTAATATTATTGATTGCTATGTCATGGCATGCGTGGAAGATTCTATAGTAATATATATATAATTATTGGTGATTATATATTGATATTTCTGAATAATTAATTAAGTTTGGGAAAAATATGTACGTTAGTTGCAAATCCAATAATTTACCGATATTGAAGAGATATTGATGAATAGGTATGAACATCTCACAAGGCAGAGTCTATAATTATATAATAATATAAATCTTCCATTATAAGCTGCAAAAACGCGAACATTCTGGATCATCCTACGTTTCATTTATCAATGCTTTCAAAAATTTACCTCACATGAATTTGAAGCAAAACTATCTAAGTTTAATGGTTAAATTCATGATCATATATAGTTCAGGTCATATACTGCTCAAAAACGAGAATAAACCAAATAAAGGTCATTTTTGTGTGGCTGGTTCACTACTAGATATAACACTACATTATGGTTTCTATAGCGTACAGTTTCAATTACTGATGTTGGTATACAAAATGCATTGCGGGAAATTGTTTTCACGTAGCTCTGTGTTTCGCAGGTTGCTGGTGGGCGCGCCTCAGGCGTTCACCAGCCAGCCGGGGGTGATTCGAGGAGGCGCCGTCTTCCGCTGTGACGTCAGCAGGGACGACACGTGCGAGGAGATCCCCTTCGACCGTACAGGTGAGAACCAATATGCCTGGTGCATGTTTTATGTATTCATCAGTGAAGTGATCGTGCACTTCTGTAACCAATTTATCGTTCCCATCACCAAGAGAGAGAGAGAGAGAGAGGGGAGGGGGGTAATAATAGAACAAATATGGTAGGTTTGGCAATTACTACGTGTCATATATAATACTGTATAGTACTCCCTATATAGCTCTCTCTGCACCATTATATACCATACAATAAAATATTATTATATTGTTCAATATTCTAAAAATCACAGATTGATAGAAAATAGTATTTCCAATATATGAAAATATAATTATTTATAAATAGAATAATAGAGAGTGCTTTTATGATCAGTTTTGTAAAAGTTATAAATAAATTTTTATTTTAAAATCGTGTTACATATTTTATGAAACTTTAAAGGGTGTTAATTTAAAGCTCCCATTATTTCTTATTTAATATACCTATATAATACGACACAGCAATTTAGTCAACAGGTAGAGAAATAAATTTAGTTGTATCTTTCTCACTATAAAATATATTTCTTAATGACTGAATCATCATAATTTTAAAAAGATTTTATTACAAAACTGTAAAAGACAATAGTAATTTAATAGATTTCCATTAAAATTCTCTCTCATATGTAATGGTGAGGACATCTGACGTCTCTATTACTAATAGAAGTCCTTATAATGCGTACATATCTGAAATGACCGCTGTCCTTTTCCCTTATATTGAAGACTGCTCTAAATTGCTGCAAGCAACGCTAATATAATTCTTTATGAGCTTTAAGTTTTACTAGTTCCAGGTAACAAATTAAGTATTTTAGAAACAGTAAAAAAAGTCTTTTAACAACTTAATGGACTATTTTTGCAATTTGTCTAAAAGAGTTTTATAATATATTTTATTATTATATACCTGTATAATAAATGTAATATTATAATTGTCAACATTTTTTAAAACAATGGAACAATTGATTTTGAGATATAATCTTTAATACTTCTTATATAGAATGAAAGTAGATCTTATAAGCTGATATTATTTTATTTTGATGTTTAACGTTTTATAACAAAGAATGTTGAGTTGAATACATCTTGTCACATTTATTGTATTCTTATATAAATTTTTTTTTTTAAAATCCTTTAAGAATCTGTTTCAGCTGTCAGCTATACACTTTAAATCACAATATTGAAAATATAAAATTGAAGCTACAGAAAAGTATAATATTGAACCAAACTTGAATTAATGTAATTTACATGTGTAGAAAGTTTGCAAATAATCAAGTAGTATAATATATAACATAATTATATACTGTATTATATACATATAATATAGTGTTAAAGATGTTCATTGCTTTCAACACAAATGTTAAGCACATGAAGCAATTTTGCCTTAGGCATACAATATTTATTATATAATGTATTCGTAATACACTTTCCAGACGCTTATTCATGTAATCTTAAGACTTGAAAAAGAAAAATGCTGACAAAAAATGTCATTAATATTATACAGTTAATTCATTTGGGTTATATGAGTTATGTCTTCTGTATAGCAACAGTATTAAATGCTTGCTATTTTAATTAATGAATGAATAGCTTTGTATTTTTTAATCATTTTAATCATTTTTTTTTGTATGATCAATATTTTTTATTAATTATTCAATGATGTCATATACATAATATATCATATTATATATTATATTGTACTGTATAGATTTATATAAAATTTTACTGAAATTACGTACGTTGCACATTTATATTCACTTGATTGATATTTAATCGTATAATTTTTAATTTATAACACAATAATGAAATTTAAAAATAATCATCAAGAGCAATTTTATATAGCTTTATATTGTGATTTTTTTTTTATTAAAACGATTGTACAGGTATGTAAATTATTGTATTCTACATATAATATTTTATATTACATGAAACGAAAAACAATTTATGCATTTAATTATTTATAATTTTTATATAATACCTCAATATAATTTTATATTGTAAACACAGAATTAAAAATAACATATAATATATTTCATGTTCGATTTCTCACTAAATTATTTAATAACAAGTCAATATGCCTTTTATAAAATACAAAAATTAAAATGTAATAAACGAAAATAAATTTAGAGTGATATATAATATATTTTATATAATATGTCCAGTTGGCGTCAATAAGTATAAAATATTTATTATAAAAAAGCAATTTAAAGACTTATGATACATGATGCTCTATATATATATAAACGGTAGATATCGTGCTGTGGGAAGATACTTATATAGTCGGTCTTATACTATGCCGGTTCAATACAGGATGATTGCTCTGCATCTCCAACCACGCCCTTATAAATTATGTCCATTTTATCGAGCCACACCGATCATACTTTGAAAGGGTACAAAAGATGAATTGAGCTATTGTTTTTAATTCTAAACATCAAAGTTTTCATTCATTATAATTTTTTTAATAGAAAATACTCATTTTCATTCATAGTGAGTAGTACTTTATTTGGTATATTATTATTTACAATTTCGTGGTGGTATGTTACTTTATTTAAAAAAAAAAATGTATCAAATAGTTTTTTTAAATATATATTTTAAATGCTGGAGTGCTACTAAAATACTAAATTCTGACTATTGTTATAACATAAATCCGTGAAAGAATTTTATTTTTGTAAATTTATAATATATGTATAAGAAGATGATGAAAAAATGTAGACATCCTACCTTATTTTTATTTTTTTTTTTTTTTAACTTTCTTCTGTTTCATCGTAAATTCATCTTCCTGCGAATTCTTAAGTGATCACAAGAAACTATAATACAAGACAGGTCAACATAGTATAGCCGAAAACAAAGAAAAAAAAATGGAATGTTTATTTATATAAAAAGAGCCGCTATGTAAATGTGAACGTGGTTTGTCAGAATTGCTTTACTAAAAAAAAATTCTTCATGTCGGTGGCTCTCTTTCATTTTATAAGGCGCCATAATATATATTTTATAAAAAAAAATCCAGCGTGTAAGCGTTTTTCTTTCTTTCCTTCTTATTTTACTTAGCGCTCTACAACCTGCCAATATATTTTATATAACCCTCTTCTTTCTACTATAACGTTTACTAGAAGTAAATATGTACAAAAGCAAAGTATCCTCAATATGTCAACTTAATAGTGTTGACATAACCTACTAAGAATTGATGTATAATCATTTTTTATTTTTTAATATGATTTTCATAAAATGAGAAATATTATTATTAGTCTTTTATTAAACACAGAAAGTGTACATATTAACAGCACTAGAAACATACATTATAGAAAAACATTACAATAGAACACATAAAACATACATACAAAACATAATATATAATAGTTACAGAATAATAGAACAATAGAAAATGATAATAAAACAATATAAAATAAAATAACAGATGATACTAACAGCCTGTTACATCATAATAATAATATATCATATATATAATCACATATATATAAGACAAAATATGACATAGAAAATAGATAGAATAAAAAAAACTTATTGCTTCATTGCTATTCAAAATCTATAGACTATATGAAATCTCCCCTGGCATAATCGCTAATAGACTTAATTCTAGATTTACAGATATTTAAATGATATTGGCTACAATATTCATTACATAATTTACATACACAAGATTGTTCAGCTTTATGATAACCAGAAGATTTACAAATTAGATAGTGGAAGCCGTGAACAGCCTGGCGAGTTAAAACATTTCTAACATTGGATCTATCCAATTGGGGCAGACACCAATATTTACATGTCATAGCATCAGTGCTGTAAAACTCAGGATTAATATCCTGAGCTTTTTGATTCCTGACAGCTATAAAATTGGAATATTGATCTGTCGTTGGAAGTTTAAACATTTCTTTGATTTCTGTAATAAAATAATTGGAATCTATCAGTTTATAGGCCAGTCTAGTTTCGGTAAATTTTGACAGACACAGTAATCTTTTAACAAACATGGCTTTTACTGATTCTAATTTATCAAAATCGGATACAGATAAATGAGGCCATACAATTTCAATACCATAAGTAGCTACAGGGGCGACTTTTAAATTGAATAGTTTGAGCCCTGTTTTGACGGATAGACCAGACAGCCCTGAGATAGTGTACATAACAGTGATAGCGTTCTTACATCTTTCTGTTATATGTTTAGAAAAAGAAAGCCCTGTCATTTGAAGTATTATGCCAAGATATTTAAATGAATTTAGAAATTCAATCTTTTGACCGTCACAATAAATTTCATCGTTTTTGCATAACGGTCCGCCTCTTCTAAACTTAACAACCTTGGTTTTCTCTGTGTTAATTTCTAGACCATTTGTTTTGGCCCAGATGGATAGATTATTTAGCGCTTTTTGTAGCTTGACTTTGCTCTTTGAAATAATAGCAAGATCATCTGCATATAAATTTAGTACGACTTGATCATTTTCATTTTCACAGTTTATATCTTTTGTAATCTCAGTTATATCTGCAGTAAAAAGATTGAAAAGAAGAGAGCTGCTCGGGTCTCCTTGCAAAACTCCGTTAGATTGAATAATATTACTAGAACATGATAAGCGATCTTGAACACATACATAATTGATATTTAGAATAACAGCTAAGATATTCAAAATTTCAGAAGGAATTACTTTAAATGACTTCAGCTTTTCAATGAGCAAATTCCTATTGACCGAATCAAAAGCTTTTCTGAAGTCTACAAAAGCAATATATAAATGACCCTTTGGCTTCTCCAATGCTAGTTTAATTTGATTATATACTGTGGATACAGCTTGTATTGTGGAACGTCCTGGCATAAAGCCGTATTGCTCTTTTGGAATAAGATAGTGGGTGGAATCAAAAAGCCTGTTTGCAATTAATCTCGAGAAGAGTTTGTACATGGTATCACCATGGATAATACCTCTGTATGAGTCGGGTGACATAATGTTACCCTTCCCTTTGTATAATACCATTAGGTAGGCGATCCGCCACAATTCCGGAATTGTAGCCGTTTCAATACAGAGGTTAAACATATTGGTGATTGTTGGGGTTAACGACTTGCTTACTAGCTTCAAATGTTCATTCGTAATAAAATCTGGGCCCGAAGCTTTATTGTTTTTTAGGCTTTGCATACAATTATAGACTTCAAATTCATGAGAAATATAAATTCATGTTATGAGTTACTTGAAATTATAATATTTTATATTATATCTTATTATCATGTCGCTTATTTTTATATGATTATTTGATAAAATCTGTATTAAATTTGTTAATAATAAAATAAATTACATGCCCATCTAATAATAACTTGAATTATCACGGATTAAAATAAGACAAGAGGATATACACGGTGTGTGATTTCTTTTGGTTGATTGATTGGTTGGTTGGTATTTTGGGGCAATTGACACATTTTGGTCATGTATATGCCCCCTGATTTCTTTTGCTTTTACCATTATCATATGCATTTACGCTGAATCAGGTTTCACTCTTTCGTAAAAAAAAAAAAAAAAAAAAAAATAAAAAAAAATGTCGAGTTGAGGTAAAATAAGTTTTAGCTGTTAGGGATGAAGGGAAATATGGTAGAAATAAAATCTTGTCGGCTTGGGATAATCAACAGCAGCAGAGGGCCACGTGCTAAGCTCCTCTCCTGAAAACCTTCTCGTCCCCTACTGGGTGAGCAACAGACACTTCCGTTCTCAGTGACAACTCACCGTCGTAACAGAAAAGACACCAGCCAAAAAAATATGAATCGCCGTGATAATCTGCAGACTTTATTTTTTAATATAAATATGTTAGTGTGGTTAAACTTGCCACAAGATTTGGATATAAATACAACGTGAAAAAAATATTAATATATTATACAGTTTCTAAAACATTATGTTCCGTTTCGCCATCTTAAAAATTGTTGTCACAGTTGTTTTTAACTTCATGAACAAATTTAAAGGAGCAAATTTTCAAGATTATTGGATCACCAAATTTTTGTGTGTCAGACTATATAATATTCATTAATGTAATTATATATAGGTAACTTTATGTAAATATTGTACTTTATATTCTAAAGCTGAAATAAATCTTATATATAATATACTTTTTTTTGTTAGCATTTAGTTTTATTATCTTTAGTTAGTTTTAGGGGTATAATATAATTATATAGTATATAGTTCTAAATATTTGTGTGTGAAACCGTTAGTATAAATAATTTGTTTTATTTTTACATTCCAAATTCGAAGAATCAAGAAATGTAAATATTAGAATAAAAAAAAAAAAAAAAACAGAAAATATGTTAAAATAAATATGAAGAATTTATGATGTGTATTTGTATATTCTAGTACAACAGAAAAGACAAACTTCAAGTTTAACTTAAATTACAAATATATTTGAACTTGTAAATTTTTAATATGATAAAAAAAAGCAAAAAGCAGAGAGCACTGAACGTAAAGAACAAATTTATTAATGAATTTTATCATCATGGTTTGATTTTAAATATTTATCACAAATTTCAGTTTAATTTTTGGAAAATCAATATTGATAATTCATTATATTATATTACACACTTTCTATTTCATAAGAACATTCCTGTTCTTCAAGTTCCTGACAATTCTTAATAAAACTGTAAAACTATATCATTTTTACCATCTAAAATATAATTATATATAGCATAAATAATACAATTATAAAGCTTATTATTTACACTTCATGAATTTATTGAAGCCACAGTGAGATTATTTATTTACAAAAAAATTAAAAAAAAATAAATTAAGTACGTTTTACATAAAAAAATATACACTTTTTTAAGCACGGTAGGCCGCGAGTGCGGTTTGGCGGTCTAGAGGTGGGCGAATCGCCGGTCAAGATCTACTGTGATGGTCCGCGCTGTTTCCCATTGAAGCTCTCTTCTATAATATAGTGAGGCGTGGCAGATTCTCTCAGGAGCAGGCATCTTGTCAGCAGGACCATCTTATCAGAATAAATCATCTCGATGTTGTTTATCCCTGCCCTCTTTTGCTCCAGATTTAAAGTTAAATTAGCTTAACTGTACGTACGTCATGTTTGCGCAGTGACAAGATATCAACTACACCCCTACTGTAACTTTGACAGAACATTTTGTAGAGATAATAGATTACCATTTTATTAAAAATATTCTAGCTAGTAGTCTTCTTAAAAGATTTTACCTTCAGATTATAAAATACATAATGTTATATTATAAATAAATATCATATAACATTATAATGCAATTGAATCACTTTTATAATTAAAAAAAATAATCATGTATATATAAAAAATATATATATCAGGATAAGATCAAGGTATTATATTTTTATAGGATCTTGTTGCGACAGGTTTTCAAAACAAGAAGCTAACAAGTAAAGGTGGTGATGATGAGTCAACGATAACCAATTTTTTTTTTATTGAACATCAGGGAAATATATCAGTTACAACAAATTGGAAGAATAGAAAAAAAAATGTTAATAATAAAAATCTTATCTTGTTTGGTTCGTCCCTGAAACCTCTCGTAACGGTAATTTTTGTTTTTCTATGATATTCTTTTGGTGTGAGCGTCTTCAGGATCTTTCACAACCCTCAAATAACCTGCTCGCATCTGTAGGTAGCAGAAATGTGATGGCATCTTATTTTTTTCTATAATAATAAAAGACCTCTGAAAACAAGTCAAAAATTTATAGTGTCCCATGAGAAGCATAAAATTTATAAAAACATCGTAAAAACATCCCTATGTACAAATAATATTAACAATAAAGCTTTTAAAATATAATATTAAATTGTTATTTTTAAAAATAACCCGTCAACACGTTTTATTTTATGAAATAAAAGAACAATATTACTTCATTTTCAACTTCGTGTATTATGAATTGTTCATAATGTTCAGATACTTTTATGTTCAGTAATATAATTATATTATATACTGTAATCAAATTCACATATATTTTTTTTTGCATACAGCAATGTAATGTAATTATAATATCAATAACTAAGAGAAATTAAAAAATAATTAATTTGGATATAGCATGTTAAAAGTAATTATTTTTTTGTACATATCTATTTCCAGACAGTATATTGACTTCATTACTATATAACGACCAATTCTGAAGGTTATTAATGATACTTTGAATGCTAGGTTTACTACTTATTTTTATTGACTTTACTCTCTTCGTGACTATGCAATCAGGCTCGTTATAAAACTATCTTCATTTTTACCTTTACATTTCACATGTAACTTCCTGCATGATGTGACATACCTTGACATAACCACAAGTGGACATACAGGTAACCTAACTCCAACTTAAATACAGTCAAATTAATTTAACGTCCCCTCTAGAAATGTTAAAAAATGCTCTTCTAATTGAATTTTGTATTTTAAATTTCCATGAATTTGACTGTATAGTAATTATTTTCTCTTTCATATCTTACGATAATAGAACCAACATTTAATATTATTTCATCACAGCGTGTGCAAATGCTGGAAGATCATGGTTTACAATAGTCACATATTAACGTGGATATAAGTCGGTTAGCCCACCCTACAAGATTCGTGAGTCAGATACACAAACGTGACATTAGAAAGAACATCATGTGACATTGTCGGAACATTGTCCTTTAAAAAAAAAATAACAATTTGCATAATGATTTTTATACTATAATAGTATAAAATTTAAATCAGGTAGATTTTTTTTTTATTTTATTAAACCAACTGACCACATTTCTGTAATAGGTAAGGTTGGTTAAATATATAAGTTTGTGGTGGGTGTGGTAAAAACAGCTGGTTTTTGTTGTAGCATTTGATCGTTGTGTGTCATGACTATCACAATACAAATTTAAATATGGAGTATATTATTTATTTTAAACAAGAATAAGTTTATCACAGGAAATAGTCAATTTTTAGCTTACAAATGTTTTATTTTATAATAAATAAAATACATTGGAACTGTAAATATATTTCTAAACGTTTTACTAGAGAGTTTAAAGGATACTCTCTGGATATGAGAGAAAAAAATGTATATGTTTCCAGAAGGATTCTTATTTGATTGACTTAATGAAAACTGGTGAGAGCTAGAGTTGAGAACGATTATTATTTGGACCAAGCGATTGTGGTTTTCAAGATTGACATTTAATCTCCAAACTCTATTTATATAATAATACAACAAGCCTTGTTGTATTATTTGAACATGCAAGCACACAACTTTATGCAAGGCCATTGGCCCTTGGCTACTTTATCGTGTATACGTTCAAACTGATCTAAATGCATCTCACATACACTACATGTTAGTAAGTGCAAGTATAAGTTTTCGAACAAGAGTCAGATATATACATAAAATCCAAATATGGTTAAGTTTAAAACAGGAAATGTATTGCACAGTTTGTATTTTGTTGAATTGTTTAAGCGTTTTCCATTAGAAATATTTTATTTTATATATAATGTAACGTGAGAAAACGGATATAAATTTAATAATCTTTTTGTTTTATATTTATTTGTCTGTGTAAGTTTGTATAATTAAAATTACTGTTATTATCTATAATAAGTATCTTTTATCATTTCACATCTACATACTTTGTAATTTGAAAATCTAATTAATTTTATTTTTTTTTATGTACGTTAAACAAATTCAAGACTCGTTTAACTACATTGTTGAGTTAAATGATCAATAATATATAATTGTACTAGAACATTGTATAAAACGGTGCTGTGATAATAAAGATGTTTATGTATAATAAAAAAAAAATATGTAAAATAAAAAGTAATGTTGTGTTGTTTAGAGGTTTATTCTCAAGATAAAATTTACATAGTCAGCATACATTTTACATACTTAACTATTTTTATAGGTTGAAATTGTTATGATATTTAATAAGCACTATTAAAAAAAAACTGAAATATTTTTAAGATTTTTAAATAATAGAAAAACAGAAAAAATAACAATTTGGCATTCTTAAACATTGAAATTTTATCATTATATTTTTATTTCTCATAATATAGAGCATAATACCATATTTGGCTCCATCTTTGTACTGCAATTTTCTCTAATTAATTAACATTTAAACTTTAATAAGGAGACTTGGATCAACAAAATAAGTTCTCAGTTTTATTGAAGTTTCCAACCAACCTCCCGACGTGTTTTGTAGGAAATCAAATTTGCCACAAATTGTAGCAAATAGCTTTTTGATGGTGATTGGTCGTGGTAATACATTTTTATTGTAAGTAATAATATAAATGGCATTTTTATCGTTTCAGGGAACAATAATGCCAACACAGGAGCAGCAATGGACAACAAATCTGGCCAATGGTTTGGAGCAACTGTAAAAAGTTCAGGAGAAAACGGAGCCGTGCTGGTGAGTTTATATTTTTTTTGAATGGTAATTAAAATACAATTAGTGAAATTAATAGATCTGAAAGTAACCATGTTTTTCTACCTATAATAAAGAAAGCTGATAAATTATTTTCCTTTTAGCTGCCAAAGCATGGTAAGCGTTAAAAACTATTGATGATCAATTGATATGATTATCATCTGGCATTATAATACAATCAATATAAAACAATATAAACAGCTGAAATATGTCGAAGATAAATGTTTAAAAAAACAAAACGTTGTCTTTGAGATGTATAAAAAAATATAAAGAATTGATTGAATGATTTTTTTTCTAACAAATTTATTTTATTCGTGAGTTACAAGATACAATTAGCTTCACATTTCGTGGTGGTCTAGCAATGAGCAAACTGGACAAATTGTGAGGTCCACATTCTTTGGTACATGCGGTGATATTCAAGATTTACGATTACATGTCACTAGCGTATGTATTAAATACGTTGGATGGAAGCTGCATGTAATTCATCTGGAATTACTTCAACATACTTCAAATTCATGTTACATACTTTTTATAGTTTTTATCACATGATTGTATACAAAATATCTTAAATGTCTTTTGCAGATGAAAGCATTGATAGCAAATATAATCATGATCTTAGAAAAAAAATCCATCCTTTCTATTGAATTCCATGATATTATATATAGGCATTTATCATTTTATATTTATCGATATAGACAAAAAAAACATGAATAAAAATAACTGTCAATCATTTTGAGTGTTTATATGATTAATTAATTCAATATTGACCTTTATATCAGTATATTCTTAATTAACTTGAAATGTATTTAAACAAAGAGGAGGAGGAGGTTCGTTTGTATGCATTTCTTACAGCCACCTGACAGTTTTTAAGCTAGCGTCACAAGGGGGGGGCGGTGTATTTTTTCCCTTGCTTGCCTCTGTTTGCTCCGGCAGTTTAGCTATTCCCGTCGCTGATGTCTCAAAATAGCCAAACTGAAGAGCGTCAGCCAAGGAGGCTGCGTTAGTCAGTAAGGTGAGGCTACAGAAGATGATTGAGGCGCCTCCTTCCTCCCACGCCTGCCATTGCAGTGGACTAGCGCGCCGAGATGGTCGCGAGAACCACAGAAAGTTGCAGGGGGGCGTGAGCGACTTTGCTGCTGGCTAGTCATCAGACGTGCCCCACCCAGGCTGCGAACTGAGGTGATGTTAGCGTCATCATGATGACGATCGACCGACCTTTTTCCTCCTCCGATCACCTATCTCTTATATACGTAACACCCACCTTTTTATCCCCAGGCTCTTTTAAAACCTTTTTTTTTTAAGTACTCGAACGTTTAATCTAAACCTTCTTACGTCATAATCACATGCTAAATATTAAGCTAATATTTTAATAGTGTTTTTTTGTTTTATATATATTGACTATAATGTTGTTACATATATTATGTAAATCGTTTTTATACAAAGTATTATATAAGGTAAATATATGAATTTTATCTTGACTTATGATGTGATGATAAGGTTTCGTTATTTTGCCTTTTAAACAAAGAGTATATAGTTGGAGATACAATATAATAGCAACATCAAAAAAACATTTTGAAATATAGTGTTCAATAGTATTCAAGTTCACGTGCAAATATTCATTTGCCAGAGTTAAACTATTTAAGTATTTACAAAAATTTAAGTTAAAATTATGTTAAACAAGTTTATATTGATTTGATAAATCCGCCACATAATACAAGACGTTACAAGTATACGGTATATATTGTTGTTTAAATAAGTAAAATTTTGCTTAATTTCTCATTTCTGAATTTCACTCTACAGTTTAAAAAAAACTTAAAATTAACTTTTAGTCATTAAGTAACTTGTCATATCAATATTAAAAAAATTTCAATGGACAACATATGAAAAAAATTTATTGCAGAAATGAATAGAGGGTATGTACCAAATTATGCTACTCTGAATTTTTTCAGATTTTTTTTTTGAGACCCGGAACTATTTTTAAATAATTATTGAAAGTCCTGTGATTTCAGTTGGCACCCCTGAATTCTTAATAAAAAGGATAGAGACTGGACGTCTATTGACGCCTCCAGGGGGCGTGGCCGCACTTTCAATAATTATTTAAAAATAGTTCTGGGCCTCAAAAAAATCTGAAAAAAATTCAGAGTAGCATAATTTGGTACCTTCTATTCATTTCTGCAATAAAAATTTTTCATACAATGTATGTTGTCCATTTGTAGAAGAATTATATTATAATGTTTTATATATATTAAGTAAATTCGTTAAAAATACATGTTTTTTTTTTCCAAAAAATTGACTTTTATGTCAAATTAATTCTTATTTTCATTATTTATTCACTTTCTCAATACAATATCATTAATATATATTTATATTATTATACATATATTTGAGGTGACAAACACATTTATCTTTCTTTCAAAAAAGAGGCAATTTTTCCTTCATCAGCACATATCCCTCTCTCATTTATTTGGCATGTCAACTTTGCTTAAGCAATAGAACTTTCATCAATATTACTTACTTGTAGGACGATACATTTAAATATTCTGGATGAAAACATTAATGTTCTATTTGCACATATAACTGTATACCCTGATAAGAAGAGTCAACTGTGGAAAGCAGTGGGTGGTTATTTAAAGTTTATCTGAGGTCCACATCATCTCAGCTGCTTGATGATGCGCGAGAAGCAGCCCCTCCCCTCGACCTGATGGCTGCTGCAACCACTGATTAGTATTCGTGGGTGTGTGCATGGCAGCTAGCAGGCAGTCACACCTCCGGTAATGAACGTGCCGCCTGCTTCAAACTGATTAACCCTATGACTAATAACTCATCCTATATATCCATCGTTTGAGTATTTAAATTTTCAATATTTTTTATTCTTCTCTGAAAAAAAAAATGAAAAAAAAAATGCATTTTTCTCATATTTTATTTAAAATAAAAGGGTGTCATATATAATTGGTAATGAATAATGACAAAAAAATATACTAATTAAATATAATGTATTTTTCATTTTGATAAGGAATTAAGTTATTATCATTCAGATATATTTTATTTTAAGTATATATAATCAAAATTTTAATCGAAGGATTGAGATACTATTATTCTGATACTGTAAAACAGATATTTATAAATATTCAACATCAAAATTGGTAAAAAATGTAATATTTTACAACCATGCAGACAATGACAGAGAGGCAAATGTAACGTATAATTATAATTAATTGAAGTGTTCGGGAACGAGTACGTAATAATTTACCAACTACTTAGAGTTGCTTTAAATGTTAATCATCATGCAAATTAAGCAGAGACCACTTTAAAGGGCATTTATGAATTAGAAATAGAAGATTAAAATTGAAGGAATTTGGGAAGCTATTCTGAACAAGATGGTTATTAAGTCTATAGTAGTTACAACACAGTTAAAAATTTTCTGTAAAATATCATAGATGTAAATTGAGCATATTAAGAAATTGTGTAATTTAAAGTTTAAAGCAATTAAATTTTTATTTGCATGAACCCACACAATTTTAGCACGGAGTGTAACTAATTTCAAAGCTGTCAAAGAATATGTGATATTACCCTGACAAGCTTCATGTTTACCTGCAATCAATTTCCCAATTAATTCCTTATAGAAAAGTAACACAAACTTTTTTTTACGGTGATTTAAAAACTATTAAACAAAAAGTAGATAAAAAGAAACAAGCATTCCACGGAAGTTATATATTATTATTATTAGTCTTTTATTAAACACAGAAAGTGTACATATTAACAGCACTAGAAACATACATTATAGAAAAACATTACAATAGAACACATAAAACATACATACAAAACATATATAATAGTTACAGAATAATAGAACAATAGAAAATGATAATAAAACAATATAAAATAAAATAACAGATGATACTAACAGCCTGTTACATCATAATAATAATATATCATATATATAATCACATATATATAAGACAAAATATGACATAGAAAATAGATAGAATAAAAAAAACTTATTGCTTCATTGCTATTCAAAATCTATAGACTATATGAAATCTCCCCTGGCATAATCGCTAATAGACTTAATTCTAGATTTACAGATATTTAAATGATATTGGCTACAATATTCATTACATAATTTACATACACAAGATTGTTCAGCTTTATGATAACCAGAAGATTTACAAATTAGATAGTGGAAGCCGTGAACAGCCTGGCGAGTTAAAACATTTCTAACATTGGATCTATCCAATTGGGGCAGACACCAATATTTACATGTCATAGCATCAGTGCTGTAAAACTCAGGATTAATATCCTGAGCTTTTTGATTCCTGACAGCTATAAAATTGGAATATTGATCTGTCGTTGGAAGTTTAAACATTTCTTTGATTTCTGTAATAAAATAATTGGAATCTATCAGTTTATAGGCCAGTCTAGTTTCGGTAAATTTTGACAGACACAGTAATCTTTTAACAAACATGGCTTTTACTGATTCTAATTTATCAAAATCGGATACAGATAAATGAGGCCATACAATTTCAATACCATAAGTAGCCACAGGGGCGACTTTTAAATTGAACAGTTTGAGCCCTGTTTTGACGGATAGACCAGACAGCCCTGAAATAGTGTACATAACAGTGATAGCGTTCTTACATCTTTCTGTTATATGTTTAGAAAAAGAAAGCCCTGTCATTTGAAGTATTATGCCAAGATATTTAAATGAATTTAGAAATTCAATCTTTTGACCGTCACAATAAATTTCATCGTTTTTGCATAACGGTCCGCCTCTTCTAAACTTAACAACCTTGGTTTTCTCTGTGTTAATTTCTAGACCATTTGTTTTGGCCCAGATAGATAGATTATTTAGCGCTTTTTGTAGCTTGACTTTGCTCTTTGAAATAATAGCAAGATCATCTGCATATAAATTTAGTACGACTTGATCATTTTCATTTTCACAGTTTATATCTTTTGTAATCTCAGTTATATCTGCAGTAAAAAGATTGAAAAGAAGAGAGCTGCTCGGGTCTCCTTGCAAAACTCCGTTAGATTGAATAATATTACTAGAACATGATAAGCGATCTTGAACACATACATAATTGATATTTAGAATAACAGCTAAGATATTCAAAATTTCAGAAGGAATTACTTTAAATGACTTCAGCTTTTCAATGAGCAAATTCCTATTGACCGAATCAAAAGCTTTTCTGAAGTCTACAAAAGCAATATATAAATGACCCTTTGGCTTCTCCAATGCTAGTTTAATTTGATTATATACTGTGGATACAGCTTGTATTGTGGAACGTCCTGGCATAAAGCCGTATTGCTCTTTTGGAATAAGATAGTGGGTGGAATCAAAAAGCCTGTTTGCAATTAATCTCGAGAAGAGTTTGTACATGGTATCACCATGAATAATACCTCTGTATGAGTCGGGTGACATAATGTTACCCTTCCCTTTGTATAATACCATTAGGTAGGCGATCCGCCACAATTCCGGAATTGTAGCCGTTTCAATACAGAGGTTAAACATATTGGTGATTGTTGGGGTTAACGACTTGCTTACTAGCTTCAAATGTTCATTCGTAATAAAATCTGGGCCCGAAGCTTTATTGTTTTTTAGGCTTTGCATACAATTATAGACTTCAAATTCATTAAGAGGAATATAATTTGAGTTACAATTATAGTCTCTTGTTAATGATAAAAGATTGAGAGTTTGGTCGGATTGTAATTTATTTGTATTTAAGATATTTGTAAAATGGTTTTCCCATTTGTCTATGTTAATTGGGCATGACTTAGTTGGTGGTCTATCTTTCCTAAGATATGTGTATGGTTCTAGCTCTGCGTCTTTAATCATTTTATCTTCCGATTTAATTTTAAATTCTAATTCTTTCTGCTTCAATAAAGCCTTATAACAGCTTCTTGCCTGAATAAATTGCTCATGCAAATTTGGGTTTTTGAATAAATATAATTTGCTGGCATGAAATTTTGATAGAAGATCTTGCCTTGATAGATAACATTCGCTATTAAACCAGGGTTTAGATACTCTTTTATTATTTTTCTTTGCAATAGTAGAATATAGAATGACATTAGTAATTAAAGTATTTAGACTATTTACATCTTTATTATTGATATGAGTAATTATGGTATCACCATAAGTATAAATTTGGTCATTATAATTTCTAATATCAATTTTGTTTGAATAATTTGATCTGTAAAAAAGTTTTTTATTGGGAGGATTGCTAGGGGTAAATTTTAAAATAATTTCACCGGGTAGATGACTCTTTAACAGTGACGAGTTTGTCTCAGAAATAATGACATGTTTTATTAATATAAAATTTTTAGGTTTATAAAAAAGCAGGTCGATTGTACTTGAACCATTTGCGTTTACAAAAGTTTTTTCTAGGGGGCTATTAGAGAGTAAGTAGCCATTTGAATTTAAAATGTCTAATAGAATATCTGTCTTGTTTCGTAGATGTTTCGGGACATTTGAAAGGTCAATTCTACAGTTAAAATCGCCCGTGAAAATTACATTAGCATCATTTTCTGTGAGGCTTATTGCATATAGTACTACCTCCATTAGTTCGAGAACTGTAAAATATGGATTAAGGTACATGGCAATGACTGTAAAAAATTTAGTTTTGATGATGATAAAATCTTTAAGTTTTAAGAAATTTAAAATTGGACCATGTTTTGGGTTTATGAAGCATGAGATGCCTCCAAACGGTCTCCCTCTCTGCCATTTGAAAGCAAGGTTGTGGAAGGAGTAGTAGCCATTTATGTCAAGTGATTCAAGTAAGAAGGTCTCTGTGAATACAATAATATCTCGGTTCTCAAGAATATTGTCTGAGATTAAAGGTATTAGCTTTTTCAGGCCTTCCACATTCCATAAGAGAATATTTAGCCTTAGTGGTGAGTTTGAGACTACCACCTCGTCAACTTTGGACGGGGTGGAGCAGAGAGGGTTGCGCGAAAATGCGGGCTCGGATTGGGCGAGCTGATTATATGTTGAGGCGGGTTGTTAACTTTGGGGAGATGGGGGGTAGAGGGGTAGTGGAAATGCTGAAGAGAGCTGGAGGGGGACTTGGAACTTTCAGAGAGCATGTTGAGCCTGTAGTAGTAGGGAGCCTTGATGAGGCGGGGAGGGCCTGATGGCATTGGATGGGGACTATTTGTATTTGTGACACATGAGGGGCGAATGGGGGTGGTTGTCTGCGAAGTGCAGAGACGGGTGAGCACGGGAGGATGGGACTTAGGGGGAGATGAGGGTTGATGGACAATTTGGGGGGTGGGGTGGGCCATTGTGGGGGGGGATAAGGAGGGGGGTGGGGCAGAGGGATTGGGGAGAGTAGTGGGTGGAGTTTTGGGGGAAGGAGGAGGGGCAGAAGGTTTAGGGAATTGGGAATTTGGAGGGGAGATTTGAGGAGGGTGCATGAGACCATCGTTTGATGATAAGGAGGTGTGTTGATCAGATAGGAAAGTTTTGGGGTGGGTTTGGTTGTCACCTTGGGATGTTGTTGAAGACGCCATATGGCGAGGACTTCTCCTCTGCTTCAGAGAGTAGACCTCAATAAGGATGTCCACGTTGATGAAGATAGCTTCGATTTTGCTCTTGACATAATTCCAATTGAGTCCATCTAGTCCTGAGCCGATACGAGGGATTGCGATTCTTTTAATTTGATTTTTGACGCAGTGATTTTTAAGGCCATTCAGGCCTTTAAGGAAATTCTTCAAAAATTGATTTTGGTTTTGGGAATACTTATGGTTGGACTTAAACTTGGTGATTATGTACAGAATGGTTTCACCATCTACTTGCAGTGTAGCGATATCACCAGGGAATCTTTGTTTGTTTCTGAGGTGTTCCAAGTTGCCGTATATATTTTTAAATTTCTTGGCTATGCCTGCATTCATCTTGATGTCAGCAGCGACTGCATGAGCTTTTACGACGGAACTGGGAACGTCGAAAATATTTCCTGTTTTTTCTATGATTTGGCAAGTGATGTCTGACTCGGGAATGTTGGGGGGAGGAATGATGCCAGCAAGGAATTCTAGGTATTCTTTGAGCTCTGGGTATCTCACGTGATCTGAGTTGGGCTGAAGATTCTGAGTCTGCATACGGTCTAAGGGACTTTTCGTACGCATACGAGATAGGATAGGTGTGGTTGATGATACTTGTTTTGTTGCTTGGGGAGGTGGGGGAGGGTTGGGGTGTGCTGGGTGGGGTGACTGATTCGGTGTCAGTGTGGCGAACTGACATCTAAGCAGATGAATTTGTTGCAGACAGGATGTTAGGGCAAAATAGAGGTAGTTCACGTCCAGAAGTGGACTTGGGTTTGGTTGAGCTGGTGGGTGAGAAATGTGGTAATAATATGGATTTAAGGTTGACAATGCCATTTTTTTTTTTTTTTTTTTTAATGATCGATAATTTATGCTGGTATAATCAATTAAATTTTTAATTATATGAGAACAAGAAAAGTAGTGAGAGGGCTGACATAATCAGAATAGTTTTTACATTTACTGTAGCCACTTATACACAAATAATTGTTATGTAAGCTCAATCTTACTTGTTGCACGGCCGGATGAGATTTGATTATAACCATTGACCATTGTACCATAGAAAATAATGTACAATATATATTTATTCTCTATGATTGTACCATTGAATACCACTTGCTAGATATATTTATTATATTATATCTATTTACCATTGATATATTATTACATTTTTCAGTTACTCTCTGTATTGTTTTTTGTACGTTTGTTTGTTTGTTTGTTTTTTTTTTTTGTGTGTATTTTTCATTCATACGTACAATCACTTTAATCTACTTTTTGTGTACCATTTTTTTCTTGTATATTGTGTGTGGGTATAACTTTTACAATTACTTAATTTGATAAAAGTATCAAGAAAAAAACAAAAAACATAACAAACCATCATGTATGGGAGTTGTTGAATCTATAAAATATTACATTATAGACGTGACACAAAAGAAAACACTCACACGTATGTGCGTGGGTTTGCTAGGAATAGAATAGCTCCATGGACGGACACACTCTGAAATCTCAAAGTCTAACTTGTTCTTTCGATCTTCCTCAAGAAATACATGGACTTATCGTTTATTTTTTTTTATATAAAAATACAAGAAAGACAGTAGGCATTCAGTAAAAATGTACTATACTGAATTGTATTTTATAAGAATGAAAAAAGTCGGTATCTTGATGTATCAAAGGGAATTAAAAACAGTCTGGTATTGCGGATGTTGGAGGAACTTGTTATATGGTATGATTCTTGACCCTTACTCAATTCGCATTGTCCCCTATATCATGAGTCACCATTATACCACCACCACCACCACCACCCTGCCTCCAACAGACTGAATTGAAGTAAGGACCTATGTGAGATAAGATGATGCAGTAAAGATAATCGTTCCATGATGACAGCATAGAACGAAGGCTGCATCATAATGGTATTATACTTTATTTAGTTGAGTGTATGTTATAGTAAAGAGAGTCAAGTCTTCGCCGCCACATAGAGACAATGAAAAAACATTCCATTTAATTTTTCTTTCTTCACTTGAAGGGAGAATATATATATTTTTTTTCTTGAGTAAAATAATAATATAAGAAGAAGGTATGAATCACAGGTCGCTCTAGAATAGCCACTGTTGTATTGTATAACAACCTCCCGTACTTTCTTATAAGCTTTAAATCTTTGGGCGAGTCTCTCTTTTGCAAAACCAAGCGCGTTCTTACAATTAGATTTATCTCTCTACATTATATTTATGTAAAAAAAAAAAAAAAAAACATTTTTCCATAAAGGGTAAGAGTATGACTGTTGTTTGTAAGAACAAAACTGATGTGTACAATTACTTAAAAAACTCTATACTCTATATATATTTTTTTATCGTTTATCTTTCTTTGTAAGTTGATTAAAATTCTACAACAGTTTACTCATTTTTTTTTGAGAAGCTTTTATTTTTAAACCAAGTAATAAAGTTTAAGTTGATGATAAAATTTAAAGATAAATGAAAAGATTTTACTTTTTTTTTTTTTTTTTTGCAAACATTAATACAGTGAATAAAGACAAGAGAGACATTAAATGGTTTACAGTTAAGCTTATTTAAAGTAAATTTGTCTAAGGGTGCTGTATATTAATCATCATCATCTTACTTTGTGAGACGACGATGGTTTTGACGGAGTAAATCTCGTGAGTAGACTTAGCAAGATTTTGGTGTAAGCAACTTGGTGTCTCGTCGCGGCTTGCTCGCGACTATTTCTGTTTCCTAGCCACCGTGTTTACATTCAGGGATAAGTCAGCTAGAGAGAAGAAAACGAAAAGAAGATGGCTCTCTTCAGCATCTCTATTTCCTTTTTTACCTCATAAAAATACTTGTGTAACACATTTTTCTTTTAAAAAAAATATATGAGGAAATTTTTTTGTTAAAACGAATATGTTTTTGTCACATTGCCACCTATTATATGTATTATACAATCTTAATGAGATGGTATCCTTACTCTCATGGAAGAGTAAACTATCACGTCATCTCTCTCTCTCTCTCTCAAGGGCCCCACGTTACAACTCTTCAGTTCTATTATACACGCGGCGTGCGTGTGTGTTTGTACTCGCTACGTTGCATTCAATTCATTCATGGCTAGTTTGTAAAAGTCTTTCAACACCTCTCAGTAAACATTGAAATATTTCAATGACTTTTCATTTAAGCGATGGAGAAAAAAATGAAGTTTGAATTCTTAGAACAAAATATTATAAAATATTTATTTAAAAAAATGATATTCTAAAAATGTGTCTTATGAATTCACCTGTTCCAAAAGGATGGAGAAATTTATAGATGTGCCGTTTATTTTTTATTTTTTAGTTAATTATTTTTTGTATCAGTATAATATATGATATGATTATTTGTTGAGTATCGGAAGCAGCTAGCTGATAACATAAAATTTGTAATCTTTAATTGCTTTTAATTTAAAGTGTTTTTAATATTTTGTCGGGTCTTAATCTTTTATCAAAACTGTTTTAGGTCAGATTCTTACACGAGTAACAGGAAATACAAAGTTTTGACAATCTAATTAATTAAATTATTGAAATATTTTTATGAATTTAAAAAATATAAAAGTATATTATAAAAATTATAAAAAAAAAATCACAATTTTTGTATGATATAAAAATGATACATTTTTAGTTTTAATTTTTTAGTGTCAATCTTAATTTTTTTTAAGTTCATTTAAAATTCTATTAAAAAATCAATTAAAAAAGCACAAATTACATTATAATCTCGTGTTTCGTTTCTACTCCGGATGTTGCTGACATTATAACATGCACACCGCCGTGGACGGTATAGGCTGCACGTTTAGTTTAATTTTATATACATGTGCGATGCATTAGCGAGTCATCAACACACGGGGCGACGATGATGACGTCACTGGGATTGGGTTACCCTCTCTGCTAATGATCTCTGCAGACGGGCGCCAACTGCAGAGGTCACTCCCGGTACCACCATGGTGCTTGCAATGGAGAACAAGTACGAGTCAGTATGACGGATGGTACTCCTGTTTGTGGGCGTTGTCTATGGAGGCATGGTGAATTTAAACTCCAGTATTAACTAGGGTTATTAAACTTACACTTCCTCCCAAATTTAAAATATGGTATATATCTTTGTCTCTTGCATCGAACTGCATGCAAATCAGTCGGATGAAATTCAAACTGTTCCGAAGTGTATTTGAGTCATCTAGAATAAAAACCATCAATATGATTTTTCAGCAAGGTTCATTATCTTACTTAATTATCAGGAAAGTGACCCTTGCTGAAAATTGCTGGGATTTGATTCTACAGCTAGGTCTCCTTTGCATGCGGTGAAGTCGTGATGACAGACAATGATAATCATTGGTCAGAAAAAATCTCTGCCTCATACTTTTTTTTATGTTTATATAGCAATGCGTTTTATTTTATAAAGTATTAATTTCATCTGACCTTGGATTATGTGGTGGTTTAATTTTAAGGTACTTGTAATTCAGGTTTTATTTAAATACAATACACTTAAAAATAGAACAAATATTAAATTTCCCCTTGAAATATGTGTAGTACTTATACAAAATGCGTGGGAGATTGCGGAGAATTTTTTTGTACTTTGCTGTACAAAAAATGTCAACGATGGTTTTACTGTCATAATTTCTTATGCGAAAAGTGATATTTTGTCTTGAGGAGCTTAATCGTGCGTGCTGTCTTTGTTCCACCCTAAAATGACATTTTTAAAACAAGGGGAAGATGCATCCCCTTTGTTGCTTAAAAGGTTTCTTGTGATAAAATTTTTAAGTGAATAAAAGTAAAAGTTTTAAATTCAAAAAGTCATATATAAATATGTATAACAATTAATGGACAACCTCCACACGTTTTTTTTTTTTTTTTTTTTAAGAATGATAATAATAAGACATGAATGTTTGAGCGTAATATTTGTTATTCTCAGATTTGAATTATTAATCATTAAGTGATAAATCGGTTAATTTAAACTAATTGTGATAAATATGAAAATATGAAATAAATTATCAATGAATAGCAAAATTGGTGCATTTTTTTATGCTTCATATGACGTGAAATCGTTTATTTATTCCTAACATTAATATTACTGTATGTCATAATTACAATTATGTGAATCTTCCAATCCTGCAGTGTATTATTGAAGTCACGCATACCATTTCGGACTAATTTAACTAACATTATATTTGTCCAGAACGATTCTCTAGCTAACTGACTCGTTTGCATGCTTAAACTAATGTAACAACGTTATAAAAAATAAAAAGGATGTGCACGGGAACTATGCAATCAATCAAAATTATTGCTCCTATCATTTTAATCTGACCTAAATTCTCATAGTTTATAAATTCTCAAACATGCTGTCTATTGTAGAAAAAAACAAACAAAACAAATAATAAATTTTTTGTATAATACTTAATTTATAGTTAATGAAAATATTAAGTAGCAAATTAAGAAAGTAAACAATGGCTTCATTTTAAAGTACAGTTTAACTCAAGTATAGGAGAATTTTTTTGTAACAGTTTATATAGAAGCTAAATTATTGTGTTGTAGGGTTATAGTAAATAGGGCGGGGCTCGAAATATTATTACTCCTTCCTTCCCTTCTCTCCCTAACATGGCTTACTGGCTAGTCATCATGAAAAGCTTTTGATTAAAATAACGAACAATCATTGGGGTGAAACCTTTTTAGTTATAGTAGGTGATCAGCTGTAAAGATCAAAAGATGACGTGTCGTGACTTTTTATGATTTTTTGATATAATAATATTATTATAGAAAAATAATTTAGCCTAATAATAACATATTAAAGCAAAAAAAGTAATATTGAAAGTGGTGAAATTCAGTCAGGGTTGGGAATTGTTATAGCTTAGGGTGGAGAAGATATAGTTTAGTACAGCTGGAATGTCAGGGGTAGATTAGGTGATGAAACGAAGAAAGTGCTGAGAATAGCAGCTAGGATTCCATCTGCCGCTGCATCAACACTACAAATGTTACGTCTGGGGCCACAGGCGCCATTAACTCTTTCTTGTTTATCATTATCATGTAGCTTGCAAGGATACAAATAATATAAAAATAAGTCAAATCTGTAAGAAATACTCAAAATTCAAGAGAAGATTATATTAAACAGATGAACTAATTTTGTTAATGTTATAAGTTTTTGACACCAAAGTTATTTAAACTGATTTTTAACATGTTTTTAATTTATATTTATGAGTCTCTTATTTTAGCTTTCTTTGAAGTATTTTCTAACATTTATTTACCTTTAGGTGAGCAGTTGTAGCATTTTGTCATATTATTCAATGTTCTGTAGGAATTGAAGAACACAATTATATGACATGTCTTTGCATGATCAAATTGATCAACGTTAAAATTGCTAAGAGATTGATGAAACTGCAGTAAATTTAATACGATCTAATGCAGTGCATGTATATTACCCCTCAAAACAAAACACCTTCATTGGAGGGGGGAGGGGGACACAATAAATTTAAAACAAAAAGCATGATGTTGATGTAAGGGTATGTGTAAAGAAATTTTATAAATAGCAAAAAAAAAAAAAAAATGCCTACAGTTACATTTGTTCTTAAAACATACTGCAAAATTTATGTAATTGACTATTTATTAACCAATTGCAATTTTTACGCGATCATAACATAGATTACAATAATAATTCTGTATAGGCACAAGAGAAATAAATAGATAAATTATTTTCACCACTGACATGGAATTACCGTACCTATAAAATCTATACCTGCATGTAAATATTTATTTATATAGCACTATATAGTCTATATACACAATTATTGTTTGTTAACAATTTTGACATGTACTAAATGAATCATAATTGATGTGATGGAATTGCATGAGATACAATTATGACATTGTTGTAACCAAACTCGTTTAGTCCCTCAGTTGACCCCGGCGCACCACTCGTGCCAGCTCCTACAATAATATATATAAGACGCCGCATATATACAGCAGCAGCAGTAGTTTCGTATTATCAATTCAATTTTAATTCCATACAAGGAAAAGTAGCCGAAGATCCTATAGCTTGCTAAATGCAAAGTAAAATATAATACAAAAGACTTTTAGGACAGCACAAAACTTACATGTAGAATAAATTGTGGTATCATAAACTTCATTTGCAAATAATCTTGCTAACATGTTTTCTGTATAATTTAATTTTATATTTTTACCTTTTATACCCCCTTCCCTGTTTGTTTTTAAATACAAAACTCTTTCGTGATTATAATATTGAATTGAAATTAAAATTTTCATTGAAAAATTTTCCTATCGTTTTTATAAAGTCTTATAATAAAAAAAAAAGTTAATGTAAAAAAACAAGTTTGTATATAATAATACTTCTGTTTAAAATTAAAATTCTCAGTGTAAAATTTCCTATTGTTTTTATGTAGTTATATTATTTTATTATAAAAAATTAATATATATAAAAAACAAGTTTGTAAATTAATATTATTTCTGATGGTGTGGTTTTTAATAGTATGGCAACATAACCCCGCGCGATTTCTTTCTTTGTGGTTAATGATTCAGTATAAGAAGCTGTAGCCTGGATATCGCAATCTTTCCCAGAACCTGTTACTGCTGCAGTATACCGTCCCCTGCAGGCTGCTTGATCTGCTTTATGTCGCTCATTCCTAATGCTCTCAGACAAATCTAGGGGCATCAGACGCTTGTACAGCTACTCGTCTTGCCATCATCTTCAGCACTTTTGCACGTCAACGGAGCTGAAGAACATTTCTCTGTATCATTTTATTGTGTAACTGCTTCAGGCACTTAATAGTATTACTTAATATATTATTTGTAATTACTTATTACGTGCATTATTTCTTCTTTAAAATGGGTGTGGCTAAATTAATTTAATTCAAAGCTTCATATATTAGTTAATATTGTACTAAAAGTAATCAAGTAATTTCAGAATTTAAATCACTTACAAAGATTGCATCATGATATTATTTTTTATTTCATAATTATACTGTTTTTGTGTGTTGATTTAGTTTGAAACATTGCATGAAAAGTTATAATTTCTGCACACTAATTAAATAAACATCTAATTATACTTAAGTGGTTTAGCTTTCCCTCTGTTTCTTATTACTTAATTACCGTAATATTTACATATTTGTGTAAACATACAGCAAAACTCAAACTCAAATTCAAGTTTTTTTTTTTCTAAAAGTTTATTGAAAGTATGAAAATATAGTATGTTACGTATACGTATATATAATTATGGTACTAATTTTAAACTTTTAAATATTCATTGGAAAATATTTTCTTTAAAATTTAAATTATTATTGTAAATATAATGAATAGCATAAAAAAATATACACCCATGCAGTTTTTAGTAAACAAACAAGAAATTCTAAGAAAACATTTTTACTACTTAAAAATTAAAAGTTGGAAAATTTTACAGCCCCTGACACAGCTGCAACCCGTCCTTCATCTCTTTCTCTCTCTTTCTCTTTTATGCAAATATTTTACAAAGCTCTTTCTGTACATTAAATCTTTGCAAATTGTCATGAGGACAAGGCGACGACGACACACAAGCAAAAATGAAAAAGTAGGCTGTTACAAAACAAAGGAATCAAATAGTTTATTACCAATTCTTTTTATTCAAACAACAAGAACACCGATAGGTCTAAGGAAAATATTATAATACATTATAATATAAAAATTCAAGCTTGTACAAAGTACATGACACTTTATACATATAGCCAAAGCTTTAAAATATTGATAGCCAAATACAGATAACAATGAGCGACATTTCGACATTGTTTTTTAACGTGTTCACAATGATTTGCGTACCAACAAAACAAATTCATCGTACATCAGACATTCTTTTTTATATACAATACAATATTCCTAACACATGTTGTGAGGAAACATTTATATATACATCACTTATATATATTCATAATAATTATAATAAATAAATTTAATATATATATTATATCGGCACCGAAGTTCAAATCTTCTTAGACTTGTAGTTTCTAAAAACTTAATTAATCACTTACTTATACTTATTAGACTTATGTTCAATAATGCAGTTTTTATCCTATCAGAAATTATTATCAGTGTATAAATTTCATCGAATATTGTCTGGCCAGAAATGAGAAAAGGTGAAACCTCGAAAACTGCATATAAAATAACAAGCATTATTTGCATGTATTTCTTTTTTATGTTAAGAGAAATTGTTGAATTTTCTCTCAACATGACACCAATGAATACACAATGCTAATAATTAATTAAACAATTGAATTAATTATAAAATCCAATGTTAAACGTTATAAATGAAAAAATAAAATTATATGGCATTAATATTTCACCAAAAATAATTATCACAAGATAAATTCTTCAAAGTTGCATTTTCAATTGTATTTGTTTAGTTAAATATGAAACTGTATCAGGTCTTGCCTTTATTGAGAAAAAAAAAGATAATCAATTTTAAATAAGCATGACAAGCTGGAATATTAAATTTATTTATTTAAAAAAGAGTACACTATTTTTTCGGGCTTTATCCCGAATTCGAGCTTTGGTGCCAAATGAATTATAATATTAATACATATATAATAAACGCAATTATATAATAATTCACATCAATTATATAATTTATAACAAGAAAAACATGTAAATTTAGCATCGTATCTTATTAATTTAATAATCTTATTATAAAGCAATTAATTTAAGGAAGAAAGAAATACCCCCTTGCTTCTTGAAACCACTTAAATAAATCTTAAGGATGTTCATACATTAAAGCTAAGAGGGCTGTAGAAAGGAAGTACGGATGAAGTCAATACTGGCAGCAGAAGGTCATCAAGATGTCATTGACCTTTGTGCACCATATTTAATTTTTTTTAGTTCATTTTTTATGAAGTGATTTACTAAATGCTCGTGGGAGTGCAATCATAAAGATATTGTAAGTAAAAATGAAGTTAAACCATATTTTTAATTGGATTTATTGAAGTGAATTATGATTCATTAAATTTTCTTATTTTTTTTTTGTTGATACGAGCAGCTAATCTTAAATTTAATTGACTTAAGAGAAAAAAAATAATAATTAAAGGATGAAATTCGATACTAGTAAACTCTTTAATATTTCTTCTTAAAAAAATTAATTGTTAATAAAGTTGTCAAACATAGTTAAAAACTACGTATTTAATAAACAAACGCAACTTTGTTTATGTGCTATTATAGATAATAAATTATGCATTATTTTAATATATTGTCAGTTGCTGTGTAATAATTAATGCCTTGAAAATGTCTTGTATTTTGATAAATCATTAAATTAAATTGAAATAAGTAAATTCATATAATTAAATGCATTCCGACTTCTGTAGAAGTTTTGTGACGTAAGCTAGGTGGTCTACCCACACATCTTTGAGTTGCAATGCCAACATTTCGTAACTCATATATCAGAATTGTTACGTCATAAAACCAAAGAAGGATAATTGTTCATGCAAGTTGACTTCTCCTTAAATGGCTAATAATGTAGTTTATAGTAAACTAATTATATATAAGAGGACATATTACTTTATTAATAAAATGATTTAAAAATAATTATAAAAGGAATAATAAATTAGAAGTAATAAATTACAGATTAGCTATAAGCAGTTTGGCTAGTTTAGAAGTAGAAACAAACATTGGTGGAAGCTAAAAGAAAAATAAGCAGTTGTAGAGGCATCAGAAGTCACAGAAGAAAAAAAAAAAAAACTTATGTGTGAAAAGAATCTATTTCTAGGAGGTTAAACTAGGCCAAGAGAGGATAGAGAAAACTTTGGTTATTACATTTGGCATAAGCTGACTTAAATGGTCACACCCTTAAAATATATTACAGATACTTTTGAAATTTACAGCCTCAATTAAAATAAAAATAAAAGTTGTGAGTGGTAAACAAAAATAACATTGATTTATTTGACAAAAAAGTACAGGTGTTACTACAGCGAATATTAAAATTAAATTATAAATTTAATCCAATAAAATATAAAAACTCACATCGGTGAGAAAGGAAATACATTACCATTGTCAACAAGATCATCATGGTTTATTATGCAATGAATATTTTTTTTATATTATGAAGATAGCATCAATATAAAATTTGTCACGGCTGTCATACTGATTATGCATATGCATGAAGCGTTTGTTATGCTAATAAATATTTGACACGTCCGTTATGTGTGTTTGCAGGCATGTGCACCGAGGTATGTCTACTATTCGCTCAACTACCAACGACGAGAGCCCGTGGGGACCTGCTACGTGGCCAGCAATGGATTTACCACCTTTGACGAGTACTCTCCTTGCAGAACAGGTGAGTTAATTGACAACGAGTATTAGGCCTGTCTCACACAGTCACACTAGGTTGTATGATATCGCAGCGTATGATTTAAAAAGTCAGAGCCTATTTACCTATTAGATCATATGTAACCGCGCACACAGCTTTGTATCGTATGCCTTCGTATGATAAGAAATTTAGAACCGGTTCTAAATTAGAAGCGTACGATCGCATAAATTCAAGGCTATGTGCGACCAGCCTTAATATAAAGATTTCATCCCTATATACTGCAGATTTGAACAATTTCTGGCATTTTTATTTCAAACATTTCGAGTCTCACAATTTGCATGGCACTATCGGTAAATTTTCAAATTCGAAATACTTACAGAAATCTTGCACCTTCTGATTAGTCATAAATTTGTTGAACTATGGTAAATAGCTAGAAGTGAAAGACATTTAGGTGTTAGGAAATATTAATTTGACATTTTGTTTTTTATTACTTTTTATCACCTATAAAGATCAAAATTAAAGTGCAACCAATAAATCAATTATTGTTGCACTCCACTAAGTCCAATAAACACATTTGGTATTTTGTAATTAATGAATCATGTAATTGTGAAACTAATTTGGTGAGTAAAATTACGAAAAAATTCAATATAGTAAAAATTAAATGCCATGCAGTTGTTAAATTTTACCAATATTTTTAAACACATTTTATCAAATGAACACCGAAATAATTTTATATTAATATTTTTCTGACGTTCCTATCAAATTATTGCTCATATCCGCACCTCCTAAGTTCTTCCTGCCTTTTAAAAATTAAACATTTTTGTCTCATCAACATCAGTCTCTCGTCTTGATTTATCTGTCACCATTTTGATTTTTTTTTGCTAATTTAAATTTTAAATTATTATATCAACACAATTTTATAAGGAAAGTTTAAAATATTATCATACTTTCATGCTTAATCATATTACATGACTCAATTTTTGGTGCTGATAAAGTTGATCTTATTGTTAAATAATATAAATATGTCAACAGTCATATTTTTACGTATGCAAATTTTAATATAAAGATAAAAAAAGAAACAGAACAGCTGACGAGAAAAAAACAGCTGATGAGGGAAAAACATTTTTTTTATTGCTTATAATATTTACATGATATTGTACCAGCCAGGGTTTTTAAATTACCCTGTCGGCATGCAGCTACAATGTACAATGCGTTCTTCAAGATCTTAAAATAAACCAAATTGAAACGTTCAACCAAACAAATTGCATATTATTAATTGAATCCTTGCTGTATTTTTCAAAAATATTTCTCTGTTGATTTTTAAAATATTAAAAATATAAACAAATATATAGTATATACAATTAAATGTTATTAAATCCCTAAGGTTTTATTTCATTAATTATATTTTCCATACAAAAATAAAAATTTACATTTTTAACAAAAATACGTTAAGAAGATTTATCTCACATAAATTATTTAATTCAGTCTCCCCACATAATACATAATAATTTACTGCTTAATACAAGAGTATAAGATTTTTATTAAGACTCCTTTTTAAGTAAAGAAAATTTAAGGTAATGATTCAGCATAATTATATAATATGATGAAATTCTAAAGGTGGATTTTCATGAGCGACAACGGCGGTGCGGCGCGATTTGACGTAAAAGCTGCGAAATCCTATGCGGCGGCGAATTCGCCGGTAATCGCTTTAATTACGATGCTCTTTTTCTTTTAATCGCCCAATATGGCCGCTAATGGATGTTACAGCAAGTGCGCTTTATTCGCGTCGCGTCGCAGGCTGGAAATCGCCCATGAAAATCCACCTTTTTAATTATTAAAGGCGGATTCACATGGCGATTTTTATCATGCGACGCGACGCGAATAATGCGCACTTGCTGTGACATCCATTGACGGCCATATTTGGTGATTAAAAAAAGAGCATCGCAATTAACGCGATTTCGCTGCAGCAACCTGGCGAATTCGCTCGCCGCATAGAATTTCACGCTTTTGTGACAAAATCGCGTCGCATCGCCGTTGTCGCCATCTGAATCCGCCTTTTAGTATTACATTTAATTGTTGGTTCTCGGATTTCTTACAGCAAATTATAAAAGTGCAATAAAAATAAATTCATAAAGGAATTTGAACATGCATGTGCAGGTGTAACGGTATTTTTCATTTTCATTAAAAATGAAATTACTACAATTTTCAAACCATCATAATATATACTTAAAATATAAAATTGAAATATACAATAAAAAGTAACTGCAAAACAAAACAGCTAGAAATATTGTTAAAAATAGACAATTTATTCATAATCCATAAAGTTTTGTAGAATATGTTTATTAAATAATGCCAGCTTTTAACCTTAGGCTTCTCTAATTTAACGTAAAATATAGCTTTGAGATACATAATAACTATCATCATATATTCAAAACAGTGTGGATGGGATGTGTAGGTGGCGCTTTTTGAAGAATCAGGCCACACAACTTTGTATCTGGAAGAGGTAAACCACATCAACATCACAACATCCAAAACATAATATGTAATAGCATAATCTTACAAATATTATTTTCCCTCCAGAGATAACTGGAAATGGTTTCAATTTTGATTGAGAAATCAATTTGATATCCACCGGAAGTAGCAAGGGTTTGAGATTTTTTACTTTCATTTTAAATCGGAATTTGTATAGGGATAATCATAAACTTTCATGCAATTTTTTTGTTGTATATTTGAATCATGGTCGATCATGGATCATGGAGGATCTCGAGTTACGTACTGTAAATGTTTTCAGATTTTTGGAACCCTCTAACATCCTTAAAATTGAGCTGCAAAACGCTGGGACGTCATAGTCTTGGAAATATTAACATGAAACAAAAACTTTGCATGACTATGACGTCACAACGTCTTTCCTATCATTATCATTTTTGAGGGTGTTATTTGGTTAAAAAAAATCTGAAAAAAAAAGACAATACAAATTTCGAGGTCCTCTCTCTATCGAAATATCATGTAATAACAAAATTTCATGAACGTTGTCCTGCGAAAAGTTTTAAAACTAACCGTATAAATTTGTATAAAATATGTAGGAAAGCAAAAGAAATACACTATAATAAAATGGTTGTAATTCTAAAAACCGCTTCAATATATTTTATATTGTATTGGCTAAGCCTTGCATTTTCAGTTACTGTAATTTAAGGAAGAATGTCATTTTTATTGTTAATTGCTGGAGATTGAAATATAATAATATATATATTCATAGAGTACAAAAGATAAACGTGAGTATAGGACTTTTCATAGATATTGTTATTTCTTCTCAGGACCTGTACCAAATAACTTATAATATTACTGTAAAATCTCTGCCTGTAAATATTAATTTTAAATTTAAATTTTGTATAGTTTAATTGCCACTGGATCTAATTCTAATCGATAATAAATTTATGATGATGATAAAATCAACTTTTCTATACTTTGATATTCAAATTAATTACAAAAACAAATATAATATATAGTTTAAAAATTTTGAATGAACTTTATTATATTTTTCCATTCAGTAGATTGTTTTTGTAGAGCATATAATATATATCATTATATAGATATAGGCTTTATTATGTATATAAATAGATTTGTCTACATTGATATTATATAAATATGGCACTATTTTATTTTATTCATACAGACTATATATTTATTCTTTACAAGCTATAGAATAAAATTTTAAATGTTGTATCATCTTTATATTTATATATATTTTAGATCATAAATAGTAACATTTGAATTGAGTTTTATCTTATTTCTGGCATCATTGGTTGCTTCTATATATATGATGAACGCTATAATATACACCATACATTTGGATGCTGGACAACACATTTATAAAAAAATATCTTTAGGTCTGAACTTCCGTTGACCTTTCATATGGACAAGACTATTTTTTATATATGAAAATTAAAATACATTACTGCTACTATCAACTACTGTAAAATTAAGAATACATGCTTTTTGTATTACAATAAAATTATTTAAAAGATTTAATTTTTATCTTACTGTAACTTTACCCCCTTTTTCATATTTGATGCAGTCTAAAACATTGTATGGTTGTATTTAAAATTCACCCCCTTACTTCCTTTAGGGGATCTATATTAAGTCTTGAGCCAACAGCACCCTCACAAATATATACAGTAGTAACTTGAACTGTTATAGTAAACATCTTCTTCTTAATACAGAAAAATCAAGCACCCCTCATGAATAACACTACTACTATACAGACTTCTATAGTTGGTGCAGTGTATAAGTTGTTGAATGTTTCTCATCAATACAAAAAGTAGACAGGCTGATTCATGGTGACTCTGAAGTCTATTGCTTTTCTCGGCTTTTATGCTAGGACAGTTCGATCTTTTTGTCTCTCTTTTTTTTTTTTACCCTTGTTGTTGTTGGGGGTAATTTTGTGTAGAAAGACACCCTGTATTGATGAAACTCACCATGACTGTGACGAGCATAAGGCATTTCCGGTATCTCCCACATCCTATACAAATTCTCATATAAGGGTAGTCATATTGTTTTCACGTAACTGTATGTAGTGACAGATGGAAGATTTTTTTTTTTTACAAACAGAGGAGATAAGAAAAGGGACTAAAATTTTATATTTTTGTAGAGAAAAGCTTATCAGAAATCTTATTTGTAAAACAGAACACTTGTTAACATTGTTAAACTTGCGTGACTAGTAGGATAAATCGTACTTGATTTGAATCTTTTGTAACTGGAGCATTTAAAAAAAAAATTATTGAATTTAAAGATCTTGTTATAGTTTGTTTCAATTGGATTAAAAGAAGGGAGAATTAATTTAATCAAAAAGAAAAAGTCCCTACTGATTTATTGATATTATGTATATTAATACTAAATTTATATCTATATAGATAACATGATTTTTATTTTTATAAAATAAAAAAAATGCTGACAGAATAATAATATCATTAATTCAATGAGGTTAAATAATATATATTTTATATAATTTATACGATAAAGATACGAGGCAACATACAATATTATTTATACATATATATATTATTTTTAATATTAAATATATCAGTATACTGAAAAAAAAAATTCATATTTTAAAAGAGCATTTTTAATCAAATTACTCAGTCTGAGTGTTGTCAAGCAAATATTTTCACCAGATTTTTTTTTTTTTTTTTTTTCACAAAATTGCAAAGATATCTGCATTTGTTTATCTTTAAAAAATGCTGCAGAGCATAGAAGGTAAAGGCAGATCATGTATGTATGTATCAGACCTAGCTATAAATCTGTGATCTTTTGATGCAATAGTAAAAAAAAAAATAAATAAATAAATACATAAAAAAAAATCAGCTATTTTAAAATAGTACTGAAAATGTACTTAAAATGCAATGCACGCAGACACTAGATATTTATATTAAAATTAATCAATATATGTATTAATTAATGTACGCAAATTAAGGCAGTCTCATAAAATAACCTGGATTAATAATTTTTGTATCAGTGATTTGTGTCCTTTTTTACTTATACCACGTACTATTATAATTAACTCTAACACACGAGTGCGGAATCACAGAACCACGCCCACTTAATAAAAAACAGATAGATTATCATCATATATCAATGCTACCTGGATTGTGTGGTCTACTTGATTATTACGAATGAAGTATGAAATTTGACAATGTGTGTGGGTATAACATTATATCATAATTAAACATTAAACACAAGAATTTTATTTTAATTATTAACTTCTATAAAATACTATAATTTATCATTGAATCGCATGTTTGTTTTACGTAAAAAAAAAAAAAAATAATAATAAATAAGCATCAAATTCTGTTGGCGTGTTTCATTTTTGTTTGTCTTTAAATAATTTAATTTTCATTCAATATTATATACACACTATACACCTCTCTCACGGTATACCATGAAAACGTATATCTCATTTTATTATAAATCCTATGATTCCATGAAATACATCGTCGTTGGCATATTATAACCTTCTCCTCCAGCACCTTACCCTTTTCTCATACGTGAGTCTCGTTATTCTCGCGTGTTTGTGGAAACGTGTCACGCGTGGCCCACCTCTTCTTCTCTCGCTTGGTCGCCCCATAGCCCGCCAAGCCACCGGATAGCACGTCATTTTGAGATCTTACTTTCCCATCAAGTACGTGAGACATTGGTGCTACACTCAAATTAATTTAACATTTCAACAATATAACTATAGCACGTTTGTTATGGTGGATAAATATTTCTAATTTCGAAACTAATTTGTGTATTTTATTACATCTGACAATTTCTAATTAAAATAATAAAAAGTTACATTGTTTATTATTGGGAATTTAAAACTAATATAACTATACAGTTATGTGAAGAGATCCAAGTATATAAGCTATAATCAGAAAAGAAAAAAAAAAGAATGAAAAAAAAAACTCACATTATCATGAGATTGTTGAGGAGTTGGCACGTCAGCCCATGTAATGAAGCGCTACACTCGATGTTCAAAGTCATTATTGTACTTCTTTTGTGTGACTTTGTTAAAAGATGATTAGATTTTATTTTATTATAATGTCATTATTATAACTTGTGTTAAGATTTTTTTATTTATTTTTTTTTTCAAATTATAGCAACGGATAGGTAAAAAAAAAAAGTATGGAATTATTAAAATTACAGTAGAAATTATACTTTAAAATTAGAGAGAAAATATAATTTTTGTATAGTTGTTGTTTGAAGTGATTCATGTATTTTATATGCGGATGGAGACTCCATATATAATGAATATATTTATGGAGACACCTTTTTTGGTTGAGAAATATCAAATGACTTCTGGAAATACCACCTACTGTTTTCACTTCTTGGCGACCTCTCTCTCTCTCTCTCTCTCTCTCTCTCTCTCTCTCTCTCTCTCTCTCTCTCTCTCTCGTCTCCCCAGTGTGACGCTAGGTTATTGTAACCCTTACGGGAAGCAGAGGGTACCCTTGCGGGAAGTGAGGCCATAGCGGTGCACCCACCCTGACGGTGCATGTGCAACAGACCCTCGAGAAACTGCATCCTCTCCCCCAACAGCATAAGTCACACAAAACGTGACGAATTGTTCAATTTAAACTCAAAACTATTTTCAGGTGGTGGTCTTTGGATGGTGTCTGTTTTCGTTAATTGCTTGGAATTTGTAATTGAGATAAAAATGCATCAAAAAAGAGGAGAAAATAGTAAAGTTTTAGTGGCTTCTCACTTTGCTTAAAAAAATTGTACCTAATAGAAGTGAAGTTTCAATTTACAAAAGCATCCCGCCGTGAGCTAAAACAGTTGTAAAAAATAAATGTAAAATTAAAGGATACATTCATCAAGTTTAAAAAAAAATTCAATCTATTCTTTTTATTATCTTGCTTGTAATTTAATATTTTTTGTTGAATTATACCATCATATACTACTATAACAGAAATTAGAAGATAATATTTTGCTCGGGAAGCAAAATACTTTGAAAAAATACGTCATTTTTCAATTTGAAATTTTCTTTTTTGTTTAGTTGAGTAAATTAATTTCAAACACATTTAATTTTTACAAACATAAATCTGTTAAAACAATTAAAATGAACTTTTTTTTCTTTTTTTTTTCCGTCCAATATAGACTATAGACAATCAATGTTTGTCAATGATGTATTATAATATAAAACAGCACTTTATACTAAGAGAGGTAAAACATTGAAAAATTTAAAGGTTTAAACCGCCAATCTGATGATTATTTGATGTGATTTCAGACAACTGGGGCTATCACCGACAAGGCTCGTGTCAAGCGGGTCTCGGAGCGGACATTTCCAAGGTAAGCCGACATCTCCCTAACTCATTGTCAGTGCGAAAGATTTGTAGAATACGTAATCACAATGTTGTGGAGAGGAAAAAGAGACATGGAGGAATTTTATATGTATACATAGAAAGCCATGCTGTCCATTTGAAATTGCCTGAGTGATGCCGCACTATGCCGTAGGGTCAAGATTTCAAATGACAAATAGCTATAGTACATGTACAAAAAGGGAAAAAAATAATCAAAATACAAAAAACGTAAAAATCAGAATATAAAAAAGATGTAACATTAAAGAATACCAAGAAATTTAATAGGGAAAAATGTTGGTGTAGAGTAAATCTAAAGTATAATAATATGAATTAAACAATAAAGCTTACTCATTGCTGTGTGTGGGTTGACTATATAATATTTGTGATGACAAAAACATGGAGCAAAGCAAGGCTGCTGTTGGACAGTTTCTTGCTGCAGTCCCTTGAGACTTCTTTTACAAAGGCGAGCAAACTGCGTGCAGCTCACTTGCTTCTGTGTCGCAAACTGGCTTTTGTCAGCCCAAACAACAAGAGAAATAAGATGACGTCCTTTGTTTTTAAATTTAATTTATTATTTTATTATGCATTTTTTTTTATATAATTATGCTAAGTAGTTGACTAATTTTTGTTTAAATTTTTATAAACGTCTGTTAAAAGTTTTTATTTTTTGCATAATTTGTAACCATGTAACCCCTTGTGCAACATAAAAATTATTTTTTTTATTATATTTTTATTCAAAATTCTAATTTACTTAAAAATATTTTACAAAAAGTAAAATTTATTTAAAAAAATAATAATAAAAAGTCAACGAAAGCAAAAATCATCAATTACATATTCTTTAATTTATGAATGATATAGATATTTAATTTTTATTTATTCAAAATAACATACATGCATAATTATATATTTTATATTGTAGACTTTTTACATAGTTGTACGTGATATTGTTATTTTAAGTTTGAACTACACTATATTGTTTTTCAATTATCCCACATTGTATGGCTTTTTATTATGACTTCTTTAAATTTCCAACGTATTTATTTCCACAATAACAAATTAATACACCTGTGTTTTCAAAAAAATAATAAAAACACAAAAAAAAATGAAATGAAACCATGAAGAATAATTTATCAATCACAACATTATTATTGAAACGAAAAATATCTTTGCAAACACATTTTATATATGTAAAAAAAAAATGTGATAAATTGATGTATTGAAAAATTCTTATTTATCGACATAATAGAATTTTAAATAGTCACGTACTGAACGTTTTGCAATAAAACGATGTGAGATAACTGCAGTACCTGCGCATTCCTACCGCGCATTGTTCTGGTCAAGCGAGCACCATGTCACCTTATTTCTTGTGATCACGCGGGTAGTATAGGCCAGCGTGGGTCGTACCATGTTACGAAGCTTACTCGATCTCGACCAAAGATAGCAGCAGCAATTGTTACTCTATAATGCTCCCCATATAATACCATCAAGGACCAAACACTATAAAGCCGGCCCTCTTTGTTTTTAAAACTACATAGATTTATATCAGGAAAAAAAACTTGTATTTTTATCTTTTTGAAATAAACAAAGTAAAAGATTTTTTTAGTTTAGAATTTTTCCCACACAAAATTAAAATTGTATTTTAAAATTTGCAATGTTCATTAAAAAAAAATCTGTTTTAATTTATTTTATAGATTGTAATTTTTTTTAATTCTAAAATATATATTAAATATTTTAAAGTCAACTTAAAAAGATTTGTGATGGAATAAAACGCTTGAAGGTGACGTTTGTCAAATTAAAAATCAATAAAAAATAAATTTATAGCTTAGGTAGTATAGTGCTTCACTGTCTGAGTAGATGAAATGTAATCTAGCTATATTTGAGACTAAGAAAAGTTTACTCATAAAGCTTAAAATATTTCTGGCTTCTATTTTATGAGAATTTTACCTCCAGGAGTTTAAATTACGTCGGACTCCAGTATATTGAACCCGGGTGCTCTCAGTCTTATCAATTTTGGTGAGCCTTACTCCCTTGGAACCATCTTATCAACAGCCTCTGCTGGTTTATTGCCTTTCTCATAGTCGGAAATTTTTAATTGAGATCGCTCAAAGGTTCACTTAATACTTGCGTAATATTATCCCATTAAATATATTGGAGTCTTTTTTGGCATTCTGGTTTGTTACAAAAATAATCAATAAATCACTGTTATCGTACCATGTCGTGAATATAAATAAGTTTCTAATGAAGACTTTTCTTTGAGAGAAGAGAAAAAAAATATTACCAAATGATACAAAGGGCCAAAGAAACTGATTTTGAATATATTTAAATTTTAAATACAATTTTAATGATTATTGATTCTCCCAAAAAAAGAAAAATAATACTATAATATTTTATTATTGATTCTCGTAAATTCTTTATTTTAATTTCAAAGACAATACAAAAATTCAATAAATAATATATAATTATTGCATTATAATCATTATAATAATCAATTATAAAAAAATTACAACATATTATAATTTTCAAATATAAAATAATCAAAATTTTCAACTGTCATTCATAATTGCTTATTCTTCATTTGATTACATGGGTATTATATTATTCAAAGGTATGTATTATATATTTTTTTAATTATAATAACTTAATTAAATTACTAAGAAGGATCAAAGTAGCATTCTTTTTTTTCAACGTTGAGTGCGCTTTATATTATTACCTGTTCCCCTTCTCTCGTGGAGTATGCATAATGACACAGTGGCCACAAATAGGATGCTCTATCATTAGTCGCCTTCGCTGACAGTGTAGAAAAAATAATAAGGCACGACGACCAAGAAGCCGACATAGCTACCTGATGCAACATGCATGAACTTTAACAATGTAAGAATATAAAAGAAAACTCTTTTGTTTCGATGTCATGGTGAAAATTTGTTCCTCCATATGTCTATGCCACAGTTAGAAACATTACCTTTCAAGAAGTGAGAAAAAAAAAATTGAATCAAAAATATAAGACAGTGGAAATAGAATTCATGAGGTAAGCCTGTGTAAAAAAAAAAAAAAAAAAAAAAAATGTGTATATTTTATCCTGGTAAATTCTTATTCATATATTTATATGACTTTCAAATTTTTAAAGTATGCAGTAGGGGGGAAAAAATCTTGTAAACGTAAAGTTATATTTTTTAAAGTAATATTATTTTTTTTACAAGCAATAATTACACTGAAATTATGTTTATTGTTATTACTTTTTTAAAATTATATATATATTTTTTTTGTAAGAATTGTAATGTGATAAAAATTATGAAAATAAAAATTGCTTTGCTAATGTTTTTCCTTAGAATTGTATTTTTTTATATATGAATTATTTACGTCCATAAATAGTATACTGTACGAAATATTTCATAATTTTGAGCTGCTGGAAAAATGTATAACATAAACTGAGAAGGGTTAAAAGAATTATACCGACAAAAAGTGACAACATAGGGTTATTATAGGTGATTTTTTTTTTCTTCTTTTATAGTAGCCATTTATACTAAATGTTTGGTCCCTTATGGAACGGTTTCAACGTTCGTGTTATGCTTGGCATTTTCCGAGGTATTCATGAATCGTCATGAATATTGAAGCAGCTAGAGTTAGACTATAAGAAATTAAAACTCGCATTGTCACGTTTCAAAATTTAACATTCCAACATTTAAGACAAATTAAAACATACTTATAATAAAACAAAAATGTTAATATTTATTTTATTCCAAAGTACAAGTAAAGCACGCAAACTTTTTTTTTTATCTATTTTTTTTAAATTTTTTTCATAGCTATTATTATACTCCATAAAGCTCATAATAAAATTGTATGTTTAAAAGAGAGAGAGAGATAGAAAAAAAATTAATAGTTCAACAATTTCCATCTCACGTACGTTAAAAGTTCTCTGCGAAGTTTACCTCTTAGAATGCTACTTTGTAGTCAAAGCTTATTCTATCTGCCTTTGCGACGTGTTGCAGATGTCAGTTAGATAACCGCGAAGAACAGCCACAATCCGAACCAACTCGATCCTTTTTCCCAGAGATTTTACTTCTTTTTCAATTTTGATCGTATATCATGACTTGATGGAGTAATTGAGTTGTGAGGGAATTTTCAATCACATAAACTTTACTATACATGTCTCAAATAAAAATAAGTCATATGTCATACACACTATTTTATTTGTTTATGATTTTATATTATATTTTGTTACATTAAAAAGGGATAATAAAATATTTAAGTATAGAAGACTTTACATAGATGTGTGGTCTCTTAATAAATTTTGAAATGAAAAAAATAAGTACATCACAAGTTTGTAATGTCAAACGCACCAAAATATTCTATTTGTTACTTTAAGTAAGTAATAAACAAAATCTTTATTACCATTTTTTTCATAGAATTTTTATTTCATAGCACTTTAACTCTACTTTAAATATATAGATAAAAATCATTTTTTTTTAAGCTTGTTTATTTATGTTTCTGTACTTGTATATAGTTAGTTAATCCTTTCTTTACTACACAATATTGAATTTATATAGTGCTAGCTACTGCTGATAAGACTAAAAAAAAAACTTCTAATTTTCTTCCCTTATTTTTTGTGCTGGACCATCATCAACTCGCTGCTATCTGTCAGCGCGTCTTTGAGCCCATGTGACCCTTTCAGCTGCTAGCCTGCCAGCTCGACTCTTCTTGTGTGTGATAGCCACCCAGACACGCTCAGCAACATCCCTTTTCTTCATAGCTTAAAAAAAATTCCTTGTTACATCTGAAAAAGATTAAGAGAAAAATTATTTACGATTGTCATATTTTCTTCAACTCTCTGTCACGTGTCTTTTGTTTGCAAAGCTTATAATAAACTGTACTAAAAATATGTATTTTTGGTTCTCTATTCTTTTTTCAATACACATGTGCACAGAAAAAAAAAAATTTTTTGAACACGTGTTTCCATACGGGGTATTTTAAAAATATTAATTTATTTTTAAAATATACATGTTTAAGTTATGTAAATAAATATAAATAGGAAATAATTTTAAAACATTTTTTTAAATTTACTTTACAGTTCTGTTCTAAAATTGAATTTGCAATGGTAATAATTCAAATATGTAGGATATTTATTTATGCACCATGATGTCTTGCACTGGTATGTTAGTTTGTACTTGGTTCTAGAAATAGCCTTAGTGTGCGTAACTAAGTGAGATATTTTATCGTGTGTTACAGGATGGAAAGAGGCTGTTCATTGGAGCTCCTGGAAGCTGGTATTGGCAAGGTGAGATTGCGACACCAAAATTTATGTTACGCTACCAAGACTTTTATAAACCTATTGAGAATTGACGCATAGTCGTATTTTCCGTGAGTGAGTCTCGGTGGATTTTCAACGTAATATTGAGTATACCGCGGAAAGGTTTATTGATAGAAAAAATACAAAGTGCTTGTTATGTCGAAATTTCTATTAAAGTGGAGAAAAAAATATCACTGTCGAATTGATCTTATTTAAAATTATAGATAGTGAATGAAATATGGTGGGATTTGACATATTTGCTGTTTTTATTTCTTTTTCCTTCGTTATTTTCGCACAATATTATCACATATTATGATAATTATGATTATTAATAATCTAATAATGTTGTCAGTTTACATTAATTAAAAATGTAGTGTTTTTATAATTAAGATCACTCATATTTTACTCCTGAAAGAAGCCGTTTGTGTTAATTTTAAAGGGAAAGTCTTGCATTATTATAGATTGTGCAAGTAGCTTACTTTTTAGTATTGGATTGTGAGTTAAGTTATGCAAATGTAAACAGAAAAAAACAAAAAAGTGAACATTTTAGCTGTATAATATTTAAGAAATCTTTACGTTTAATTAATGTTCTGATATTATACTGAAATAGCCGCCATTATAATACATGATACGGAGTGAGAAAATTAGGGAAACCAAATTAGTGTTTATATATTAATATGCATGAGATTCTCCATACTATTTCAATAACTTTACATATTTAATTTGCATATTATGATATTACATATTTTTATAAACATTTGTAACATAAATGGTATAACTCATTAAAATATAATATTTCCTTTAATCACCACAAAATGACGTGTTGACAAGTTTTGTGATGTCTGGAGAAGTATTTTAAAACAGTCGGTTACGTCTTGACTAAGAATAGCCATTGGCGAGCATGATGATTAGTGATTAAGGACTCCGTTGACGTGATATACGCGCGCGTCACTCTTCAGAGATGATCACAGACAAAAATTGGCTACACAAAAACATTGATATGTGATTCATTTAAGATGCACATAAAATACATTTAATTTTCATAAATTCAACCAAAAGTGATAGAAGAAGGGAATAAAAAAATAAACATATTTTATACGTAACAAAATGTCATTCTTACGAGACACGAGCTAGACAATTTGTTAAGACATAGAGATACATTCACGGGGATTTTGCCAACAACAAGATCAGGAAGAAGAGGGTGCTACTATAGCGCCAGTATTCCCAAAGTGGTCGCGACTTAAAACTACAAATCTGGCGCCGTTCCCGGGGGTGTCTCGTTCCTCTGCCAAATGGACAGGATTATCCCGAGGAAGATTTTACGAGGGACGTGGGTTGGCCGGATACAGAATTGACATATGAGTGCAGGTATACTTAACGCTACTCCTAACTTTTTTTTATCATATACCTGTTTGACTGAAAAAAAAAAAATCTAAATTTAATTTAAATTATAATCATTAAAAAATAAGAGGTGATATATTTTTTTTACATCAACTTCAATTATAAAGCTATACTATATAAAATAAATTACATTTAATCTATTTTTATGTTTTGGACTATTGTCAAAAATAACAATAATATTTAACAAAAACTTTTGAATTTGATTAATGAGAAGGTAAAATAAAATTTAAAAAAAAAATGAATATTTTTGTTGGCTCTTTGCCTTAATCTCATAAACATAATGCTTCTACTTAATATTTACCCTTTTGGCGTCACTTTATTTGTAGAAATCCAACGGTAGGATAAAATACTTCAAAAGTAACGCAAGCAACAAAATCGAGTTAAAAGACTTGATGTTATTTACTATCTCGATTAAAAGACTTGATGTTATTTACTATCTCGATAGTATCTATTTATTGTGTTCAATCAGAAGGAATTATTCAGTACATAAGTCAGATTTGTTCTGCACAGATTATGGACATGTTCTGACATGCACATATATTACCATCACATCAACTGGTATATAATATTAATATAATGAGATGCAAACAAACAATCCATTACAGTGGATGCTCGACCCTTGTGTATAGAACTTTATGCATAATTTATAATACACTTTGCGTTCAGGAAACAACTAATAGATCAATAAATTTTACATATTTATTATGTTTAAGTTTTTTTTTTATAATTATTAAATTATAATTTAAAATTGCGTTTTATAAATAGATTTATTTTGAATATATATTAAATTATTAATTGTTCAACGTTGTATAAATGTATTATACAAAAAATCCTAACATTGCCTTCTTTGTATATACTAGAAAGTGCAAAATTTGTAAGAAATCAACCCGATCTTTTTGAAACTAACGCCACCCTTCATACTCATAATACAAGAATCAGAAATGATCCTCACCTTCCAAAAAATTTCAAATGTCCTCATTTTGACCTTATAACAATTTATAATAAACTGCCAACGGCAATTAAAAATATTGACTGTAATAAAAAATTTGCGAAAGAACTAAAAAAGTTTCTACTAGCGCACCAGTTTTATTCAGTAAAAGAATATATCAATCTTAAGAATACAACATAGCGGATAAATGCCACTATGATGTATTATCTTGATTTATATATGTGTATGAATGTTATTTTAATGTTTGCTTTAATTGTTTTAATATTTCTAAGTGCATATAATATTGTATCATGTTTAATTTTTAAGTTATATTTATAAGTTTTTTTTTTGTCTCTATGTTGTATTATGTACAGCCACAAGAGAAATAAATAAATAAATAAATAAATTATAAAATTTAATTAATTCCAATGTGCTTTTTCCGTCATCGGTTACGCATCATAGAAGCGAGTCAACTCTTTTTTTTAGAATGCTTATGCTTATACATCTATTTTGGACTTAAATGATATGCACGTACCGATGGCGGAAAAAGCACATTGTAATTTCTTAATATAAATGTCATCTGATGAAGATAACATGTCTTGTATATACGCGCGGATCGACTAATAATAATATGTAAAATTAAATAATTACATAATATTTTAGTGTGAAATTACATTATAAATTTAAATTTTATGTTTTGCATATTAAATAAAATATATTTACAAAAATTATGTTATTATTATAACATAATCAGGTTTTACAAACAAGGTATGTTAAATTTTGATAGTGTCATATGTTTTAAACATTAATAAAATTTTCTCTATATACTTTTAGTTGCAGTATGAAGATTTTTGTGTGTTTTGTCTGTATATTAAATATAAAACAACGTTGTACTCTCGTCTTTCAGGCCAAGTATATTCTATCAATGGTTCCCGACCACGATACATTCCACCTCCACGATCATCGATTTTATCAGCGGCAGGTAATCATTTCATGAACAAAATTAAAAACAACAACCTTTTAATAGAAATTACCATCCTTTTAGAAAAAAACAGCCCTGCTATATCTAAAACAAAAAATGGGTTGAGTGGTGCAACAACAACAAAAAAACACTAACCTTTACTAAACTTTTTTGTTATGTCTGTTTACAGCAGCAGATTACTAGACTGATGTATTTAAGTTATTAGTTTAGTTTAATTGTTCTCCTATTTGTACAGCAACATTATATTATGTGTATTATACTTAATTAATATACATGACAACATAGCACACAGTTTAAGTGTTGCAGGTTGCAGCATTGCCAGGGGCAATAAATACATTTTGAGAACAGAGTTAGATTATTTTATATTCAAATACATTTATTATACTAAATATTATACTCAAATTCTATTCAGTCAAGAATTGCTTTAACACTTAAATATGACTATTGCAATTAATATTCTTATAATAGAATATCGATGTTTTAGTCATTATAGATAATGCAATACTCTGAAAAGAATATTAAATTTGTAAATATTGCTACACAAATGTTTATGCATCATTTTGTCTTTTCTTTTTGTTTTTTTGGTATGCAGCATTTTTGAAAAAGAAAAAAAAAAAGGTTTGAAATTAATACTATCTAACTCTGTTACTCCATTATTAACAAATTTATTAACGCCAATCCATTTTATTTCTAATTCATTTTTTTTAGTCACATTAATAAATTTATTATTCCTTTATCCTATTTATTATTGCTATCCAAAATTTAGCGCGTTCGGTGATTGGTGAAAATATCTGTAACTGATGTGAACGGTGTTACAGTGCATATTTTAATATTATTAATTGGTTATGTTTATATTATTATTAATTGCTATAATTCATTGACATTATATTTTTTATTGCATTAATTTTGTCCAAGTTCGTCCATGGTGAATTGTATTAATCGTTTGATATTTTGGTTATACGTATAATAATATAACGTTATATTGCCTGCCTTTTTTCATTCTTTTCATTTTTGCAAAGGAATTATATTGGGTTTTTAAACTTAATTAAATATTTAATGATAAAAACTTGATCGTATATCTCAAGTATTGATTTTAATTTGACATATAGAGTTTTTTTTTTAAAATACTTTTAGAGTGTTAAACCTTCCATCATTTTAAAGCAAAAGCTTTGAGTTTTTAAGTAAAACCAATGCAAGCTCTTGGTAAAACGATACAAATTCACAAAAAGTTATCATAAATTATAACCAAAATATCATATAACATAATAATACAAAAATAATAATTATGCTCACAAATTGTATTACGTCTTTTGTCGAATCCTTCACTTTTGCAATTGCTTGTTCCCATAATATTAATCCTTATCTCTTAGTGACATCTAACCATGACACCACAGTTGTGTGTTCTGCGCGCACCAATTTTTTTTTTAGCACCGGTAAAAAAAAATTAAAAAAGTTACCGGATAAGATCGACTTCAATGAAGGATCTTGGGAATTTTTGGGCCTCGACTAACTGAAGATATACGCTGCACGTTCTAACACAACAACAACAACAAGTAGAACGCGGCACTCGGGGTTTGCTGCATGTAATTATGTTCCTGACGTTCCGTTCACCGTTCCACGTTCGTTCTCAGGTCAGGCGTTCTCACAAAGCCTCTACAGTCGTCCGGACTCTAGAGCGACCAATGAAGGAACGCCGGTGGACGATGACAGTTTTTTAGGATATTCTGTGGCTGCTGGGGATTTTACCGGAGAGGGAAGACAGGGAGCAGCGGTTGGAATGCCTAGAGGAGCTTCGTTGCTTGGCAAGGTAACTTCAATAAGTACTCAATTTACAAAAGCAAATACTAGAAATTCTATACAATTGCGAAATGTAAACTAACTTGAACATCAAAGGTGTTGTATGTCAATTAAATATATAAGTAAACCCAATATTAACCAAATTTCCTTGTCTTTGCTATGAAATGTAGAATTAGCTTAAAGAATTTAAAATATTTGAAAATTTTGTGTACTGTATCACGATGGCCCGTGCAAATCGTAACTTATTTTCTGTCATGAAATGTTTTGAAATAATTGAAATACGTAATAGTCTTAATGAAAATGCGTTCTTTATTTAAATATAACATTTATAATTATAGAGTTTCTATATCATACACCCACACAACTTCTATAAATCTATAAGTACTAGCTTCAGGCTTGCTTAAAATATTGTATATAAAATAAATTCACATGAAATGCTCTAGCATTTTTTTTTAAATATTTGTGTATTATTTTGTGTTTAAATTTTTTTTTTCCTACGACATTTCAAGTGTATACATTTAAATATACATTTTATAATTATATGTTATACAAATTTATAATTTTAAAATTAAATTATTTAATATAATATTTTTAAATTAAGCGACCACAATCGTTTATAATATACGCGTTATGCCATCTTCTACATCTATGGAAAGGCTATATAATGGAATCTCAAATGTTATATATAAACGTATTTTGCAGTCATCGGGTTTACCATTATGAGCGTTATTGAAGCAATTTTGCATTTATTACGAGATTTTAGCATAGCGAGTCCCCCTGTATTGGTTACCTGCAAGATCACGAACGCACGTTCCTCCGCAGGTGGTGCTTTACACGTGGGACTTGGTGAACGTGTACAACGTGACTGGTGCTCAGCTGGGTGCCTACTTTGGGTACTCGGTGTGCGCGGCCGACTTGGACGGAGACAGTCTACACGACTTGGTGGTGGGCGCGCCTCTACACACTGACCTCTCCAACAACGAGGGCAAGTACGAGACCGGCTTGATCTACATCTTCTATCAAGGTCGAGAGGTCAGTACCATGTGCACTGTTCTTATGTTTTATAAATATTAGCATAACGAGGCAGTATTTTTATTGAGTATTTATAAGGGTAGTTACAAAAGGCCAATATATTGTTTACATTAACGTGCGTTGAAAATCAAGAGATGAAGATTAAACATATAAGGATTAATTAGCAAATAATTACAAAAACATGAAAAAAAAAGTTTTATTGTTTTGAATTTAGTTTGTAAATAACTTTAATGTAAGTCCTCTGGTTAAAGTTTTTTTTTTTTAAATTTGACTCAATTTGTCATCACAATGGATTTTTTTAAGTTATCGTTTAATTCATATGCTGCTTTAATCGGTCAGCAAGATGCCGTCAATCATGAAAATGAATGAATACTATAAAGCTGATGGTGTATATTAAATTATTAAATTTCTTCGAGGCTTCACAATTTTCTCATGAATACTATCATTTATTAAAACTGAATTCTATATTTTTTTTCCATATATTAAATATTTTAACATTATTTTCAAAAATATGTAGTAATTAAATTACAGCGTATTAATATTGTTATATATAAAACATTGATAATATTTCTCTTTGCAAGGCTGTAATTACAAAATAACATAAAAGAGCAATGCACCAAAATATATACTGATTGAATTGAATAATATATTTTTACTAAATTATTAAGTTCAATCCCTAAAATAATATCAACTGACGCGTGTATATAATGTTATTTCAAATAACATATTGTTATAATCTATAATATTGAACAATATAATTTACTTTCATATATCAGTCAGTATATGATATGTTTATGCTATTATCATTGTTATATACATAAATTATATTTGCTTCATTATACTGTGTGTATATATATACACACAATGTTATTGCCTTTTGCAAGCGGTTTCTCAATTAAATAGTGATGATGCAAAACAGCCGGGCAAGCGTGCTAACATGCATGATCATGTTAAAACCCAGCAGGCTATATCGTATGTTGCAATTAAAACATATCATTGTAAAACTAGTTGAAATTTATCATTCATTTTGACATTACACTACCGTTATTTGCAGCATTATATAATATAAATTTACCTGCTGTATATTAATTGAAGTAATAATAAATAAAAACTGTAATTTATATATTAATTACAATACTTAATTTGCTTCGGGGTTAAATAATTTATTAAATTTTAATAAGTAACAATACATATTGATTATATTGAATATAATGGATATACCAGCATGCATGGGAGTATAAAAGTGGTGATTTTCATATTGAAAAATATATACCTTACATACACATTGATATATTAAAGGGACCAAGCGCGTAGGGAGTAGTTAGATTCGTCCTAAATAAGATCAGACCATTGGCAATCTTCTGGCTTCACTATAAAGACAGCGTTTTTTATTATTTTTAATTACCTAGTAATATATTATATTATTGATCAATTTTGTACCATGCATGAAAATGTTAATTACAAATTATTATTTATTAATTATAGTCTATATTATTTTGTGGGTAAAATTTGATGTGGTGTGAAGCATCGAGTTGCGCCAACTATATGAGTAAGGAGGACGCACTTAAAAGTGTTTATTGCTTGTTTACGATGCACCATTTAACGACGAGCGCTCGCCATAATAATGGCAAGCTGACGGAAAAACCTCTTTGTGTTCGCCAGAATAAGTTCCGGCGCATGGTGACTCGCGAGGGAGGAAAAAAATCGAAATCTCGCTTTGGACTTTCGCTGACAACCCTTGGAGACATAAACAAGGATCGCTTTGACGGTGAGACTGAATAATGTCATATTATAACTGACACTGTCAAAATTGTAAATATACGAGAATGTTTGTACTTTTGAAAATACAACATCATACATTACAGTTTTAGGTTTAATAATTATGTTTTACAAATTTATATGTGTCAAAATGCAATAAAAATTTAATTAAATCAGTTTTGTATATTTACACATATAATAAAAAATTTCATATGCATAAATTTCATTTTTTTTTTTTTCTCACACCTTTTTGCTGAATTACAGACCTGTTGTAAAAATTTCAAATTTATAATGATATGATACTATGATTTTTCCTCACCCTGTTTAGTTTAATAATTTACAATAATATGATGCTGCAGATTTTGCTGTTGGTGCACCATACGATGGTCCTCAAGAGCGTGGCGCTGTTTACATCTTCCACGGTTCTCCGCAGGGTGTTCGTGAGAAGCCTTCTCAGGTGAGTGTTCTCGTGCCTCCGGAGTTTGTGCAGAGTAATTAACACTGGAGTGACAGGTGGTGTACGCCGAGGAGGTCGGCCCGACCATCTCCACCTTCGGCTTCTCCGTGGCAGGAGGTCATGACCTCGACGAGAACGAGTACCCGGACCTTCTGGTCGGTGCCTACGAGTCGCACACCGCCGTCTACTTCCGGTGAGCACCATTTCGTCCTTCAATTTACTATACATGATCCACATTATTGAAATTACTGTAAATATTCTTGAAAAATATTAATAGTGCCTTACTACGCCTAATCATGACGCGGTAAACATATTTTCACGTAACAACATGCAAGTTCTCTACCCTGTATACGAATATTTGATTAACTGACCAAAGGTTATATTCAATGTCAGATGAATTATAAAAAGTTTGCATTTCTTCCTTTTCTTTGAAAAGTTCCAGAATTTCGATATATTTCTTCGATATTGTCAATATATCAACAAAATTCGATCTCCCCAAGCACATTTTTTTCAATATGAACTGACTTAGAATACAAATATTCGTATATAAGATGCATGATGGCAGAGATTCTATATATATATATATTATATACTCTATATATTTTAATATTTTTTATAGCAAGAGAAAAAGGAAAATTTACGCAAGAGCTAATTTGATTATCAAACATATTGGATTTCATCATTATATTATTATACGAAAATTTTATCTTTTCCTTGTCAATATCAAAACAGGAACTGCACGACTCACAGTATTGTGTAACTAAAAAAATTCCGAAGTAATTAAAAGCTGCAGATTTCATTTTTATATACTATATAACGTATGTATAGAGATTACAACTCCCAGTATATTCAACGCTAATAATCATGATATTCACGAATTGAAAATTATTTTTTCATCATATTTGTTATGATTAATATCTATATAGTATATACTGTATATATATATATATATATATATATATATAAATATATATATATATATATATATATATTATATGTGCAAATTAGATCACTTTTATGTGAACTGGGGTCATACATTGATGAATCTGAGGAAAGAGTCAATCCCACCCAAAATATGATGGAGGTATTGGCCTCCCCCCCCCTCTCCCCAGCCCCGTTAGCACCACTATTAAAATTCAGAGAAATAATACTCCAGGATAGAGAGTACTGAAACTAAAGTCTGTATCTGCTCCTGACTGTGACGTCATATGACCTCTTGTTTTACTCCGCAGGTCACGTCCCGTGGTGAACATGAACGCACAGCTGACCTTCAGCTCGGAGGTAAAGCAGATCAGCCTGGAGGACACCTCGTGCCGTCTGAGGGACAACACGCCCGTTTCGTGCGTCTCTCTCAACGCGTGCTTCGAGTACAGCGGCATTGGAGTTGAGCGGAGGCTAGGTGAGACACACTCTTAATTAATATACAACCTCCGTATCAATTTAATCACTTAAATAAAATCAAATATTGTTAAAAGGATATATAATTACTTTACTGTAAAATCAACATGTTTTTCATAGAAAATAATAAACTGTGTTAATTTCATTATGTGTGATAAAAATAAAAAAAATATATATATATATATTATATATATATATATAATATATATATATATATATATATATATATATATATATATATATATATATATATATATTAAAACATATCACTCTCTCACAGTTATCAAATTAATTTTACCTTCCTCATTAATTTGGAAAGGAAAAGTTGAATAAGTCTCTTCTCGACATTGCAGACTTTGAGGTTCAGTTCGTGCTGGACGCCAAGAAGCCCAAGAGTCCACGCATGTTCTTCCTGGACAAGGAGGGTCGCAACACTATGAACCAGACCCTGCGCCTCAACAAGGGGTCGCTTGTCTGCCGGAACGTCAACGTTTATATCAAGGTACGGCCTCGATCAATGTGGTGATTTTGATTGGGAGGGGGAGAGAGGTGGAGAGGCGGCAACATTGATGTTTTTTTTTTTTTTTTGTATTTATTAATTCATGCCCTCTACAATTAATACAATATATTACATAACACCTAAATTACTTTCTTGAAGAAAATGAAGAATAACTATATAGTCTACTATATTATATAAAATCTTCAGTTTTAAATATAATTAAATTAAGTTTATGCTAAATAAATATTATTTTTGTTAATTTATTTCATAAAAATTTTTCTTAAAAAATGTACTCGACGAGAAATTTGATTTTTAAAATGGCAACTTCACTTTCAGCCTGTAAATTATGTATGTATGCAACTTTTTAAGGATGCATGTAAAGTGGTTGCGGCTTCTAGGTGCAACTGATTCTTTAAATTAATCAATTTAGCTATAAAGCGTCTGATAAAGGTTGAAAATGAACTCAAACTGTAATGGTCTCTTGGTTGCATGAATAATTAATTGATGTTGTTTTTCCCTTCCGATTTTTTTCCAACAGTTTGCACACGTACAAATGAAAAATATTTATACTGTAAAATTGATTTCTTATCAGTGTTTAACAAATTTTATACAGACCTTCCAACTTCCATGTATATGTATAAATCAATATCGCTACTATTTTTAAAAATACCTTGCGTGCCAATTATTATTATTTTTTTATAACAATGGCGATTGTTTTCTTTTTTTCTTTCGCACCTACTAACTATTATAGTACTCCGAAGTTATCTGACATTAAGTGCCACCACGTGTTACAGCCGGGTATCCGCGACAAGCTGTCCCCGCTCGAGGCCGAGCTGCGCTACAGCATGCTCAAGTCTCCCACGTCAAGCACCACGTTCGTGAGGCGCACGCAGCGCTCCCTGGAGCCCGTGCTCGACCTCAACCTTCCGCCCGTCCAGCGAGACTCCATCAACATTCAGAAGAACTGCGGCCCCGATAACATCTGCATTCCGGACCTCAACATGAAGGCTTCTCCGTAAGTACTCCATGAATATGTCATGGTACCTGTCATATTTATTTTTTTTAAGTAATAAGAGTATACGTCATTTCCACGAAAACAAAAATCGCAGAAAAATGCACAGTAATGTGAATTCTTGTAATTCGTGTTAAAAGTTTTCATAATTATTTACTTTCGGTCAAATTGTTTTCGTGCATTCGTAATAAAGGGTTTCGTGATTATTGTTTTTAAGATACTGACGCGTGCTACCATCAGTAATAGATATAGGATTGAAGAATATTGGTAACTTAAATGGTGCATATTAAAACGTGGAACATTACACAATAAAATCTGTGGGATCAATATTTCCCAGTGTTTGAATATATCAACCAAGGATTTCACAGCAACTATACTCTACATTATTTTGCGACGTTAAACTTCATAAATTACGATTGCGATATTACAATTTTTTAAATCAAATTTCTGATCTGCTATTTTACTATAATTTTTCATTCTCTCTGCAGGAGCGTTGCCGAGTATCTGCTTGGATCTGAGAAGCGACTCGAGTTCGACGTGGAGGTGTACAACTCTGGCGAGGACGCGTTCGAGTCAATGTTCTACCTGACGGTGCCTCCTGGTCTCAACTACATCAACATTGAACGTGTGGACCAAGAGGCTGAGGTAGCCGTGCAGTGCTCCGCGCCGTCACAGGCCACCAACAACACACTGCGCTGTGACATCGGCAACCCGCTGCCCAGCAACAAGCTCGTGAGTACCAGTGACGTCACGCAGCGAACCGTCCGTGCTCCTCACTGTTCGGTCCTCAATAAAAATTCATAGAAAGCTCTGATAATCATGACAATATGGTTCAACACTTAGGTCTTTAATTTAATTGTTATTTTATTACTTAAATTTTTATCATATTATAAAAGTTTCATTTAAGGTACACAGTGTATTATTTAAAACAACATGCAGGTAACTCTTCATTAAATTATGAACTGTAACAAAATTATGTGTATATCTATCTATTTTACAATTACAACTGGTACGTATATACTGTTATACAAACCGTTACAAAAAGATTTGAAAATTGTCAGCGAGTCATTCGACCGTATATACGTACGCTCTATCATCTATCACGCTTTTTGGTGTATTTTATATTTATTTTTTATCAAGTTTGATATCGCGGATGTTTATAATATAATCTGTGGTCACATGTTTTCTTTACGGGGGATGACAAGCAAACAAATACTTTTTGTTGTTCCGGTTCCGATCTTCCGGTTGAAATTTAGTTACAAATATTTACGCTATATAGAGTTTGAAAAAAAAAAAAAAAAATGTACAAAAACATATTTTGGAATTTATAATTATTATTATTTTAAATACAAAAATTCTCCTTCGTAATTTTATTCATCAAATATCAATGTAAAAATACTGTAGGTAAATAGTGTCACCAACACTCTTCTTACTTTCTTAATGACAATTTTATTGCAATTAAAACATAATTTTTAATGCTGCTGTTGGTTTTGCTTGCAGGTGCATTTCAAGGTGCTGCTGCAGCCGTACCTGATTGAGGGCAACCGCTCGCGCTACGAGTTCCACATGGAGGTGAACAGCACCAACCCTGAGGAGGACCACTCGGCCGACGACAACATCCAGAGATTCTCCATTCCGATCTGGGTCGAGACCGATCTCATCGTGCAAGGGTACGTATCGCAGAACACGTTTGTTACGCTTTGTACGTGTATAAAATAAATACGTATTAAAAAAAAATGCAATTTCTTGAGCTCGATCAAGCGAAATCGTCAGGTAGAACGATGAGACTTGAATTCTGAATTCTACGAAATTGAATTTGTTGTGCCAATCAGTGTTCTTCTCTTTACTATATTAATATCAAGTAAAACCACTTTTTGTTTTAACCAAGCGAGTGCTGTTGTTTTATTAATTATAATTAATATATCAATTATATATATATATATATATATATATATATATATATATATATATGTACGTGATTTCTTTCACATTGCATATATTTTTTCACTATAAAATTTTACTTCACTTTTTAGTGAACACTTTCAACTACACCTTTGCTATATACTGTAAGATGACGTAATAATGTGAGCAAAGTTAACATATTGTAATAAATATGACTTGGCAAATGTGTAGAAAGATAAGATATTATGAATCTTTATTGTAAAGAAAATTATCATATTTTTTATGTTATATGATATATAATATATATTATAATATTAAAATTAAAAGTTTAAACTGCTTTGTAATAACCTTTTAATAAATATTTTAATTATTTTCGTCGCCACCATGCACGTCTCTAATTATAAATTATTGTTTGTTTATAGCTCCGCGCTACCCCCCGAGCTGTTCTACAATACGACCGTGTACAAGTCAGACAACATCACACACGAGAACCAGATCGGGCCCCAAGTGGTCCACATTTACGCCATCCGCAACAAGGGACCATCCAATATCGTCGAGGCTGAGGCGTATTTCCTGTGGCCATCGTTCACTCTCGGAGGTAATGGCGAATAAAGATGCTTTAAAAAGGGTGGCATATGAATGGTAAAATGCTATAGCAGTTATCACAACTTCGTATCATTCGTCTATTCGTCAGCTATAATTAAAAAGGATTCATACCACTTTATGCTCTATATTTGCGCCGTCGCTGTAAAAGTTACTCATACATGTGACTCATTTTTTTTTTTTAGATGACATGTAATAAAAAAAAAATAATAATTATTATAAAATAAATATCAAAATATGAATAACAATGTGTTTTGTTTTCTATTTTAGGTGACAATCTTCTTTATTTACTTGAACAACCAGAAACAAGTGGACCAATAAGATGTGAAAAGGCTGAACATGTTAATGATAAAAAAATAACGGTGAGCCTGCTCCTTTTAATATATATGTTATAGTTTCTTTTATCTTAAATATTTCAGTTATAAAGTTGAGATGTAATAATAAGTGACGTCAGATTGTATAATATTTACTGAGCTCAGTACGTATTTTTATAACACAACGTCATATCTTTTTATGACCTATCTTACTTTCATTTGCTTACATACTACAATTTATATTCTTGTCTTGACCTTAATCAACAGAATATTAATTATTCCTTTCTTTTTTTTATCCCCAGCTGGAACGTAAAAAATCTTACGTTGGTCTTGAAAGTTTGGCTGAAGAGGACGATTTTATTCGTTCAGGTCTTGGTGTACATTTCGTTGAGGAGAGTGCTGTTGATAATGAACTGGACGCGCGCGGGCCCACACACAGACATCAAGAGACGGTGGAGGAACGTCGTATCTCCTCCCAGCAGTCATCAAGGACTGAGCAGCGCGGTACTGGACGCTCGCAGTACTCGACCTCATCCTGGTCGTCGTCCTGGAGCTCGGAGTGGAGTTCGGACGGCGGGGAGGAGAGGAGCGGCGGACCAAGTAACCGCAGGCAGCGCACGAGGCGTCAAGTGCAGCGAGACTACGACGACGATCAGTTCACTGGCGAGGAGGCAGAGCTCGAGGAGGCCCTCAGGTGTGGCCCCACGTCATGTACACGCATCAAGTGTACCGTTGGACCCCTTATCAAGGACCAAGAGGCGTGGGTTGCGTTCAGAGGCAGAGTTTGGGTCGAAACTTTGAAAAAGGTATGAAAAAAATATATAAAAATCGTTTTTAGCTAATTTTCACTTTTTCTTTTCTTTTACGTTGGTCTTGAAAGTTTGGCTAAAGAGGATCTGAGGATGATTTTATTTTATAGTCTAAATATAATTTATTTTCAACTCGTTTTCACGCAAATCTCCTCGTTTTCAGATCGGCAACCGCGACGTGAAGCTTTCGTCACTGATCGCCTCTCGCATCACGAGACTGCCGTACATCGGCCAGCCCGACTACATGCACGTCAAGACGTACGAGCTGATCACGGAGATGGTAGCCACAGACACGCCGCACCACAAGGCTGACTTTGTGCCCTGGTGGGTGGTGGTACTCTCGGCCTGCGCCGGCGCTGCAATCCTCATCCTGCTCATCTTCCTGCTCTGGAAGGTACGTTAATGGCGTCGTTGATGAGATTTAGGGTACTATAGCTATATTGGCCATTTGAGACCGTAAAATATTTCCTTAATAGATCGTAAAAAGTAAAAAGAATGATTTTTATTATAGATTTTTTATCAAATTAGCAGGTATAATAATCAATCGCATATTATGAAAGTGGATTTTTTTTTTTTTTTTTTTTTTTTAAATTTTGAATAAAGACTTCGAATTTCTGTCTTTCTGCATTGTCAATTTTTTCCAATTATTTATTTATTTATTTATTTTTATTTATTTATTTATTTATTTATTTATTTATTTATTTATTTATTTATTTATTTATTTATTTATTTATTTATTTATTTATTTATTTATATATTTAAATATTTATATATTTATATATTTATTTATTTATTTATTTAATTAACACTATACAAAATTGAGGAGATATTATATAGAACTGATAGAAGCTTTGATGTCAATTCATACAAACATTTATTAAAACACGCAAGCATAGGGGAAGAGGTTGCATGACTATGACCTCACATCCTTCTTTTCCTTAGATTTTAAGGGTGATGGAAAAAGTTCAAAAAAATTTGGCAATTTGTGTTTTGCTCTTTAAATTAAAGGACTGTTATATATTACCTGCCAACTGTTATGTAATATATGGGAAATATAATAAATATAATAAATAAATAAATAAATAAATAAATAAATAAATAAATAAATAAATAAATAAATAAATCAATAAATCAATAAATAAATAAATAAATAAATTTAAGTTGTTCGAAGTATACTTATTCAAAATTTGCAATAAAAAATTTCATACAAGTTCTCTATTTTATAACTCATTTGTTATATAAAAATGTAATACAATCATGTTCGTTCCCTCAGTGTGGTTTCTTCAAGCGCAACCGTCCCTCGGGCTCCATGACTGCGGAGAAGGAGCCCCTCAACAGGAATGGGCACTACCAGGCTGGAGACGAGGCTTTGTGATTGGCCAGGCCGGTACCGCCTATGCGAGATTTCTCTTAGGCAGCTTAGCAGTGATACAGACTTAAGTGCCAGTGCAGCTTGCTTGCCCTGGCCAGTGTTGCAGAGCTATAAATGAACACTGAACTTCAGTGCATCGTCGCGTTGTTGTGTTAAAATTTTGTGACAAGTTGCCCTTCTGTTAAATGTAAAAAAAAAAAAAAAAAAATTGAAGTTCAAATTCAATTTTACTAATCAAAATTCGAGTGTTTGGAAATTACAGAAAAAAATTGTTTGGCTTTATCTTCTGGAGTATATTTTGCTGTAGAAACTTCGTTAAAAAAAATCTCAACATATATTGTACATCATGTAATGTGTAAAACTTCTCTTTTTATTGTACTCCTAAAACTTGATATTAAAACAATGAAAGTCTTCAAAATAATTGTTATTAAATCTATAATTCCCTAAGAATGACACTGTATTGGAAGAAATGAAAATAATAAAAAAAAAAGAAAAGAAATCAGAATTAAATACCCTATACAATTAAAAGTTATAGTTATGAATTATTTAATAATAATATAAAATTAATTTTTACATGCATTATATTTTATACCTGCTATACACTCAAAACATCACTGCCAAAAACAATTAAAAAAGGAGATAATTATCATGTTTTGTTTGTATATCATGAAAAAATAAAATGATTATATTTTAATTCTGTGCCTTGAAACTAAAATGATTAATTTTCATTATTAAAAATGACAAAATCAAAATGGTGTTTGTACTTAACATTTTTTTGTTCTAATTTTGACTCTGCGATACAAATGGGCTTATTGCTAAAAACAATTGTAAGCAAATTTTAATTTTATAATATTATCTTTTTGCTTTAGAAAATATTTGATAAGCTTCTTTGAACCGCAGTGCCTAAATTATAATTCTCATCCACATAATTCCGCAAATGCAAATTATTTTCTTACAGACACTGACACAATGATAAAATAAAACTATTAAATGTTTGAATAATTATTAATGACTTAAAAATGTTTAAAAAAAACTTTAATGTATTGTATCGTGCTATTAATTACTTTGTAAATACCATAACATTATTTGACAATAAATACTAAAGCAGTGATAATTTATTAACTTTTTGTTTATTTTTTTAAATTTTATTGACAGTCACTACAAAAATATTGGCAACATTACTACAGGGGATTCATCACATCAAGTCAGGCCTTCGTTGTTTGTTTCTGGGAGCTGTTTACAAAGAAAGCCTGATTAAATATGATTTTTATAGGATTGGTTTGCATTGTTTAAAATAAATATAGGTTAGTTAACACATTCAGGATTTTATCCATAAAAATTATTTTTTATCATGTAAGACAAAGTTCAGTTCTTACACCTATAAAATACATCTTGTGAATTTTAACAGATGAAAGCCCTAATAAAATTTCAATCTACAGTAGTTTAGGTGGGTGAAAAGTTTGAAGGTACAGTAAATTGAGGAAAAAACACATTTATAGTGAATCTCAAGTCTAATTTAACAAATACATATTAGATATTGATGTCTAATTGTTTTCAAATTACTCCATTGGAAATTTGCTGTGTATAATTTGAATATTATACAGCTCAAAACAACTTTATTTTCTAATAAAGGATAGCAAGTTATTTTAGCTCCCATTAATTAATGCATTTTATTTTTTTAATGTGCATGGGGACATTTAAAAAATAAATAAATAAAGTAATTACTTATTAAGTAGATAAAAATATATAAAATTATACAGTTGGATATTTTTACCTGATTAAAAACAATAAATATTTTCTTTTATATAATAGTAAAAAGCTTATTTTAGAATAGCAATAAAAATTACAATTATTTTTTAATATTAAATATAATTATGAATAAGACAAATACTTGAAACTAATCATTAAATGAAATTTATATATACTATCAATTACTTCGTATCCCTCGCCAAACATAATATATTTTTATTTAACAATTGATGCTACTTTAGAGCACGATTTAATTTATCACTAAAAGCATTTTCAACAATGCTTTTTTCAATTCCAATATATTCATTAGATAGAACAATTCCATTTTTATCTTAGGCTCAAGTCAGATACAACACTAAAGTGAAGATCCATTCAACAACTGTGTATAAAATAACATTAGAATATGTATTGAGATTTGTTCATTCTGTGCTGCTTGCAATTTCTGAGCTGCAAGGTTCCCCCTCTACTGAGCGTTCTGCCAGCTTTGTCTCCACTTCAATATCCAGTGAGGCAACCTAACAACACAAGTAATGTTTGTTTATTAATTGGGTACAAATAATGTAGACAACTAAAGTGTACTAAAGCAGGCACGGACTGGGCTGAAATGTCCTACCGAACGAGAGAAAAGGACGGCCCACATAGGCGGAGGCCTGGACTCAAAAGGGGGGCCTGGGGGGCGGAGCCCCCCAGTAGCCCGCGGCAGGCGCAATTTTTTTTAGGATTTCACTAGATTTTTTACTAAAGTTCACTAAAATATCCTTATAAATCGCCTAAAACATTTTTCGCAGGGGCGTTTTTTTTTTTAGGATTTCACTAGATTTTTTACAAAATTTCAGTAGATTTTTTACTTAAGGTAGAGATAATACGGATCAGCTGGCCCAATGCTAAAAAAATCCCATTCATAAAAATTATGAAAAAAATTTAAAATGTTCTCCTCTGCATCCCCTATCAGTGGGTAACAAGTATACAAAAACGAGCTAGTTTTCGAGTTATTAATTTATTAAGGGCATTGGGTGTAGCACCGGTAGTTGGCAACACTGACGTATCTTCACCATGTTAATTTTTGATCATTGTTCCTCGGAGTAATTTTTGTGCTAGAGCTAAGCTGATTGCTGTAGTATCAAGATAATTAGTAGCCCAAGTGCACAATTTGGCTAAATAAAGCCTGATTTAAAGAAAAGTATTTTTTTTATATTTTAGAAAAATGAATGTAAATTTAAAAAATTACTAAAAAATACTTTTCTTTAAATCAAGCTTTATTTAGCCAAATTGTGCACTTGGGCTACTAATTATCTTGATACTACAGCAATCAGCTTAGCTCTAGCACAAAAATTACTCCGAGGAGCAATGATCAAAAATTAACATGGTGAAGATACGTCAGTGTTGCCAACTACCGGTGCTACACCCAATGCCCTTAAGGATGTAGACGAGAACATTTTAATTTTTTTTTCATAATTTTTATGAATGTGATTTTTTATAGCATTGGGCGCGGGGCCAGCTGATCCGTGTTATCTCTACCTTTAAGTTCACTAAAATATCCTCAAATTGCCTAAAACATTTTTTTTTCTTATTCTTAGGTATACAATTAAGGGTAAGGTAACACGGATCAGCTGTTTTTTTAGTCCCATTTGATTAACATTTTGTAAACCTTAGCAAATTCACAAATATTCTGAAATTTTTTTGAGAGACAGATCTTAGTACCTAAAGAGACACAGCAAAAATTTCAAAACAATTATTCGAGCCGATTTTTTTTTATTAATTTTTTAGTTTCGCTCTCCATGAGAAAGTTCTTTGCAGAAAATTAAAAATCATAATAAAAATTTAAAGAAAAAAGTCGTCTTGAAAAATTGTTTTGAAATTTTTTCTGTGGCTTTCAGGTACTGTCTCAAAAAAAAAAAAAAAAAAAAAAAAACAGAATATATTTGTGAATTTGCTAAGGTTTACGCATGTACATGTTAATCAAACGGTACTAAGAAAACAGCTGATCTGCGTTACTTTACCCTTACTAAAATGTATATTAGTTCCTAGTTTTTATTTTTTTTAATCGCAGGTCCAACTCAAAATGTTATAATTAAAAATTGAGATGTCATATATGTACTGTATACGATTTCGTAAGAAAATGCACTTTTATTTATTCCCGCCTTCATCCTTTTCTTTTTCTTTTTTTTTTTTCTTTTTGGCCGGCGGCCCACATTTGGCTCCGCGGCCCACTTTTGCCGCGGCCCACCGAACGGCGTTCGGTGGTTCGGCGGGGGTTTAGTCCGTCGCTGTACTAAAGTGATGTGTACTACATATCTGAATTTTGCAGCTCAATAAAAGAAGAAAAAAAAAAAAAGTCACCATAAAAAATGTTAAAAGATAAAAAGCCAGCGATTTGGTATTTTCACATTTAATTTCAAAGTAGTAGAAAAAAACGATTAAACCTCCAGATTTAACAAAATACCTTTACAGTACGTAGCAAACTTTCTATGAAATCAAAATAGCTGACAACTTTATGGCTTTGCTAATTTGTAATACTAGACCATATACAGGCCATGGCCATCTTGGATGCTATCAGAAGCAATTTTAAATCCAAATATTTGCATATTATGTAAAAAATTAACCTCAAGACCAGAGGGCATCTACTTAGATGCTCTGCATCATCTGCATGACTACGTAATTAACTCGTTGCCTGGCAATATGAAGAGAGAAGAGAAGGAATCCTGTCTCTATTGGATTACTAGATATAAAATGGCTAAAACACCAAAGCAAGGACATAAGAATTTATAATACAATTACGTAGTTAAATAATTGAATTGTTAAAAAAATTAATTTAAGGAAAATACACCTAAGTGCAATGATCCATAGTTGAGGCAGAGCGGTTAATCACTGTTACATCGAAGGCAACATACCTTGGACGTCAGCTCCTCTGAAGCCGGGCTGGGTGCGGCCACACAGGGGGCCATCTCTGGCTCTGCAATGAGCTCTGCACCAACTCCAGGCTCTCGAGGACCCTTGGCTCGCCTGCAGTGGATCTCGTCCGAGATGCACTCTAGGCGTCGCAGGGCTGCTGCGTACTCCTGCTTGGCATGGGCCACCTCCACCTGCAGCCGCTCTACCAACTGCTTCTGGTCACTGAGGGCTCGCTCCGAAGCCTCCTTCTCAGCAAAGTACGGCTGTGAGCGAGTGATGGAGCGGCGAGACTGAGTCTCTAGTTGCTGAACCTGCTCACAGAGACATGAACATTACGAGATTGTAATATTACAGCAGGAAAAAACAAACAAAAACTACCACACACTGCAAGATTATTAAATTTATTGAGTTTTGTAGCCAATGCTTCTTTCTTACTTTCTCATTTGATAAGATTCAACACAACATATAGTTTTTTGTACTTTAATTGTGTGAATTCAATTCAGAGGTGATGATTTAAATTTACTAGTTACAAATTACACACCACGTTCCTGAGTATTATCAAGTTAAATACTTACTTTAAGCAATATTCTCTATTTAGAATGTACAAAATTGATAGAACAGAGTAAAGTGTTTTAGCTTACACATACATAAGCAGCTTTCTTCTAGCTTGCTCAAAACACACACCAGTTATAGACTGTTATGATGTATTGAAAAAAAAAAAAAAAATACTGTACCAAAACAGAAGTGTCAGATTTGCAAGTCAGATGCTAATGAATGAGTCAGTGAATATTTTCAGGGTACCAGTCAGAGCTCTGACAGAACGAGGACTTACATTCTTCTCGGCATCACAGAAGAGAGACGCCTTGAGTTTGTGCTCCTGCTCGCTAGCTGCCTTCTGGGTCTCCGCATCCATCACCTGGGGACAAACTCCATGGTAACCATTCTGTTTTGGCAGAAAGCAATTAAATCACCTCACCTTCATGGTTGCGTGATTGAGCATGTCCTGCCAGGCACTGTCAAATGTCCAGTCAGCCTGCTTGCTGATAAATCGTTGTTCTGCCAAGGCCACAGTCTCTTTGGCGGCACGGTGTATTTCTAAAGGCATGACAACAAAAATCAGTAAGCAACGTAGAACAAGATTTTCAGAGAAAAACTCAGACTCATTTTATTACAGAAGCATTTACATTCCATGACCCCTGATTTAAAGTTGGAGAATGGCTACATTTTTTGCTAAAACCTCTAAAAATTATATGTACCTATAATATAGATTCATGCTCGAGTATATATTATTATATACCTTTCTACTGAGTAAAGGGATGCCTCCAACACAGTATATTTTAAAACTGTGCAATGTATTTGTGTCTTTTAAAAAGAATTCAATGATGAGGATGTTGTTTCCATAGTTTGTATCATAATTAATTCAAATTATTTTATTTTATATCTTATATTTTACAAGACCTTATACAGTAATTACATATATAGTTTTCAAGGAATTTGGCTCACCATTAGCTCGTTGGAACTGCACCGCTGCTTTCTGGCACTCCAGCTGTGCCTGCCTTGCCTCTGCTACTGCCTCGTGGTATGGCCGTGCTCGTGAGATGCATGACCCTAACTTCTTGGCTAGCTCCTTAAGGCGCTCCGTTGACTCAGTCAAAAGACGGCGAAAGTTGGCATTGGCGTGCTGTGACAGTAAATTAAATTCATTGAAATTATTGTGTGTTATTATTATTATTATTATTGGTCCTACCCCTTTCTTCACCCACTCTTGGCTACATGTTCATTTTTACCTGATTAAAACTGACTACTGTACAGGTATAAATGAAATTTGGTACTTGCCTCGAGATCCATCTCAAGTTTGTTGATAACATCAGTCTTGCTGTTGAGGTTTTCCAGTTCAATCTGAAAATATGATGATTAAGTTTTGCAAAAAATAATGGCATTAAGATTTCAGTCACAGATCAAAAACCTTAACTGAGGTCTTGAGGAGAGGTCACAAAGAGAGAGAGAGATGAAAGCCTGCAGGCTATATGTACATCTAGGAAGTGCTCTGATGATCATCATCTTAACCCAATTCAAGGCCATATTATATGCATACTACATATATACTGTAATACTGTAGTTTAGGTTTGCACATTAAGAAGTCACTAATCAGTATGAATATCTACAAGTGCTTAGTTTAATGAAGTAGCTGTATGCATTAATAACAATGTATATGCATATGATAAACAATATTTTTCATTGCTTTACCTGGATTCTAGGGTCCAAATCCGAGTCATCACTGTCATCGCTGCTAACGTTCATAGTATTATTAAACTTCGCATTTGATGCACACTATTTTAAAGTAAACAGATCTGTTATATAATTTGGATTTGACTGTAATTATAATTAACGATACCTAACCGTCAAAAGGAATTTGTCAGTTGATTAAACGCAGCTGGCCTGCTGCAGCTGCAGCAGTCGACCAGTCATTTTTAAAGGGACGGGAGGGGGCCGAGGGGGCGGAGGAAAAAATAACTTTCGTGTAAGATAGCGCCTCTAACGAATAACATACAAACCATTACAAATCTGCTTAGAAACGCGGGAAACATCAATTTGTTTGTTTACTTGGCCAGCTGATTTTAGGGTTGCTGATGGAGTTGCTCGTCGGCTCTCGGCTGCTGCATTTTTGTAATACTCTACAATATTAATTGTTCTGCAATGGAAAATAAATTTGACAATCTCTCCCATGAGCAGGTATGAATATTGTAAGGATATCTATTGTAATAATCTTAGCATACACATTTATAATTTTAAAACAGAACTGCCATGATCAATATGCCATGTATTATAGGCATCAACGTTCTTCGAAATCAAGATAGTTTTAGTTTTATAAAAAAGTTTAAACGTTATAACTTAAACTTAACTTAAAATGACAATTACTGGGAGAGTTTATCTCTATTCAAATAGTAAATAACAGCAGACAAATAATTAATTAATACTTGCTTTTCTATTTTTTCAGAAACTTAAGATCTCTGTTTTCAATGATGTTCGCAAAATATGTGAAGAAGTTGGAAAATCTACAAAGTTTACTTACACTAAACAGAGTATGGATTTAATATCTGAGCTAGTTTGGCGTAAAATAAAAGTATATGGTGAAGATCTGGAAGCTTTTGCCAAGTAAGATATTATAGCATAACTTTTTTAAAAAATTCCATATTCCATTGAACGTTAACCATCAAAGTATAATATATGTCTTAAAACTATGTTACTGTATTTTATTTTATTTTCAGACATGCAAAGAGATCAACAGTCAACAGTGATGATGTTAAGTTGCTGGTACGAAGAAATACCTCACTGGTAAGATTGAAAATACAAATGTTAAATAATATGCATTGGATCATTCCCCGTAGTGTAGTCATTGCAGTGAATCGGAGGGTGGTTTCTTCATCACTTGGAAAGCAGGAAAGAGAGGAGGTGCACAATAATTAAGTAAATGGGTGGCAGAAATCTCGTTTATCATTCTTGTAGTACTTTGCACTGTACTGAGTTAATTGTAAAAAAAAATATATATAAATTCTTGGAAAGCGCATTACTTGAGCCTTTTTATGGTGTTGCAGAAGGAGCACATCGGCAGGATGGCTGACGAGCTGAGTGCAATGAAAGAGCCAAAAAAGGGCAAGCAGAAGAAGGAGCTGAACCCAGGAGATGGGGCTGGCACCTCAACAGACACCGGGACCTCAGTAGCTACCAACAGCAGAGTGAATTCTCCCACAGATGAAGTGGTTGACCTTGAATAAATGATGACAAACACTAATCTAGTGACACATTCAGAATTGTTAGCTGCCTGAAGAAATTATTGTGAATATTTTTATGAAAAATTTTGGACTCTGCGGGAACCAAATATCTGGAAATCTATTGGGATCAAGATTCAAGACAATGAACAGTAGACTATGTAGTTGTATTTTATGTTTTAATTCCTAAAGCGTGCATTACTTAAATAAAATATACTTTTGTACTGGGCAATGATAATATATTATACTGTTAAAATTCCAGACATGACAAAACTCAGATATGACATCTTTTCTTTGCCAACATCATGTGATACTGTAGTAAATATTTTTGTATGTGCTGTCAAATAATTATTAGAGGGATAAGTGTTACTATTGAAACTTAAATTAAATATTAAAAGTTCAACTTATCAGAATTATTTAATATCGATTACAGAGGTATTAGAAAATTGTCATAAATATCACCAACTTCCTCTGTATTGAAAGAATAATAATATATATACTTCTTCATTTTATTTATTATAATTATAATTTTTCTTCAATTTTTTTTTAAAAATATCTTATTAATTAAACAAGTTATAAATGTGAAAAATGCACCCACCAAGTATGCAATTAATTAATCAACAAAGTTTAACTTTTAAAAATTGCTTCAGATTAAAGTGTAAAAGTTGACAAATATTTTTTACCTTAATAATTTTGCTTCTTTTAATGAATTATTTTTAATATTTCAATATTTCATATACTTTGGTCCGTTTACCTCACTAATTTCAAGTGTGGGAAAAGTCAGTGATTTTACACAACGATGCCTATAAATAATTAAAAAAAAAATCAATGTTCTGTGTTCAATACAGAATTATAAGTTTAAAAAATCAACTAAATTTTAATTTTTAATCTAACTATAAATATAAAATTAGCCTCACTATAGTGAGGTGTACATAAAACATAAAGAACAAGATTTCCAGTGCGTTTTTTTTTTTTTTTTTATATCTTTAGCTTTACCATAGAATAATTTTTATTCTATGGCTTTATATTACTGATTGAATTTTAATTGTTTATGTGCGGGCGATTTACATGACGATCTCTAAGTTTTGATCTGTTTATATATTATTTTGCATATACTGTATAATACATTATATGTAAACTGTATATAATTATAATCGAAAAGAAAATCAGTAATAATATAATACAATCTTATATATATACGTCAGACGACGTGAGTATTGAACTGTAATCTGTAATGTACGATTCTCCAATGCTGACTGAACATTTTTTTTTTTTTTTTTTTTTTTTTTTTTTTTTTTTTTTTAATCCGATAGTAGTACAGATGCCCGGCAGTGAGAAAGGCCAGATTTGATATAGATACAATTTTGAAACACCAAAATAATACATTACAATTTTATTAATTTAATGGTATAAGAAGGTATTGAAATTTAAATACATTTTGCATTTGGAAATTATTAACTTTAACTCAAATTATATAAGTTATTATTTATAAATATTGTGTTTTAACACATAATTATTTGTATTCTAGTTTCATATTATGCAATACTCTGAATGACAGCAGTGACAGGACAAACAAGTTTATAGTGTTTATACCATAATAATAAAATTATTAATAAAATATTTTATTTTTAATTTTTTAACATTATATGTAGTTCTCAAAAAGTGTCACTTCAAGCTGAAGGGCTTAAAAATATAATGTCATAAAAAATAAATATTTTATAAATTATGCTTTTATTATATTAGATATTTTAAAATTTTATAAAATAAATTTTCATTTGTAATTTATTCTATATTTCATACACTTCTTTTAAGCTATAATTTTTAAGATTTTTTTCTTTAATTGTTTCTGATTTATTTTGAACTTGTTATGCATTATTATGTGTCCTATTTTTTCCAAAATAACTTCATCATTGCATGAATGAAAGTTTCATACTTACTTTTCCATTTTTTATTAAACTGTCAACGTTGATATATTAATGTAGACAAAAAATATCATTATTATATTAATGTTCGACATTAACAGTAAATATATAAGTACATAAACAAATCACATATAATAATTATTTATACATATACGTGTAAAACATGATGTGGCCTTTTTTTATTATTATTATTCTATATATATATATATAATTTTTCACTATAGAACATTGACGATTGGACGATATACAAATGCGTAAATAATATAATCTGGATTAACAAAATCAAGTTTACTATAACATACATATATACATGTTATTTCAGATTGGAAATCACGCCGCTGCCGCCCGCTTCAGTTCAATAATAAAAATATATATATGTTTGTGGTTTAGCATCATCACTCTGGAGATTCGTACATATAACCATTTTAATGCGTTTTGTGGTGTCAATCATTCAGAATCAATGTTATCCACATCTGCTACCCTCGCCTATACTCTCTATTGCTGATTCGATGCGATTTCCATGTGCCATCATGGTGCTCACACGCTGCTGTTGTTGTTATTTGGTAGCGGGGGAGTTACAGAGAGAGAGAGAGAAAAAAAAAAGAGTAAAATTGCAAATTCTGTTGTTATCTGATTTCTGTTTAATTTCGATAAAAAAGTTTTGACACTAACCTATCATTCACATACCAACTCTCAGATCTCATTTACAGCATGTTTGTTATTATTGTATTCATATTCCATGTCAATGAGTTTTTTTTTTTATCATTATAGCTGATAGTATTTGATTAAAATTGTAATATATTGGAAAGTTATTTAATTAAATATTTAATAATTTTATAATGTTATTTTCAAAGATTGAATTTAAATTAATTTAATAATATACTTGTAAATTAAAATGAATAATAATTATTTTTTTAAAAAATAAAAACAAAAAACACATATACACAATAAATTCCTATATATTTTATTTATTCACAATGTCAATATAATCTGGATTGAAAATGGATATTTTAAAAAATAAAACAATATTGAGATTATTAGAATGAAATTTTACCAACACAATGTGATTGTGTTAATTTTCCTAAGTGCGAGTTTGCTTTATATTCCTTCGTATTTATTAAATCTCTTTTGTACTGATATATTTTATATTGTCACTAATTAATTACTCCACCCAATAAATATCTACAATTTTGTTCAATTATTTTAAATGTTTAAGGTTTAAAATTCTAAGCAAAATTAATTCAATATTGTATTTGATCTTTTATTTTTCCACATTAAATTTAATTGATTTATTATTTTTTACCTCTCTTTTTTTTTAATTTTACAAACTTAATCACAAAGAGTGGAACTGCGGGTGTGGCAGTGTTTTACTCGTTGTTTAGACTTTAACGTTGTGTAATTATTATGGTTTTATGTTATAAGTAACTCAATTTAATATGATCAATCTGGGCGACATCATGTTCAAGAACAATAAAAAATATGTGTGTTTATTTGTAAAAATAGTATATACTATCTATTAATTACTAACAAATATAGAAAACCTATTCAACTTGATTTAAACATTTTTAACGTATATAGGATATAAATATTATTACAAAATTTTAAATACTATATGATTATTTTCATTACATGCTACCAAATTTATTTCTCCTATTTATCTTTTCTATAATGTTTTAAATCTGTAAAAAAGCATTCTTATATGACGGTAAATCTCCACAATTATACATGCTTTATTTTTATTTATTATTTTATTTTACATGGAGCCTGTATTTTCAGCTTGAGCATATATAATAATATTGTATTGTTAATAACTGTAGGCCGTAGAATTTGAACAAAAAAATAAATAAATAAACAGCGCTACAAGGTGATCGATACATATATAATGTATTTATCTCAGTATGTGCATAGCTAATTAATTAATGAGTAATGGTTCCTTGCAAATTGCAGAGAGTGCAAGTTTTATGTTGTATTAATTTCCAGGGTTCCTGTTCCAATACTGTATTTTAGTATGTAAGAATTAAATAATGTATTAATCTTCAATTTTACATTAATTTGTCATTAATTCATCTAATATTAGTTAAAATGTAATTTTGTATGAATTGAATGTACTACAAATACTGATGTAATATTATTAGCGAAAGTTATCAAATAAATTTCATTTCATTTCATTTCATTTCATTTCATTTCATTTCATTTCATTTCATTTCATTTCATTTCATTTCATTTCATTTCATTTCATTTCATTTCATTTCATTTCATTTCATTTCATTTCATTTCAATATTTCCCTCATGAGTACATAAATAACAAAAGTCAGAGGCAGGAGATTTACAATCTTTTTTAGATCTTTGCCTTATGACGAGCGCGCGTGTCTTATTCATACATAAATAATGTTTTATTTGTACTCGTTATCGATACCTGCATAAATGTAATTGAAATTAGACAAATAAAAATAATTTGAATTTCAATAATCGTATCCGTTTCTTCACATGGAAATATTTTAGCGGTCGTGTTCTTATGAGAGGAATTTTAATGCCAGCAAGAAAAAGTATGTCAACTTGCAAAGCTTATGATCGTGCTGTTGGTGAGCAAAGATTTTGTGTTCAATTAAGATTACATGTCCAATCAAATCATTTTGGGATATGTATAGACCAACTTAAAATAGTAACTATAACTGCAAATAAGATAAAATAAGATTTTAGTATTTATCACGGGTTTCATACTTGTAGGACATAATTTTCTTTTTTACTGAACTTTTAGAATTCTGCATGGAATTGCATGATGAATTCTCAAAGCTTAAAAAAGAATTGAATTTAAGAAGAACAGGGGGAGACCAAATGGTGGTGGATTTGCGACGAAGAGCAAGATCCTAAAAAGAAAAACGTATGCCAAAAAATTACCTATCATGCCTATTTCTTGCCTATATATACTCATGACTCCAAATATTTAAACATTGTGTTGCCTTTTTTAAACAATTTGACCATTTTTAGATACCCACATTCCGTAGTCAAAACGAGTGTAGCACACCACAAATCAAAGTATTTGACACTGGACAGTGATGAGAGATGTTCAAAAAGCTCGAATCTTTAGCACCGTTTTTATTGCATCATTGCCTCTTTTTTAGCACTATGCTAAAAAGAGCTTTTTAAGTTAACAGAACACTCATCAATTTTCTATTATTTATTTGATTTTTTCTGCGATCGCGCGTTTAATATTACATTCTTTCTATGAAAAAAGTAATTTTAAGAAGTTCATCAATTAAATAACACCATAAAAATTGTAACAAACTAAATTATATTATGTTAAATAATAATACATATAAAAAAATACCCACTTGGCAAATAGTACTTTCTACACTGCAGGTGAACATGAATTTCTTAATTAATGTACAACAGTTTGTTAATTTCATTCATTTTTTTAAAGTGCGTTTTATATATCACGAAATACAAGAATTCAAGTAAGGCAAATCTTGAATCTGTTGTGAAACTGTATAAGTCTTGGTGTAATTTTGTTATCTCACAGAAGGTACACTCGTCGCCTCGGAAAATTTCCATTTGCATCCTTGTTAATCACCAATGCCCCGTAAGAATAGCCCAGCAGAAACATTTAGAAATATGCAAATAGAAACGTCATATTTTCAGCTAATGATATTTAACAAAACACAAAAGTATTGTAAAGCTAAAGTTTTATACATTAATTATTATAACTGTAAAAAAAATATAAGGAATATAAAATGTCAATTTAATTTCAGATAAATTTCATTTCGACGTAAGTGACATGACCAAATGATATATGTAAATTTAAAATTGACAAATTTCAATTATGTTATTCTTTTAGTCTTGTTGAGATATTGTCCCCCCAAAACACACTACAAATAATAAAAGCACTTCCTATTATCAAAATAAATTAACAATTTAAAATACAATTTAAAAAAAAGAAACAAATTTAATTGCACTTGTAATAAATGTGTTCCCTCGCCAACCCAATGACGTCACACGTCGCTCCATGAGCACCGGTGTACGGTTGGTTGTTGCTGGCCTTCTGACTGAGCCCGACGTCGAGGAGCGTAAAAATGGCCGGGGAGTGATCTCGTATGCGCGCCACGTCCGCCCCGAGTGCCGCTTGTAATTACTGCTTTAAGCCTACTTATAATCCTCGTAGTAATTATTATATATGGGATATGCCCATATATAATTTAGTTTCTTTACCTATTATAATATGCAAAACAGAATATAATAATAAGTTAAACTTTTATATATTAAAAAATATATGTATAATAATTTAAGCATTAATAAATACGTATATATTATAAAAACGTGATAAATAGGCTATAAGTTCATTACCATATGAATGATATTATAATTAAAATGACTTGATAATTTTCATAAAATTTCAATATAAATTTTTTAATTAAAAAAAAATTCATATGTATATTTATATATTAATTGGAATTCTTATTAAAGTATAAATATACTATAATAAAAATGATGTTTCTCATCTATAAAATTATATAATATATACATGGTTATGGCTGAAATAAAAAAGGGCTTTATTATTATAATTTTTTTTTATTTATAGTGTTTTATGAAACATTGTACTTGTAATGCTTGGGTTATCAATCAGAGCATCAGTTGGATGCTGTTGATAAATTACGCTACTAAACACGAGATCACAAGGGGATTGTGGAGAGAAATGAGTACTTACATGCGCACCTGAGTATTGCATTGCAAATTTTATAATTATAGAATTGATCATACTGTAGTAAAACAGGGGTGAAAAAAAAAAGAAGAAAAACATTGCAAAATACAAACATGAGTAACTTGCGTTTATACTATTGAAGACAATTGTTTTTGTTTTATATACAAGTATATGATAATTAACATGTAACATGGCTACTTTCAAGCAATCTCAACCCCTTTTTTAACACAAAGACACTATAGTTATTATTATATATATTATATGTATACTTCATCTCTTTTTAGTTAGTTAAAATCTTAAAATATACCTTTTAAAAACGTTAAATTGTTAGAGAGAGAGAGAGAGAGAGAGAGAGAGAGAGAGAGAGAGAGAGAGAGAGAGAGAGAGAGAGAGAGAGAGAGAGAGAGAGAGAGAGAGACTGCTGAGGACAACGACGACGAAAGGAAGAGTAACGTAATATTCCTTTCCATTTTGTGTGACTCACCCAAAGTAAATTATACATTGAAAAGGCTTTATAATGAAATCATTAATATGCATGAGGGGCAATATTTGGTGTAATGAAATGAATTTATGCAGAGCTGTATGCTGAATATTTAGCATCCCATCAATATGCAAACAAGATTTAAAATAGAAAATGAAGAGTCTGTGCATGTATATTCAACTCTTTTCTCTCTCTCTCTTTCCCTCCCTCCCTCTCTCGTTTTGTACCCCCACCCCCCTTTACACCCCCTTACCCTCCTCAATTCCACTTTTATTTTATTTTATTTTACTTTTTTTTTTTTTTTTTTTTTTTTTTTTTTTTTTTTTTTTGCTCTCATTTCAGGATTCAGAAAGGCTTTTTTCATAATGTCGCTTTTGTGGCAGTTAATTAAAGTTGTGATTTGTGCAGATATTTCATTGCGGCGAGTGGTGAGCGGGCGGTTGGTATATAGTGGTGACGCCAAAAAGAATCATGAGGACTCTACGCGGACGTTTTCGTTTGTTCTATATCTACATACATACATGAGAGCAAGCCCAGAGTGGTCGGTCCAAGCGCATTATCATATTGGATGCTGCTGTCACATCATTGCTTGCAAGCCGTTCAAACTAATTTAAATTTCTACCACTCTTATATAATAATATAAATGTGATGAATTCTCTCTACATTATAACCTTGTTCTTGCGTCATTCTATATATAATATACATAAGTATGCATGTATATAATATATAAATATAATGTGAACATCTCACGTGTCAAAAGTCTCGCGGCTTTAGCTGTCTTATAAGTAGATCCCTAAACTGTCACAAATAAAACGTTTTTTTTTTTTAACTCGAATTTATCACATGCTGGACAGGTGAAAGTTTTTTTAAGTTACCTTATTGCTGCTGTATATGTAATGGAAAATGACAAATGTCAGTAATATTGATGAATGAAAAATATAAATAAAGGTGCGTTTGACCACGTCTCGTCAGATCATCGAAGCCAAGAAACGCCAAGCGTGGTTAGTAGTTGGATGAGATTTTCAACAAAATTTCCACCCGTGCAGGGGTAAATATTTGTGCTTTTCCTCCTGGCATTGGACCATTGCATTTCTGGTCCATTGACAACAACTGTAGCGTCCATCCTAGCTGAGGTTTCCACGTTTCCTTCAGTCACAGGCATTGCAATTGCCGAGATGGATGTTTAAGTTTAAGAAGGTTTGGCGTTTCAAACTTAGTGAGTAATTAGTAAACTAAAGTATAGAATTTTAGTATCCAATTAGGGGTTAATAAATGAAATAATAATAATAAAAAAACGTGTATTAGCATCAATTTATTGTTTTTTTCTAAATAATATATTTAAAGAGGTTGAGGTACACTTAAATCTACTAATGAGCAACTTTAAAATCACGCATGTAGTTTTTATTGTCCTCATCTACGACCGATCGGAGGCAGTACCTCAATATGGACAGTTTAGTTTTGAGTTTCTTTATTTTTATTTCTAGATTCGAAAACATGTCACATAAATTATTATGCTTGTAAATAGTATATAGACAAGTTGCGGGAAAGTAATAAAAATTATGAATTTATGTCGAGCGTGGATCTATTTGTGAATTTCACTTGTTTGTTAATTAAGCATTTTAGGTGAACAATTTACAATAAAAAACATTAATTATAATATTGGAATCATGAAAAAATTATTATAAGAACAATTTTGACTGCAAGTAAGAAAACTAAAGACCTCAAAATCAAATCTTCAATTACAGTTACGAGCTTGTTAAGGTATATATTACATTTAAATTAAATATTATGTTTGGAACACTTGTCATAAAAAAAATTAATGTAAAAAAGAAAATTATAAAAGTAAGTTATTGGATATAAGTTATTCATATCCGCATTTTATTTAAATAAATCATTTGATATGCAAATAAAAAAATTGCATCACCTGTATATTATGGTTTGTTTGTTACTGCATTGTGGTTCATAAATAAATGAAAATAAATTAAAAATTCAGTAACAAAGTTAATCCATTTGTGTTATTGCATAATGCGTTGATCGTGCTCTGGTATTTATACCAATAATAAATTATCAAATACGAGCATGCCAGCAAAAAATCTGTGTAGCAGCATCCTCCACCATTTTCAAGCATGATCATTCTGTTCAGGTTTTAGTCACGGGAATTCATGGTTCATTGATTTCGACAAGGATAGCTACATATGACATGATCTTCTATATAAGAGACAATTTTTTTTAACCGAAATGTTAATTAAATTAATTGATTGACTCCGTACACTATTTATTTTTATTAAAAAAAAAATAAATAGTGTACGGAGTCAATCATACAAATGAAATGATGTATTTAGCAAATAAATAATTATTTTATAAAATTTAAATAAATTAATTAATATTTGGAAAAACTTCTAGTGCAAATGTATACCGAATAATTTGATTTTGATTATATATTGGTCCGATATTATAAGTATACGACCAAGAAAAATTAAACTTTTTAATTGCACTTATAAGAATTTATTTTAATTATTTATTAAAAAGATTTTAGGAATGACAATGTGTCAGTATCATTATTTCCTTGAATTAATTTAATAAACTGAATTATGATTTTAAAATATATACAAATCAATCAGAATAAAATATATATATTTTAATCTTTCTTATCTATATATACAAGAAAATTTCAACGAATCAAAAATACAAATACAAAAATGAAAACTTTGAATTATAGCTAGAGGTTTGGATCTTTTTTCTATAATTTTAGAAACTTATGTTTAGTATAATTATTTCTTGTCTACGACTATTGATCCCATTGCATCACTAATGTAAATATACTTTTTGTAATTTTTAATTAATTTTTTTAACAACTTTTATATTATTTACACAATATTTAAATGTCAATTTTAATGTGAAGATTGTATAATTCTATATTAATTTAAATTATATTAATATTGCAATTTTACAAATAATGAGGTCCCGATTAAAATGTATAAATGAAAGTAGCATAAATAAATATTTACAGAATACTTCAACCTCAACTCTCCATCAGGTGAATTAATGTCAATAATGTCACGTGGGTCATCCGGCTTTTGCCCGTGATCGATCGAGATTGTGACCGTCCGTCCGTACGTCTCTCTCTCTCTCTCTCTCTCTCTGTACTCTCTTTATAATACTTTATGCGAATACTTTGAATTTAGAGATTATATTATTTTCAATAGACAATAATGGTTGCATTTTTTTATTTCATAATTAGAAAATATACATAAAATTATGCTTTTCTGAATTTTTTTAAGATTTTTTGGAGTGCGGGAACTAATTTTTAAAAAATATTTAAAATATCTGAATTAGGGTGGTACATCTGATGGGACAACCGTGACGTCATCAATAGCCAATCACAGCAACCGTGATGTCATCAATAGCCAATCACAGCACGACAAATGACGTCACGGTTGTCCCATCAGGTGTACCACCCTAATTCAGAGATTTTAAATATTTTTTTTAAAACTAGTTCCCGCACTCCAAAAAATCTGAAAATATTCAGAAAAGCATAATTTTAGGTATATTTTCTAATTATGAAATAAAAAAATGCGACCATTATTGTCTATTTATACAAACCACTTAATTTTTTTATGATAATTCGGAATCCATTTTCATACATTTCATAAATTTAGGATAAAATTTTCATACTCTTACAATTAGTGCATAAATTTATTTTAAAACCCATGCACTCAAAACGTGACAAGGCTTAGTAAATAGTCTGTTAAAAATCAATCATAATATATATATATATATATATATATATATATATATATATATATATATATATATATATATATATATATTTAAATTTAATAATGACAGTAAATTTATGAATAAAGTTAATTAAATACAAATCAAGATACAGAAATAATAAGATGTTGAATATTATAAAATAAAAACAGGAAAAATATACATAATATTGTAGTTAAAATTGACCTTCTTACATTTTCAAGATCAAATTTTGGTTTTGGATTGGTTATCAGAAGAAATATAATTTTTATTGAATATTGAAATGATTAGTTTAGAACCAGTAGACTTAATTGAAATAAAGCATGCACGTGGCAAGAAATTTATTGCTGGCATTAACAAGCATTTTTTAATCAATGTAATTATATTTATTAACATACATATAATTATGTAACATTTTATAAAAATTAATTCAAATAACTTGAGAAAATGGTAAATTTGGTAAGCAATAATGTTTCACTTATTTGCATATATAACAACAATACATATATATATATATATATATATATATATATATATATATATATATATATATATATATATATATATATATATACAGTAATTTAAACATTTAAAACCACTAATGAGTAATATAAAACTGGAGTATACAATCAAAGTAAGTTTTACTTTAACTCCGTTTTTTTTGGTGTTTCCGACAATTTGTAATTGAAATGAGAAGGTCTACTAACATCTTTGTCAGCTGGTGGTAGAGAGACGGAAGGAAGAAGGGGTTGGGGGTGCAAGCTGGAGCAAGCAACTTGGACTCAGATTGTAGCCGACACTATACGGGGGTGAAAAGTGTGTAAAGTGTCTGAAGGAGGGGAAGTGAGAGCTCGGCGGCAGCAACCAGCGATATATATATATACTGGGGCTTCATCATCAAGGATTCGAGAAAGAGAGAAGATGAGGGTACCCTCGAGGTATCGAATGCCCTCGCACGCTTATCTAAGCATGGTTTAACTTGCAAACCACGGGGAAAATTCACCCTCATATAATATACACGTACCTTACACCTCTATACCTCTCTCTCTCTCTCTCTCTCTCTCTTGTCATGTAATATATCCACAGTTATAACATCGTCTTAAATATATAAGACCATAACAACATAGACCTTTATGTACAAGAATAATTTGTTCTATAAGTCAATTAATATGGAATATAAAGGCTTAAATTTTAAGAATGTTTGAAGTTTTAAAAAGAAAAATGGGGAAAAAAGAGGGTAAAATATATATATTATATTATACATAAAGATTTTAAATTTATGCATATTTTGAAAAATGAATAAATTTTAGAATCAGCAATTTTAACATGATTATAATTTTTGTTGAGATTTTCTTATCAGATTATTAATGAAGTATTATTATTCTAAATGTAAATTAGTATTGATTTAATAAAACTTTTTTATTTTTTTAATGCAAATCAAAAATTTATCATATAGCTATAGGTTTTTCAATGAGTATTGATCTTTAATAATTTTAATGTTACTTTTTTCATTAATATGCATAATGTAGTTTATATAAAAGTAGAGAGAATTAAAAGCATTTGATTAAAAAAAAAGAACTAAAAAATTAACATTGAAATTAAAATATTTTTAATATTATAAAATACCATAATTTATAAAATAAATATTAAAATATTTAAAATAAAACTTTATTAATTAAAACATATAAAAAACTGTTATAATTGAAGGCTATAAAAGGAGATAAAGATAATTAAACCTGTCAAGGTATTCTGCTCTTGATGTAATACATATTTCTAAACCGAAGGTACACACCATTCAACTGATCTACTTTACATTTTCTATATGTAATATACATATTATAAATGCAAAATATTTTAAATATTCCTAAAACAGCCCTGAAAGTACAGTTTTTGTCTTTGAAGATTTCCCACTTGCCAGCATTGCTAACCATCATGCCCTGTGTTATTTTTTCCGGTAATAAAAAAATACTTCGAATGGACATATTCCGAGGTGACGACTGTACATCAGACTACATCATTGATCACATTGTAAGATTTCCTTCCTTGGCAATTAACAGCCTCAATGTACAGTTCATATACAACGTATTTGATTGACACTACCCTAATATTATATCGGATAAAATACGCGTATGAAAGGAATTTAAAGCAACACTAAAACAATCAAAGTTTGTTTAACACTTAAATTTAATAAAAACATGGCTTTTTAATTCCACCTTGTGATTGTCCCCTCAAATTTTTACTGTTTTGAAATTATTTAATATACTTACATTTTATATTTTATGTGCAGTGCTAGCCTATACATATATATCTGTGATATCACAAATCGCTATTTACGATTAATGTACCCAGGTTTTTCATGAACCGCGGTTAGTGGCATTGAGATAGACTGTTACTACATACCCGTGGTTAGTGAAGAAACTGCTATCTTCCTGGTAATTTCCCTTTGTGAATCGCTACCAATAGTACTCAAACTGAACAAATCTAAACCGTTTTTATACACTATACTTTAAATTGAAGTGTATAATAAAGTTGATTATATTTCAAATAGTTACCAACGAGTATTAGTAATTAATAAGCATAAGTAATAATTATATATAAGTGTCTTTAGGACAAAAAAATCATGGGGCAGGCTTTCTTTGACGCCAATCTTTCTTTATTTCAGTCATTCAAGTTTCCACGTGAAGAAATGCAAATAATGCAAATATGTCTCTCATTTTAGAAACAATATTTTGTGTTAAACAACGTTCCCCATATGATCTGGCATTCATAACAAATAATATCTTCAGTTTACATGAAGTTCCAAAATAGCTTGAGCTCTGATATTGCTATATATTTTGTATGCAGTTTGTGCACAATTGACGTGGTAGTTAATTTATGTTATGAGGCACTTTGCCTCTTAATTTAACTGCAAGAGTTAAATTTACAGGTTTTAGCAAATCATGTTGAACATAAAAATATGTTATTCAGCAAACTAACACAAAATTCACTAAACCAATTCATTCGTTTCATTAAATTCATAAAAGTATTTATGTATATATTATGCTCCTAATAAAATGCAATTTAAATTACATAATTATAAATAATTTAACCATTAACTAATTAACTTGTTCAGTATTAAAATCAGAATATCAGAATATATATATTTTTATCCTTTTATCTTTTTAATTTTTTCAATACATTAAAAATACAAAAATTTTAAGCCAAAATGGCGTCAATGTTTAGTTTGCATTTCGATGTTGAACAATTTGCCTAACCTTTAGGCACGATGTTCAGTCATTATTGATCACACCATTTGACCCAAAATTTTAGGCTGGCTCAACTGATGGGATGGGGAGGGATTTAGAGGTAACTTCCATGTGCGGCTTGTCAACATAATCACTTTGATATGCATAGTTTTAGTATCACACATTTTTTATTTATTTGATTCATAAATTTAATACACATTTATACAAGTTCTTCCAAAAGCTAAACCTTGTATAGGCATTTTTTTCAAAAGATGGGAATAATGTTAGAGGTTATGTTATTCAGTTACTGCATGTGAAAAGTGTATAAGTTACTCATTAATTAATTTAACATTATTTTAAATATATATACAGTATAACATAATTAATTGATTTTAAAATATGCAAATCTCATATTTTTTTTTTTTTTTTTTTTTTTTTTTTTTTGCTTCTTTGTTTAAAGTTTTGAACTTTTGTACTAACTTTGTTGATTTTGACTTCATATGCAGGCAGGTTATTTTTTTCCAAGTCTGCAGAACGTTTTTTATAATCCTTACATGCCTTGTACTGTCATTATGTATGTATTATTTTACAATATAATTGAAATAACATAAAATTATAACAACCCTATTCATTCCCGGAAGCATATTTACAAAGTCTACGGTCTGATCGCAAAAGTTCTTTTCCGACCGCTAGATGGCGACACTTCTTACCTGCGGGAGTCGCTGATTGGCTGCGAGGAGCGAGCGCGCGAAAAAGAGAATTGAACGATTTAAAAAAGTATTTAACATTGTAATTGTCCTATTTTATTAAAACAAATTTTTAATTTTCAGGACATCAATATTAAATAAATATATTTAATTAAAAATATTAAATTGTAAACTATTGATACGTTATTAATAAAATTAAATAGCAACTTTTATTATTATAAATAAATAATATAATGTATATCAAAGTGGAAAAAAAAAAGAAAAAAAAAAGTAAGTGGATCATACGTGACAAAAGCAAAACCTGAAACCAAAACTATCACGTTTCATTTTTTCCCAAGATTTGTTGTGCCAATTGCCTAATTCAAGAAAATAAATAGCTTTTGGGTGGATACTGAAATTTATAATTCTAAATTCAGATGACTGTTTTTTTTTAATTATTTTATTATTAATATTTTTTTATTTTTACAATGCATTTCATTTAATTTAAATTATTATTTATTTTCAATTTCCTTTCATGTTTTTATACGTTTTCGTTTTAATGCGTATTAAATGATCATAATTGTGATTATAAATTATATTATTATAGTGTAATAATTGAATATAATAATATATATATCATATGATTGCCTTCCCTAATTTGTTGTATGTAAGCAAAAATCAATAAATAATTCCTTATAATAATCATTTCATCGAAATTACAATTTCTTTGAAATTTGCACGTTATTTTTATTTAGTATATTATTGTAACATAAAATTTTCATCTTCTCCAAAAAGAAAGACATTATACATTAACACAATATCTTGAAGTTCCAGAGACTTCAATATAAACACATGCACTCCATAATTATAATTGATAAATATTAAATATTGCATGTTATATTATGTTATCTTTACTTGTATTGTATACTTTTCTTTTATTTTAAATATACTGTATATATATATATATATATATATATTATATATATATATATATATTATGATCGTTTATAATACGCATTAAAACGAAAACGTAAAAGAACATGAAAGGAATTTGAAAATAAATATATAATTTAAATTACATGAAATGCATTGTAAAAATAAAATAATAATAAAATAAATAAAAAAAAAAAAAACAGTCATCTGAATTTAGAATTATAAATTTCAGTATCCACCCAAAAGCTATTTGTTTTCTTGAATTAGGCAATTGGCACAACAAATCTTGGGAAAAGATGAAACGTGATAGTTTTGGTTTCAGGTTTTGCTTTTATCACGTATGATCCACTTACTTAATTTTTGTTTTCTTTTTTTTTCCACTTTGATATATATTATATTATTTATTTATAATAATAAAAGTTGCTATTTTATTTTATTAGCGTATCAATAGTTTACAATTTAATATTTAAAATTAAATATATTTATTTAATATTGATGTCCTGAAAATTAAAAATTTGTTTTAATAAAATAGGACAATTACAATGTTAAATACTTTTTTAAATCGTTCAATTCTCTTTTTCGCGCGCTCGCTCCTCGCAGCCAATCAGCGACTCCCGCAGGTAAGAAGTGTCGCCACCTAGCGGTCGGAAAAGAACTTTTGCGATCAGACCGTAGACTTTGTAAATATGCTTCCCGGAATGAATCCAAGTTTGCACATACTAGGTAAGGAGATCATATAAAATTGTAAGCATGTACTCTGCGTTTCGCAGTTTCTAATCCATATTATACAGTCTCAAACTGTGGGCAAACTGCATAGAAACAAAAATCAAAAAGCTAACACATTTTTAAAAACATTTAACATTAAACATTGTATTATAATTTAAAAACTTACAGTGGCATTACTACTTTTCATATTATATCTCAATGTATTATAATAGCTGTTATATCATGCAGCTTTTTAATTGGATACATTTACATAATTTACTTAGACCATAATAATTAATAAAATTATTCTTATCAACAAACTCAAGTTCTTAGAAATTAACTTAGCCCAATTTACATGTTATAATCTTTGTATACGAGTTAAACATATGTTTGGAAGATTTTCTACATTATTTCCAGTCATTATGACATATTATAATATTTATAATAATGGCAAGATTTCCGGATTATTTCCAGTCGAGTGTAATGCAAATGTACTACTAACTTCTCTCTGCATGGTAAAAGTGATATTAACATGCAACTGTATATGGAGTATAATGTTTAATATAATTGCATGCAAACACGGAAAGATTTAGCTTTTATCTTATGAAAAGGAAATATCAATGTATTAATTAAACTACAAGTAATTCTTTGATTATGCTAAAACATAGTTGCTCAGTTAATGGCAGATACATGTAAAATATTGTAGGGTTATATCACCCAAGTCACCCAACCCTACTTCCCCTCCCAAATACAATAATATTGGTACTGTCACAAATAATTAGGACTACAATCATACAAAGCACATTTTTCTCATTTTTTTTTTACGACACGTAAAAATATCTGACATGAACTCTACTTTATACCACGTCTTTTTAAACCTTGAAGTCATTTTACCTACATCATCAATCTGTCGTTGGGCTAATTCTGCTTAAATTTACGTTTATATGTATATTCTTATAAGTATTTTTTTTCTTTATATTTTACAAATTGCTCTACCATGTGCAGGCGCGGATCCAGGAAAAAATTTCGGGGGGAGGCTGAAAAATTTCGGAGGGGGCTGCCTCCATTAGGCCAATGTTAAAAAAAAATTGGAGTGGGGGAAGTGCCTATATTGCCCATGTTAAATTCAAAATTTCGGGGGGGGGGGGGGGCTGCAGCCCCCCAGCCCCCCTGAATCCGCGCCTGACCATGTGCAATATTTGCTGCACATATACGTACCATGTTTTTGCTATAATTTACTGATTATTGATTATTTTTTATTGAAACTGTATTTTTATATTTTGTTTATTGAAAGTTCAATAAACTCATTTCAATTTTGGAACTAAAACATGCTAAAAATATTGAGCGAACAAAGAATAATAATATGTAGATTTTTCGTTATTAAAATCATGGTATGAAAAGAGGACAATTACAATTCTTATATATATTTGCATATTACAGAATTAATAATCCAATTAAATAATGATATTTTATAAACTGATACAAAATTATATCCTCAGTTGCGTTCTATTATAAATTTTGCCTTTAGTTTATTATATTATAAAACAATATTCTGGTATATAATGTAATAATAATAATGATAGTACATTAAGAGTATAGAGTCTAGTGGGTGAGGGGGGAAGTATATGGAGTGGCTAGCCGAGAATAATGCTATTGATTAGGGACAAGAAATGAGATATCTCTGGCTGCTCATGCACTAGACGTTTCTGCTTGCTTCCGTTTCCTTTCTTATTCTGACTAGCTATACTATACATGCAGTATCAGAGCAAGCAACGTCCGGCTCTCGTCATTAACTCAATATACAATTTGCTTGAGGACGCAGTAATATGTTCTGTCACTCGCAAACTACCCTTCCTCCAACTGAGGCAAAATTATAAAAATATAATATAATTATATTATATTCTGATTCATATCATGTTAAAGCATAAAAATTACTTTTTAATCTATTTGTGGAATCACTACATCACTTTGATGCTCTCTGAGTGAACTCATGATGATATTAAAAAATTAATCTCTTTTAATTATAACTCCATTTTATTACATCTACTAAAGATTTATTTTTTTTTGCGATTTTTACGTTTGTTTTGTTTTTCACGCATACTGATACAATTTGATTTTTTTTATATATTGTATATACTATTATTACTTGAATTCTTATATTTCTCGTTTAATTTTGCAGTGAATAATTACTTAATTATGTTATTGAAATAGCAATATTCGAACATGTTTCTTGTAAATCATAATGTACGCAACATTGGTCTGAAACTTAATAATTAGTCTGATTGCATACGCTTTATTTCCACTGAATTTCCTCATATAGAAAAAAAAAACAATTTATGAATTGACGAAAGACTTACACCGAAGTCGAATAATAAAGCTCATAGAATTTTCATAGAAACAAACTGCATCGCTGTTTGAATGTTTGAATCTGATAGTAGCCTATAAGTACCATATGATGTTTTATATTATAACACATGCATTACTTGATCTTCTATGAAGTGATAGGTGACAGTTTAAGTGTAAAAATTGTATAACTTTGTCTGCATTTACAAACATTGACAAATATTAATTACTGCAATTTTATTGACTTATGTAATAAAATGAGCCGTTTATGATTATTAAGAATTTTTAATACTTATACCCTAAGCTAATCTCCATTCGAAATATTAAAATAAAAATTAAAAGCTGAAAAATAATACCACAAGATATAAATTTGTAAAATAAGTGCCGTCAAAGAAAAGTTGAAACGTTAAGATTAAATCGTTCCCAACTGGATATTAAATACTGAACGACTTCATAAGTCACTCTAGTCACCCGTATATAATTATATATTATGTTTTTCTAAATACCTAATTTAAAAGTGTAGGTATAAAAAAATGAGTATTATTACACCTACTCTTGTATAAAAGTATAGTTTTTTAGTAAGTATATATTATAGAGAGCGAGAGTGCGAACAGCAGCAGCAGACCAAATTACACCCTCCCGCACCAAGGCTAGAGTAAAAGCAGCCCTTCAATCAGTCTCTACTCCCCATCATAATGTTACCATGGAAACGTACATAATGATCTTCTCTTGCTGCCCGTGGGTCTTCTGGGACCAGAGAGGGATGGGGTAGGAGGGGTCCAGTGTGCCACCCCCTCATGTATATATGTGCGGTGCCGTCGCCACAGCATTGCCAGCGTGTGCGCTGGACATATAAGCTTTTGCCTCCACCAAGAGGGGAGGGAAATTGGAGCGCGGGGTGAGGAGAAGAGAGAAAATTGGCGATCGTCGGATGTTGCTGCGAGAGAAAAAAAAAATATATATATATTTTATGTAACCATGGAGATTGGTCAAACTCTGTGTACTTTTTTTTTTTAACATATACATAAAAAGTCGATCACCTATTGGTTGGTTGTCAGTAGGAGAGGGTATTTTACAAGAAGAAAAAAAAAAGTATATAAAGTAGGGAGTGTTTTTGGGGGGTGGTTGTGTGTGGGTGGTTAGGTTGGTCCCAAAGTTGTATGATGACGAAGTGGTAAGATAGAAATATCATTGCTGCTTGGACCTTGCCCTCCCATAACTGCTAGAAGGGCTTTTTTTATAGAGAGAGAGAGAGAGAAAAAAAAATTGAGAAAATAAAATTGAAGCTTCAGAACTTGAATTATGTAGCAGCTAGACTATGGATAGTGGACGTAGTGTGGTAGTAGTGGGGTAGGAGGAACAAGGATAGAAAGCTAGTATGCTATATTATAGGGGTGGTGGGCATACAAACCCTTGTTTGATCTTCATATAAAGTAGTATATATATGTATAAAAAAATATATAAGAAGGAGTGACTGGACGATAGTTTTTTTTTTTTTTCTTCTACTTCTCTTTTCTTGGTGGAAGAAAAGAATGGTTTCAGCAACTCTATATATATACACCGGCCCATGTGCACAAGTTGGAAGGATGAGGGGAACAAGGGAGAAAGAAGAGAGAGAGAGAGAGAGAGAGAGAGAGAGAGAGAGAGAGAGAGAGAGAGAGAGAGAGAGAGAGAGAGAGAGAGACGTCCATCTCTCAAACCGAATTCCCTGCCCATGTTTATTTGATCGTGCACAAGATGGGCCAAGACGTAGTCAAGACAGATGAGCATCTGACTTTGGTCCAGACGGTTTGACCCAACTGCCGACGTCGTCTTCTCCACCTCCTCCATCTAGTCAGATGTAATTATACTACCAGGAAAACCTATTTAACATTGGCTTGATGTACATGTTGTACCCTCTTTCACTATAAAGTTTGAACCAATGAGGTCATAGGTCATGCATAAGACGAAGAGAGAGAGAGAAAGAGAATAAATGGGGGGGGGGGAGGTTAGAAGAGGGGGATGATTTAACTCTATAAAGAGGAGAGAGAGAGGTTGCTGGGAAGGTTTGAGAAACTTAATGTGTTAATAATGGTCTTAAGTCTATAATAGACCTAACGAGTAAATTCTCCCTATATCAAAAGTCTTTAATTTAAATTTTTTTACATTATAAAAAAAAAACTCCTTTGAATACAAAATGTGACTTCATAATATAGATTCATAATAATAAAAGTACTTTAACTAATGCCACTTATTGCTTTAGGATTGTACTTAAGTGTCCTATAATTCTCTTCTAAATTAAAGGACACTTGGATTCCTTCTCTTCTTTTTTTTTTTTTTTTATTTCCCCTACTCATTTATAATTACCATCGCTTCATTGATTTCTGTGAATAAAAGCGGCGGCGGCGGTATTCTTTGTATAACTGAAAGAAGAAAAAAATACTCAGCACAATTCTTTTTTAAGAAGAATAGGTAATCACATCGTCCCCTATAGATGTGAGACGATTTTTAATAGCATATTACAATTACAATTTATTCAAAAAAATGTACGTAAATATAAGTAAACTTTTTTTTTATATAAATCACATAAATACTAAAACGAAATTGTTTTTTTAATGTATAATTTAAATATTAAAAATATAAACTTGCTATACTTATTAATATTTATGAGTATAAATATCGACTGAAATATATTATTAATTTTTTAAACATTCCAATTTTTTTTTTTTTTTTTTTGCTTCTTTTTTTATTAACAAAAAAGCTGCTATGAAGTACATACAGTTCTTTCATATTATTATTTTTTTTTCTCTTCTTATTCTCCTTACTTGCTAATATTGCTTCCGAAAGAAAAAGGTATTAAAATTCCATTAACCTAAAAAAAAAAAAAAAAAACTCGCTTTTGGATCTTCATTTTTCATCATCAGAAAAGACAGTTCATATAATATTTTTTTCTTTAATGGAAAAAGTTTCTTTAAATATGCTCTCTTATATATGAAATGAAGGAAAAATTAGCATAAATTTTATTTGGCCTTGATTAAAGAGAAGCGTTGGTGAACAGGAGGAGCTATATAGTGGTGCTGCAGACATTCGCATAATGATCGTTAGAGTTGATGAGGCTACTTGGGACTCTTCTGACTCTCGTAATGGAGTGAGAGGGTGGGGGGAGGGGGGCATGGCTCTTAATGCTTCAGCGGTGAACGAGTGACATCTCAGATCGTTAAGGGGTCTTCCTCCTGAGAAGGGGGTGGGTGGGGGCAGTCAGGGGTCATACATGAGGTTAAATCCTCTGGAGCATCATTCGTCTTAACTCAACTAAACTACCACATTAATTTATTTTAACTTTAATTAATTTCTTCTTACTTAGCATTTATTTAATTAAAATTAAAAAAAAAAGTCATTATAAAAATTTGTAATTTAAAAATTTATATATAAATATTCTTTGATGTTTTTTTTCCTATTATTATTATTTGACTATATTAATAAAAATTCTGCTTTATAAAACTTAATTAAGAATGAATAAATTTAATCAAAGTTAATATTTTTTTATTTACAAAGATCTTATCTTAAGTTATTGTTATCATATAGGTTAACAACTAATAAATTTCAATTGAATTATTTATTGAAGCAAAAGTAAAACTTAAGATTTTGGTATGTTTAGTTTATAAAGTTGGAAACAAACTTTTTTTTTTGTATAAATTTAAAATCTGTTATCTTATATATTCGATCTGATTTACAAATTAACGTAACGTGCTTGCTTTACTTTACCTAGCTGCTTTGTGTCAATTGTATTGTATGTTAAAACGCGACTTAACATTGCGACGCCATTGAATGGACAAGTTATTCATTACAAGGAAAGAGTATATCATTTAAAGGTACAAAGTTCAAGCAAGCTAGCTCTCAACGGTAAAAATGTGAGATACGACTTCTTGTTGTTGTTCAACCTAAACATTTTAACAGATAGCTGAATGCCATTGTGGCCTTATGGTTATGCAAACTGCTTGACATTGCTTTATTTTTAATGTGTGAAGGTATACACAGATTGTACCGAGACTAAACCGAGATGAATTCTATAAATGTATATATTGCCTCGGACACTCGGAATAAGAGGTATCGTCGTCCTGCATAGCAAGCTATTTGTGTTATCATTCATTATAATCGACAATTAAAAACATTGTTGCCAATCTAATTTTTTTAACATAAGCGCTTGAATCATAATTATATAAATTTTTTTTACAAAATTCATCTCGGTACCGACGTGCAAGGAAAAAGTTTCCATATACAGTATACTGAAAAATATTTCTCTGCTTGTCTCTTATGCACGTTTGCAGAGGCTAATGCCCATGCATAGTGCGTAATTGCATAACAACAAAATCATGCAAAAATTTGACAAGGATTCTCTTCTTATAATTTTAATAACATGCAGCATACAACCAGAGAAAAGTATTTTCTCTGATAAAACAATACATTGAGTGAATTACGATTGCTGAAGATATAGGTATATGCAGTTGCTTTTTAAAATGCAAGTGTCCTAAACTCCTTGAGATTTTGATAGTTTTAATTTAAGGGTCTGTTATTAGAACTTATTACAATAAAATTTCGTACTTTTTAGGGTACTTACATTCCGAAGTAAAGATAAAGCAAATTACAAGTGGTAAATCATAAATGCAGTACCGACCTCAAAATTTTTTATTGCAGAAATGGATACAGGGTGTAAAAATATGCTACTCTGAATTTTTTCAGATTTTTCTGAGACCGGGAAGTATTTTTAAAAAATGATTGAAAATCCATTTTGATGACGTCACGAGGCGCCTCTCCTTAAGAAAAGGATAGGACATTAACGCCCGTGACGTCATAAAACGGACTTTTAATAATTTTTTTAAAATACTTCCCGGTCTCAGAAAAATCTGAAAAAATTCATAGTAGCATATTTTTACACCCTCTATCCTGCAATAAAAATTTTTGAGGCTGGTACTCCATTACATATATATAAAAAAAAGCGATATGACGCGATTTTTGAGTAGTTGCAGTTGAAATCAATTATTAATGTTTCCAAGCAAATTATACGTACGAAAATTTTACTCGTTGACAATATAGAGGTAGATAAATGTATAAAATGGCTGACAGAGGATTTAACAACATTAAATCACTAAAAATTAAAATTATTTTTTTTCCTAGCTGTTTAATGCAAAATGCTATAAAAAACTTTTTAGTAATAATGGTGGGTCAAAATTTACAACAGAAAAATATAAATAACTAATAAAAAAAATTCAATATGTATAAATTAGGATTTGTTTAGAGTTTGTATATTAATAATTAATGCACTATTAAACATCATATAATGTAAACAAAAGGGGAAAAATTGTCATACATAATATTTTTATATATTGATATTTGGAGAAAAAAAAAACAAAAACGAATGTTATTTATAATTCTTCTTTTTTTTCACTGCATGAATTTTCATTACTCGCTGTAAGCCACGTATATACAAATTAAAAGTATTAGTATGTATTTATATAGAGTTTTTTTTAAAAAGAGTTGGGTTTTAAATATTTTAATAACACGAATATAAACACAATTTGAATGACACACAGAGAAAAGGGACATTATTAAAATATTAAGCCTCGAGCCTTATCTAATTCAGCGAGACCCTACACTGTACTACTATATTTGCTGTCCAGCTCCAATTCAAACTAAACGTTGACCCTCATATGTATAATTTGATGGAGAAAGAAAATTCTTAATTAGCTTTATTGTGCTTCCTATACTGTATAACATATAATATGTAGCTTTTTTTTATTTCATTTGTTTCAAACAGAATATAATTTTTTTTATATATAATATATATATAATTTTCTATGTTTAAAATAACTTTATATATACGTAAAAAGATTATAAATAATCTCATAATACATAAAGTTGCCTTACATTTTTTTATGTTTTTTTGACAAGAGTTATAATATAAAATGTATAACGTAAAATCAGGTTATTTAAAAAAAAAAAAAATGAAAAAAAAAAATTGATGCTTTCCCAATAGCAATATTTTTTTTTTATATATATATAATACTAGATGGTTGAGTGTGTTGGATACATATTTTATGATGGGGATTCGACATCACATATTTTTTCATTGTGTGATCGTTCACTGGTCACTTGCTATTCGTTTAGCATAGAGAGTAGCAAGAGAAAAGGGGGGTGGAGGGCAAGCCATGAGGCGGACTCAATAATTCAGAAGCTTCGCTAATGTAAAAAAAAGGTGGAGGAGGAGAGAAAAAAAAATAGGATGGGGGTGAGTATAGAGAGTGAGAGAATGGATGCCAGATGAGGTGTATGTAGTGGTCCCCAACTCAACTCCAGCCCTAAAAAAACTCTCTGTTAGACGACAAGAGAGCAGAGAAATGCCGCTCTCCTGCACCACCTCTTTTGCTTGCTGGCCCGCCACTGCTTTGTGTGGATTAGACCCATAAAACACACGACAACCAGGCTAAACTTTCTCTTCTCACCCCTTTTCTGTGTCTCTTTCTCCCCTATATTATTTATTTTTCTCTCGTCTAATTCATGAACACTTTAAAAGAGTCTGACTCTACTTAAACTCTCTAAAAATGCTTATTCCAGCATACATGCATATTCACAGCTTATGAAAAGGGGTGTGAAAATTCATTTAGTGAATTTTATTATATAATATATATATGTTTTAACTTTGTATGAATATTATTGATTTTATTTTTATATTTTTTTCATTTTGTTTATCACATGAATCTGGATGTGACATAATAACCGTGGATATATTAATTAGAAAATTTAAAAACTTTTCTATATTTGGACTTATGACCATTTTTTATATAATTTGATTTCAATCCAAATAATAAATGGTAACGGTATAGAAAGTATAAAATTCTCTCTAAAAAAAATAATCAGGTGAAATAATTTTAAAATCCAAAAGTTTATTTTTAATGTTTGAAAAAAAATCCTGGCATGGTTAATTATTATACGTTCAAAATTACCACGTCTGTGTATATAATTCATAAATATTTAGACATAGTATAAAATGACTTAATTAATCTTTCTCTTCATTAAACTTTTTTTTTTTGTGTGTGTATGTAACTAAAAAAGATTGGTACGCACGTTTTTGCTTGTTAAATACTTGTATGTAAGTGTAAATAAAATGCGTGTAGGAAACTCATGTGATACAGATTCAAAGTTTGCTTAACTTGGCGCGTTGCCTGCGTCTAGATTATAAACTGTGTGGGGCGGTTCACCCTGTGACGTCATCAGAGTAAGGAATTCAACTTGAGTATTTTATTGCTGCTAGTAAAAAAAAAAATATATATGTTAATCTAAAATTAAGTTCCTTGGTACACACATAAAACTATAAGTAATCCAAAAGATCATAACTTCATGTTTTACAACATAAATTACAAAATCAGTTTGTGTTTCTTTTTGCTATAACTCTATTTTTAAATCATAATTATTTTTTATTTTAAATAATCAACCATAAATTTTAATAGAAACATGTGAGATTTTGATTTCTTATTAAAGATCAAACGTAAGTACTGTAAATAGGAGGCACAAAAGAAGACTAAAGTATTAATATTTTTAATTATAATAATTTTAATTATATCAAGGCATGTTTTTTCACCATCAAATATTCAATGAAATATCTCAAAATAAAATTTTCAAACAAAACCTTCACATTTTTGTCACACTATGATTTTTTTTTATGAAATATTTTAGAATTATTTTTTTTTATATGAATTTTCAGAAAACATATTGTGGCAACTAGCCAATCAGAAAACAAACAAATGACATTTACAGCAATGATGTAGATCTAATATGTCATTGATCCTCAATACATTTACCATTGTTTGTTGCATTTGTATACAGTTGTGTATATACTAGGGAAATAAAGTCCAATTACTAGCGCCTGCTGCCTCCTCTTACTCCTCACTATTGATGGCCAAATGCTAGCTATAGTAGTAGTTGCTACCTCGTTATATGTATATACTGACATAATTAATGAGTTCTAAAAACAATGTATATATTTTGCTATATACGTTCTATACAGTATGTAGTATTTCCATACAAATGAATGTTATTTGCTTTTATATATATATACATATAATTTTCAAACAAAGTTTGATTACATTATTATAGTAGTCAATAAAATTTAGGATAAAACCAATATAATAGTAAACAAAACAACATGTTTCTATTTTTTTTTTATAGAAAACAATAGAATTTATAAATTAGAAAAAAATCTACATTTTATTTCTATTAACAATAAAGAATAAATTAATTTGTCACTTTAAATTTCATTAAAAGAATAGAGAGTATAATCATATATATATATATATATATATATATATATATATATATATATAGTATTTCGATATAAATGTTCTACAGTGTGTACTCCAGGGAGTTTGGTATTGGGGGTACAATTTTTTCCGAAATGAATCCCCTGCACCGAAAGAAATTTAACACTGATGGTTGAAAATACAATTTTTAAAATGGTTGGTGTCAATGGAAAGTGACAATTAAAAATATAATCTTCTAAGCCTGTCACCTGTGAAACAACCCATCATGCCATGTCACATCTCAACATTAAATTTTTGTAGTTGTGGAGGTTCTACTTGACTTGTGAACCATCCAGTGTGCATAGACATTATTATTTTTTTTTTTAGTTTTTAATCAAACCCTATTGGGTACTTCTATTTACTAATTACATACTACTTTGAAACCCCGAACCTTCCGAAACCCTAACTTTAGCGTTTCGCGGGCTCTTCTGGAACGAGGGCGGCCACGGCCTTGCAAATCCATCCCGGCATTTTCCTGCGGCTGAGGGAAACGTGGAAACCTCAGCCAGGATGGACGCTACAGCTTTTGTCAATGAACCGGAAGTGCAATGGTCCAAAGCCAGGGGAACCACATAGTGGAAAAGCGCAACGTTTTACCCCTGGGTGGGAAACGTGGTTTTTGTTGAAAATGGTCACCCATCCAACTACTAACCACGCGCGGCGTTGCTTAACTTCGGTGATCTGACGAGACCCGGTCAAGCGCACTGCGCCACACCTCCCACGCATAGACATTATAATGTTTAATAAATTTCTTTGTTCCTTATTGTAACAGTTTGGAAAAGGGGAAGCTGATTGGAGGAGAAATTTGATAGGAGAGAAAGTCAAAGAAAGAATTCATAATGTCATAACAATTTGAAAAAAGTCACTCTTAATTTAAGAAAAAAAAAATTACTAAATTTATTTCTTCAATTTCTTGCATGCAGCTTAAATAAATTAAAAAAATATAGCAAAATTACGTTTCGTTTGTAATATATACAAAATGCTATTTAATTTACTTTACAGAAGCATTGTAGTTCAAAAATATTATAACTTTACGAAATGTTATTGAATCACCATCATAGATTCCATATTTAATAACCAGTAGAGTATATTATGTAAAATTATAATTATGTGTAAAATGTCTTTGCTATCCATAAGCAATTATAAAGTCAGTAGTATATGATGATGGCTGTTTGATACACGTGGCATTTATAAATACCGCTAGCTGGTCCTCCCAATGTGGTCGTACAAAGTCAGTACTAAAGTAGATTGGTTCAGAATAAAGGGTTTCACAACTAAATTATATTACTACGAGCACTTGACCAGTGGTGTAAAGGGGTGGTTATGTCATCATCATCATGCCATGGAGGGTGGGTGGGGGTGGACTGAGAGAACTACGTTGCTAGCTTGATTTCCAGAGAGCAATTCAACGACTCATCAACTCTCTCTCTCTCTCTCTCTCTCTCTCTCTCTCTCTCTCTCTCTCTCTCTCTCTCTCTCTCTCTCTCTCTCTCTCTCTCTCTCTCTCTCTCTCTCTCTCTCTCTCTCTCTCTCTCTCTCTTTTTCTCTCTCTCTCTCTCCTCTCCATTGAAATTAATTCGCATCATAAGACAGTGAAGACCACTTGTTATAGTTTAACTAGACCGTATGTTTAATATATATAATCTACCTAGTTTTATATGTTATGTACTGTATTAGTCTCTGTATATATATTATAAATATAAAAAGTATACCTTTGAAAATACTCACTCAAACTCTTTTATTCAAGTAGAATATTTGATACTTGAGTTTTTATTCATGTATGTAAAATATATTTAATGTTATACATAAAGAAGAAGAAGAAGTTGTTGTATTATTGATTTGTATGTTGTTTTTTTTATAAATTATTCAAAAGATAACCTAAAAAGTATAATGCATCAAATGTCAAGAATCTTGGCAAAGTAACTATATGTACTTAACGCGTGAAAGGGTATCCATAAATATTTTTACAGTTATAAACCAATGAATTGAATATTAATCGACATTACTTTTGTATATATTATAGTGGTGCTTTAAAAGAAATCCTTTTAAAATTATTGTTATAGTAGCTGCGTCCAAGTTATAATTTTGGGTAATTATAATTTATGTATTTGTTTTCTGCTAAGTCAATTCTCTATTATTCAGTGTAATAAACATAAATATATATGATATTATGACCAAAGTAGAAAGTCTTAGAAATTATTTGCAAAAACATTATTGCTAGGGATGCTGCCGTTTGTATAATATTAAAAGAAAAATTATTACACGATCTAACAAAGTGAATTAATTAACACTCATATTAAATTTATATGAAAACTTTGAACATTGATTATAAGTATATAATATAGAAAATGACCTTTTGAATGAATTAACTGGTTCAAAATAATTTAATTGCTTCCATATAATCATTAATTATAATATAATTATTAAGTTTATTTAAGTTTTTTTCAGAATGAGTACGTACATGAAGTCATTGAAAAATCAGAAACGTTTTCAAGTGTAATTTTGAACAAGATAAAAAAAAATTAAATCATATAACATTTATGTCTTGAAAAGCATTGTTGCAAGTTTTTAAAGATAAACTTTATAATTTTCTTGCAATTATAAACAATGCACAGTTACAATTTGAATAATGTATACACTAGTTTGATGTATTTGTTATAAATATTATTATTCTGTTTTACTAATAATAATAAATAGAACACTATTGAATATTTAATAAATAAATATTAACATTAGTAAAAGAGAAAATGAAATTATCTGATTTGCTTTTCTCCACCTTTTATTTAATATCCATGTAGTCAGAGAGGGATGTGTTTATTTTGCTCCTCCCTTAACTGGGGTGTAATAATCCAGGATTGAACTTATTTAACATTATAGAAACAGGCTATATTCGAAAACGTCGCCGGTGAATCCCTTTGAAGACTTAGTTGACCACAACACGACGAGGTCCAGAGTGTGCTGCTGCAGTTATACAGAGAGTAGTTAGTTTGGTGATAAAACCAGCCATGATTGCTGGTGGTGGGACGCGTACCATCCAAGCAAATATGAGCACACCACTATAGTTGTGAACAATGTAAGGGCTACTGTGGTATGCAAGAGACATATTATTATTTGGTTTGTTAGGATTACTATAGTTGACCCCTTCTATATACATGTATATACCATCAGCCTCATAGCTATTTCCACATTAAAACCACAACAATCACAATATTAGGATGTATAATATTGACATTATATTTTGTTTACTTTTGATCTTTTTTTTTTCAGGGTTTATAGTTAGTATGGTCATACTAAAACTTAATTAATATATATTTAAACATTAGTATTAAATGTTGTGTTTACAGAGAAATCAAAATCAACAGCATTTTCCTTGTATTTTAAACGTTACGTATATATATATTATATAAAATAAACATTGTGCTTTTCGTTTTAATATTATAATAGTATTTATGCAGGAAATTAACGATATTAAATTATTATTTGATATTTCGTAATATTTTCTAATTAAATTTTCAAAATTAATAATGTTAATTGTATCTTCTTCATACAATATGACAAAATAACAAAGTTGAAATAAATTAATAACAAATGGTCATTTCATCAGCTGTTTTTATAATGAGTTGGGCTTGACAAAATGATGAAGATGAACCTTCTTATTGTCCAGAACACAAGTTGCATGGTACAGTTCTTTATTAATTTTCATGATATTTAGTCGAAAGACAAATTTCTTGTGTAATTACTCAATGGCAGCTCAAATTGAAAAAATGTGGGAAAAGTTTTGCAAACAACGCTGTTACTTATAGCAAAATTACAAGGCTTAGCTTTCCATGTGTGATGAATGCTTGAATATTTGTGATATTCTGCAGCTAAAATTATAAAGGGTCAGTCTACCAAAGGGAGGGAGAGTGTTCATATGTGTGAGAGAGAGATACAATAAATAACTACATAATTATGCCTTTTATAAAAGTTGATATTTATGCATTTCCAATCAATAAATAATAATTATTTACAATTTGTATAGTACACATTTTTGTTAAACTGTAAAAATAATAGATATTCATACCAGGACTATTCTAAATTTGTAAATATGAATTTATGAGACAAACTATATTATAAAATATATATGATAATAAATCACAAAATACCATTTTAAATTATTTTCATTTATCAAAATAATACTGACTATATAATAAAGGTACGAATCACGCAACAAACATAAATATATTATAACAAAACGATTTGCTTTTGTTTCCTCCAAAAATACATAATATATATATTTATATGTACGAGAGTATATACCACATTTGTTAGTATATACATGCATCAGTTGGATGAAAGCAGACGGGGAATGGATGGTGGCTCATTGCAACTACGAGTGAGCGTGTGGCGCGTAATGTGTTGTCATTTAGCAAGCCATCAATACGACAGATAGATACAAGTCCGGACGTGCAGTGGGTCCTTTGTCCCGTCACCACCACGAGTAGGCCTGGTGCCATCGAGAGAGAGAGAGAGAGAGAGAGAGAGAGAGAGAGAGAGAGAGAGAGAGAGAGAGAGAGAGAGAGAGAGAGAGAGAGAGAGAGAGAGAGAGA